>BTPG01000004.1:132257339-132679839 GCA_036245525.1 Semisulcospira habei | reverse complement strand
GTTTATTTTTTAACTGACTAATAAATTTTCCTACGTCAAAAACAGTTAAATGCGGAATACTAAATAAATCGTTTGACGCCAGTCTCTCGTCGAAAACGTTTTTTTCAGTTTTTCAGAAGCAATCGGTGTGCATGTGTTCCGGTTATTATTACTTTTAATCAAAAGTGAGTCGGCAGTAAACAGGAAATGCTGATTAAAAGTATCAGCGGATATAGAAGTACACGATGGTGTTTGTCGTGATTTCGTAGAGGCATTGAGGGCTCGCCAGACAGATACGGTATCAGTTTTATTATACATCAAGCGCTGGAAGTGTGTTTTTTTTCTGGGCCTCAAGCACTAAGTACTCGACAAGGTTACGCTGCTTGCGGAAAGCAACATAGTCTTTGTTCCGCTTTAGTTCATTTCGGAGAGCCATGGCGTCTTTAATGTCCTTAGTTAACCACTGGGGTAACTGTGCGTGTTTGACTCTCTTCTCACGTAGTGGCGCATGCGGGTCAAGTACACCAAGGAATAATCTGTACCATTCGGCCAACGCTTCCTCGAGATCATCGTAATTATAAATCGACTGAAAAGAGGTTTCGTTCAGGTCCGCGAAAAACGCGTCCCTACTAAAGTGTTTAAACGACCTGTAATGAATAGTCGTATGTTGTTTTTTACGGTATGGCTTGTCCACCTTCAGAGCCCAGCTACAGCACACAGGATAGTGGTCGCTAATCGCCACTGACTTGAAGAACACGAGAGCTAAGGACCCTTGACTTTTTGGAAGTGTATACATGATCAATTAGAGTGGCAGACGACTCTGCAACTCTGAGTTGCGGACGTGATAAGCTGCTTGAGGCCTAACATAGTAATAGTAGACTCCCAAGCAGGGCGTAAATAATAATAAAAATAATTACGGTATTTATAATGCGCTTATCTTATAATAATTATAACTCTAAGCGCGCACTCACAACTCGCACACGCATGTGCACGCTTTAGACAATTACTCACGTAACACAAAAAGTGAGAAAAAAAAACATTACGACGGTCAGCTTGGGGTGGGGAGTGTGGTTATTTAGTGCTAGAACTGTTGAAAGAGGTGAGTTTTGAGGGCGGACTGGAAGGAGGAGAGCGAGTGTTTCTGACGGAGAGAGAGTGGGAGAGTGTTCCAGGTGGATGGACCGTATACTGAGAAGGAGCGGGGGCAGAAAGTGCTGAGTTTGGTGCGGGGGATGAGGAGGCGGAGAGGGTCGGAGGCGGAGCGGAGGGACCGGGGAGGAGTGTAGGGGTGAAGTAAGTTGGAGAGATAGTTAGGAGCGTAGTTGTTCAGGGATTTGTAGCAGAGAGACAGAATCTTGTATTGGATGCGTTGGGGGATGGGGAGCCAGTGAAGGAGTTTGAGCAGGGGAGTGATGTGGACGGATTTATTCTTTCTGAGGACGAGGCGGAGCATTGTTCTGGACGCGCTGGAGAGTGAAAGTGGGGAAAACATGTTAATATTAAAGTCTCCGAGCAGTAAAATATCAGAACTGAACTTGTTAACTTTGTCTATCATTTTTTAAAAAGTCGTCGTACCACTCAAATGATGCAGAAGGATTTCTGTTGACAAATCCAACAAGCAAAAGGGCTGATTTGTCTGTCTTAACTTCAACCCACACACTTTCAACAGAGTCTGTCTCAAGGTCTTTTCTTCTGCGAGTAAGGTGCTCAACAGAGTCGTGTATCACAGCTAATCCGTCTGTTGGGGAAGAACGGGATCACGCCGTATAACGGAGAAATGTGGTACCGAGATAGATGAATCGCTTATATTAGAGTGTAGGCGTGACTCTGAGATTCCAAATGTGAAAGGGTGTGAGTTGAGTTAAAAGGACGGACAAGTCAGGAACCTTGTTCAACAAATGATAAATATTAATATGTCCAATGTGTAAATTATTAAATTTACCCGACATTTTGAAGGGGTAAAAAAGAGCAAAATGACGTGAAATGAAATACAAGAAAATTTGTTAAAAAAACAAATGCACGCAATACATACACTAAATCTCAACGGCCAGAGATTATTTGCATTTTGCATCTGTTATTCAGAGCGTTAACAAAAGTTCTTTAGCCGAGGCACAAAAGCGTCTCGGGAAATAATAAATGTTCGTCGGTTACAATTAAAAAAACACTGGCGAACACAGCCAGAATCAGTTAAAACCGCACACTAATGTGTACCACAGTTTGTTGATGTAAATCAAGTAAAGAGCGTATTTTCTTGCGAAGCACTCGAAGAAATGAAGGTCCTTCTACAATGACAAAACCCGGCACCTACCACCAAAACGGTATACAATTCAGGCGGCCCAACAAGCCAACGGCAACAACAGCGATCAACGAAACGACAGCCACACCAAAACAAGCTGATTTTAAAGCATCAACTGTGAGATATGCACCACGGCAACACTGCGTACCATCTACACAGAGGGCAATACTACAAACACCAGTCTGTCGTATGTGCGGCAAAACAGCCACACAAACAACCGGCATCGTCTACAAACACGAATACACCTGATCCGTCAAAACGGACGGATTAATAAACAAAGAATATGACTCCCATGTCCATAAACGCAGACTCCCAACGCTTCCTGGTGTCTTATCGCGGCTAAGCCCCGCTGAGCAGGAAATTACCCTGGACCTGACAGACACAAGCGCCGAGGGAACAGAAGACGCGGCGATACAATCGTATCCCGACATAAGACTGGACCCTGCAAGGATTTGAAAGCGATCATACTGGACATCAATAATGCCGCGTCAGGAATACTGCAATGATTTGAAAGCGATCATACTTGACATCAATAATGCCGTGTCAGGACTACAGTTACATGCATGGACTACACTGACAACAATTACCATGTCCTAATGTAAGGAATAAAATGCGACACAGAGGAATACACCAAGGAATGGACTGAGAATTGTAGGCCGGTTCCCTGATGAGTAAAGCAGAGCCTGTAGTTACTAACTACGAATACCGATCGAAACGCCCCCGAGTGCTTCACGTTCTTCACAATCGTCGCGCTGCCCGACACACCACCGCACGCCTCCTTGGACACGTCAAGCACCGAGTCCCCACCCATCCTGTCCCGGGCAGAGCTTGAACCAACGGACGCACTGACCAACACCAATGCTGCTGATACCCCCTTACCCTGCCCCCTTTTACCTCCCATAGAGTCAGTGACCGAGTCTAGTGCTGACTGTCACCCTGAAGTATCCTCCTGTCCCCTAAGCGAGAAGCTGATAACCTAGTTTGCCGAATGTTGGACATTTTTTTCTCTTTCCCTTTTCCTCTTTCAAAAACTTGACCCAACCTCGCTTATACTGACAGTGACCCAAAGCGTTAGCCCCATCGTTGCCACTGTGCGTTCGTTGTACGTCTTTAATCTGCGTTAGTTCAACGCGAAAGAGCTCCAGCTGTCCCATGGATACAAAGTGGTTTCAGCAAGAGGCATAGATCCTCATCAGCCCCACAATTGCAAGGGCTAAGTGCTGCAGATGGTCTTTATTGCAGCAGTCTTGCAACAGCGACACAACTCGAGAACATAGAAATAAAGAAGATTGTTTCCATATGCTCTCGTGGCGATTTTGGTGCGACAGACAACACCGGCGCGACAAAATTGTATCACCCCATGGAGCGATTTTAAGGCGATTTCGCCGCGATTTTTGCTGTGAAATGAGCGTGGTTTTCAGCACGCGACAACAAATCGCAACAGTTCTAAACAACTTAAGTAGGGGCACGATGCCGCCTGTCGCCCCGCTATATGGAAACACGCACAGCTATTTTCCGCCTCCTGCTCAGCTACTTTTCTCCCGTGTCGCCTACCGCGCCGCTGTCGCTTAGCTATATGAAAACACCGCTTAACCCCTTCCCTGCGTCTGGACGTACATTTTGTTTTCTAAAATTGTCGTTTATTCAACGACCAAAAGCCGCAACGGTCCAAAGAACATGAAAACAAATTGATCTCAGCAAGAGACACAGATCCTCATGAGCCCCCGCGAATCGCTGGATTGCACTCAGTTTTCCTCGGCAGTAAAGTGGTTAATTTACACGCAAATTTGGTAAAATTCGTCGGCTTCAGAAAGCGGGGGAGCACATATACCTGCCCGGAGGCCTCAAAAGCGGTTCCCAGATCGTCATCCGAGGCCGGGTGCTGGTGGACCAGACGGTCTTCGCCATCAACCTCAAGTGCGGCCGCGACGACAAGGCGGACATCGCTCTTCACTTCAACCCCAGGAACGCGGAGGGCAACGTGGTGGTGCGGAACATCTGGCAGGATGAGAACTGGCAATTTGAGGAGAGAGACACCCCTTTGTAAGTTCACTTGTTTTCATCCCTATGTCATTACACGACCAATCACTTTAGCGTTAGCGCAAACCGTACCATGTGACCGAGATATAAAAATTATTATAAAAAAAACATATAGCGACTAATGGCTGACTTTTTGTACCCTCTTTCTGATGCGTCTAGAATGCCAGTTTTGTTCTAGAAAAGATCACCAAAACGTTCTAAATTACAAATTTGCTTAGTGTTGTCACAGGCTCACTACTGGAGATGGCAACGTCATGAAATAGTTTTAATAGCGTCATAAGTCTGTTATGTATAAATGTTTGTTTTCCTTCCTACATCACACGACCAGTGACGTTAGCGCAAACATGTGACCGTGATATAAAAACCTCTATAGCGAAAAATGGCGAAATTTTTGTACCCCTCTCTATGACGCGTCTTACATGCCAGTTTTGTTCTATAAAAGATCACCAAAGTTCTAAAGTACAAAGTTACTTAATGTTGTTCGAAACAACAAGCACAATCAATACTGGAGACGGTAACGTCATGAAATATTTTAAATGACGTCATAAGTTTATTACGTATAAATATATATTCTTTTGACGTCAGTCATGTCTGGCGTGATTCAGGTCGGAAGATGTCTTCCTGATTTCTTTTACCAAAATAGTGGAGGAATGAAAACAAATACCTTATTGGTCGGAAGGGGTTCGCTGCACGTCCCCTTGTAGGCCCTCGGGAGGTCAAAGGAATCATTGTACTCCTCAGGCCTTCGGGGTACAATGATTCCTTTGACCTCCCTCAGGCCTACAAAGGTCGTAGCGAACCCCTCCGACCAATATTATTATCCTACTCTCAGCCAAATTCTCTTCGATCTTTTCACACGTCTTTTCTGCATGGTCATCACCATGCAGAAAAGACATGTGTAAAGATCGAAGAATACAGGTTATTTGCCTGAGTACCATTTATGTTTCCTGTGTGTCGGATGAAGTCAAAGTTCACAATGTTCCATGTTCCGCCACACTGTAAACGCCGATAACTCCGCAACGACTTGTTATTTCTCGCCAAACAATTTTTTTTCAAATGTTAATCTTTTTCAGTGAAAAAGGATTAACCCTTTGGATGTCGATAGCGATTTTCGTCGAGGTGATTCCTGCAGGAATCACTTCAACAAAAAACGCTATCTACAGTCAAAGAGTTAATCCTTTTCACTGCAGTAACACGCTGAGCACGGATACCCCAGCATGAATCATCTTGACGAACAACGCTGTCGACAGCTAACGGGTTAGCCCTTTTCACTGCAGTAACACACTGAACACTAAGGTCTATGCAGGAATTATTTCGTCGAAACGACGCTATCGACAGCCAAAGGGTTAATCGTTTCACGGCTTAACACATTGAACAGGCCCCAAATGCCAGAGCTAGTAACTATATAGATGAAGCGTTTCAAACATGTCTGAGGTTTATTTAGCATGTTCGACCAAACCCCTGCGACATGTACATGTTCGATATTCTGGGGGTTTTCCCAACATGCAACCCAGGCACATTTTGTTGATCTCTGGAGTTTGAAAAGCAGGATGCACGAGATAGATTATATACTGACGAGCAAAAGAAATGCGACATTTTTGGAATAATCGGAAACACTTTAGTGTGTTTCCGATGATTCCAAAAATGTCGCATTTCTTTTGCTCGTCAGTGTATTTTGTTTTGTTTTGTGTTGTTCAGTTTAGTCAGTGGCGGATCCAGGGGGCATGGGGCCCTGCCCCCCCCCCTGACAATTTTATTTTTTTAATTGTTATTTGTGGAAATTGTGTTTTACTATTCGATGTTTTTTTTTTCTTCTTGTACGGTGTATTTTACAATTATCTCATGGGATCGGTGGGTGATCATAGTGTGTTTCATGGGCCTATATTCAAATATCCTCACTTGGCACTCCTTACCTGCACCTGTCACAGTACTTTACGCAGACATAGAATGCCATGTGCCCCGCACTCACAGGGGCTCATGTAAATCAGTGCCTCTTGCTGTGCGATACAATCCTCATTGCATCCTCAGACTGAGGCAGCCATCTGGCAATAAGCCGCTGACTGACGATCAACCCCAGCGGTGGAAAAGTGTACGATCATTGCTGAACTGGGGCCCAAATCAGTCCCTCAGCCAGGCATAGAGTTTCATGTGCCCCTTCAGTCACAGGGGCTCATGAAAAGCATTACCTCTTTCTGTGCCATACGAATGGTATTGCATCCTCATACGTGGCAGTCATCTAGGTGTAAGTCTACGCTTGTGTACACGCCAACTGAGATCAGAAAGTAAGAAATCAACTGCGCTGTGAGTGTCTCCCCCAGGGTGAGAAGCCGACTGGCCCGGGTATCACAGGTAATTGCTAATCCCCTAATCCTATCACACAACACTCTCTGAGCACAGTGGGTCTCCAGCCTCACACAGATTGCATTGCCACGGCCCAGGCATGCTATTTCCACCTCCGCCGCATCAGTCAGATCAGAAAATACCTCACTACCGAAGCTGCCACCAAACTTGCTGTCTCTCTCCTCTTATCTCGCATCGACTACTGCAACTCTCTCCTTTCCGGCCTCCCTCACTCCACCACTTTCACTCTCCAGCGCGTCCAGAACAACGCTGCCCGCCTCGTCCTCAGAAAGAATAAATCCGACCACATCACTCCCCTGCTCAAACTCCTTCACTGGCTCCCCATCCCCCAACGCATCCAATATAAGATTCTGTCTCTCTGCTACAAATCCCTGAACAACTACGCTCCTACCTATCTCTCCAACTTACTTCACCCCTACCCTCTTTCCCGCTCCCTCGGCTCCGCCTCCGACCCTCTCCGCCTCCTCATCCCCCGCACCAAACTCAGCACTTTCGTCCCCCGCTCCTTCTCCGTCTCGGTCCATCCACCTGGAACACTCTCCCACTCTCTCTCCGTCAGAAACATTCTCTCTCTCCTCCTTCCAGTCCGCCCTCAAAACTAACCTCTTTCAACAGTTCTAGCACTATATCACAACACTCCCCACCCCAAGCTGATTGTCGTAATGTATTTCACTATTTGTGGTACGTGAGTCATTGTCTAAAGCGTGCGCATGCGTGCGCGAGTTGTGAGTGCGCGCTTAGAGTTATAATTATTATAAGATAAGCGCATTATAAATACCGTAATTATTATTATTATTACTTTGTCTTCCGTGGACATGCACAAGTGCCCACCAGAGTAGCAATGTGGTCATTAATGCGCGTCACCAGAGGGGAGGTGTAAAATGTCTTGATTTTGATCAACCTTGATCTAACCCTTAAGCAATCGTCAGTCAGTGTAAGAGGTATACATCATGAGTGATAATGACTTTCTGTGATCTGACCCTGTGTTCCTCATATGGAGGAGGTTTGTGGGTGTACACAGCAGTATCACTATCTTGAATGATCGAGGGCCACTGGTCAGGTCTTTCACCAGCTGGTATGCCTTTTTGCTATTATTTTTGTTCAGATTTTCTTCTGCGTGTTTACACTGATCTTAAATTCACGATAGTGAAGGGAACTGTCTTACGGAAGACCAAGACATACTGAAGAGATGGACAGAGTACACTGCTCAGATTTGTACAACCACCGAGCAACAGAGGACCCAGGCATTCTTGTCAACCCACCCGTGACCAACAATGGCAACTGTCCCATCCTCCGAGAAGAAGTAGAGGCTGCAGTGAAATCGCTGAAAAACGGGAAGGCATCAAGAGCAGACAACATCCCTGCAGAACTAGTCCAAGAAGGGGGAGAAGACATGATAAGCGCCTTACTAACAATCTGCAATAAGATCTGGCAGTCAGGGGATTGGCCCACACCATGGACCCAATCACTTATAATAACTCCCACCCCAAAAGGCAACTTACATCAATGCCAAAATTAGCGCACGATCAGTCTTATATGCCACCCAAGCAAAGTCATGTTAAAGACCCTACTGAACAGGCTGAAGCCACAGGCAGAGGAAATCATAGCTAAGGAACAGGCAGGCTTCAGACCAGGGCGCAGCACAACTGAGCAGATCTTCAATCTGAGAGTTCTATGTGAGAGGTACCTCCAGCACCAGCAAGACCTCTATCATGTCTTTGTGGATTTTAAGAAAGCATTTGACAGGGTGTGGCATGCAGCCCTTTGGTCCACCATGAAGCTATACAACATAAATGCCAACCTGATCAAAGTCATAGCAAACCTTTACAACAAGGCCACTAGCGCAGTCTGCTGCAAAGGCAAAATAGGAAACTGGTTTAGGACTACAGTCGGAGTCAGAAAAGGCTGCTTGCTCTCACCTACTCTTTTCAACATCTTCCTGGAAAGAATAATGACGGACGCTCTGAAAGATCACGAAGGAACTGTCAGTATTGGAGGCAGAACAATCACGAACTTGCGCTTTGCGGACGACATTGATGGCCTTGCAGGAACAGAGAAGGAGCTAGCTCAGCTGGTGGAAAAGCTGGACAGTACAGCCATTGTGTATGGGATGGAAATCATTGCAGAGAAGACCAAACTGATGACAAATAACACCAGTGGCATTGGCACTGACGTCATGATTGGAAGCCAAAAACTGGAAACAGTTAATAAATTCAAATACTTAGGAGACATTGTGACAGATGAGGGATCAAAACCAGAAATACTGTCCAGGATTGCGCAGACAACAACAGCACTGACAAGATTGAAGACCATAATTATGGAAGGACAGAAACATCACGCTCTGCTCCAAGATCAGACTGATGCGCTACTTAGTCATCCCAGTGTTCTTGTATGCCTGCGAGTCATGAACCCTCGCAGCAGACCTTGAAAGGAGAATACTTACTTACTTACTTACTTACGCCTGTCACCCCTCCCAGGGTATAGGCCGTCGACGAGAGACCTCCAGCGACTCCTGTCCTGTGCTTCTCCTTCGATTTTACTCCAGGTGATTCCCAGTCTCTTGATGTCTGCTTAGCCGATGTCTCGACGCCAGGTGTTTCTCGGCCTGCCTCTTTTCCTCTTTCCCTGGGGGTTCCATGACAGTGCCTGCCTAGTGATACTGGAAACTAGCTTTCTCAGACTGTGACCAATCCATCCCCATCTTCTTCGCCCAATTTCATTCTCTGTTGTTATCTGCTCTGTTCTCTCCCAGAGTCTGACGTTGCTGATCTTCTCTGGCCAGTGGATTTTCACAAAGGAGGATACAAGCCACTGAAATGAGATGTTTTCGAAGGCTGTTTGGCATTTCATACAGAGATCACATCACGAACGAGGAAGTGGGAAGCAGAATCAGGCAAGCCATCGGGCCCTATGAAGACCTATTAGCCATTGTGAAAAAAACAACGCAAAGTGAAGTGGTATGGGCATGTCACGCGTTCAGCAGGGCTTGCCAAAACAATTCTGCAAGGCACTGTGCAAGGAGGACGAAGGAGAGGAAGACAGAGGAAAAGATGGGAGGACAATATCTCAGAGTGGACAGGACTGAGGCTGAGCGATACGCTAAAAATGGCAGAGAGCAGAAAGGAATGGAGGGAGCTGGTTGCCAAGTCATCAGTGGTGCCCCAACGGTCGGCAAGACTACGGGATATAGATAGATAGATGGACAGCAGTATCACAATTTTCACAAATGGCTGTGTTGTTCCTCAGACGGAGGAGTACTTGGTAGTGTAGTGTTGTTTTCAAACACAAGGTGATTGCTCCTGCAGAAACTCCAGGCATAACATTCTTTTCAATAAGAAAATTAACACCATATAAGAATCAGAAGTGCCCGATTAATCTTATTTTGTTACGGAGGTGGGGTGGAGGCGGGGAGGCGGACAAGTGCATGTAGATATGATCAGCCCTTCCTTTTAAACTTTATAAAAAGTGCCAAAAGAGTTGCTGTGTCCCGAGATGAAAATAAAAAACGTTTTAACAAATAAAAATCGTAACCTCTGCAAACTCTAAATGTCTCAGAAAACCCCAACAACAACAAAAAATATAAAAAGAAAAAAAAGAAACAAACAAGTGTAGAGAGAACGGTTACAACACTATCATACAATTTTAAAGAAAATCCCCAAAAGAAAAGCATTGAGAAAGAATAATTTCAACACAACTTATTTGTAATTGTTCTTTTTCTTAAGCGCGTTTCTTTCTTTGTTATGAATTTATGCTCGCCTGATAGTCACTGTTTTGGTCTGGATTTTTTTTTGTATGACACAGTTTGGAAAACGGGGGGGGGGGGGGGGGGGGAGGAGCCCCCTCGAGACACCCCTGGATCCGCCCCTGTTAGTCCAGTTTAGTTTAGATAAGTTTAGTTTAAATTAGCTTCGCTTCGTTCCGTTTCGTTCCCCTTCGTTCTGTTGCGTTCCGTTTCGTTTCGTTCCTTTTTCTTTTCTTTTCTTTTCTTCGGTCTTGTTTTGGTCCCTTTTGTGTGTCGTGTCTGGTCCGGTCTGGTCTGGTTTGCTCTGCTTTGCTTTGCCTTGCTTTATATTTGAAAAAAAAATTGACATTCCAGCTTCCCATTCTACAATGGCAAGAAATTCACGGTCCTCATCATGACACATCCCGACTTTTTCCGCGTGCTGGTCAACAACGTGGACTTCGTGCGTTACAACCACCGCATCGACCCGTCTAAAGTGCTTTACCTCCAGCTGACGGACGGCGCCGAGTACTATGAAGTCCTCGTCAAGAACAACTGTGTAAGGGCTGCTTTAATCTATTACATCCTCAGGCAGATTTTTTTAAAAACAAAAATTGCTCATTGTCCTATAAAGGCTACATTACAGATTGGAGATAGATCAGCCATTTTAGTTCAAGGGTGGTGCCAGAATAGCTTGGCGCCTCAGTCGCCAAACTATTCTGGCACCACCCTTGAACTATCATAGACAAATTTATTTCAAGCAGGAATGTATTGGGAATAAATGAGTTAAATGCCAAGGCACGCGAGTTACGTGTCTGAAATATTTTTGAATTCAACGCCAGGGGTCCAAACAAGGCATAGAGCCAAACTGCTGTTGTGTTGCTGCAATCATTGTTTATTCAAAGCCAAAGAGCTCCAGCCGTCCAGGGAACATGGGCATAAAGGGTGTATAAGCAAGAGGCATCGATCCTCATGAGCCCCCGCAGCTGCAGGGGCTCACGAGGATCTACGCCTCTTGCATTGATCACTGACCAGCACACTTTAAACAAAAGCTTTATTTTTTTTCTTCTCGTAAACTTGTGACAGACGTATGCATATATGCCGAAACAATGTGCAAAAGGCACCGGACCCATTTGCACGGGTGGGCTTAAAAATCCTGCGCACGTTACTAAGCAAGGTGCTTCGCTGTAGCGGAGCACCTTGCTCTGTGGCGTGCGCAGGAATTAAACTCACTCTTGCCACATGCTTCTAGTCCTGATCAACAGTGTCTGTGACACGTTGACGAAATACAATTCTACGATTTCTTTGCGTAAACTGTGTCGTGAATAATCCGTAGTATCGTTGAATAATATTAACCTGACGGGCGCCTTTGGACCTTAACAGTCCCGTAAATAAGTTGTTTTTGTGCTATTCTGCAGCTGTTGCCGTTCGTGGGGGAGTTCCCCGGTGGCCTCAGGGTAGGGCAGGCTGTCCGCGTTCGGGGTATGGTGAATGACAATGCCAAGGAGTAAGCACGGCTGAGTTTTTTTTTTTTTTTTAATTTATTTGTTATTTGTTTATTTCCAGTTTATTTTTATATTATTTTTCTTTCATTATACTTCACTTATTGCATTACTTTATTTATTACTTTATTACTGATTTATTTATTCACTACATAAAAAAACATAATTTTTGTGACGTCAGATATATGAAACCTGTCTTATTTCCTCGTGATACATACATATATATATATATATACATCTTGGGGCGAAACCGGTTGTAGGCGGCAAAAACTTAAATCTATCCAGCAGGTCCAAGATCTTTTTGGGAATATTCATGCACTAACTTCTCCTCTCGGGGCGAGGACTGGATATTCTCCAGCGGGTTGCGGGGCCTGGGGGTAGTCCTTACTACTTTATGTAGTAGGTGTTCAGTGGAAAGCTTAAAATGATAGGTCTGTCATTCCTTCTCTCCCACTAACCCTCTCCTTTCTAGAACTAGTAGGCGATGCAGTCACAAAAAGGACAGCTGATGTCCTGATGACACAATGCAAGCTTACCAGCCTGGAATTCCATGGCATTAGCGTAGCAAGAGCATTCTCAGAATTTAATGAAAAATTTATATATATATATATATATATATATATATATATATATATATATATATATATATATATATATATATATATATATATATATATATATATATATATATATATATATATATATATATATATATATATATATATATATATACCTTTGGTTGCCGGTAGCGCTTTTTGTCGCGATGATTCCTGCAGGAATCGTCGCGACAAAAAGCGCCGCCGACAGCTGAAAGCCCCGTGAGGTCACAACCATTTTTGCAGTGGCGCAGGGGTTTGTGAGAAATCTTTCGTCTTTTGTGGACGGGCTAGATTCCTCAACATCGATCCAAGACAGGAAGAGGCATAGAACTTCATGAGCCCCTCTTCAGCTCGCAAGGGTTCATGAGGAACTATGCCTCTTGGGCTCGGTGCCTCAAAAATACGTAGGGAGAGCGTACAGCCTGCCGCTCAGGCAAGTAATCGATGCCTTCTTCTATCGTGACGTCTGCGTTTCGGTTCAAGTGCACTAGACTGTTTTAACCTAATTAGAAGACACGTGCACCCACTGAGCAAAAGGCCTGCGGTGATGGCGTCAGACGTCGTTGGCCTGCGCCAGCTGGCGACTAATTGTTCACTGGGTGTTGCGTCATTCATTTATCACTCATATATCACGAGGGGATCTTCACCATTGCATGTGATGCCATGTTTAACCCTTTCAGCCCCGACGCCCTGCAGCAGGAGATGGATTGATCATGATAATTCAAGGGTAGTGCCAGAGTAGCTTGGCGCCTGATGACGACAAGCTAATCTGGCACTACCCTTCAATTATCATGATCGACCCATCTCCTGCAACTGGTACATAGTCTTTAGGGCGGTGGCACCTTCAAATTTTGAGAAATGCGGCTGTGGGGGTTAAATGGGTTAAAATAACCATATATGTTTCGTCAAAACGCTTTGCAGTCGCGTAGGAACCCGAGGGACGGGGTGGAAGGCAGGTATGGCCAACATAACCTATGTTCATACCTCTTGTTTGTATTTGGGCCACACCTTCTCTTTGCCATTCCTATAGTAATGTACGAAACGTGTACCATACCTCCCGTAGGCCCACCCGCTAAGCATCTCAGTAAATCCATTTTCGTGAAATGCGAGATTTAACCCCAAGAAAAAAATAAAATAAAAATGTAATGTTCCATGTTTGTGTTAGATTCGCGGTGAACTTCACTTGTGGCTGTGACGATGACACCATCGGGCTGCACTTCAACCCGCGTCAGAACGAGGAGGACACTGTGCTCAACGCCAAGATCGGCGACTGGCGCTCAGAGAAGAGAGAGGGTTCGGGGGGCTTTCCGTTCAAGAGGGGGGAGCTCTTCGACACATTTTTCGTCGCCATTAAAAGCTGCTTCCACGTGAGTGTCCATCACAATACCGTGGCGATTCAGTTTTCGGCGTGTCTTTTAGTACACTGGAGAGGGGTCAGATATCGGTGCGCGCTGAGAGGTCTCTCGAACTCACGGGGGTCCCCGGTGAGGTAAAGGTCCTCGGGCCGACGTCAGGCTTAGCAGGCCCGCGCACGTCAGTACGCGGGCCAGCTAAGGCTGAAGTCGGCCTCAGGAACTTTGACTTGCTGAGTGTCTTTTCTTCGAAAGCGCCCTGGGTGATTCAAATTCAGCAGAAGCAATAAGGCGAGCGTGCAAATCTGCGCGATCTTTGTTCCAAATACACGTTGTTTTGAACTCGAGCATGCAGCAACGTGAACTCACGAAGCCGGCCACAGATCCAGAGAGGGGGGGGGGGGCAAATGCCTCCCACCCCCCCACCCGGACCCCAAATTTGTTAAAATGCCATAACAAAGTCCCTTTTAGGGGGTGTCCTCCCCCCCCCCCCCCCCCCCCCCCCCCATCGTTTGATATTTGTGGGAACGGCCAAGCTCAAGTCCCTGGAAGCAAGGACTAGTACCTTTTGTACCTCTAGAGATATAAATACTGAGCGGATTAAAGCTTCATTAACACAATGACTGAGTTAACCCCCTTAATTATATTTTTTTTGACCATCCATATCCATGTCCCCAGCACAGAGTAAATACCATTGGAAGTTACCCCTAAATCATTATTATTTAAACAACCACAATTTTATGAAAATCAAAAATAATACTTAAGGGGTTAACTCAGTCATTGTGTTAATAATACTTCAATCCGCTCAGTATTTATATCTCTCTTAATTAGCTCATATATCTACTGTCGCAATGTTACTATGTACGTAAACACAGCCCGTCGCCAGCTGACTCTAGGTACGTCGCGTCAGAATAAAATATGCACAACAGTTACAGTGAATTCACAATGTCGCAATGTTTTGACAACGTTGCTCAAAACCTTTTCAAATCCTTTAGCTGCTAGATCGATATGTACCACACCTGAGTCGATATTCACACAATTTATTTATGACCTTAAGAAAATGCACATCGAAAATCATGACCCCCCACAAATGTAAATTGGTTTTAAGATTGAATGGGAATAAAGCCCACATTAGCTACCGCACACAGAGAGAGAGAGTGAGACCCACTCTAACAACACAGACATAAACTAGTGACTGTGTCAAGACTCCACTCATGTGAAACTTACACGTTTTAAATCAGCCTCTTTTTAGTGAGTAAGTTACAAGTGTCTTACTCTGTTGCAAGCCAGCTCACCTGTTTACCTTTGTTGTCTGTTGCCACGCGCCGGCACAGTAGCGCGCCGAATATTCAACTGTGAGACCTGACACTCTATGAATAAGCCGGCTCTACAGGCTATTTGCTGAGAGGTGACAATACACTCAAGAAGAGTTTCGAAATTGACTTCATATTTACTCAATGACTGGTTCCCGAGAAATCAAACGGTGGCCTATACTCTGCACTATACAGGCAGCTGGAAAAACAGTTGTATAAGAAACTAACAAGTAATATCTAACACACGCAGACGTACACACACACAAACAAACAAACAAACAAACAAACAAACAAACAAACATATGCACACACACACACACAAACAAACACACTTACAAACAAACAAACAAACAAACAAACAAACAAACAAACAAACACACACACACACACACACACACACACACACGCACTTACAGATACTCATGTCAGTACAATTTTATCATAAGCCTGAGCTGCCGGGTAGTGTCAGTGTTTGTTTGCTTTTTGCATTATATCTCGCGCCCGCTTTTCAATAGGGGGACAACATTCCATTCTATTCAAGGCTGTGCACACACACTCTCTCTCTCTCTCTCTCTCTCTCTCTCTCTCTCTCTCTCTCTCTCTCTCTCTCTCTCTCTCTCTCTCTCACACACACACACACACACACACACACACACACGCACTGACACGCACACGCACACACACACACACACACAAACTCTCTCTCTCTCACACACACACACACACACACACACACACAATACGTGAAACACTGACGGAGTTGTGTGTCGCTTACACAGGCAAGTTTTGTACACACTACCCATTACCCCCCTCCCCCAACCCCTGTCTGGGCGAACAGGTTTTGTTTACCGGCTTAGAGTGTTATTTGCTCTCAGCTCCCAGCTAGGTATATTGACACTAGCCAACCGTTTCAATTCCAGTGCCATGTGTGTCAACTGTAACTTTGAAAACATGCTATTTAAGCCAAACAGGTTTTGTTAGAGGTAGATAGGTAACACACACACACACACGCACTGACACACAGACAAACACACGCACGCACACACGCACACGCACGCACACACACAAAATACCTGAACATACACCCGACGCAAAACACAAGGTTGTACACCACTCACCACTCAGTGCAATATTACTTCCTGGTACTGTTTATACAGGTCTGACCCTGTTGGGGCTTGTTAGCGAAGTGTACTGTTCATTCATTCAGCACTCTCTGCGCCGTCTAGTGCTTGAGGCGTACTGTTACTGTACAAGAATCACATGACTCTGACACATCTGACTTCCTCCATTTGAGGAGGTAAAAACCAGAGATTATTTTTACAAAAGACTTAGATTCTCATGAGTCTCTTTCTTTATATCATCACAAGCTCCTATATAGCGTCCCAGTAGCCCTTTTGTTGACAGACAACATTTTAATAGGGACGGCACGCGCCGCCTCCCATCTGGTTTCACTAAATGCCGGGCAGGGGTGGGGGTGGGAGGGGGGGCGGTGGGGGTGGGTGGGTCTACGACCTGTCCGGCCAACACTGACCTGTAAATTGATACACCCAGAGCAGTGTCAAATGTCCGTGACCCAGATGTTTCTCATGCCGAAACAAGGCCTCGCTAGAATCTGGTGCCAGACTGCCTCTTACCCCAACATAACGACAGAAACTGTCAACGCCTCGGCCGCTTTAACAGCTCGCCGCTGCCGCTTTATCGCTCCCTGGTCGTGCCGGCGTGTTTATGTGTACTGTAAACAAATTCCCAACCCTTTCCCGAGGTCTCTGTACAGTCTATTTTTACTCTGAGGCCTTCCTTTGTAAAAATTCTCAGCTTTTCAAGTCGGTAAAGCGATCGCTGATTCCATTGCTAACGACGCGGTCCGACATCTTGGTTTTACTCTCTTCGGTTGTTTTTCTTTTTTTATGTGATACTGTGGAAATTGATAATCTATTGCTATATTGCCAGGAAACTTGTAGCAATGTTTCCAAGTGTTTAAAATCAAATGTTTTATTTAGAATGCTTTAAATGGTCAGCTATTGATAAATTACTTTTGTTTGAGTGTATTGTGTTGACCTCACGTGCTACGAGCGTTAGATTTGATGCTGCACAATCAAAGTATGCGTTTGTTTGGCCATTCATTTGAAACCTAAAGCCAGGCACTAGGCTTCTAACGTACACAAAAGCGCCCGCATTCGTTTGCGAAAATTCGCCGGCCGCCTCGGGGTTACACGTTAGACAAACCCTACTCTGATGCGGGAACTGAGGAGCACTATAGTATAAATCACGAGAGAGGTTTACCACCGAAGGTTTTCAAAACTTGCACAGACTCATTACAATCTATGTATTTTCACCAAGCTGGTATTGCAGGCCAGTATGCTTGCTGAAACTGAAACCGTGCAGGAGACAGGCCAATATACCGCTTCTAGTCCTAGCATATATGTACATTTGCCCCTGCATTTACAAAGGCTACTGAGAACCTGCTGCCGCAAACGAACTGCGCAGTTCTTCTCAGAGCGGACAAAGTCAGGTTTTAGCATAAGACTGAACACATGCTCAAACTTATAACGCCCGGGGAAAGAGCTGGTACGCGCAAGCATGGATGCCGTGTTCACAGGTCACAGTGTGACTAGAATAAAGAGTGGTCCGCATGTGTTGTACACGTTTCTAGGTTGCCCATATTATCCCTGCTACCTCACCTATGGGATAAATCAATAAAGCAGCTAATTTAATTTATTGTTCGAAAGACTTTATGTACAGGAAATTCACCTATGGTGCAACTTGCAGCCACTCAATCACACTCGTAGATCATGATCATAATATTTTATTTTCCTAGTAATATTTTCCATCCTGAGCTTATCCAGTGGACAATAGTGGGCCTATGTTGAGTTGCCGCTGACTTAGTGATTTGTGGGGCACGCTGATTTCAGCTGTGCTTGGGTGTGGGGTTGGTAAGGAATCAGGTTCATAACCAAGAAATGAGACTGTCAATGTGCTGGTTTTTGTTGTTGTTGTTGTTATTTTGTGCATGGCAAATGTGCAGCTGATGGGCGGTAGTGTTTTTAGGGGATCCTTGAAATATTGACTATAGCTAAGAGACTGGACAGTACGGAAACGGCACTGTATTCCGTGGCCAAAAGGGCTGAACATAAAAATGTAGAATGCACTGAATGTGTGTGTGTGTGTGTGTGTGTGTGTGTGTGTGTGTGTGTGTGTGTGTGTGTGTGTGCGCGTGCATGCGTGTGTGAAAATTACGGCTTGGTTACACACACACACACACACACACACACACACACACACACACATACACACACACACACGCACACACACACACACACACACAGTCCAATAGAATAAAGAGGGGATAGACTGTGCCACAATTAAAATCACCTATCCTTCTATTTCATGCTTAGGGCTTTTAGTCCCTCAGTTCACTCTGTTAGTATAAACATCCGATGCGGATCGGTTTCCAGCAATGAGGGCCACATGTGGGGCCGTGTGGCTATCACTACTGGACACTGACCGCGTCCACATTCATAGGAACATCTGGGGTGGATTACGTTTGGCACACAGGACAGGATCTCACGAGCCCCTGTGACTGGTAGGGGCTAATGTGAATCTATTTCTTCTCAGGCAAAGGGGGGTGGGGGGTGGGCAGGATGAAAAACTGTACAGAACTGCAGCGTGTGTGTTGGTGGGTTATATGAGTCTGTTCACAACCGCCACCCATGCCCTCCCTGCAACTGGTGCATTGAGAAGGGCGTTTGTCATAAAGAGCTGGATCTCACGAGCCCCTTGGACATCAGAGGCTAATGTGAATCTATTCCTTTCGGGCAAAGCGGGACAGGATGGAAAAATGTACAGAGCTGCAGGGAACATGTCGGCGGCATATACCTAAATGTATCTTCGTAAGGTACAAAATCTTCGGTGATTTAACTCTGCCTGCCCATTTTATTTAGTTTTGTTCCCTTGTAGCTTACCAGAGAGCGCTTTCCACCTCAGTGCCATAATGAAACCGGCGGCAGTGTCTATGTTGCCGGGGGCATATACTTTCATGTCTCTTAAAGGCTCCGAAACCTTTAGTGATTAATATCTCCCTGCAAGTTTCATTTACCTCTGTTTTCTAGTCATAGAGTACCAGAAAGAGTTTGGCTAGTTAGTGTTTGAGCTAGCCGCTCAGGAAACCGTGTGGAATGTGTCGGTCGGTTTTCGATTGCTCACATGTGTAAGCCGAAAGTTGTAACTGACTGGCTACTTTGAAAAGTGTATGAGCCCTTACATTCATACTTAAGTTGCACAGTTCAGTTCTGGTCTGGAATCTTACACATGCACCATGTGAGGCAGCCAAACAACACTAAAATACATATACACTCAAAGCCAAAGTATTGTATCAACTGTAGATCATTCTAAGCATTTTAAATAAAATGTTTATATTGAACCATTTTTTAAAAATATTTTACCATAAACAAAATACTGCAGTATAATAACAATTGCCATAATATCACATTTTTTAAAAAGTCGTGAGAGGAGAGTAAAAACAAAATGTCGGACAGCGTCGTTAGCAATGGCGACAGCGATCGCTTTGCCGACTTGAAAAGGCTAAAAAGTAAGAAAGTACAGGCCAGGCCGCGATCGGAAGTTTTTCTAGTGTGACACTTGACGTAGCCTGGTCTGTTTCAAGCGTTTTCACGAAACACTGGGGCCCATATGCCCTAGTTAGAGTGTACCAGAAACGACTTTGCTAATTTCCACGTCAGTGCCCTCGGAAACTAAGCCACATCAGCCCAAAATACACTCAAAACAAAAACTATTTCATTAATTGCTGTCCATTTTTAAATGAAATTTTATCACTTTTTGTTTATTTTGCAAAATCACATTTTGAATGAAATAGGCGATAGATAAAAAACCCACAAGAAACGTTATAAAAAGAAAACGAGCATTTGACGTGAGTTAAAAACAAAGATGTCCGACTGCGTCGTTAGCAATGGAACCCCATTACCGACGTGGAAAGGCTGAGTTTGGAATTTTTGGAGAGGAATGTCTCAGAGTCAGTAGTGACCAGACTTTGCAGCCTTTTGAACTAAAGATCTGGGTCAGTGCATTTGCCACTGCTCTGGTTGTGTTTCAGTATAGGTCAGTGTTGACCCGTACCAACCCCCAACCCACCCCTCTCCGGCCCGGCATTCAGTGAAACCAGATGGGAGGCGGCGCGTGCCGTCCCTATTAAGAAATTTCTGTCAACAAGAGGGCTACTGGGACGCTTGTGATGCGCGTGCCGTCCCTATTAAGAAATTTCTGTCAACAAGAGGGCTACTGGGACGCTTGTGATGATATGTTGTAGGTTTAATTTCTCGATATTTTATCTTGGTTAGATTCTCATGAGCACTGCTTTTTCAGGATTTCAGTCAACAGACAAACATAAATACATAAACAACAAAGTTTTCTTTGGGACTGCTTATGGCCGTGAGGATACTTCTGGTTTAGTGGGGCTAGTCTTGATCAAACTAGCCCCACTGTGCTGGGGATCGTTTCCCGATTGCGTCCAGTTGACATTCTCAACACTACAGGGCTTTCACAGGAAAAGGTGAATGCGCTACCCACCGGGTTAACCCCCTCCATAGGGGGTTAATAGCGCAGCTTAACCCGGGTTACATCGATTCCTGTGAAAGCAGGGTGGAAGGTCACCAAAGCAGCCCTTTTATCAAAAAATTAAAAATAAAAATTTTTTTTTTCTCATAGATTTATTTAAAAAAAAAAAAGAAAGATATATTTTTTATTTATTTATTTATTTTTTGTTTAATTTTTCTTTGGATTTATTATTACAACCACACACACACACACACACCAGTCAGAGGGTAAAAATGATTCTTAAAATCTGTGGGTGAGCAAGTCTATGGGAGACAACTTCCTGTTTAGTGGTTGACTGGATGACTTTTTAAAGTGATTATGTCCCATGTGCAGAAAATAGGTAATATGTTTACTGTGGTAGCAGTAATATTTTTTCATTTATTATTTTGACGGACAAATAAAAATGACGGACAATTCACAAAGCCCTGGCCCATCAAACCCTGGCTCATCTAGTTTAAGAAACGTGTTTCACACAACAAACTTACCCATAACCAATACTAATAATGTCTATGAATCAATAGAAAACTCTTTTTCTGTCATACAACAAAATCTTCTGACAGGCAGTGTTAAGATTCAGATTGTTGCAAAAATTGAATTCACTAGGGTGGACGGTGAAGTGATTGTATCGTACATATCAACAAGACAACACACAGTTAACACAAGAAGAGAACCGGAGGTAGAGAACGTGTTTAGAGACAGACTATTACCAAACTTTCTCCAGGCAATTGACAGTGCAAAAATGAAGGGGTCTGGTTGGCACGAAGGACATGTACATGAACTACAACTAAAGCAGTCTAGGTATCATCCTATATTAGGTAAAGCATGGATACCACTGCCAACAGAGGTTGCAAACAAAAAAGCTGTTGTTAATATTCAGAACAAAGACAATTTCTGTTTCATGTGGTGTGTGCTTGCTAAACTACACTTTGTGAGGTCAAGACCTGATCGCGTATCTAACTACATCAAATTTGTAAATGAACTCAACTTTAGTGGCATTGAGTTCCCTGTTAAAATAGAGGACATAGACTTGTTTGAAAAATTAAATCCTGGTATATCTGTGAATGTGTATGTGTGGGATAATGAATCTGAGAACAAGTTACAGCCAATTAGAGTGTCCCCAATTGCACCAACATATGGTCAGTCAGAAGATAAACATGTTGACATGTTGCTAATCGGCGATGACAATAACTTTCACTACACAATTATCAGGAATATGTCACGTCTAATTCATGCACATACAACGAAACACAATGGGAAACAGGAAGTTTGTAAAAAATGTTTACAAAGATTCTCCTCTATTTTACTAGCGCACAAACATGTTTTACACTGCAGATCAGCTGATGACATACAAACTGTACTTAAGTATCCAGATCCTGGTAGTCAAGTGTATTTTAAGAACTATGGGAATCAGCAAAAGCTGCCGTTTGTAGTATATGCTGATTTCGAATCACTGGTTGTTCCGTATGAAGGTCATGTTCCAGAGTCATTACCAAAGACTATAAAACTAAGTGACCAAGTGGTGTTCTTTTGGATACATTATTGTTAGGTCAGACGGTCTTCATTCAGAGCCTGTTATCTACAGAGGTGAAAATGCAGCTTGTCTGTTTTTAACAGAAATGAGACATCTGTATAGTCAGGTAGTACAGTATCTCACAACATGTCAGATGCCTTTGGTGATGACAGAAGAAGACAAACTGAAATTTGATACAGCTGAGACGTGTTGGATTTGTGAACAGCCTTTAGGTGGTGATAAAGTTCGTGACCACGATCACATAACTGGGCGTTACAGGGGTGCTGCACATGGTGATTGTAACTTGAAATTAAAAATAGATCCTAAGACATACAAGTTACCAATCTTTTTTCACAATCTCAAAGGGTATGATTCACACATTATCATGCAGGCTGTAGACGAGTCGTACAAAAACATAAGTTGTATTGCCCAGACAACTGAAAAATACTTGACTTTTAGGTTAGATAAATTAGCATTTTATGACTCCATGCAACATTTGTCTTTAGGATTGGCTAGTCTGGCAGAAGGACTGACTGAGTATCCAATAACGAGTAAATATTTTGAGCCAGACTTGATTAAGAAAGGTGTTTATCCATATGAGTACATTGATCACTGGGTTGTGTTTGAAGAAACAAGACTGCCACCAAAAGAGAAATTTTATTCTACACTAACTGGCAAAGGTATTTCTGACTCTGAATACCAGCACGCACTTGATGCATGGGGGAAGTTAGGATGTCAAACAATTGGTGACTACCATGATCAGTACTTAAAGGCTGACGTTTGTTTGCTAGCAGACGTATTTGAAAGTTACCGTGAAAAGGGGTTGTTACACTACAAACTTGACCCTGCTTGTTACATTACTAGTCCTGGCATGACATGGGATGCATTTTTGAAATCCAGTAAGATATCTATAGACCTGTTGTCTGATCGTACGATGGGTGAAATGGTGGAACGTGGATTGAGGGGAGGGATTAGTATTGCATCGAACAATTACGCCAGGGCCAACAATAAATATCTGGACGGCCCGGGTCATGGTGACCTTGGGTTTGACCCCTCAAGGTCAAGGTCATTCATTACGTACCTTGAATCGAACAATTTGTATGGGTTCGCAATGTGTGAATTATTGCCCTTGAAAAACTTTTGTCTGTATGATTTGTCACAGTATGATGTAACAGAGTCAGGGTTAACAAACAATATTATGAATCTTGACCGAAACGACGCGAAGGGTTGGATCTTTGAAGTCGACCTAGAGTACCCACATCATCTACATGATTACCACAATGATTATCCATTAGCTGTTGAGAAAATGAGTATGACAGGGAAAAAAGAAGACACCAAACTTGTACCAAATTTGAATGACAAATTCAATTACGTGTGTCACTATCGCTTGTTGCAGTTTTACATCAGACATGGGTTAGTACTAAAGAAAGTTCACAGAGGTATTCAATTTGATCAGAGTGCTTTCATGAAAGATTACATAATGAAGAACACAACCCTTCGTGCCAGAGACGGCAACACTGCATTTGACAAAGACTTCTTTAAGCTTATGAACAATGCCTGTTTTGGCAAGACAATGGAAAATCCTCATCACCGCAAAGATGTGAGACTAGTAACAACTGAATCAGGTGCAATTAAACTTACAGGCAAGCCAGAGTACACAGGGTACAAAGAGTTTCATTCATCATTGTATGCTGTGTCACTCAAAAAAAAGATTGTCAAACTGGACAAGCCAGTATTCATTGGTATGGCAATTCTGGAGTTGTCAAAACTGGTGATGCTTGAATTTTATTATGATTACTTTAAACCGAAGTATCCTGAGTGTCGATTGTTATACACTGACACTGACTCTATGATCATTGATGTGTGTACTGAAGACTTTTATGAAGACATGAAAACAGAGTTACACATGTATGACACGTCTGACTATCCTAAAGACCACCCGCTGTTCAGCACACAAAACAAGAAAGTGCCTGGAAAGTTTAAGGATGAACTAAATGGTGTGCCAATAGTTGAGTATGTTGGACTGAGATCCAAAATGTATTCTATACTGCACCAGAAGGGAAGTCAGTCGAAAGCCAAAGGAATAAAAAAAAAACAGCAATAAAAAAATAAAGACATTCGTCATGAACATTACAAGCAAGTGTTAGATGGTGCATTAATGCCTGATTATCCAAACAAGTCACTGAGATCAAACAAACATAATCTTGAAATAATTCAAACACATAAGAAATCACTTGCAGTTGGAGACACGAAAAGAGTGTTTCACACTAAGGAAAAAGCTTATGCACCTGGACATTACAGGCTCAAGTTATCTGAAGACATAGCTGATGAACTGGTTGATGAATTAATTGACGACTTAGTTACTGAAATGAGTAACGGTGTCTGGGGGAATAATCTGTAATTCTTCTCTGACAAATGCCCTCTGGGGTGCAGGGTCGAACAGGTAATATATTGTTGCATCTGGACCGGGGACTATTTTTTTTATATTATGAACGGATGTTGACCAGATGGGGTCTGTCGCTCTGCGCTTTATGTCATTTTCAGCTTCACCTGGTTGATATAAATATCTCACCTGTTTAGTAAACAAACTTGTGTCTGGTGCTGGGGTTGAGGCTGTTTTTGGCTCTGTAATTGTTTTCAATTTAATAGCATCAGCTGGCTTAGGGTGTCCTTCATTATTCATTGCTTTTATCACATGTGGTAATCTCTTAACCCACTCAGTGTTACGTGTGTCATGCATGAGTTCCTTAGAATACTGGTAACTGAAAAGTCTTTCTGACAACTGTTTGTTAAAGTTTTCTACAATTGCCTGTGATCTGTGCACACCTGGAATTCCTCGTCTGACCAGTATGCCATGCTTCGCAAATAACTGATTAACAGCACCTTTGAATTCTGATCCGTCATCAACCTGCACTAGTCTGGGGTATCTTAAGGGGCCTCTTTTATAGATACTTGATAAAGCATTCGCAACTGTACTGGCTGTTTTGTCAGATATGGGTTCAGCGTCTTTGTACCTTGAAGCTATGTCAACAACAGTCAAAGCGTACTTGTATCGTTTCTTTCTAATTGTGTCATGTGGTAAGAACAAAAGGTCCATTTGGTGCGTGTCATTGGGAGTAGTGTTTTGAAAATGGGGTCTAGATATCTTTCTTGGAGCAGGGAGATATAACTGCCAAATTGCTTGTCTCTGTAACCATTGCTTGACTTGATTGAGTGTTATATCTCCGCCCACAGCGGCATGTAATTTCTGAATAGCTGTTGCTCCTTTCCAATACCCCGATGGAGAGTAATATATTTTTGATAGTTTATTTTCGGCTGCCATTTTTTCTAGCAATGAAAACTCCTGTAAAATAAACAAATGTCATTCCCACTAGAACAAAGATTATCTCCCCGTTTCTTTGTTCTGGGCTTGGTTGATAGTAGTCACTTAGTTTTGGTTTCGGTATAGACATGTCTTCACCTGTGACTAAAAAATATTCCCTGATTGCTTCGTCTGTATTTGAAAACGTATGTTGTGCGTGACCTTCAAGCCTCAATTTTTCATTGATGAAATCAAGTTTTTCAATTCTATTCTTTTCATATTCTTGTTGAGCTTGAGCGAGTTTCTCTGTTGCCTCATTGTGACATTTCATTTCTTCTGCTGATTCTTCTCTACCCATTTTTGAAAAGAGGTAGTTTGAGCCACTGAATGCCAGAGCATTAACAACTGCCCCACCAATCATAATAGCTATCGTCGCCATATTTTTATTTACATAGAAACATTTTTGGGAATAATTCCCTGCTTGACAAGAAAGTCTTTTGTCGCAATCGACGCTGTAACAACTACAATTAGCTTAGTGCTGTCTTCGAAATCGCGTCTACTGAGGTCTGCTGATTTCATTTTGAGTAGACTTTTTCCCAGCATAGAATAAGCTACTGCTAGTCCACTAATTACGGCAGAGTGATAGACAAGGTTCATCAAGTTCTTTGTGTCATTCATTTTCTAATACAATAAAAATTAAAATAATATTTTTATTTACTGCATATAAAATGGGTCAACGGCTTTGGGTGTTACTGGTAATGTGGCGACTTCTGGTTTTGTTTTTGGAGTGTCTGATTTTTTGGTCACTGTACGAGTCTGTGGTTTGTATTTTTTGTATAATTGATAACCTACGTAACCAAATCCGACAACAAATCCGGCAATTATATATTTTGTTGTTTCAGGGTCAGACTTAGTTGTTTGTCTCTCACTTTGATGAGGGTGTGACGGTCCTGACGGTAGTGACACTGGTGCTGTTGACGGTGGATCAGTTACATGAGTCTTTTCTGTTTGCGCTTGAAGCTGTAATTTTTTTTGTCTGTTATATTCAGCTAATCTTTTACCAGCCTCAACCCTGCCTGGACTTTTAGCCTTAGTCACAGTTTGAACCTGTGTCAAAACTGGACTGGGGTTCGGTTGTGGAGTCATCTGGGTTTCGTCCATTTTCTTCTGCAGTAAAATTTATTTTCGAGAAATCAATATGGCTCCCAGTAACAAGTAAAGTTACCACAGGTGCAAGGTAATTTCCAAACTTGTAAAACATGACACATGCTAATTTACCAATTGAACTTGAAACAATAGGATTGCTTTCAAGGTCGTGTGAAAGACTGTCACTATCCACAGGTAGAAAGTGACTCACTGCTTTTGTGTATAGGCATACAAGAGATCGACTTAAATCACGTGTCATTAGTGAAGCAATGTGGTTTTCATATTTAGAATAAAGCTTGATTAGCTTGTCAGAGGTTAGAGATTCAATATCCTCTGTCATGTATTGTTTACCGAGATAAGTCTTTGACTTGCCTGAGACAATCACAGACAAAAGACGCTGTTTCTTAGAGTCTAAGTCTTTGTTCTCTACCGCATTGATATCATTCAATAGAAGTAATTCGTCTTGGTTCATTTATAATGAAATTAAAAAATAATAATGTTAACTCTGCTTGCTCACCTTGTGTAATACCACTTTATTAACTGTAACACTGTCAATATAAACATTTAGTTTGCGTAGTTGTTTAAATATGCTATAACAAACTTCTCCTAACCAATCATAGTTGGTATCATTAACTTTAAAAGTAGGTGTCTTTAAATCAACTGTCATGTGCTCCACATCTGGATGCTCATCGACATAATCCAAAGTCACACTATATGTAGCATATATTTCTGATGGTGCTGAAAGGCTTATGTAAGTCTGTTTGGGTGATATTAAGTCAGTAAAGTGCATAACATCTTTGAAAAGGTGTGTGAGATCAAGCACCTGTATGATTGTCCGTCTGTCATTTTTATTGGACAATCAAATGTATAAATTAATTTACATCAATTTACTAACCCATACCCTGTTGGCTGATCTGTCTTTAAAATGAGCTTTAGATGCTTAGTTGATTTCAGTTTATTTTTTACATCATCCCGTTCATGCTTATTTGGGATGACGTCGTTCTCTCTGAGACAGTCTTCAAAGCTGTCACGATCTTTACAGTAAAACAAACAGATAAACTTTAACTGTTCTCGAAAATCTTTCAGTACAGCATTATATTTCTGAGTGAGAATCCATACACTGACGTTTGCATGTCTGCCACTGAAGGCAAGTTCTGCTAGAGTGTTTCTCTTCTTGACAATGTCTTTCTCTGCAGAACAGTCATCAACAATAAACAATGTTGACTGTCCTTCAAATTTATCTTTAAAGAATTGTAGCCAGTCATTCAGTTTTTTCTCAGGGTCGACTAAGTAAATGTTGTTGTCAGTCCAAATGAATAAACGGTTGTGATAAGCTTTGTTGTGTTTGATTGTAGGACAAAATATTACAATGTTTTCAAAATGGTGGATGTATCTTGTTTGTAATAAGTCAAGTACGAATTGAGTTTTCCCACACCCTGTGGCACCAACAAATAAGCCACAGTGTGGATCGAGTGTCATCAAGCTACGGTTCATTTTAATACACAATATAATTTTAATATATGTGTCCACTTAGTCTGCTTTCTGCAATATTGAGTTGTGCGTCATATATCAGGTACAAATATATGTTAATGGCTGCAGCAGTTTCAACCTTCTTTTGTATCTGAATTGTTATTCCGTCACTACCATTCTCGACAGTTCGTCCTGACCCATGAAGATAATCGTCATCTGTACTACGAAGGTCTAGCCACAGTGCATACTTATTCGTCAGGTATTGTCCGATCCTAACATCATACAGATGTAGATCTTTGCACGCAATGTTTGCTGGTTTATCTCTAATCCTTCCTCCTGCAAAATACTTTGTGGTTTCATCATAGTCCTGAAGCGTACACTTGATTAGGGCGGCCTTCGATTGTGCAGGACAAATGTGTAATCTTAGGATTGTAGAATTTTTCTGAATCCCGTTTATATGGATCTGCTGGTTCAACAAGCAACATAAGAATACCTTTCAGTGACCTAGCTGGTGTGTTCAAGTTTATGTTCCACATTGGGTCGCTCTTGTCTTTGGGTATTAAACTATGTCTAATCACCCTGTCATAATAAATTGGAAGTCTTGACTGGTACTGATTTTGAATGAGTCTGGCTAGATCAGTGTGTGTGACAATTTCATATTCCAAGGAAATGTTAGAGATCTTGTATGTTGCACTAAGATCAGATGATTTAATAACTTTGGAGTAGTCATTGAAGGTTAGTTCAAAACTCGGACGGTCATTCAGTGCCCCTTGATAATAAGGCAAATGAGCTGTGAGGATTTCAAACTCAAGTGGAATGTAAAATCTGGTTCCATATGTTTCTGCTAATATAACGTCCTTTGGTACCCCAGTAGTTGTTTTGTCTCCGGCATTAATTCGAAGTTTACCAACATTATCTGGCTGTATGCCTTGATAAATACGGTCCTCTCGTTCTTCTCGTGTGAGCCAAAGGTCTTTGTAACAGTAGAAAACATCTGAGTCATCAAGACTAAACACTTCCTGTCCTTCAAGTTTTACTTTAATAGTTCTAACAATTGCTCTGCCAAGATTGTCAACCAGTGTTCTGTTTACGTCTGCGTCTGATGATAGTTCAATATTAAATGCTAGGCGTGCAGTGCCAGGAACAATAACGTCACTGGGACCTAGGTTTGGAAACTTGACTGTAAGTGTTTGGTTCTGGTCTATGGTACTTGGATTGTTTGTGATGACAATTGATTGTCTTATGCCCTTAACACCCAGAGGCTCACGTAGTTTTCTGTATGGGTCTAACTTTGATCCGTAAGACTGTGTCATTTTTATTATGCACAATAAAAAATAATAAATTAATAAAACAATGGCAGCGGGAGGATTTAATCATGAAGATTTTGAAATGGATGACACGTATGATTTTGGTAATACAACAGATATGACAGATATGACAGATATGACTGGTACAAGAAATATTTACAGTTTACGTCACGAACGTTTAGAAACCAAAGTAAACTCATTTTATGATCATGTTGGTGGCCGCCCAGACAACGTAGACCCTAATCAGTTTGAACTTGATGGCAAGGGTCATTTATATTTAAACACTGTTGACAAAGGAAAAGTACTATTGACTAACAAAAAAGACCCTAGTAGGTTTAGGGCTTTAAGTACAATAAAAAATGAAGGTGGTGTTGGTGCCTTGCGTCAACTTGGAATTGGTGGGTCTCCTGTCACGCCGCGTCTTGTTAGTGTTCTTCATGACACGCAAACAAAGTTGCCAACAGGGCAACAAATTGAAATGGCACCAGTAACAAGCCTACCAGAAATAGCAAACACAGTGATACAAGAAACCTCATTTACTGAAGGGCAAATAAATGACGCTTTGAAAACAATAGATGATCCACCTTTGTCAATGAGGGAGATTATGGGATTGGATAAATCACTGCAGACAATAAGAGGTGAGATGGTTAATAATCTTGCCAAACTGGGAGAGCTTGATAAACACATAGAACGTGAGAAAGAGAAACTGGCTACCGCAGACACAGAAATGAAAGAAAGAATCCAACACAGATTAAATGATTTGCAGATAGAAAGATCAGGACGGTTAGAAGTGATTAGTATTGGGAGGGAAAAACTTAAAACCCAAGTTAACAGAATTAGAGAAACTATTCAGAAAATACTTCACGAAGACACAACTCTGGCTGAAAGACTTAAAACACTTTTCAGAGAGCAGGGTATCACAATTGCTAGTTTAATTACTGCTCTTGTGGTAAGAAAGCAAGACCGGTCCCACCCAGGTATGCATCCTGTCACTCTGGTCCCGACGCCTGTTTATTCTCCGAGTTGTTGGTGGTCGCTGCTGTCGCATGCGTTGTGTTATGTGAAGCACTCGGGAGGCGTTTCGATCGGTATTCGTAGTCTGTGACTACAGGCTCCGATATACTCGTCAGGGAACCGGCCTATTGTTGTAGAGGGCTGTCGTTTAAGTGGGTGGGTGCGTTGTTAATGTCGTAGAGGGTTGTCGTTTAAGTTGGTGGGTGCGTTGTTAGTGTCGTGATGTTGGAGTTAACCTGCGTGTTTCTCCTTATCCGTTCGTGGGATTCCGTCTCTTGAAGCCTGGAAGAGGAATCGCGGATTGGGCAGTGTAGTGGGCTGTGCTTAAGGGTTACGTAGTTTTCCTGGTCCGATGAGTTTAGGGTGACGGGCAGTTGTTGGTTGTGAAATGTGGCCGTTTTTTCTTTGACGCGGTAGTAGATCCTTGTTAATCCGGCTTGATCGTCCTGTTGGAGTAGGGTCGTGGGTTAAACCGCTTTCTTTTCCTCCGTCTCGTTGTCTTTAGGGCTGACGTGGGGAGAGGAGATAAGCTTGTATCGTTGCTCCGGGCTGTCTGTGGGGAATTAGGCGTAACGTTGCTTGCTTTCTTCGTGGCAGCGGGTCTGATTCTCGTTGGGTCCATGGGGCAAACTGGATTACGTGGAGTACTGTATGCTTCTTAAATCCTTTTCTTACCCTAGTTGGGGTGGGTGGCTGAGAGTCCCCTACGGGGTTTGAGCTTCATGCTGTGTGTGTGGTTGGTTTCCCTGTCGTTGAGAGCGAGAGTGTGAAGGGGGATTAAACGTGATGAGCTTTGTCGTTGGTTGGTGGATGGGGTGCCCTGTTTATGGTCGGTGGTTTCTAATCCTTGCTTGGAGGGCCGTTGTTGCCGTGGTGGTTAGTTGTTGTTTGCGGCGTCGTCTTCTAGTGTTTTCTTTATGTCCGTGGCTGACACGGCTGTGTCTCTCTTTGTGTTGAGTTTCGCTGATATAATCAAGTCCTTTATGTTTTTATGTCGCTTATAGGCGATCAGCGGTGGCCGGGTTGGGGAAGAGTGTTTTACACTCTGGGTCTCTCGTCATGTGGTGCCAGTGTGTTTAGATTTTCCTTTGTAGGTGCTTGATACTGGGGTAGTATGGGGTGACCATGACCAGAGGTGTTTTTCCTGCTTTCTTCGGTCTTTCCGCTAGGAGTTGTTTTCTGTCTTTCGCGAGTACTGTGTCCGTTTCTTGCGTGAGTTCCGTCTGTTTGTATCCCCGGTCCGTCATTTTGTCGTGGAACAGATGGATCTGTTCGTGTAGATTTGTTCTGTTGCTGTTAGTCCTCATATATCTTGTTGTTTCCCCCCGGATCAGAGCTTTAAAGACGTGTTGAGGGTGAGCTGAATCCCTTTGTAGGTATTGATAAGTTTCTGTCGGTTTTCTGTATGTTTTGATGTCCAGTATTCCTTCACGCTCAAAACGCTCTCCCTTGTAAACTTGAGTGTCCAGGAAGGTAGCTGTATGGTCTTCGATTGTGTATGTGAATTTCAGGAGTGGGTGATAGGAGTTAGCGAGGTTAAAAAACCTGTTGATGGTGTCATTGTCCGCATTCCACATTTGGAAGCCGTCATCTCTGTATCTTCCGTTCCAAATGATTTTCTCTCTCTCCTCAAAAAGGTTGATGAAATTGTTCAGTATTATGCCCATATTGATGTCGCAGGCTTCCGGTGAAACTTTAGAGCCCATCGGGGCGCCGATAATTTGTCGGTAGAGCTGTCCATTGAAGGTGAAGACGTTGTTCGTGAGGATAGTCTCCAGGAATCTGAGGAGGTGGTGTTTTTCAATCGGTGGCATAGGTGGTGTTTCAACTATGTCCGGGACTGTTTGGTTCACTGCCTCCAGCAATTCGTGGAATTCCATGTTACTGTACATCGATGTGACGTCATAGCATACTAGCTTAGTTTCTCTGGGGATCCTTGTTTGTTCAATTTTATTAATGAACGCCGGTGTGTCTTTGATGTATGTAGGTTGTTTTTGTACGAACGGTAGTAGGTGGAGATCCACAAATTTCGCTATAGCTATAGTCGGGCTTGCTGACTGCGCCACGATTGGGCGACCCGCTATAATTCTCCCTTGCATTCCATTTTTCTCCATATCATCCAACACCTCTGTTGGGTGTTTGTGGATTTTGGGAAGTAGGTAGAAGGAGGCTGTGTTTTTGTAGGTTTCCGTTTGTCGTAGGAACTTGTAGGTTTGTTTGTCTATCTTCTTGGTTCTGTATAGTGTCTCAGATGTGTTGAGGATTTCGGCTATGATGGCCTCTGTGTTTGCCGCATCTGTTTTCTCGTAGTGTATTCCGTCCTCCAGTTGTCTCAAGCCCTCCCTGATGTAATCGTCTCTGTTTAGGAGTACGATTGTGCTGTTTTTGTCGGCTTTTTTTAAAACGATGTCCGTATTATTTTTGAGTGCCTTGAGTGCTTCACGTTCCTCTTTCGTGAAATTGCTTCGTGTGCTTGACATGCTGACGTGCGTTAATTCTTCCTTTGTGTTGCTGATGTATTGTTCAATTGGACCGTTTGCCCTTTGTGGGGTGTACCCTGAGCTAAACTGTAGTGGGTGTGGAATCCGCTCAGATTTGTCCTGATTCTGAAAATGGTATTTGCAGCGCATTTTACGGGTGAGTTCGTCAAATGCTGATATGATTTCGTTCTTGGCTCGTTTGTTGTTTGGGACTGGAATAAATTTCAGTCCTTTTCCCAGCGCTCGAATTTCCGGGTCCGTGAGTTTGTGTTTGGAGAAGTTCCGAATAAATTTTCTTGCTTCCTTTGTCTTCTCCTTGAGAGTTGCTGTGTTGGTGTGACCACCGTTTTGTCTGTATTTGTGTCGTTGCGCCTTCGCTTTCTTGTGCCTCCTGTTAAAGTGCCTCGCCATGAGTGCTCAATCCAATGGTCCTTAGCCGGGTAGTGAAAGTTGGTTAGCTTTTAACCCTTTACTTCCCAAGCTGAAAAATGTGTTTGGGGAAAAATTTCTCAATTCGGTGTGGTGAGAGATGGGGGTTCCGACTGCCCTTAAATGCGTGTGGGGAGTGGGTCTCACCCACCCTCTTATAGGTGTGGGAGTCGGTCTCAACCACCCTATTATAGGTGTGGGAGTGGGTCTCAACCACCCTATTATAGGTGTGGGAGGGCGGGTCTCAACCACCCTATTATAGGTGTGGGAGAATAGTCGAAGAGTTCCTTCTTGCTTGTGGTTTTCCTGTTGATTTGGAGTCTTGGGCCTTGCTTGCTTGGTCGTTTCTTGTTTCATCCACCCTTTATCAGGTGTGGGTCTCAACCACCCTATTATAGGTGTGGGAGGGTGAGTCTCAACCACCCTATTATAGGTGTGGGAGAAAAGTTGACGAGTTCCTTCTTGCTTGTGGTGTTCCGTTGATTTGAAGTCCTGGGCTTCGGTTGCTTGGTTGTTTCTTGTCGAGTGGGGCTGGCAGCTGTAGTCGGCTTTGTGGTTCCGTTCCGTCTGTGGCTTTATAGGGTGCGGGTAGGCGGCTTGACGGCGCAGCGCGCGCGTCGGTGACGCGTGGTCGAATCCTAATGGTCGGCTGTCGTCTGTGTGGTGTCGCTCGCTGTTTGTGCCGTGGGGTGTGTGAGCGGTCCAATTGTTGTGCCCTAAGTCGCAGACCTAAAAGTGCCTATGTGGGCCGTTTCCTCACGGGTGTGTGGGAAATCGTTTCGATTACTCCCTGTGTTCCTCTTAATCGGTAGAGAATCTGGTTTTGCTTGATGAGTTTTGGTGGTCGGTGTGTGCCATTACTCCACGCCCTGCATTCTGGTGTCTTTTTGGCTCTGTGTTATGTATCATTTCAGCGTTTCGGTCGAGGTAGTCGGTGAAACCCCTATACCCTCATTGTCGATGGTCGGTGTGTGTTTGTGGTCTCCTCCCTTGTCCAATTACCTCTGTGTTTTGTTGTATCCGGTGTGTCCCGTGTTATTGTCCTAGTAGCCGAAGCAACCTCCTGTACCTTGTTGTTTTGTTCTTGAAGTTACGTGGTGTCGAAGCTTGTGCAGCTTCCGTTCGTAGACAGTTCTGTTCCATTTTATTAAAGTTTGTCCCTTTCCTTTGTCGTCGTTTTAGGGTATGCTTCTTTACTTTTATCTGGTGTGTCTTCACATGTGTGTGAGAGACTGGACAAATGTTCGAATGCGTGGTCTGTCATGTTCGTCGGTCTAGTTGTTGATGGTGACGTATCGTTTAGGTTGTCGTTAGTCGTTTCGTACCCCGTAGGGATGACTTAAGGTGTTTGGTTGTGGGTGTTGTGCTTCGATCCGTTTTATCTTTTTTCCTGTCCTGGTGTTGTTTGACTAGGGTCAAGTCTTCCAATACGTCGAAAAGTGTCTAGTTGTGGGAGGTGTGGGGGTATGGTTGGATGCGTGTCCCCTTGGGACTTAGGAGCCAAGACCAGAAAAGAGAAGAAGCCAGTCCATTCTTTGGAGGACTGATAGCCCTGAAAAGGGCCTAAAGATGCGACGTAATAGGGCATCTAAGGACGCCTCTGTCGTCCTTGTGGGTGAGGGCGGCGGGAAACGGAGTAAGGCTGGTTGTCGTATGGCCTGCGTCTCTCCGGCCTGGTCTCAGTCTTCTCGTGGTCGTCTACTTGGTGGGGGTGCCATTCTCGGTGCCGCTCTGGTCGTAGGTCTCTCGTTGTCTCCATCGTTGATCTTTTCTTTCCGAAAGTTGGCAAACTGCTGCCTAACTCTGTCGCCTTGTTTTTTGATCGCTGCTTGGGCTTCATGCGCTGCCATTTTCGCCGCCGTCAGAGTGTCGTCTTTGATTTGGCCGCTGAGGGAAGAGCTCGCTTTCTGGAGTAGGTGGCTAGTTCTTGCATTCTCTGCTTTCTGTCGCTCGGTGAGGTAGGTCGTAATCTCCTCTGCCATTTTTTTGACGTGTGTCGCAGCTATTTTGTTAATCTCTGCGATGATTTCTTTGGCTCGGCCTGCTGTTCCCCCAACTCGCAAGTTGATGTTCTTCGGCGGAAGATAAGGTGGAAGGTCGCCGTGTGCCATGTAGATCTCCAAGGTTTCCTTAGCTGTGGTGACATCCCTCCAAGTTGCCAAAGCTTCTTTTAAGGTGTCCTTAGATGGCATTTCTCCCGATTCGTTGTCTTGTAGTAGGGCGTCGAAGGCGCTGGGCAGTGGGGTGGTTGAAGCCTCGTTGACTCCGTGGTTGGCCATAGTGTTTTCCGGTGTGGTAGATGATGAAGGCTTCCGCTTTCGCAGTCCGCTTGGTCTCATTGTCGAGTGGCGAGGCTTCTTGGGGGTTCGGGTAATATAGGTCCCGATTCATCCCGCGGGCTTGTTAAGTATAATCCTCATTGGTGTATAATCCAGTTTTGAGTGGTCGGCGTCTCCGTTGTTGTTTGAAGTGTATGGGGGTTGGGCAGCCCCCCGGCGTTTTGTTTGGCGGTCTCCTGTCCGTTTTATGATGAAGCATCCAATTCGTGGTTGTTAATCCCTAGGAGGATCAGTAGTTTGATCTGTGGTCGTTAATCCCATGGAGATTAGGCGTGGGTGAAACCAAAATGACTGGTTTTGCACATTGCTGAGGATAGCAAACGACCCTAAAAAATTCGGGTGGCTATTCACGGGTCCTAGTCAGGTCGGTGCTACGCACCTTCAGTCTAGTGGTAAGAAAGCAAGACCGGTCCCACCCAGGTATGCATCCTGTCACTCTGGTCCCTTATTATCAGTACTGTAGTGCTGGCTGTCTCCGGTGCTGGGGTTAGTGAGGGTGCACCACCAACCCCGGGCCCACCAACCCCGGCCCCCACAGATCCAAAAGATTTACAGTCATGGGTAAAGAAACAACTGTCTCACATTTCAGACCTGCTTAAATTGGCTCTGAAAGCAGTAGACTCGTTACCGGGCATTATAGGCACGGTTGTCAGCTGGTTGATTAGTACTAGAGCAAAGGTAGTTGGGTTTATGGCAGAACATGTGTGGGTATTTTTGGTGACAGTAGGAGGGTTAATGGTGGGTTATTTAATGAAACAGATAAAGAAGTAATACTCCTAGTCCTGTTAATCCTATTACCAATGCTGTTCTCTCTGACTCATGTGTGTCAAGGGTTGGTGATGGTGTTATCGTTATGAGTGCCGGTGTCAAAGCTGGAGCTGTTACTGTCTGTACAGGTGATGATGTTACTGGTGCCGTGGCCGGGGCCGGAGGTGTTACCATCTGTAATGATTTTAATGACTGAACATGTGTGGTTGTGGCCCCCAAGTTTACAGATTGATTAAGACCGAGTTTTTGACCAACACCTGCAACAATGATTTCATTATTATAATTTGTGATTGTCCCCATTTGGAGTTGAAGATCGGATGGTAACATGTATAACCCGACGCCAACTACAAAGTCAACTTTTGATCTAGCATATCTGAGTACGTCTTGGTAGCGTTGTATGCTAGATGGGAGATCAACTGTTGAGTTGATTGAATCTTCAAGATTAGCGAGAAACTATTTTTGTGCTTCAAATTTACCACTTCCATTCAAAATGTTTGATTTTGTTAGTGATTGTGCTCCTAATATACACCAGACATATGTTCTGATAGACTCATTGACGCGCTCGACTCCTGCTTGAGTAAACCCGTCACTTTTGTCTAAAATAAATGTGGTCCAGGCGTTAGACTGTTTCTGTTCTATTGATCCTAACCAGACTTCAGATTTAGATGAGAATGAAGTGTACCCAGGGTAATAATCTTGAGGGTATTGTCTGTGACTCAAAGCGTAATACAATGTACCAATGCCGTGGTGATCATCAAGTTTTTGTGTAAAGTCATACCGGGGGCTTATGCTAAATTCATTACAAATGCGTTCAAATGCTTTCATATCCATGGGGTTGTTATACCTGTTGAAACTGGATTCAGTGGGCAGTGGTGTATGAAGTTCTGACAGTATACGTCTAAGCTGGTAATAAACATGGAAACGGTAGACAGACCTAATCAGTTTGTTTGAGTGATTCAAATGATCTGTAAATGAAACACCACAGCCTGTAGTTGAGCATAGTATGGCAAAGTTGAGTTGGTTTTAAAACATCTGTAGTGGACTTGAAGACCACTTTCTTGCAGTAGAGTCGTCTGTTATTGGAGGGTTTAGGTAATGGTCAAACGGATTTGGTACTTTGACTTGAAATAAATCTTGTTCTGATACAGCAATATCAAGCTGATTTAATTGAATTATTTTCTGTTCATAAGTTGGTGCGACATTGTATTTGGCATCCATGTTAAATTGAAATGCGTTTGTAGTGGTAATGGTTGGTGATTTAAATTCCATCCTTTTTTATATGAGATAATAAAAATGTTTATTACCTTAACAAATCTTGACACAAGCAAACCAGTGTGGTTAACTAATGGGATTGATAATCGAGATGGTAGCAAGGCTGTAGCTATCCATGAAATGTTCTACACAGTAAAATGGTTTAATGTAGAAGATGATATATATAATAAAGTAATTTTTGGTGGTAAGACGGAAGCTTTACCGCCTGGGTATTATGACTTTTGTACTATAGCTGAATGGTTTCAAAGTAATTTTAAAATTAAAGCAACTTTAAATCCAGCTAACCTACTTGTTACATTAGAATCTCCGACACAAGATTGGTTAAAGATCTCAGATAGATTTGCATATTTACTTGGATTTTATATTGACGAAGATTGGTGGAGATCAGATGATTTAGATGAAGCTATGTTTGGTATTATAACAATGAAGACAAAAAAACTTAAAATAACTGGAAAACGTCCTGTCAATTTGTCAGTACACACAGTGCTAAATGTTTATTTGAAAGAACTAAACACATCTGAGAATGTTCACAATGAAAAGCCTTCAACTTTGTTGAGATGCTTACCTACTGGAACTGCACCCTATTGTGAAAGTGTGGTTGTTAGATTTCCTAATTTGCAGTTTAAGAAATTAGGTTCTAGTTTCTTTGAGTCACTGAGTATATCTGTAACTAATCAGGATGACAAACCAGTTCTTATGCATGATTTTAGTGTTGTGTTGGAAATTAAATAATTTTATTTTTGTTTATAAAAATGAGTGGTCTTGGTCCAAAGCCTAGAATCATACCAGTTGCGTGTCCAGTAACATAGTTGAAAGATTTGGCAGACGTACAGGATTTTGAGAAGGAAGGAGAAATTGGAGAAATATATGGTTTTGAACTTGATTTAAATGGCATGTACAAGAGGAAAGTAATTGTTGACATGAAAGACGGTGAAAAACAGATTCCTAAACTTGGTCAGCTTTGTGATGTTACTGTACCTACTCCACCTGTAAATAATGCGCCTTACAACTTAATACATGTAGGTAGTAAGTGGGTTGTTTCACCTGTACCGGCACCACCACCCACAATTGACTGGGACATAAAGATTGAATTTATTAGTCCTTATGTATACACTGATGATGAAGGCGCCTTAGTGTTTAGGAAGGTTGTTAACTCGGGGCCGCTTATTGTAAGTCTTGTTCCAAGCTTTGCTTCAGACGACAATAGCAGAGAAAAACTGAAAGTTGAAAATTATGAGAGACGGAGATATCTTCTTACACATAGGAAGGGTAGGTCTGATGCGAAGGTCGTGTTTGCACCAATAAACTTTTCCATCGCAAGAGATTGATTGTACATTGCTTAACGTCCCAACAGCAACAAGGCTTTCTCAGGACGTGCCTGCACTGCTTGTGAAAAAAAAAACTAAACAGAACATTGAATGTATGTCGCCAGCCGGTCAAATACATTAAATAAACCTAACACATGGGGCCTAAATAAAGCTAAGACCATTTAGCAACACACATCCAATATCAAGAGCTACAGGCAGTGCAGACAGTAGGGAGAGTTTTAAAAAGGCAAATACAGGAGAATGGACCTCGGGTAGACAGAAACACATGCCCCAGAATAGAGAGAAAAACTCACCCTGTGGGGCTGACCAGGGTGACCCTGGGAACTAAAAAGTACCTAACCCCACCCAAGTCCCCCAGGGCAGACCCGGGTGGGGGACCATCGCAAGAGAAGCGACAATAGTATTTGAAATTATCATGAGATCAGTAACTACTGCTAAAGAGGCTCAAATTGCACAAGGAATTAAACTTACATGGAATGACACAGTAACAGAATCATCAAAGGTCTTTATTGCTATTACAACAAATAATGATGTTATTAATGTTTCGAGCAGTGTTCCAGCTGTCAAGGTGGTGGTCGACAAAACAACTTTTGTTCGTCTAACTTACATAAACCTTGAACACATTGATCTTGTTGCATTTTATTATGCCAACAAATTGTATACTTTTGAAGAGTTGCAAAATGTAATTGCTGATTAAATTTTAAAAAAAATATTTGTTAATAAAAAAAATGGTAAAATTCTATCCAGTACTACCGACGCTTGAGCCGACTGAAACAAATGTGATGACTAAAACAACACTTGCGCCTGATCCGCATATGCCAATTGCTTCAGATAAAACATTACAGGCAGACACATTCAGATTAAATAATATTACAGAAGCAGTTAAATATTTGGAAAGTGAAGAGGCTAGGTACTCCAGATGTAAAAGGAGGTATAAGTCCGTATTTAATTCTGTTCAAAACACTTCTATGGCTATTGGTGCAGTTTCAGCTGGATGTTCTGTAGGAGGTATTGTTTTGTTTGCCACAGGAATTGGAAGTTTGGCTGGAATAGCAATTGAGGGTGTTAGCGTTGCTACATGCCTAGCATGCTTTGGTTTGGATGCCTTAAACAAGAGGTTTCACACGAAATTACAGAAACATGAAGCATTGAGTACGCTTGCTGGTGCGAAGCTGAGCAGTCTTAAACTTATTATCAGTAAGGCATTAAATGATAATTTTATTGATGACGAAGAATTTAAGCGGGTCCAGGATGATTTAAATAATTACAAGAAACAGAAGTCTGAAATACAGAATAAAATGCGTAGTCAATCTCCTGTGAATGTTGAAGAGCTAAAAGCCAGTTTTTTAGAGATGGGGAAACAGATCGGTGTTCAGGAAACCACAGAAAAACTACACAATCTTTTAAACAAATAAAAATCAGATTTGGTAATCCTTTAATAATGTCATACACTTCACAGAAAAATGCCATGCCACTTTCACCACTTGTGCCTGATTATTTAGCCCCATCTGCACCACCCCCAGAGTACTACTGAGAAAAAAAAAGTTTTTTTATTGTCCTTGTATCTTGATAAATCTGACCGAGTAAGTTGTGACTTAAGTCAAGTTGTTGTAAGAACTTATAAGAACTTACAGTAAGTAAATAATAAGTTCTTATAATAAGTTCTTATAAGTTCTTATGATAAGTAACTTAAAGGTTACCTCTGCAGGTTCTTAAAAGTTAGTTGTAACTAGAGAGAGGAATACTGAGAGAATTAAAGTATTATTAACACAATGGCTGAGTTAACCCCTTAAGTATTATTTTTGATTTTCATAAAAATGTGGCTGTTTAAATAATAATGATTTAGGGGTAACTTCCAATGGTATTTACTCTGTGCTGGGGACATGGATATGGATGGTCAAAAAAAATATAATTAAGGGGGTTAACTCAGTCATTGTGTTAATGAAGCTTTAATCCGCTCAGTATTCCTCTCTCTACCTCTCACCCCCTCGAATCGAATAATGATTTTCGGCACCCGAAAGCAAGTCCGTGGCTTCCCCTACCCCCCACCCCCCACCCTTCCTGCCCCCCACTGTTTGATTTTTTGGCCTCTCGCCGAAAGAAAAACTAGCGTGGTATCAGGTTCAAGGTCCCAAACAAGGACTGAGTTGGACCCCCCTCCCACCCTTTTGGAGCTAAGTGATCCGGCCCTGAAGCATGCAATGTTGCATGTTTGTTCGGGCTTTGTAACCCTTAGACTGCCAGTGGACGCGGATTTCGAGTCTGAAATTACTGCACACTGACCGACATTCGCGTGAAGAACACAAGTGACATGGGATCAAACGTGGACACTAAGAACACAGGACTAACACGAGACATAAATCCTCATGAGCCACAGCGATGGCGAGGGCTCATGAGGATTTATGTCTCTTGCAGATGGGTAGTATTTGCCTTGCCCCGGCAGTTAAGGGGTTCCACCGTTTTCGTCGAAACATCTGCAGCATTTAACCTACTTATGATATCGCCAATTGTCGCAAATCGTCTGTTGTCACATACCACATCAATGCTGGGTTTTTTTTTGTTTGTTTGTTTTTTTTTGTTTTTTTTTGTTTTTTGTTTTTTGGAAAGTGTTTCTGATGATTCCAAAAATGTCGCATTTCTTTTGCTCGTCAAGTCAAGGAGTCAAGTAGATTTTATTTATCCCACTCTCGGGAAAAATTGTCTTTAACAGCACATCTAATAAAATCAATCGAAATAATGATAAAGTAGACATGAAGTTAAAAATGAAAACAGTTATTTACATTAAACTGAAAAAATACATGCACACACTCACACCCACATATGTTCACACGCACGCACACACACACGCACGCACGCACACACACATATTATATATATATATATATATATATATATATAATATATATATATATATATATATATATATATATATATATATAATAAAGAGGATTTATAAGGCGCCTAAGATGGTAAGCTACTCTAGGCGCCTCACACACACTCACTCACACACACTCATACACGCACACGCACACACACGCACACACACGCACACACACACACACACACACACACACACACACACACACACACACACACACACACACACACACACACACACACACACTAAAAACTCCAAGATAAAATAAAATAATAAATTTTAAAATTGACAGAAATAAAGATGTGCTGTTGGTCGCCAAGCGCGCATGCGCCCTTCAGCCATCTACACATGAACAGACCGTCGGTTTTTGATATCTGCCCTTTTCCAGGTGTACGTGAATGAGAAACTGTTCACCACGTTTGACTACCCTTGTGAATTCAAAGACATCACCCACGTCAAAGTCAAGGGAGATGTGGAGCTAATGGAGGTGGAACTGCTGGATCCGCTGGTGGGGCTCCGCCATTTCTTGTGCTTTACCTAAATCAGGAAGCCTGAAAATGCACGGAGTTCACACATTTTTTGGATTCAGACAGCCCGCTCCATCAACATCGATTACTAGTCAGCGGGCTGGCTGGATTCACTGAATGTGTCAAATCCGTAATGTCACGTAGTTCTGAATAGGTGCTGGCAAGGCGGAGAAGCGTGACTACTCAGTGCTGCCGTTATTTGGCAAAAGCCAGCATTTCTATTTTTGAGAAAAGCGAGATGTTTGTTGTTATACAATGAAAAGTTCGCTTTTCTTAAAAATTAACATACTGCCTTTTGTAATGAAGACAGAGTGTTTTTTTCCCCACCACGTAGGTGGGAATTGGCACTAATAGGCCTAAGGGAGAAAATGATGTCCGCACAGTTTTCTCCCCCTTTCTGACCCGGCCGATTCCAACCTCTACTTATCTCACATTGGATTTGCCCGCGAGCAGTCATCCATTCTTTTTCCTGCTTCGTTTTAGTATCAGCGAATAAATTTGTTACTTGCATTGGGACAGTTATGTGCATACTAATAACAATAATTATGTGTATATATAATTATATGTCTAAAAAGATAGGTCTGTCATTCCTTCTCTTGCACTACCCTTCTTTCTAGATCTCGTGAGCGATGCAGTCACAAAAAGGGCAGCTGATGTCCTGATGACACAATGCAAGCTTACCAGCCTGGAATTCCATGGCATTAGCACAGCAAGAGCATTTTCAGAATTGAATGAAAAATTACGTCCCTTGAAGCTAATCTGATTGAGTGCATTTTTGGCTTTGGGCGACGCCTTTGTTAAAAGTAAAGGATAATTGCATCACAAAATTGCCTAGGTGTTTTATTTTCAAAATTAGTCTGTCTTCTTCCACTGCAACACCTCATAAAGCTTTAGGGATGCAATCCGCGCTGTACTAGTGGTTCTACCAGTACATTCTGGAGGCGGCTTCTAGTACATGCGGCGTTGTGTTTGGAATCTTCAGGTTACGCCGTATGCCCGCCTGAAGACCCCCCCCCCCCCCTACCCCGCTTCTTGAGGCAAAACAGGTCGTAGGCGGCAAAAACAAAAATCTACTCAGCAGGTCCAAGATCTGTTTGGGAATATTCATGTACTACTCCCCTCTCTGGGGGAAGTCAGGATATTCTCCATTCAGTCACAAAAAGGGCAGCTGATGTCCTGATAACACAATGCAAGCTTACCAGCCTGGAATTCCACGGCATTAGCACTGCAAGAGCGTTCTCAGAATTGAATGAAAAATTACGTCCCTTGGAGCTAATCTGATTGAGTGCATATTTGGCTTTGGGCGACGCCTTTGTTAAAAGTAAAGCGTGTATAATGTATAATATATATAATGGGTAGACCATCGAAAACCGATGATGTCGTCATTGTGCAATCCTGGAGCCACACCTGCGAGGGCAATAATGGGGGCACTGGAACGTAGTTGTGGGGGAGATTCATCGCTGTCTTTCTGCGAGTTCTGGCAGTGGTGATCTTTTCGCGCCGATTGTGTTCAAAGAGCGTGCAGGCTTTCCTGGTGGCGGCACGCCAGCCAGATCTGTCTTGTGCTTGTGCTTCAAGTTCCTTTACCGGGAAGACGAAGTACTTGAGAGGCTGACTTTTATGCAGTCTTTGAAGCGTTTCTTTGGCCGTCCTTGCTTTCTGTGGCCTTTTGAGAGTGCGCCATACAGGAGTTGGCGTGGCATGCGAGAATCATCCATGCGTATGACATGACCTGTCCAGCGAGTTGTGTCTTTAAGATCAAGGGTTCAACACTCACTAAGCCAGCATTGTCCAGGACTTATAAGTTTGTCACCTTGTCATTTGATGCCCATGAGTGAGCGCAGGGATCTCATGTGGAAACGTTCAAGCTGCTTGGGGTGCTTTCTGTACAGCGTCCATGACTCACAGCCGTAGAGGAGACTGGGAGGACTACTCCCTTGTAGACTTTGATCTTGGTGGAGAGCTTGACGTTGGTGTTGTTCAACACACGAGTGCGCAGACGACCCAGGGCTTGGCTGGCTTTGCTGATGCGAGCTGCGATTTCCTTGTCGATAGTACCGTCAGAAGAGATAATGCTCCCCAGGTATCTGAACTGGTCGACAGTTTTCAGCTCGGTGCCTTCAATATACTCTTTGGGCGGGGGTGCTCTTGTGCCTGGGGCTGGTTGGTGCAGGACCTCGGTCTTGTTGAGACTGATGGTGAGGCGAAACAGTCGAGAGGCTTCCGTGAACCTATTGACGATGGTCTGGAGGTCAGACTCCGTGTGCGCCATCAGATCATAGTCATCGGTAAACAGCGCCTCACGGATCAGTCTCTCGATGATCTTAGTCCTGACGTTCAGTCGACGGAGGTCAAAGAGAGAGCCATCTAGTCTGTACTTCAGGTACACTCCCTTCTCAAGGTCGCGTACTGCATGGGTCAGGGCAGTTAGCAGGTCATCAAGGTGGGACTGGAAGTTTTCCTTGACGTCCAGACACTTCAGCTTGAACAGGTTGAATGAAGGTCGGGTGAGCTTCGGCCTCTTCCTGTGTGCTGGTTCAATGTGCAGGTTCAGGACAGACCGCACCAGCCGATGGTCGGTTCAGCACTCAGCTCCTCTCATGGCTCTGGTGATTCTGACCTCGCGAATATCACGCTGGCGGACAATGACATAGTCTATGAGATGCCACTGCTTGGACCTAGGGTGCATCTATGTTGTCTTGTACTTACTAGCCAGCCTGAAGAGGGTGTTGGTGATGGCGAGTTCATTCTTAGCGCACAATGTCAGCAGCAGCAGGCCGTTGCTGTTCATCTTGCCCAGCCTGTGCGGGCCCATCACTTTTTCCCAGCGGTCACATTCGCGCCCAACTCGAGCATTGAAGTCACCAAGCACGATGAGTTTGTCACTTGCAGGAGTGGACTTCAGGAGGGAGTCGAGGCTCTCATAGAACTCCGCCTTATCGATATCGGTGCTAGTGAGTGTCGAAGCATTGGCGCTGATGATAGTGACATGTCGGGTGTGGAAGATGGGGAAAAGGAGCTTCATCACTCGTTCTTGATGCCGGTGGGAAGAGAAGGCAGTTGTCGGAGGAGCGTGGTGCGGTTGGCGAAGCCAACGCCGTGTATCCTGTCCTCGTTCTCAACTTTGCCCTTCCAGAAAAAGGTGTACCCACCCTCAGATTCACAGATCCATCCTTCGTCAGCAAATCTGGTTTCACTAAGAGCCGCAATGTCGGTCTTATATCTCGCTAGATCCCTGGCTATGAGGCCTGTTCTTCTGTGCGGTCTCTGCGTCTGATCTCTGTCCAACAGGGTTCGTACGTTGCACGTACCGAGAATAAGTTTCTTTCTTCGTTTTTCTTTTTGACCGTATAAAACGGTTAAACCACCAGCCGCGTTAAGCTGACCGGTTTGGTGTAGGGTAGCCAATGCTTGAAACACCTTTTCTAGTTCCCTCCCTTACTAGGGTGAGCAGTGCTGTCCTGAAGAGGGCTGCTCAGTCGCCTGGGATGCTGCCGAACTTCCCTGCTGCCCCTGGTACAGGGAAGAGCGACTACTGGTCCACAGGCCGCCTACGTGCAGGTTCGGAGCGACGAGTCCCACTAGTAACCTCTACCTGTCGGTTTGCCCGTTCCCCATCGCCACAGAGCTTCTCGAGGAGGCAGCAGAAAAAGAAGACGAAGAAGCAGATTTGGTGAATGTCCATGCACAAAATCTGCGCGTGAAGGAGATTTTGGTGGAGAAGCTGTTGCGCTGGAGCAGTCCTACCCTCTCGGCCGCAGAAATCTGAGTCCACTGGCACGATGAGACGTTATAACTGGTAACTTCCTTGGCTGCAGTGGATATATATATATATATATATATATATATATATATATATAATATATATATATATATATATATATATATATATATATATATATATATATATATATATATATATATATATATATATATATATATTTCAGATTTAAATGAACTAACCCCTTCATGGACACTTGACGCATATTTCGTTTTTGGAGAAAAAAAAAAAACTTCAATGAACCGTCCAAGAAACGTGGATACAAATCAGTTTCGGCAAGAGATCCTCATGAGCCCCCGCGGCTGCGGGGGCTTATGAGGATCTATGTTTCTTGCAGCTGGATCGTGTTCACTTTTTCTCGGCAGTTTTGATCTTAAAACACAGACATTTATTGAAAGTTTTATGTGGTGTTTAGGCGAGGGATGAGTGATAAACATATTTTAAACGGAGGGAAAGAGGACTGAATGCGTGGGAGGGGTGGGGCGTCCGGTGGGGGGCGGTGTCCGGTGGTAGCCGAAGTACTGAGTAGGCGGGGGAAATTTCCCGACTGTGGAATGCTATGTTGAGAGATGGAGATTGAGAGAGAGATAGAGGGTGGGAAAGTTTGGAGGGGGTGAGTGCGTAGGCGAGGATGAGAGGTGTGAAAGTGTGTGGGAGTTAAGAGATGTGTGGGCGGTACAGGAGTGACTAGGAAACTGTACCGAGCAGTACGCCAGTCATTCTGCCGGTCGGCGGGGCCACAGCAGCCGCAAGGCGACAGCTCAGTAGAATTTGAAATGGCTCCCAAATCAGCGAGAAAGAAGGCTTTACTGGAAAATAGTGAGATGGACCATATTTTCAGTGACTGGGGCCTCGACGAAGAGGTGCAGAGTGCCCAGATCAGGGAAAAATTAATCTCTAGACAAGCACTACTGCTAATATCTGACGAAGACATTGACGCTCTGGCGCTGAAACGTGGGGACAGACTGCAGTGCTCCGTGCAGCGGTGTCCAAATTCCAGGTGGACAACGGCGGTGGCCCACTGTGCGGCGGACTGGGAGGGGTAGCTGACAACAGCGGCAGTAGAGCGTCACAGACCCTGCAGGACCACCCTATACAGTACACACCACAGCGGTGCCGGACGGCTGGATGAACTGTTGCGCGACAGCCTGTGCGTCAGTGGCAACAGTAGCGGGGGTATTGCGGCAGCAAAAGGTGGGCCCCCGTTACGTATAGTAGATTTTCTGTCTTCAGCAGCAGTGGCAGAAGAAGAAGTGGCACTTGGGGGTGGTGTCACTATAAAGGTGAACTGAGCAAACCGAAGTTGGACAAGGTTTCCCCCGCACACTGGATAGTGGCAAACAGCCGTATTATGGCGGCCCTTATGGACAAACCAACACCGGGTTTCACGCCGCACGCCTACCTCAAGCGTACTCGGCGATGGTGGGGGAGCTGGCGGCCAGATACACCTGGCAAAGTGTCTTGCTGTTCGACTATTAGTATCGTCAGCGGCAAGCGGCCGAAGCATTCCAGGGGGGCACAGACGCCCCACACTATCCACGGTGGTTCTGCGCGACCGTGCTGAGCAATCGGCGATGCCCGCTGGCTCACCTGCTCGCAGACCAGGAGGAGGGACGGCGGACCGCGCCCACAACGCCCCATCGGCCCCTCTGGCAGGGAAGTGTGCCTGCAGTACAACAGAGGGTACTGCACCTACGGCGCGCGCTGCCAGCTGGATCATGTGTGTGCCACCTGCGTAAGAGATCACCCGGTGCGGGAACATCGCGACACACCTGCAGCAGCGGCAGGTGGCAAACACGGGACAGCCTAGGACACAGCGCAGCAGGTTGCACAAGGCGAGGTAGGCCCCACCCATTCTAGCACTTCTTACCATAGCCCTTATCCTGCACTAAGTCCATACAACTGTCAACTGTTAGGTTCTGGAGCGTCCATTTTAAGTTCAAAGCTTTTAGTGTGGCAAGACGAATTAGCTTCTGATAAAGACAAAAACTTTCTCCTTGAAGGTATCGAACATGGTTTTTATATCACGGACAAACATCAGACTGTTAGATCTGTAGAACAGAAAAATCACACATCTGCCTTGAAAAACAGATTAGCGGTAGAAAACTGGAGCTCATCGATCAGATAAACAAAGGTCATTATATCGTAGCATCTCAAAAACCAACCGTAATTAGCGCTTTGGCTGCGATCCCAAAAGACGACAAAAGCATACGCCTGATCATGACGGCAGCAAGCCTGTAGGACATGCAATGAATGATTACTCAGTACCTGAGACAGTAAAATTCCAGACACTAGCGGACGCATGCGGACTAGCCAAGCCCGGCTACTGGTGCGCGAAAGTTGACCTTAAGGCGGCATACCGATCTGTGTGTATCCATCCAGATAATTACCAAGTCACAGGCCTAAAATGGATTTTTACTGGCGAACAGAAGCCCACATACCTGTTCGATAGTAGGCCTACCCTTTGGTAGTAATGTGGGCCCTTCGCACTTTCACAGACTCTCGCAGGCAGTTCGCATATGTATGTTACGGCGCGGCATGACAGGGATAGTAGCGTATATTGACGATTTCTTCTTGGCAGCTAAGTCCAAAAGAGGAATGCACTCAAATGATGACGCTCATTGCCCTTTTACGTAGATTAGGCTTCAATATTAGCTGGCCTAAGGTGGTGGGGCCTACACAAACCATTACATTTCTCGGGATCCAGATCTGCACCCGCAGTGTGACAAGCACCTTGTCGTTGGGCGACGACAAGCTACAGCAAATTCACAAACGCTTGCCGTTTCAAGGGAAAACACGCGCGACAAAGCAAAGCTTGCAGTCACTAGCAGGGTCCCTTAACTGGGCGTGTCAAGCCGTCAAGGGAAGAAATTTTTTTCTCAGGCGTATTCTTGATACGATTAAACCCCTTCAGCAGCAAAGGCATAAAGCGAGACACTCACGGGAGTTTCAAGCAGACTTACAGTGGCGGCTATCTTACATGCATGTTTTTAATGGCACTGTGTATTATGACTCGCACAGCAAGGAACATGTCCATGTTGATGCATGCAACCTGGCGGCAGGCGCGTTTTGGAAAGGAGATTGGACTTATACACTGTTCTCTTCAGACATGCCGGCAGCCAAGGACTTGCATATTAATTATAAAGAGGTGTGCGCGGTGGTGCAGGCAGTCAACCGGTGGGCCCCCTCATGGCGAGGGAAACAAGTGGTCATTCATACGGACAGCACGGTGACAAAGGCTATCATTAACAAAGGGCGCTCAAAAGACCGCTGTCAATAGTCTGTTGAGGAAGATGGCATGGGATTGTGTGAGAATGAATTGCAGCGTGTCAGCGATGCACGTGGCTGGCAGTGTCAATGTGTTTGCCGATACTATTTCCCGCCTGCACGAAGGACGGCTGCCCATGGTAGGACAATTGCTAACGAATTGGCACCGGGGCCGACCGCCTGACACCTACCTTCTGAATCACATCATGATGTCACAGTCAGCTCTTGCTTTTGTGCTGTCTAGGTGCCTTTCTAGGCTCAGACACCAGCTATTGCAGGAGGTGGCGGGATATCGTGCCAGTGTCTTTGCCGACAACACCAAGAAAACATAATTATCAGACTCACTTGTGCTCTTATCTCAGTTTTTGTGACCAAATGAACATCCAGCTGGTACCGGTGTGTGAGGGAACAGTGGCGCAGTACGCGGCCTTTTTGGCCAGGACACTTCAGCCCAGCTCCGTGGCGCAATACCGGCCTCAACATTTTTCGCTTTTTGCATTTAGAATGCGGGGAACGGCACCCATACCAGGACTCGTGGATGGTGAAAAGCACATTGCGGGGAATTGAGCGAACAAAAGGCTGCCCTCCTAACCGCAAGACGCCGATGAGCCCGCAACTTCTTCTTCAGATTAAACAAAAACTTGATTTGTGCAGCTCTAAGGACTGTGTCTTCTGGGCAGCGATAGTGGTTATGTTCTTCGGACTGCTTCGGCGATCCAATCTTTTCCACTGAAGATGGTCACCAGGCTTCGATCCTGGAAAACAACTCACTAGAGACTGCTTTGTTGTGAATGACAACCGTAGTGTCAAGATACTGGTTAGGTGGAGTAAGACAATTCAGAAACGCGACAAAAACTCTAGTGATCGCGTTACCGGTCATGTTGCGTCACCCTCTGTGCCCCGTGACGGCAGTGATCAGTATGTTTAAAGCGCTAGGCCCAGTGCCGCCTAAGGCACCGGCCTTCCCCATTCGGGGATCGGAGTTCAACAAACGGTTGCGAGAACTGACCTCTGCTGCTGAAGGGGTTTATACAAGCCACAGCTTGCGGCATAGCGTGGCGGGGCTACCTGGGCCCTGTCTTGTGGAGTGCCTGGCGAGGTGGTGAAGTGTTTGGGGGACTGGAAAAGCACTGCATACCTATCGTACTTGGACCAAATACCTCAAAATATTCAAGATATCTACAGAAGCGTACTTATTCAGAAAATACCGACACCTTGAACACTCAACTTTTCTCTCAATTGGGTGAAAAAAAACTGGCGTTTTTCCCATTAGGTTTGGGCAGGAAACAACCAGTAAACCTACTGGTTGGGTTAGACTGATGTTGTCTTCCATGTTTGACAAGTGAGAGTCACGGGAATAAAACGCCTCCGTTATTTTTGCCCAACTGAAAGAAAAGTGTTGCCGCCACGGGTTCAGTGTATAAGCGTGAGGAAGTAGTGTGGAGTTGAGCGTGAGACTGAGGTGTGATGGTGGGAGCGTATGGTTGGATGCGGACGGGAGCGGCGCGCGCTGTTCTGACAAAACCTCGCCCACTTTCTGGTCCGGAACTCTGGCCAGCCATTAATTGGCCGAGAGGGGGCGATGATGTCAGAACAGGGGCGCACTGGTGGGAGGAAGAGGGAGTGAGGTCGGGGAAAGGGGAGGGAGGGGGGGCATGAGAGTGACTGGAGTTTAATTTAAAATAAAATTATTTACTTTCGCATTTTTATTTTTCTCTCCACCGAAAGCCTGCTGACTTCATCAAGGAAATTCCCCAGGGAATGGAGAAGAACGACCTGGTTGTCGTCAAGGGATTCTTCTACCCAGAAGGCAAAAAGTAAGCTACGACGAGACTTCCGTTTGTCTCTGCGCGCAGACGGAAAATGCCTAGACATGTACACAAATATGCGCCCGGACCGACTGATTCCCAGTGCGCAAAAGATCTTCGGGCCGACGTCGGCTGCCGTTGACACGCGCACAGCCGTGCTGCAGGCGGACGTCGTCCCTATGACCTTTTGCTTCTGGGTTGATTGTTCGGTTTTCGACAATTAGCAATCAGCAACAGAGAAGCCGTCTCACGGCGTGTTTTGCACCTTAGGGTGATTATCAGTTCACCGTGCAAGGTATCTGTTAAGCACTACGTCAATACAATCAGGGGAGATGGTCCAATCATGAAAGCTCAAGGGCAGTGCCTTATTAGCTTAAACTGTCGCGTGTCCAGCATGTGCCAGCGTCTACTTAGGATTAAACCCTTGGACAGTCGGTTGCAATTGCGGTCAAGGTGATTCCTGTGGCCGTTGTGTACTTATGTGTACATTTGAAAGAACATACCTATTGTTAACCTTTTGGCTGTCGGTAACGTTTTTGTGACAATGATTCCTGACAAAAAGCAGTTACCGACAGCCAAAAGGGTTTAAATAAAAAATATATAAAAAGAGTGGCGCGAACAATTATATAGTGCAGGCTCGTCCTGAGAAAGCATTTGCTGCTATTGGGACGTTCAGCGACAGACGGACGGACGGTCGGTCGGTGGGTCGGACCGACCGACCGACCGACTGACCGACCGTTCCTGCCGCTAAGTGTCGAGAAACAACGCGTTCCTTCATTCTGTGTGTTCACCCAGGTTTACGGTGAATCTGATCAAGGGTTTGAGCTGTGATGCTGACATTGCTCTGCGCATCAACCCCCGCCTAGACGACGGGGAGGTGGTGTTCGACTCTAAAGAAGGGGGCAGCTGGGAGTCCGGGGAGCGACACCCCATCCCGTCCGTCATGAAGGATCTCGTGCCCTTTGAACTCAAGATCATCGCCAAGTCCAGCAAGTTCAAGGTCAGGTCAGGATTGGGGCCAGCAGATCACCATGTGCACCGGCTGTATCCCTCGATTCGCTGCGCTTGCCAGCGCAGCGAATCGAGGGAAACAAGCAGTATGGGCTGAGTGGGGACACACCAGTGTGGGCTACCGCTGTTAAATGTTATCGTTAGTCCCATCAGCCTTTCAGTTTAGTTTTGGTAAACCAGTGTTTTATTCAATTCATTGCTTTATGTATTTTTTTTAGTCATCTGTTTTGTGTTTGTAAGGCGCTTAGAGATTGTTTTTATACAGTTTTTTTTAATACAGGGATAAGCGCCCTATAAATACAAATGTATTATATTAATTATTATCATCGTCATCATCATTACCATTATGTGTCTTATGTTTGTTAGGCGCCTAGAGATTGTTTTTACACAGAGATAAGCGCCATATAAATACAATTTATTATTATATCAGCAGCAGCAGCATCATAAAGGTTATGATTTTTTAAAAAATTATTAATTATTATTTTTATTTTTATTATTATCTTTTATTTTAATTTTTTTAATGATTTTTTGATGAGGGATGGGATGGAATGGGATGGAATGGGATGGGGTGGGATGGGGTGGGGTGGCGTGGCGTGGCGTGGCGTGGCGTGGCGTGGGGTGGGATGGTCTGGGATGGATGGGATGGATGGATTTGATTGGATTCGATTTGATTTGATTTGATTTGATTTGGGTCTGTCTGTAGGTCTGTAGTGTCTTCGTTTGTTTCTTTAAATATATTTTTGTTTACATCGCCGCACGTGTAGACTAGCATTTTGTTGGTCGAGCCTAAAGTACATTATTTTCTTGTATTTTCCATTACTGTACTAGCTGACCATGTCTGACTGAAAAGTTTTGCCTTCATCAGCTAATACTTCGCAGCTTATCTAGATAATAGTAGTCATGTTCCCTGGGGCGAAATACTTTTACGGCAACTGTTATTAATTATTGACCTAATAATTGTGCACTGAACACCACCTCACCTGCTCCGCCCTATAAAAAGAAAAGGCCGGTATAATAAAATGATTACAGCAGGAGGTCTCTTCGAAGAAGGAGTCGTTTCTTAACCCATTTAGCCCGACGGCCTGATTTCCTAAATTTGGGAAGTCTCACTTAACGATTATGTACCAGCTGCAGGAGATGGAGGGGCCATGATAATTCAAGGGTAGTGCCAGATTTGCTTGGCGCCTTCAGGCGCCAAGCTAATCTGGCACTACCTTTGAATTATTATCATGGTCCATCCATGTCCTGTTGTAGGGTGTTGAGGCTTGGTGAGTTAACTTACCCCCCCCCCCCCACCCCCCCACACCTACCACCCCCCACACTTACCCCCCCCCCCCCCCACACACACTTTGGTACCGGTTTCAGGCCACTTACTTACAAATTTCAAATACAAGCGATCAAAAATCTCTGTAACTTTAGTAGCTGAACTGGCCCTTCGTCTGTCTTGTACTGTGTTTGTCTTAAATGGCGTAAATCCGTGTCTGTTACGTGAGTGTGCGTGTTGGGTTTCAGTTTGCGGCGCTTTGAGTCGATTCGCCCAAAAATTGAGAAAAAGCGCCTATATAATAACGGTATTATTATTATTATTATTATTAACTTGCATTGAGAAAGACATTCTCATAGCTCGGAGCTACCCTCTTAAGGTTGCATAAACAGTTCAGTCAGGAAACCGATCGACCATGATAGTTCAAGGGTGGTGCCAGGATAGCTTGGTGCCTGAAGGCGCTAAGATATTCTGGCACCATCCTTGAACTATCATCGTCGATCCATATTTATTAAAGTGTGCCAGGAGGGCTGCATGTGAGAAACTGGCGGTCGTTAACTGCGTCAGAGGGGTAGGGTTGGTGGTGTCATCGGCTTTTACACGCGAAATCTTGAGCGCGCCTGATCATACCGTTTTATTTTCCGGAAAGCCAGATAACCAAGTAACGTCCCTTGGTTTCCGCGGACCCAGTCATTTGACGTACTTCAAACAAGCAATCAGTGAATCAGTCAGTCAGTCAATAATAAATAAAGAAATGTACAATAAATAAATATTTACGTAAATGAATGAACGAACGAACGAACGAACGAACGGACGGACGGACGGACGGACGGACGGACGGGCGGACGGACGGACGGACGGACGAATAACAAATAAATAGTTTCCGCAGACCCAATCCATTAGGGCCTAGCCATTTGACGTGACTTCAAACAAGCAATCATTCAGTCAGGCAATAATAAATAATTAGATATATAATAAATAGATACATAATAAATAAATATATACGTAAATGAATGAATGAATTATTAATAATAAATAAACAGTTTCCGCGGACCCAATCCGTTCAGGCGTAGCCATTTGACGTGACTTCAAACATAATAATAATAATAATAATATATAATAAATGTATTACTAAATCCATTAGATACATAACACAAAAATTAAAACATATACATCATAAATACATACACAAATAAATACGTAGATACATCTTTTAAATGATGACATTGCAGTACTGGGTTGAACTCGACCTCCGGAGTGTCGCTTCTAATCAATGAATCGTGACGCACAGTACTTTGATAAAAACAGGTCCTCTTCGCTTGTTAACGTTTTGCTTTTGCTCCAGCGCCACTATTGAATGGATGGATCGATTAACCCTGTGGCTGTCGGTAGCGTGTTTGGTCGAAGTGATTCCTACGGAAATCACCTCGACAAAATGCACTTCCGACAACTAAAGGGTTAACTAATTTATAGATTAAGGACAGTGCCAGGTCAGCTTTTTGCGCTTATTACCATCGTCTACGTCGTCATTATTCACCACCACCACTATCATTATCACCACCATCACCAATAACCACACGCACACAAAATCACCTCTACCAACCACCACCCATACAGCCTACCTATAATCATACCAATCCACCCATCCATCCATTCATCCATCTCTCGCAACTTGTACGCATCGCTTAACACTCGCTGGCAAGAAAATGTGCAAGAGGCATAGATCCTCAGGAGCCCCCGCATTCCTCTTGCTGAGTTCAACAATTTATATCCATATCCCTTGAAAAGGTACGTTATGTGGTCGAGATTGGCGGAAGCGAAGAATGCGTTCACTGGCAGTGGTAGAGGGTTAACCAGCCGATCCCAAACTGAGAGCTTCCTATTTTAGCTCTTACATGTCAAAATGTTGTGTCATCTCGGTGAGCTCGATTTTCTCGGACCGATGTTGAAGTCATCTCTATCTCTATTAGTGTAACGCACGCAGACTTGCCCACAGTCGCACGTACAGACTCTCACGCAACAGACGCATACACCGCCACCGACTCAGACGGGCGCATTCATGCGGTAAAACTCAACACACGGGCTCCCTTTCTAAAGTAACTTTTATACACTAGTAAACAATAAAAGGCTCAAAAAGATTATCAAACTCTATACACTTCCCTTTTCCCAACATCCAAACATCACACACACATACACAATATCTCGGCCAGGCTAGGTATTAGTTTCTCACTATCCAACCTGTCTGATTTTATCGCCTGGTTACGTTAGTCCTTCCCACGTCTAGGCGTGCAAGTCCTTCGTTGTACGCTCTTCGAGTCGTCCTGTCTCTTGTATCACGGACGTCCTCGTTACTCGTACCGTAGCGCAGTTCTCGCTGTGACTCGGGTGTCTCGGTCCCGATCGCTCACTCCCTGAGTGAAGAGCTGGAGAGATGACCTCACATTAGGTCCCTGGTGACTGACGTCTCGGCGTCCGTCGCTCCACTCTTGACAAGAACTCTAAACAACAACAAGGACCCAAATCGTAATACTTGCTTTTTTTTTTTTTTTTTTTCTTCTTCTTCGAATACTTGCTAAACACTCAACATATTGGATGATATGAGAAACACTACGTAACCTGGCTGATACAAATAACTCACACGTTCATTCACACACACATGTGCTCCATAACCCGAACTACTTTCATAACACCCCCCATAACTGTCACTACCTTGAAACAGACAATAACCTAACACTCTCGCCATACACTATTCTCTACACTGGAAAAGACTATGCTTAACCAACCACGTACTACCTTCATAGCGACTTAGACATACACCTCACATTCCTTTAGTTATTCATCTCGGAAAATAACTGTATACCCAAAACACCGGTTACCTCACTGAATTCCAAACCAACATAACTGAACCAAACCAAACAACGCTATACAACCAAATTACTCGTACCAACGCATACTGTCTTTAACTAAGCAACTATCAATAATACATATATAGAAACATACCTGAATTCTAGGTTTCAGAGTCTTGGAATAGGGGCTAGGTGTCTCACATACATCCGTCCAAGCTGACGATAAAGCCCCATACTAATATTTCTACCGCTCTGCCAGACTAACTTCTGCTTACAACTCACTAACGCTCCCCGTGCTAACCATGTCTTAAAGATTTCATGTGAATCTCGTGCCACCCGGACTGTCGGCACAAAACAAACCGTTAACAAAAACCGTACCGTATTTAACCTAATGTGTGAACACTATGCATGAGCATAGAGTTTCATCACAATTAGACTGAAGTAGTGTGTGTGTGTGTGTGTGTGTGTGTGTGTGTGTGTGTGTGTGTGTGTGTGTGTGTGTGTGTGTGTGTGTGTGTGTGTGTGTGTGTGTGTGTGTGTGTGCTCGCGCGCGTGCGTGAGTGCGAGTATGAGTCACGGTCCATAAGCGTAGCATTTTTGAATGGTGACTTTATAGATTGTTTATAGAGTGCGTTGTATTTTTTTTTAATGCTTTTTGTAAATTGCGTTTTTGTGATTAGTTATTTTTGTACAGTTACTTTTTGTTAAGCGCCTAGAGCTCTAATCCGAGGTTAGGCGCTATACAAGTACTCATTATATTATTATTATTATTATTATTATTATTATTATTATTATTATTATTATTATTATTATTATTATTATTATTATTATTATTATTATTATTATCATTATTATTATCTCGGCGCACGTGCAGTTTTTAATGGGATCATTCCAGTTCATTAAACTGTCACGAAACAGTGTTACACTATAAGTGTATACGGCCAATATCACGGTCGGGTAATTTTATAATTTCCCTTGATATGAAAATGACGAGGGTATAATTAGTACCACGGGCACAGCACGGAAAGGGTATATACACGGTCCACTTTAACTGTCATAAACTCACTTTGAGTTGACACGCTGCTAGCCCTAGTAAGCTGGGATTAATAAATATAGATTAAGATCACTTTAGCTGTCATGATGCGGGCAGTAGCGAACGGGGAGCTGGGACTAATGAATACATAATGAGCCCACTTTAGTAGTGAGAAATACAGACTCCTGTTGACGAGGAATAATTATGAGAGACAGTAATGAGTTCCTGGTCAGCTAGGGTCCGAGGGCGCTGTCCACCAGAGCAGATGTGGGAGATTATGGGCGACAGTAATAGCTCCTTTGACAGCTAGGGTCAGGGGACGCTGACCACCATAATAGATATGAGATATTATGGGTGACAGTAATAGCCCCTTTGACTGATTGCGACAAAGGGGCGATGCCCTCCAGAACGTGTATATATAGTGGGGGAAAAACACCAGAGGAGGGGACACAACGAAGGAGAACGAGATAGATAGAGAGAGCGGGGGAGCAAGAGACCGAGCTCCAGATTTTCGCCATTTCGTATGTCATGCTGGTAGGTTGGTTGTGCCCAACCTAGTAGACTCACGATGACCAAGAAAAAAAGACTCTTCTGGAAACACTCTTGTCTGGCTGCGTCTTCCATCGACAACACCTTGCGTGTGGCTGCGGTAGTGTAACAACAGACGTGTTACTTCCCTCCCCCCGCCCCATCCCCCCTCCACCTCCGGGACCTTTAACCTGACACAGAAGCTCCTCGGATCCTCGGATGCCAAACGTTGCTTACCTAGTGACCCCCGCCCCCCCCCCCCCCCCCAAAAAAAAAAAAAAAAAAAAAAAAAAAAAAAAAAAAAAAAAAAAAATCAAGAAAGTGATGGGAGCGTTGGGGATGGGGTGGGTGGGTGAGTGGGGGGTGGGGGCACGTTTGTGTGAAGATCTGTTTACACTCTCACCAGCCGCTGAAATATCAAAAAAGCGTTGGGGGGGGGGGGGGGGGGGGAGGAGGGTGTGAAGACCTGTTGCACCCTCTCACCACCCACCCAAATATCGAAAAGCCGGGAGGGGGGGGGGGGGGGGGGGAGGGTGTTGGCAAACTTCAGAAAAGGGACTTTGATAGAGCATTTTGGGACGCCGTCTGAAACCCCTGCAACCCCCCCCCCCAAACCCCCACCCCACCCACCCCCATCCCTCGCGCCCCATCCCCCCCCCCCCCCCCATCCCCAAGATCCGTACGTGGTTTTTGTCTGTCAGTTTTCTATTGCTTACACAGCACGATGTTTATTTTAACTGATGACAAAAGGGTCTGTTAATGTGTTTTTGGTGTAACAAGTCTACTTTTCAAACAATTGCAATATTTTTGTAACTGGAAATTTTGCAAATACAACAGCATGCAAGATGTTTCGTGTGTGTAAGTTTAGCTTTCAAACAGGTTTGAAATATACAGCATATATTTGCCAGGACGTTGTGTTGGTAAAACTGCATGCAGGATTTTATGTTTAGGTTGTACGTGTACATAATGTGCGGAATATCAAAATGCTCCGTTGCAAAGAGTTCGAAAAAAAAGGATGGGGAATCTAAGTTTCCCTGCTTTTAAAGTGTGGACATAAAACGTTTGCCGCATGTTGTCACAGGTGTACGCTAACGGGAAGAAGGTTGCCAAGCTCCAGGCCAAGGATGATATCGAGCGCATCCAGGCAATCAACGTCTGCGGGGAGGCCTACATATACGAAGTGAAACTGCTGCGACGCGTTGTAAGTACATGTAGCATCCACTGACGTTTAAGGGGCGGATCTGGGGGTGGGGGGGGGGGGGAGGTTCCAGGGGTTCCGGAATCCCCCGTCCCCACCCAGATTTTTAAAAAATGCTATAACAAAGTCCTTTTTTGGGATGTTTGGACCCATTCCCCCTGTTGTTTGATATTTTGGCAAATAGTGGGAGTCTTAACATGCACGCGCCTTCTCTCTCTCTCTCTCTCTCTCTCTCTCTCTCTCTCTCTCTCTCTCTCTCTCTCTCTCTCTCTCTCTCTCTCTCTCTCTCTCTCCCCCCTCCCCCTCCTCAACCCCCTCGCCCCTGGAAGCAAGGTCTATCGTCGAGGAGGCCATTAGTATGACGTTCAAGGTCCCAAACAAAAAGTTGGAATCCCCCAATCCCTCCCCCCCCCCCCTCGAGGTAACTGATCCGCCACTGCGTTTCGTGAAAGAAAATGGATGGAAATTGAAGAGGCAGACAAGAGGTATGTTACGATTGTGGTTGTGTTGTTCTGTGAGAGCATTCATGTGTTAATCGTAGGAAACGATCCGATATTTATTTGAGCTATCATGATTACGAATCACGTACCTTTTCAGTAAGATTCGCTATCGTTCGAGCAGAGAGCGGAATTGGCTTTGTTGTGATATGCTAAGATTAGTCTGGAAGTTTCTAGCAAAGTCGCACGGAGAAGAGCGGTCGATTTTTGTGATGCGTAGATTCGCTGAGAATAGACCAGAACGTTCGAGCAAAATCGCGCTCTGTCTAGTGACCTCGTATGTGTGACATCAAAGTGTCGGCAACATTTTGCAACACAGTATTAAAGCCGCTCTAATACTCATAGTCATAGTTGCTTTCTGTACGCGTGAAGTTAGCAGCCGGTCAGTATGTATTATGAAAGATCGTGAAACTTCTAGAAAGTGTGGGCAAGGTCGTGAACTGCCTGCCATACTTTTGTGAGACGTCATTCAGTATACCGCCAGGATTTCCCAAAATAGGAGCTGGAAATAGCAGCCCAGATTTCTGTAGACCATTCTGGTGTATTCTTTTTCATTAATATTTTTGAATTTCGGTTACGTATTTTATTTTGATTGGTTGTGTTGTATGAATTTGCTAGATTATTCTGGAAAGATAGAATACTATAAAAGATGATGCTAGGAAGCACGATTGTACATTGTTCAGTTGTAGAATTGCGATGTAACAGCGTCGGTACATTGTTCAGTTGTATAATTGCAGTGTATCGTAAGCACATTGACATGGAGAGAGCTACGCAAGATATCGTGGTACATTGTCAGTGATGGATTTATGCAGTGTATAGTGTTTACATTGCATGATAGCCACAGTGTGTCAAAAGCGTGGATACATTGTAGAGGAGACATTGTATCAGTGTTGGTGCATTTGTGAATGCATTGTTTGGAGATCGCATCGCTGAAATAAAATATTGTTGGAACTGTTACTCCAGTGTGGTCTACATCCTTAAGCCACGTGTGACGGGTTGCAGCTGAGTGAAGTTTCTTTAAAAAAAAAACTTACGTGCGTGCGTCTGGTGTGATATCATACTACGACTACGACTCAACACGTAACAAGGTATATGATCCACATGATCCTCTGCTTTCTGCGGAGGCTCATGAGGATTTGTGCCTCTTGTAGACCAATAGAACTTGAGAGCCGATCGTAGAACTGAAACTCAGTGTTGCGTCACGTTGTAAGTAGCTTTCAATTGGCGGAGGAGTTTGGGCAGAAATTGAAGAAAACAAAAGGCATAGATCTAGATCTTGGTAAGCTCATATGAAAATCTGTGCCGCCTGCTGGCAGAGGTCAGCTCAGATGCTGTCCTTACATTAAATCCTTGATTGCCAGCGGACGCAGGTTGCTTTGAAATCATTGTAAATTCGACATCAAAGATAGCCAGCCGTCAAAGAAGCATGGACACAGAGTGGGTTCAGCAAGCGGCATAGATCCTCATGAGCCGCCGCAACTTCGGTAGGGAGAGAGGGGGAGGGGGGGTAGGGCTCAGCTTGTCGTTGGGTGCTGTTCAGTGTTGTTCTCAGCAGTGAAAAGAAACTCGTCCTTGCTCAGCGATCGAAGGCTGCAATACCAGCAGATCGCACGCCTTGTCCTTACACTGGTCACTCGATCACATCCCTGATCGCACGCATGTGTGGGCGTGCAACTTATCTTGTCTGACTGCAATTTAAACTTCAGTTTGGTCCTGGAAAGAATCACGACAGACGCTCTGAAAGATCATGAAGGAACTGTCAGTATTGGAGGCAGAACAATCACGAACTCAGTTGCGCTTTGCGGACGACATTGATGGCCTTGCAGGAACAGAGAAGGAGCTAGCTCAGCTGGTGGAAAAGCTGGACAGTACAGCCATTGCGTATGGGATGGAAATCAGTGCAGAGAAGACCAAACACCAGTGGCACTGACGTCATGATTGGAAGCCAAAAACTGGAAACAGTAATAAATTTAAATACTTAGAAGCCATTGTGACAGATGAGGGATCAAAACCAGAAATACTGTCCAGGATTGTGCAGACAACAACAGCACTGACAAGATTGAAGACCATAATTATGGAAGGACAGAAACATCACGCTCTGCTCCAAGATCAGACTGATGCGCTCCTTAGTCATCTCAATGTTCTTGAATGCCTGCGAGTCATGGACCCTCACAGCAGACCTTGAAAGGAGGATACAAGCCACTGAAATGAGATGTTTTCGAAGGCTTCTTGGCATTTCATACAGAGATCACATCACGAACGAGAAAGTGGGTAGCAGAATCAGGCAAGCCATCGGGCCCTATGAAGACCTATTAGCCATTATGAAAAAAAACGCAAACTGAAGTGGTATGGGCATGTCACGCGTTCAGCAGGGCTTGCCAAAACAATCCTGCAAGGCACTGTGAAAGGAGGACGAAGGAGAGGAAGACAGGGAAAAAGATGGGAGGACAATATCTCAGAATGGACAGGACTGAGGCTGGGCGATACGCTAAGAATGGCAGAGAACAGAGAGGAATGGGGGAGCTGGTTGCCAAGTCATCAGTGGTGCCCCAACGGTCGGCAAGACTACGGGAGATAGATAGATAGATAGAGAGAGAGAGAGAGAGAGAGAGAGAGAGAGAGAGAGAGAGAGAGAGAGAGAGAGAGAGAGAGAGAGAGAGAGAGAGAGAGAGAGAGAGAGAGAGAGAGAGAGAGAGAGAGAAGATAAGATAAGATAAGATAAGATCAGAAGATAGATAGATAAGATAGATTGGTCATGCTGAGGTTCTCAGTACAGCGCCATCAGGCAGTATTGTTAAACCTTCGCGTGTCAGTAGAGGTTTTTGTCGCGATGATCCTATAGGAATCAGTCATCGCGACAAAAACCGCTACCGACACGCAAAGGGTTAACACGTTTGAAACGTGCTGCCCCAAGGTACGCGGCTTTTTTTCTGCAGAATTCCGTTGAAAGGTTCCGTTAACCCCTTCGCTGCCAGAAATCACTGATTGCACGTCTGAAACGATTGCACGCTGGCCGAGATTCGCGTGTAGAACACAGATGTAACTGTGCATACAGATTAAACACGGGACTAACAATAGACATAAATCCTCATCAGGCCCCAGCGACTGCGGGGGTTCATGCGGGTTTATGTCTCTTGCAGCTGGGTTGAGTTCGCCATGCCCCGGCGGTTAAGAGGTCAAATCAAAGTGACACAGTTGCAGTGCGTCTGAATCGATCAGTGTTAAGGTCGTACTCCATAGGCAACAGCTGTCCCTGCCCATCATAATGTGCCCCTTTGGGCCGTCCTGTAGTGTGGACCTTAACTGAACCCCGTACTGACCAGCCCAGTGTGGCGTTATGCCGTGTATCCAGACGCCGCCTGCCTCGAATGAGTTAATGGCCCGTAAAATGATCCGATTTTGTTTCCTGTTGCTTGTCATTCGGCCTGGCTGGGCGCTGTCGCGTACGAGGATTTTTGAATGAATAATGAATAGATTTAATGACACGGGAAGTCTGTATCCGGGTATAAGTGCAATTAAGCACTGCTGAAATATTAATCTTTACTCTCGTTCACTCAGCACGGCCAATAGAAATTCAGCAGTTATGCCCATTAAGGGATGCAACAGAATGGGTAACGGCAAAGTGGAGTGCCGCATACAGTGAGCTTCTAAAGCGCTGAAACAATTCATTCTTATAGTTAAACCCCTTCACTGCCGAGGAAAGGTGAACGTGATACCAACTGCAAAAGGCATAGATTCTCATGAGCCCCCGCAATTGAGTGGGCTCATGAGAATCTACGCCTCTTGCTGAGACCGATTTGTACCCATGTTCCTTGGGTCGCTTAATGAGCAACGATTTCAGACACAAAGTATATTTCTAGGATAGCACGGGCTGCTTGGTCGCTTAATAAGCACCTATTTCAGACACAAAGTATATTTCTAGGATAGCATGGCTGTTTAGTCGCTTAATGAGAACCTATTTCAGACACAAAGTATATTTCTAGGATAGCACGGGCTGCTTGGTCGCTTAATAAGCACCTATTTCAGACACAAAGTATATTTCTAGGATAGCATGGGCTGTTTGGTCGCTGAATGAGTACCGATTTCAGACACAAAGTATATTTCTAGGATAGCATGGCTGTTTGGTCGCTGAATGAACACAGATTTCAGAAACAAGGTATATTTCTAGGATAGCATGTGCCTATTTGGTCGCTGAATGTTTCAGACAGAAAGTATATTTCTAGGATAGCATGGCTGTTTGGTCGCATAATGAGCACCTATTTCAGACACAAAGTATATTTCTAGGACAGTATGGGCTGTTTGGTCGCTGAATGAATACAGATTTCAGACACAAAGTATATTTCTAGGATAGCATGGGCTGTTTGGTTGCTGAATGAACACCGATTTCAGACACAAAGTATATTTCTAGGATAGCATGGGCTGTCACAGTTTGGTCGCTGAATGAACACAGATTTCAGACACAAAGTATATTTCTAGGATAGCATGGGCTGTTTGGTCGCTTAATGAGCAACTATTTCAGACACAAAGTATATTTCTAGGAGAGCTTGGGCTGTTTGGTCGCTGAATGAACACCTATTTCAGAGACACAAAGTATATTTCTAGGATAGCATGGGCTGTTTGGTCGCTGAATGAACACCTTTTTCAGACACAAAGTATATTTCTAGGATAGCATGGGCTGTTTGGTCGCTGAATGAACACCTATTTCAGACACAAAGTATATTTCTAGGATAGCATGGGCTGTTTGGTCGCTTAATGAACACCGATTTTAGACACAAAATATATTTCTAGGATAGCATGGGCTGTTTGGTCGCTTAATGAACACCGATTTTAGACACAAAATATATTTCTAGGATAGCATGGGCTGTTTGGTCGCTTAATGAACACCGATTTTAGACACAAAATATATTTCTAGGATAGCATGGGCTGCTTGGTCGCTTAATGAACACCGATTTTAGACACAAAGTATATTTCTAGGATAGCATGGGCTGTTTGGTCGCTTAATGAACACCGATTTTAGACACAAAGTATATTTCTAGGATAGCATGGGCTGTTTGGTCGCTTAATGAACACCGATTTTAGACACAAAGTATATTTCTAGGATAGCTTGGGCTGTTTGGTCGCTTAATGAACACCGATTTTAGACACAAAGTAATAATTTCTAGGATAGCATGGGCTGTTTGGTCGCTTAATGAACACCGATTTTAGACACAAAGTATATTTCTAGGATAGCATGGGCTGTTTGGTCGCTTAATGAACACCGATTTTAGACACAAAGTATATTTCTAGGATAGCATGGGCTGTTTGGTCGCTTAATGAACACCGATTTTACTACAAAGTATATATCCAGGATAGCATGGGCTGTTTGTTCGCGGCTGAATGAACACAGATATCAGACACAGTATGCGTCCAGTGGCAGGGAAGGGGTTAAGCCGCTTTTTGCATGCAGCCACCATGACCGTTGCTGTTGACAGTACCGTTAGCTGCCAGCGTGCACTAGGGAGTTCAACGATAGGGTCCGTAGTGTTTGGAGTTGCAACACAGTGGCAATAGTCGCTAACATAGCTTCTGCTGTCTTGATATATCAACCCGCTTGTGCGTGAGCCATTGCAAAAGCTTTGTTACAATCGCGCTTTTTGTTGCGAAGCGCGTGGTGGTCCGGCCCCGGCAGTGTCAGTGAGACTTTTCAAACAAACGTGTGGTCCCCGGCAGTGTCAGTGAGACTTTTCACAACAAAACGTGTGGTCCCCGGCAGTATCAGTGAGACTTTTCAAACAAACGTGTGGTCCCCGGCAGTGTCAGTGAGACTTTTCACAACAAAACGTCAGTGTGGTCCCCGGCAGTATCAGTGAGACTTTTCACAACAAAACGTGTGGTCCCCGGCAGTGTCAGTGAGACTTTTCACAACAAAACGTGTGGTCCCCGGCAGTATCAGTGAGACTTTTCACAACAAAACGTGTGCTTGTGTGAAGACTCGCCAAAATATTATAAAAGGGGAAGGGTTGAGGGGGTCCAAACACCCCAAAAGGGACTTTGTTACACTATTTTAAAGAATTTTGTATCGGGGGGGGGGAGGGGGGAGGGGGGGGGAGGGGGGGGGAGGGGGGGGGGAGGGGGGGGGGATCTGCCCCTGACAAAGTTCGTCACAACTGGTGTACCTTCTGTTGTTATATGTTTTTGACCGCACCCCCAACTCCCACACCTCATTTACCTCTATGAGCAGTCCTACTCCCCCCCCCCACCCCCACCCACCCACCCTACCCCACCCCACCATTTTTGGTACATATACACGTGACAGACAATGGCATCAGAAGTAGGTCAAAACTGCACGTGTTTCGGCGAAAACTGTGGATGAAAAGCCGTGACAAACACGCGATCACCTGTTTGTCCTGGCCGTTAGTTTTCGTCGAAATACGTGCAGTTTTGACCTACTTGTGATTTCCGGAAGTCGTCCGCTCATCCTGGCCTCGATGACTAACTTGACGTGCTGTTTACAGGACGAGCCATTCGTGGACCAGCTGCCGGGCGACCTGGAACCGGGGAACTGGATCGTCATACAAGGGGCGCCGCACGACGATGCGAAAGAGTGAGTGCCAGATGAACAGTGTTCCGTCGCTACATCCCAGTTATCAAAGGTCATCTGGCCGACGTCGGCCGATGTCATTTTGCACATTGGGATGCAATCTGCAGCTAAGTCAGTAAATATAAAATTTGTGCCGGTTTCCCTCTGATCACGTAAGCAAACCGCAAATAGGAGGTGCATCTCAGTTTATCTTTCAAACACAAAGTCTATTTCTAGGAAGTATATTTCCCCTTCCCAAAAACATCACCAACCAAACCATTTTTCATCACAAACACAGATGTAATAATAACACCGATGAAAAGGTGCGAAATTGTCTTTTAATGCAATTACTAGTAAAAAAAATATATATGTATATATCTTTTTCATGATTGTCATCGACAAGCATCTAGAAACAAATTATATCAAGGAAAATTACGCAGAGAGGTGGGCTTATAACAAAAACTAACCTCACCACAGGAAAACCAGGGCTGCGTTTGCTCCGCTCATCCAAAGACTCCCCCTCCCCCCCCCTCTTCCTCCCAACCCCCCCCCCCAACTCCTGCCCACCCAGGTGGTACTCAGTGAATATAGTGAATATATAATGAACTCAGTGGATATGCACTTAACTCGGTGAATATGTCCGCCATGTCACATTACAGGCTTAATGCATTGGCCTTCTGCCTGAAAACTTGTGCCAGAAAACGCTACAAAGATAGAAATACGCTTCCGAATATTGACCAGGATAAAACTTGTTTTGTCCAGACTATTACACATACACGCTTGCCGTTCAGTCTCTCTTTTGGGTTTCCGCGTAGCTGGGCCGCATGAGAGGAAAACATATTGCGGGGCACTTATAGATCTGAATGTTGTTTTCAGGTTTGCCATCAACCTGCAATGCGGCAACAACAGCGACAGTAGCGACATCGCCTTCCATTTCAACCCCCGCCTTAACGAGAAGACGACTGTCCGCAATTCCAGGGAGGGCGGTAGCTGGGCAGAGGAGGACAGAGATCAGCTTCACTTCCCTTTCGAGGCCGAGGACCAGTTTGAAGTGGCTTTCGTCGTCCTGCAGGACCGCCGCATCCGGGTCAGTAAAAAGATTGTCGGAATTAGTTTCGTATACGTCCATGCTTGCTGCTCTGTGAAAATCGTATAGCAGCTGCCCAGTAAGCAAGGGACCTTCGGGCAGACGTCAGCCTCAGTGGGCCCGCGCACAGTCGTGCGCCGCGGGCTCACTGCGGCCGATGTCGGCCCGAGGACCTTGCGCTTACTCTGTAGCACACGCCTGCCACCATAACCAAAGCGGTACTTTCATAAGTATCATCATAAGTCTATTACTTCACTATAATCAAAGATAATAGACTTATTGTATCATGTATTCATAATTAATATAAATTACAATGTTCATAATTATCTTCGCCCCTGAATCATCGGTTGATTTCTTTCTTGTGTTTTTTCTTAGTTTTTCCTTTCTTTCTTTCCTTTTTGTTTCATCACATTTGTTTTCTGTTTTAGTGACTGAATTGGTTGGTTGACGTAGGATATTTATCAAAGATCATGAATGTCGAGTCAAGGTCCGATTACATTTTTTTTTTCAAAGCAAAGAAATTCGTCAAAGGCTCCAAACATATTTTCCAACAACAATAAACAACAACGAAGATTATCATTATAGTCCGTTCGACATCGGAGCGCACAACGTTTTTGCCAAATATCGCCGCAAAGGAAGACTTTTCTGTACCATTTTAAAAACAAATATCATTGAGTGCCAATTGACCGAATATAGAATATTTTTTACTGAACTCCTGTTTTGCCGATTTTGCTCTACAGTCGTAAACATTTGGTGAAAAGAGGAACACGCCATTTTCAGTACCTTAAATAGAGCCCCGGCAGATTTTAATGTCGAGGTCAAGCACTATGCAGACTTCATGTATGCTCGCGCTGTTTCAAAAACTTGACAAATTCACGCGAAAACGGATCTTTCTTATACTGGGCGTCATATAACTGGGGTACATTTAGGGATGTAAAATCAGTCATTTACTGGAGAGAAAAAAATCCGAATTTGTACGACAGTACAGCAAAACTGACAATTGTACGAGTTTCTTAAAAGTAAATCGTATTAGGTCAACTGTGACTGAATGATACGCTTTAAAGATTGGTATAGAAAAGTGGCTTTTTGCGGATATTTTTGCGAAAAATGTTGTGCGCTCCGATGTCAAACAACCTATACAATGAAACCGTTCTCTTCCACAGGTGTTCGTGAATCGCAAGCGCTACATCGACTTCAAGTCACCCATCGACCCGAAGCGTATCTGCCACATTTACCTGAGCGGCGGTTGCGACTACTATGAGCCCGAGTTCTACTGATGTTCCTAGCACGCGATGACTGAGGTGTGTACATGTCCCAACCGTACGATAAGGCTTTGTGGGCCAGACTTGATGTGGGTTGCAAATCTGCAGCAAACACAGTCTCAGCAGGCAAGGAGATAAAACGATAGTTTACTCTTTGGAGCTGTTTCTAACTCAGAATCAGGTCAAAGACAGAAGGTTGAGTCCCTGTACGGTATGTGGCGCATCTCTGGAATAAAATGAGGACGTCGGCGCAGTAATAAGGATAGTTTCTGTGGTTAGTCGCCATCATTGCAACGGCATGCGTCTTCGTAACAGTCGTCCTGTGAGCCCGTAAGGCCCTACAGAAACAAGGATGCGGATCGACCGTGGTATTTCAAGGGTGGTGTCAGAATAGCTCGGCGCCTGTAGGCGCCAAGCTATTCTGGCACCACCCTTGAAATACATGCGCCAAGCTATTCTGGCACCACCTTGACTAAATACCATGGTCGATCAACATCCTGTGACCGCGTCCTCGTAACAGTCGTCCTGTGAGCCCGTAAGGCCCTACAGAAACACTATCGCAGGATGCGGATCGACCGGCATGGTATTTCAAGGGTGGTGTCAGAATAGCTTGGCGCCGAGAGGCGCCAAGCTATTCTGGCAACAACCTTGACTGAAGAGCATGGTCAGTCGATGTCAGTTTCTCACGAACTGCTCAATGCAATTCAGTTTAACGTCCCCTGGCGTCACGGTGATCGGAGACAACGTGGTCGCAAAACTTGTTTTATAATATCGTCTTCAGGACTTAATGAGTTAATTTGCCCCGCATACGCACCACAATCTGCAAGGAAGCTTTAACCCCATAACCGCCGGAGCGGCAAGGCGAAAGCTACCCATCTGCAAGAGACATAAATCCTCAGGAGCCCCCGAAGTCACGGCGCGGGGGCTCATGAGGATTATGTCTCTTGTTAGTCCTGTATGTTTCGTGCCCATGAATGGTCCCGTTTCATCAGTGTTTTTCACGCGAATGTCGGTCAGTGTGCCGCAGTGGTTTCAGACACAAAATCCGCGTCCCGTGCACTGGCAGTCAAGGGGTTAAGATATTCTCGTGACATCCTGCGGCGGCCGCTTAGTGCTCGTGAATATATATATATATATATATATATATATATATATATATATATATATATATATATATATATATATATATATATATATATATATATATATATATATATATACACGCCTCTCTGCGCAGCCCGGATGGAGCGGCGGAATGGATGAATGCACTAAACGATTGAAGTCCGAGCGGTTTTTGGCCTGATCACTCGTCTGATCTGAGGGATAACATCAACAAGCAAAATTAAACTGCCTTATTGTCCTTATGTTTCCCAAGCGATTGTTTTTGTTTGTTTTGTTATGTCCTTGCATTTTCACGTGGATCAGTCTCGCCGGCAGCGGCAAGGTTGAGGCCAAATCTCTGGGCTGAGCATAAGGCAGGGCACAACGGACCAGCCCATCCTGTTCCGCAGGGCCTAGAACTCCTCGGTAGTTTCAAACGACGGCGAGTTCTGGGCCCTGTGGAACAGCCTGGTATCGGTGCAACCTGTGGACTCGGAGCCGCTATCACTGGAACCAACAGTTCCGCTCCAGTTGACACAGTTAGTGGAACAGTACAGTACTCTGTCGTACTATAATTAGTCCTCTTGTTCCGCGGGAAGAAGACCGGCCCGATATCATTTATTGATTCTTGTCGGCGCAAGACTTTTCTGGCCATCTTGTGACTACTACACTACTGAGTAGTCGAAAATTCTTTATGCTGCTGCTCTATATTTACCAGTCACGTCTGGCTATTTCTGGCCACTGTATCTGCCAGTCAACGTAGAAAAGTGCGGTGATTCTTTAGGTGTGGGGTAGATGCGTGCAGATAAGTTCAACAAAAGGCATAGATCCTCATGAGTACCCCCACAGTTCCGCGGGGCACATCAGGATCTATGCCTCTTCAGTGCAGCCATTTTGGTGACGACTGACTTCCGAACATTCGATCGTAATTTTACCGGTCACGTCTAGAATGTGTCTTTTCAATTAGACGCACGATTATTCTGTTCTCGGAAATTGAAAAACCCGCAGGTAAAATGCCGCTAGGCTAAAGAAAAGGCATAGATCCTCGTGAGCCCTCGCGGCAAACGCCATGGCTTATGTGCCTCGTGCACTGAGATTGACGGAGTTTAAATGCCAACCGCTAAGTGCCAATAAATGTCCCTGATGTTGCTAATCAGCATATAAGACGTCTGCTAGACATGGATTTCTCGAAATGCGGGTATTGTTCTAAAAGCAAAAGGTCGCCACCATTAATGGTTCTGCCTTGTGACGGCAAAAGACACAATTCGTGCCGCATGGATGACCTGCTTTTCTTGTCTGCGTCTTGGTTTCCTGAGGCTATTGACTAAAGCAACCAGAGAGTACGATACTTATCAAGTTATCATTATCACGTTCATTATCACGTGCCATTTTTATAACCTACTGTTATCTGCGCAGCACTTTTTTTTCCCTTGAGACTATTGACTTGACTAAGAGCGACCGGAGACCACGATCGACCGTGTATTATAACTGCACGGTCGATCATGTTCTCTTGTCGCTTTTACCTATTTTCTTGACACGACCGCCGTGAGATGGTCTTAGTATCCTGCTCGGCGTTAAACCCCAGTAACTACCTTCTTAACATGTGCATGATTATTTTGCAGAGGAGCCGACTAGCCCGGAATCCAGCGTTCATTGTCTCATGGGGATGACGGGAGCGGATTCCCTGGACTTCGGAGGCGATGTCCAACAGCTCACTAAGACATCGGGAACCAGCCCATCGAGCTGGTTCCCGATGTCTCAGTGAGCTGTTGGCGGTGCATTGTATAGAAATGAACTTTTTGAACCGCCGGCATTCCTACCACGGTAGTCTAAATAATATGATTTATTGTGATAAGGAAATCAAAATAAATTGTTTTATTGAGCGACCAGTGTACCTGTCTACCACAATAGTATTTTGTATTATTGGGTGGGTTGTTTTTTTTGTGTTTTTTTTTTTTACATATATGCCGGCATTCATATCAGTCTAACTAGTCTTTTACCGTTAAACTCAAATGCTTACAATCAAAGTTAATCATCGGAAAACACTTATGCATGCTTTTTGCTGTCGGATTGATATGCAATTTACATATTGGTTCGTATGAAGTAAAAATACTTATTGATATATCTGGACAAATGTTGTACTTATATATAACAAATCTGACTATATTCAGTCACACCGGGGCTCAGTGTTTTGCGAGTTTAAAAGCCAGGTCTGAAGAATACATTGTCCTGCAGAAAAGAACTAAGAAAAGACGTCCAGATGTGACCATTAATATCATCAGCCGTGTAGTTGTTGTTGTTTATTTTTTTCCGAATAGCCGAGCTCACAGCTGACGCAGTCGTGCCCTCTTCTAGACTGTTCGAAATAGTATACAGCACAACCTGTTGAGCGAGCGCACTTATGAGAGATCATCTGTCATTAAAGACGGTCATTTATGTGGCTGCAGCCACCTGTGTGATGGTCTTAACCCTTTTAGCCCCGGGACCATCATCAGGAGATGGATTGATCATGATAATTCAAGGGTAGTGCCCCCCCCCCCCCACCAAAAAAAAAAAATTAAATTTTCAAAAAAAATAATAATAAACATAAATAAATAAATAATAAAAATAAATAAATAATAAAATAAAATTTTTAAAAAATGTTTTTTGCTCAAAACAGGTTTACTGTACATGAGATTGCGTGTGCTGGTCTGTGAGTTTGGACCTGAAGGTGTTTGGCATGTCCCGTCAGTGACGGGGTTAAAAGTGGTGTCTTTATTTTTTTTAATTGACAAGAGAGCGAGCATCCGCAAAATGCAAATGGTTCTGTGGTAGACCTACGAGCCTGCCAGCATCCGCCCTGGAGAATAGCAGTAGTCCGTTAAATCAGTCTGAGGACATCGACAGTTGGTCTCTACCCCAGTAGCAACACGTCTTCGGGCCCACTGCGGCCATCGTGGGCCTGAGCTCCTTTGCTTACTAGGTACGTCAGTCAGGCTGACCGTTGTATTCGCAATAAACTGTATCATTGTGCACACGCGCTTTTTCTTCTATTTTTTCCAGCTGACATATATTATAATACTACATAATACATTTTCATTGCTTTTCATTTTTGCTTGTTTACAAATCTGACATTCGATCAATGTTGAAATGAACTGTGATATTGCGTTCAAATAAAGGGCATAACGTGATCGCTTGTTGTATCATGCGACTATTTCCACGTGACGGCAGGAACGCTATGCATGCCAATCTTCTTCCATGATAATTACTTGTGCCAATGTTCAAGTTGTTCGGTAATCGGAAGTAGGTCAAAATTGCAAACGTTTCGACGTAACCAGTAGCCGATTAAAACCCCCGGACAAACGTGAGACGTCGCGTATTTGTCCGGGCTTTGAATCCACTGCGGCGAAACACGTGCAGGTCTGACCTACTTCTAAAATGGTATATTGACCAAGACCAAATAATGTACTGATTAAATGATTTATCCTGATGGAACGCTTGTTACAAGTGAAATACACTAATGCATACTGTTTCAACTACCTGTGTGTGCTTGCGTGATAAAAAACACGTTAACCCTTTTAGCCCGAACACCCTGCAGCAGGAGACTGATTGACCATAATTTAAGGGTAGTGCCGTAATCTGGCACTACCCTTGAATTATCATGGTCAATCGACATCCTGCAACTGTTACATAGTCGTTCAGTAACACTTCCAAAATTTGGGAAAAGCACACGTGGGACTAAAAGGGTTAAGGGTTGTTTCCATACAGCTGCGCGACGGCGATGAAAAAGCGCTGGTGTCGTGACACAAATCGAGAACATAGAAATAAAGGAGTGTTTCCATATGTGCTAATCGACAGTGGCGTGATTGCTGAGCGACATGCGATGACGACGGGACATTTTATTGCCTCATAGATTCAACTGCAGTTTTGCCGCGATTGCACTGTTAAAAAAACATGGCTTTCTCTTTGTGACAACACGTTGCAACTATTCTAAAATAGGAGTGCTCTGCCACGTGTTGTGCCGTTTTATGGAAACACATAAAGCCATTTTCAAGATGCGCCCCTGGGCCTAAATAGATTATCAGGACACACACATGCATGCACGCACACTTCCACAAGACGCACAGAAGATCTTGCATTATTAGACTTTAATGTAACTAAAATGATCAACAGGATAACACAAACAACTTGACTGTCAATCTTTCCCATGCTCTGAATTGTCTTGAGCGGAAATGGTGTACATAAAAACGACATACGCATGATTAAAGTGTTTTGTGTGAGATACAGGCAGAGAATGGCTCAACAGCGATTTGAAACGGAGTTTACCTTAGTCTTGCCTACTTTGTCTGGCCTCCGCGGAAACCAAGCTCACACGTAACTCATTCGAGACGTGCTGCGTATCTGGAGTCGGCACGTCTCGAACGAGTTAAGGCTGCGTCCGACTTTAACATGTATACAATATGTCTGTGTACCCGAGTTTGCTTACGACATCTAACCCCATAACTGCCGGGGCAAATGCCAACGCTACTCAGCTGCAAGAGACATAAATCCTCATGAGCCCCCGCAACAGTGGGGGCTCATGAAGTTTTATGTCTCTTCTTACTCCTATGTTCTTTATGCCTAACTTTGCCCCGTTTACATCGGTTACCTTCACATGGATTAACTCATTCTACCCCAACACCGAAATCCCCAAATTTTGCCGTTGTCCTCTGAAGACTGCACTCTAGTGCAGGACACAGATCGACCATGACAGTTAAAGGGTGATGCCAGAATAGCTTGGCGCCCATAGGCGCCAAGCTATTATGGCATCACCCTTGAACTATCATGGTCGATCCTTATCTTGCTGTGGTGTGTCTGGGGTAGAATGAGTTAAGGTCAGAGTGCAGTCGCTTCTGACGGGCAATTGACAATCGCTGGCAGTGAAGAGGTTAAGGTCAAATCACTTTCAAACTTTGGTGTGTCAGTCTCTGCCTGTAGTGAGAGAGCAGTCCAACATCTGCACATTTCGTACATCATTGCTCATGTACATACACAGCTGCTAGAAATAAATTCAACCACCTATACCACGCTAATCAGGCACTACCCAAAACATTGGGCGAGGTGTAAAGCTACTGGCACTGCGCTTGAGCTATCCAGCTCAATGGAATTTTCAAGGTAGAGCATAGGGTTCATTGAGAAAGCTAAATTGCATGTGCCATAAAATAACGTCCATCCAGGGAAGAACATATAAAAACTGATTTCAGTGTGTTAATCCCTTTGTGCAATCTATTGATACTGTTAACCTTTGGCTATCAGCAGTGCGTTTTGTCACGATGATTCCTCTGAGAATCATGACAAAAAGCGTCGACAGCCAAAGGGTTAATGGCTGAATGCACATAAAGGTTAAGAACATGCCAAACAATGATCCCACCAGTGTGCTTTAATAGTCCTAATTACTGCAGCAAAATAATTTGTAAAAGAGCATGCTTTCCCCAAAAATATGTACAGGGAAATTTGATTGATCATTTCTAACATTTTATGAACATGGAACTAGCAACTAAAAAGTGGCTATCTAAAGCCAAAAAGTGTAGCACACTCACAAACGATCAAAATGCCTTAACTCATTCAAAATGTGCTGCATCCGGACCTGCAGCATAAAACCTCGTATCTGGATGCAGCACGTCTCGAATGTGTCGATAACAATGGAAGATATTCACATTGACTGTACAAAGTAGAAGCAGAAATTGGTTTCTGGCAATTTTAGAAAAATAAGCCACATGTATGAACAATTAGTCAAACATCAGTGTGAAAAATAAACCCACTGGAAACGATGAATTACTGTAACAAACTTGGTTAATGGAGGGATATCAGTGTACATTATTTTCATAACATGACAACATATTTTAAATAAGACAACCACACTGATATAAGTCTCAGATACAAACTACAAATTCTTGTGCAAAACAATCATGGTGTACAAAGAAACACTGCATCATAGCCTTGCTCAGTGCTCAAAAGGTCCTCTGGCTGACGTTGGCTCGGTCAGCTGGAGGACATTCTGTGCATTTGGCATTCCTTTCACTTAGCATTGTTGACTTAACCCATTTAGCCCCGGGACCCTGCAGCAGGAGATGGATTGATCATGACAATTCAAGCCAAGCTCATCTGGCACTACCCTTGAATTATCATGATCAATCCATCTCCTACAACCGGTACATAGTCGTTAGACAATGCCTCCAAACGTTTGGAAATGTGGCTGTGGGGTTAAGAGGGTTAACAGGTTACGAAATGTCAGACAAGCTGAATATACAAGTCCACAAGACAGATACAGCATGACTGCAGTGCCTGATTCGCTTGAAGCATGGACTGACCATGACAGCTCATGGGCAGTGCCTGATTAGCTGCCATGGTCAACCAGTTTCCTACAGTTTGTGCTGAAGTAGAAGAGCCCTGGGGATTTTTTGCTATTAAAATCAGATAATGACTGCAAAAAGGTTAGCGCAACAGGTTTGTGGGAAAAAACAATGGCAGTTACATTTTTTTTACAAGCAAGCAAGCAAGCCTCACACAACCCCCTAAGACACCAAGAAACCAGGTTAACCATGCATAAAAACGGCCTATAAAAAAAACAACAAAAAAACATCAGCCTGGTCTAAATAAAAAAGCTCAGCCCTACTGTTTTTAACCCTGTTAGCCCCAAGGTCCGATTTCTCAAATATTGGATTTATTGCCTAACAACTATACCAGTTGCAGGAGATGGATAGACCATGATAATTCAAGGGTAGTGCCAGATTAGCTTGGCATCATCAGGCACCAAGCTAATCTGGCACTATCCTTGAATTATCATGGTCAATCCATCTCCACTATCCTTGAATTATCATGGTAAATCCATCTCGTGCTACAGTGACTCAGGGCTAAATGGCCAATGCTTTTAGTCAGCTGTCTCGCACTGGAAACTTGTAACAGTATACCAGAACCTAATCGACCAGGCCGACATGTTTAGTCCCCTGTCATGCATTGAAAACAACGTCTGAGAACTACAGAGTTCCCCATGTCTTAGTGGGCCAGGATTATGTGAAGCGACTCCCTAGCGCACATTTCAACACAATGTTCCCAAAGGTCACAAAAACAAGTGCAAAATGCAATTAATTTTATAAAATACATTGTTCACACTGTTCCCACTTTTTAAAAAAAAAAGTAAGAGAAAAATTAAATAAAAGAAAAAATGGTGGAACAAATGGAGAAAAACATGCATTTTACTTTTGTTATGTATCACAAATATTTTCCTCCTCTTTAACAAAACTGAAAAGTGAGAGGCGGTGATGGGGGGAGGGAGGGGGTGGGGGAGAAAAATTAATTTGCAGATACATACATACAACGCAATGTTTAATTTAATAAAGGTGCAACACTCGGCAGTTCAGCGCTGATGGAGCAAGGCTTACACAGCCAGCCATTGAATGCTGCACCAGACAGCCACGCTGTTTATACATACACCGGTAGTGCCTTTAAGCAGTTGTGACAAATCAAAAACTAATCACTGTTTAACCCCATATCTCAACCACTATCTCAGGGAAAACAGAAACATGGTATTCCTCTCAGCCCTGACTCACTACAAGATATTGATCGACCATGAAAGTCCAAGGTTGGTGCCAGAATAGCCTGGCACCTCCAGACGCCAAGCTATTCTGGCACCACCTTTAAACTATCATGGCTGAAATGTCTGAGTCTCCTGCAGTGTAGTCTGCAGGACAGATTTGTAGAGTTTCAACCTATGGAATAAATTTGCTGAAAGTGAGGAAAAAAAAACCCATGTTTTATTACGTATAAACACGTTCAAGTATCTTTAAATATTGTTTCAATATCAGATCAGCTACACAGAGGGCTGATAAGGACTAAACAATTGAATTTTACAGACAACTGCGGCCAAAGGCCGTCTCTTTTAGCCAGGCAACATGGATAATGATACAGATCATCTCATCACACAGCACAAACTGATCAACCTAAGCAGTATACATGTACTGAATTGTGTGACTTCAACTTTTATGAAGACACTTATAAAAACAAACCTCACAAGAAACTGCCATAAAAAAGCGGTAACACATGCACAATGTCAGCCATCATAACCTGAAAACCCAAAGACGTATAAGGAACACAGATGCACGAGGGCATAGAAACTCATGAGCCCCCGCAGCCTGCAGGGGCTCATGAGGATCTATACCTCTTGCGTAGGGATGGTGTTCACTGGAAAGGTTTACACAATGCAACCTGCCAGACAGCCTGACCTTCAAATAATCACACACAACTTATTAACAACCATATAATGATCAGTGGGGCCTTGAAGAAAAGGCAAAACAGTTATTCACACTCTAGACACCAATCAAATGCATAGATATATAATTTCCAGCAGATGTGTGTTCTATCAGTGCAACAGCACTCTCATACACACACTTGCACGACGTGACGATTTTCTACCCCTTCACAGTAAATTCAACATCGGAAATCACCAGCCATCACAAGAACATGAATGCACAGTGGTTTCTGCAAGAGGTATAGATCCTCATGAGCCCCCGCAACTGCGTGGGCTCATGAGGATCTATACCTCTTGCAGATGGGTGTCAGTTTTTCATCTCAGCAGTGAAGGGGTTAATGGTAGGAAGGAACTTGTACTCACAAAGACACACACTCACACGGAGAGATGTTTTTGCCGTTGGTATGAAAGTACTCACACTCATGAACATGAACACTCACAAATACTAATGTTGATCCACTGTAACAAAAGCACACGTGCTCACAGACAAAGAAAATTACTGTTACTAGCGAGATTAGCAGGTCTCTAACCAACAGAAACACAACACATAACTGAATGCACAAGGACAATTGTTAGTGTTATAAAGTGTTAATGATGCTTGTACTGTTGTCTGGGAAATCTGCGTGCTTGCAATACATGTATATGTTTATGAATATGCATGTGTGCATGTGCCACCCTGTATATATAAATTATAAGTGTACATGCACCTTTTTAAACCACAGGCAATATGAATGCATGCAGAAACAAAAACATGTACAAATTTATGCTTTCGCTTAGCACAATTAATGTCACAGTACTACAAATAAATTGAGATATGAAACTCAGCAGTCAAAAAGAACAAAAACGGCGCAATGCACACATGACTCAATCAGTCACAATACCACACTGTATAGTTTAGGAACCTGTATCATGTTTCAATCCACAAAAAGTGCACTTGCATTCAATGTGATGGGTTTTGAATGAAGACAGCTGTGTGCTGTTCTGTGATTTTGGACCTAACAGCCTAGTGCCATAAGGTATAAAACAAAGACCAGTGCGATTGTGGGCACACACGGAGAACATCTAATGCTGTGCACTTTGTACACACCCAACATTGTGATCTTATGAGGGGTTTGACAGAAAATGTGTTCTACATTTCTCAACAGTAGACAGCATCACACAAAATACATTTTTTAACCCTTTTAGCCCCACAGGTGCATTTCCCAAACTTTGGGAAGTGTTACTTACTTAACGACAATGTACCCGTTGCAGGTGGTGGATTGACCATGATAATTCAAGGGTAGTGCCAGATTAGTTTGGTGCCTTCAGGCACCAAGCTTATCTGGCACTACCCTTGAATTATCATGGTCAATCAATCTCCTGTAGGGTGTTGGGGCTAAAAGGGTTAAGATGCAATTACTACCCTGGGCTTTGCTTCTTATGTGACCGTTTTATTTTTGCACGCAAGCACATGAAAATCTGGTCGAGTCAATAAGCATTTGCTTGTTCAGTCTTGACAGTCTACAACAGTCACCTGACAGACTTTGATAGATCAAGAGAATTGTCTGATCAGACAGTACTCTTGAACTATCAAAGTCAACCAGTCTGCCTGTTACCCTGGTACATAATGGTCTGCAGACATCTCCCAACTTCATTAAGCGAAGCCTTACAGGTGAAAGGGTTAACCCTGTTGGTAGCGCTTTTTGTCACGATGATTCCTGCAGGAATCTTCGTGACAAAAATGCTATCAACAGCCAAAGGGTTAACATTATCTTAACCCCCGTGTGCATGCATCCACCGATACTGTAAGCAGTACCACTGGCTGTATCAACAAAAGGATTAAACATGCATCCACCCTCAAGTTGTCAGTAGTACATGAAGATGCTTTGTAAATTTATGACATTTTTCTAAACATTTACAGTACAAAATGTACATTACACAAAGGCATAATACAGTTCACCGTTCGTACCTTGTCTTCTTATTTTTTCTGCATAGAAAAGAAAAAGAAAGAAAGCGGCATTCGCACAGAAGCTTACATAGGCAAAGGATGACCAATTTAATACCCCCAAATTCCACTGTACATGTACATTGAAACGTAGCATCACAGTGATTTTCTAATCCATATCATACCGAGGCTAAAATATTCAAATTTTCACGTTGCCATATGCAAGCTACATTATAGTACTTACAGATAAGGATATAGACCAATGCCTTTAGTTCAAGGGTGGTGCCAGAATAGCTTGGCGCCTAAAAGTGCCAAGCTATTCTGACACTACCCTTGAACTATTTTAGTCAAACTTATTTCACACACTGCTGTATTCCGAATGATAAGGGTTAACTTCAATTTTCAGCAAGCATATCTATCTTGCAGTATCTCTCACAAAGGTGCATACACACATAACAGTGATGTGATACACGTAAATGTGTCACACATAAACAGGAGTGATGACAAACTGATTAACCCTTATCATTCGGAATACACCAGTGTGTGAAATAAGTTTGACTAAAATAGTTCAAGGGTAGTGCCAGATTAGCTTGGCGCCTCGTTTGTTGCAAACTGAATGCAAGTCTCCATTTCAACACATCCGAACACCGCACGAAATGCATCAGCAGGGTTTTCACGTGGATCTGGTACTCTTGTGTGTCGTTTCCCAGCACGCAAAACCTGAGCTTTCGGCTGTCAGCCGTGCTGACTGAGCGGCATCGCACAGTCGTGCACGGGCCTGCTTACGACTTCGGCTGGCCGGGCTACCCTTTGCGGCGGACTGCCCGCCGGTTGGCATTCATATAATTATCAGTTGTGAATTGTAGCAACAATAATGTATTGCCCCCTAAGCTTTGGGCTCATGAGCTCTATGCCTGTCGCAAGGATAGGGTCCTGACGATCGAGCTTTCACTGAAGCGAACACCGCTGCGCCACCGCGTGCGCAACCCGGGTCACTACACAAACTCATTACTACACGGGAAGAAGTAAATAACCCTTATCATTCGGAATACACCAGTGTGTGAAGTAAGTTTGACTAAAATAGTGCAAGACTAGTGCCAAAATAGCTTGGCGCCTCTAGGCGCCAAGCTATTCTGGCACCACCCTTGAACTAAAGCCATTGGTCTATATCCTTATCTGCAAGTACTATAATGTAGCTTGCATATGGCAGTGTACAAATTTGAAGCTTTCAACCTCAGTATGATATGGGTTGAATGTCATTACTGTGCCTCAATAAACACGTACACATGCTTCATTAACTTCAGCAGCTGATTTGACCATTTGCAAACACATTATTGAGCTGTGTTTTAAACATTTCAGCGCACGTATTTCAAAGTGTGTACGAGGGGTTCAGCTCACAGCGCCGAGCCGATAGCACAAAGGTACCTTCATAATGCATTGTATTATTACTATTATTATAACGTGACAGACTGAAATCTTTAACAAATGCCAAATTCTTTGCTCTATGCACATCAGCATTTCACCCAGCCATCATTTTCGCCTGTCAAAATCACTCCTACCAAGCAGTGCATGACACCCTGTTTTATTATTATGACCATCAAACACGACTGAAATCTAAACCTATTTGTATGTCACATTAACCCATTTAGCCCCAAGGCCACATTTCCTCAATTTTGGAGGTGTCGCATAACAATTATGTGCCAGTTGCAGGAGATGGATGGACCATGATAATTTAAGGGTAGTGCCAGATTAGCTTGGTGCCTGAAGGCTCCAAACTAATCTGGCACTACCCTTGAATTATCATGGTCTATCCATCTCCAGCTGTAGGGTGTTGGGGTTAAATGGGTTCACAACTCTGTTCTCATCAAATTTTCACCCATTAAGCTCTTCTAGATGCCAGAACAAAAATATATTATCACTAACAAACGGCTAAGCTCCTTCATAAGCTGGATCGCTTCATGAGGATTTGACTCGACTCGTCAATATCTCATCCACTATGCTATTTTGGCTGCCAGATAATTAACACGTTATTAGTGCTAACAAACCGCTACGCTCTTCTGACTGCCAGACTGCTTTGTATCGACGTGATTCCGACAAGAATCACGTCAATATACAACAATCTGACAGCCAGATAGCTAACAACCATGCCAACATAAACCAAACCAAACACGGTCAGTCTTAATACAAACTACCCACAGCAGCATGGCTCCTTCGTCAACGACAGGCACAGATCCTCATGGGTCACCATCAAGAGGGCACAGACGCTCATGAGCTCTGCAGACTGCTGGGGCCCATGAGCATCTATGCCAATGTACAAGTCATTTCATAGCATTAACATGCACAAAGACAAACAATTGTAAATTGGATATAGATGAAACACAAGTGATCAGCTATGGCGGGAATTGGTATATGGGGCTGGGACACGCAAGGGGGAGGTTTTTCAGATCATTTCTTCTTTGGTGGTCCTCCCCCACCCCCTCGTGGTGGTGTGATTGGTCGCCCTGAGTTCAAACCTCCATACTGGTACTTTGCTTTCTTCTCTGATGGTTTTAAAATCTGGATGAAGGAACATGAACCCAATTCAACGCATGAAATTATATAATAATAATAATAATAACAATAATGAGTACTTGTAAAATGCCTAACTGCAGAATTTAGAACTCTAGGCACTTAACAAAAGCTAACTGTACAAAAAAAAATAATCACAAAAAATTTACAAAAAGTCTTGTTTTCTTTTATTTTGAAAAAAAAAAATACAAAGCACTCTATAAACAATCCATACACAATCACCATTCAAAAATGCATATCATTCATTCAAGGAGGTGCTGAGCTTATAGACTCGTACACGCACTCAAAAATGCGCACGCACACACAAACATACATTTACTATTAGAGTTGAAATTATTCAGCCATACATGCAGAGAATCATAGTTGTCCAAAACAGTACTCAAGCTATGTCAAGTAGCATAACTGGATGTCAAAGTAGACAAAAGGAAGTGCAGCAGAACCTGTCTTGAAGGCCCACCTTTATGGGAAATCACTCTTTATTAATGACCATCATGTAGTCAGCTCCTATCCAGCAACGATTGTCTTTAATGATAAGTGACACTTTGCCCATCAAGACTTTGAGAGAGCATCTGTCTTTTAACCCTTTTCATTCTGACACAATACTACTTGAAAAACGTTTGACTATAATAATTCAAGGGTGGGGCCAGAAAAGCTTGGCACCTCAGGTGCCAAGCTATTCTGGCACCACCCTTGAAGTGAAATGGCTAATCTATCTCATAATCTGTAATGTAGCCTTCAGGACAATAAGCAAATTATTTTTAAAAATCAGCCTCAGGATGTAATGGATTAAGAAAACACTTTTCTGGGTTACTAAAACCATGTTCCAGTGTACACTCAGTATTTCGCAATAAAAGGAAGCCATAAAGTCAGACTTCCTTATGTCTACTGACTTTAATATGGTGCTGAATTTATTTGGGCTTGTAAAATTATAAAACACCCGATAAGCAAATGCTTTTCAAGCACAGACAGTTGTTCACAGGCCATTAAGACTGCCATCGAACCTCACTGTGTGGTTGTTTGTCACAAGTGCACATTAACACTTTTCATCGTGATACACTGCTGCTTAAAATTAATTTGACTATGATAGTTCAAGGGTGGTGCCTGAATAGCTTGGTGCCTGAAGCGCCAAGCTATTCTGGCACAACCCTTGAACTAAAATGGGTAATCTACCTCCTAATCTGTAATGTTGCCTTCACAGGATAAGCAAATTTTAAAGGATATCAGCCTCAGGATGTAAGGGGTTAAAATGAATGCAAATAATGTGGTTTGACTTTATAGCTTCCACGTTTCTGGCTTACACCAAGTGTAACTTGTTATCTCTTGAAAACATTTCCCTTTCTTGCTTGTCAAATGGGAGTTTGCATCTGGAAATACAGAATGCTCTCAGTGAGTCAGTCTAACCTCACTTGTCATTTAACCCCTTCACTGCCAAGAAAAAAGTGAAAATGAACCAGCTGCAAGAGGCAATAGATCCTCATAAGCCCCGACGGCGGGGTCTCATGTGAATCTATGCCTCTCGCTGAGACCAGTTTGCATCCACGCCTCTTGTACGGTTTGCAGCTTTTGGTTGTTGAAAGAACAAAGATTTTGGAAACAAAATATGCGTAATGTGGCAGGGAAAGGGTTAACTACAGCAGTCAATGGGTGGTGCAAAGAGTGATGCAACTGTGACATGATTACCATACCAGCTCTTGCAAGATAGATATGCTTGCAAAACACTACTAACCTGGAAAGAGCACATGAGCGTCTCGTCCACAGACATCATGCCCCCTGCATTGTCAAACTCGCCGCAGTAGTTGGGAGCTGAGAACAGCGTGACAAGTTGACGCTTGGCAAAAAACTCGTACCCATCCTCCACAACCTGCACAACAGTGTCTCTGTCAGCCATGGGTCAGTCAACAACTCATTCCGTATATAGACACAAGGCGGACAGCCGTATACGGCACAACTCGAAAGATTAAACCTCGCTCAGATAGCGAAAGGTCCTCAGGCTAACGTCACCCGCAGTGGGCCTACGCACACCTGTGCGCGGCCGGGCCCACTGCGGTTGATGTTGGCCCAAGGACTTTTCGCTTACTTGGTGGAGCCCTGACAAAGGACCTACTATGGTAGTTCAAGGGCGGTGCCACAATAACTTGGCGCTTGGCCGCACCAAGCTACTCTAGCAACACCCTTGAACTATCAGTGTGGATCCCTTCCCTGAACTGTGATGAAGCCATCAGTAGACAACAAATCAATTGAGGAAATTTGTCTTCGTAGGTCTCAATGTGTCAAACCATGTATTCAAGGGTGGTGCCAGAATAGCTAGTGCCTCATAAGAGATGGCAAAATATCTAGCAAACTAATTCATGGGAGACAACTCATATTCAATATGAAGATTTACCGGCGATGCCACAATGATCAGATTTTCTGCGGAGAATACAATTTATCTTCACTTTACTCACATGTGACATGCACAATGATTTTATCTGAAATAATCAAGACAATCAAGAAATGAAATATTAAAAGAAAGAATAAAAAAATATCCATATTTGGTTTAAAATCTTTTACCTGATGTGCCCGACAGATGAGGTCAAGGTCATGACGGTTGAGAAACTTGCTGACCACGTCCGCTCCAAAGGTAAAGGACACGCCACGATCGTTCTCCCCCCAGCCCTGCACCTCTTTGTCGGGGTCTGACCACAGCAGGTCGCACAATAGACCTGCACAAAATCACTTCAACATTATACCTATACAAGTACATAATGCACTGACAATCATGCAAAGTCACAGCCCAAAACACGCAGTAAGCAAAAAAATACTGAGCCGATGTCAGCCAAAATTGGCCTGCACACACATGTGCATAGGCCAACTACAGCTGACATCGATAACCGCATGCTAACAGAGTATATGAATACAGAAATTTGCATGAGGTTAGGGGCGGGTTGATCAAACTATTTTACAAACGTCTTTTTTGGTCTGTTTGTCAATAATAGCTAGTTAGTACTGGAAATACGCTCATATTAAAAACCTTTCCTGTGTTTTAAGCAAATCGTAATATCTTTCACTTTACTCGACAGTTTAACCCATTTAATCCCAAGGCCACATCCCCTAAATTGTGGAGGTGTCACCTAACGACTATGCACTAGCAGGAGATGATTTGACCATGATAATTCAAGGGTAGATCATGGTCAATTCATCTCCTGCTGCAGTGTGTTGGGGCTAAATGGGTTAAACCAAGGTACCTCTACAACTAAAATCATGGCTGCTTTCAAAATTAATTGAATGGTGTGTTACGTTACCTGTGTCAGGAACATCTGTGGGACGCATGATCCGCCGGATCTGCTCCATGGACTGTAGGTCTGGTGATAGCCCTAGTTGACATACAGTTGTTACAAATTCAAAACAAAAGAAAACCCCTCAGAGAATAAATGATTAAACTGCATTGAAAAATTAATTTTTCTCTAAAATGTATTTTTTCGAAAAATACTTACCGATGACATGACTAACAGGAAATAGTCTACTTGCTTACCAATTTTAGCCTAAGACCCAAAGGGTCCCCCCCAGGAGGCTCTCGGGGATCCCTGACAGGGATGAGAGAGCTTTCGGGGATCCCTAACAGGGACGAGAGTAGCCTCCCCTGCCCATCCGGTCAGGCGCCAGGTGGTGTCTCCTTTAGCCAGTTGTCTACGGAGTTACCAGCGGCAAGCAGGGAGGAGGGAGGGACCTCCGAGTCATGTCATCGGTAAGTATTTTTCGAAAAAATACATTTTAGAGAAAAATTAATTTGTTTCTTCAAAACACATTACCGATGACATGACTAACAGGAAGAATGGCAAAGAGGAGGAGGGTGCCGCACAATCCCTTTTAGAAACCTCTTCAGGGACGAAGACGGCCCGTCACTCCTGATCACCCACTCCCGACAATTTTAGCGAAGTGCCGCCTAAGCGCCGAGGGCGCCTGGAGGGAGTGTCGCGCCGCAGAAGTTGCCCACCAGCGTAAGGTTGTCGCGCTGGACTGTAAGGGCGCAGAGCAGAAGCGGCAATGGTAGATTCCCGCCACCCCACCGCCGCCACAGTGTCCTTAACCACATCGGCGCGGCGAAGGCGAGACGTGCGGCCCTAGCGTGCATTGCATGGGCGCGGATCCTCAGTGCCTCGGCTCCCTGTGGGGAGAGGTCGCGATAGGCGGACCAGAATACCCAGCGGAGCGAAGAGGAGAACGTTTGGGCTGAGAAGCCGGATCTGCCAGCGGTCGGCGGCAAGGGACGAGACCGTCCCCTCCGCACGGACTTGGAGTGCCGCAGGTAGATACGAAGTGCCTGCCCCGGATCTTGCTGCGGAGTGCCCCGAGGAACCGGGTCGTGTAAGCGGCCGAGGGGCGAGGACCGGAGGCGCTGTCAAGGGAGACCTAGGCTGAGCGAGAAGGAAGGATCCGGGAGTAGCTGAACGGAGCCATCCACTCGGAACTGCAGGCCGGCGGGGCGAGACGAGAGCGTGTGGAGCTCGGTGACGCGGGGCGCCGTGGCGAGGGTCATCAGGAAGCAGGCCTCCGAGACACGTCAGCAAGGCGGGCCAGAAGGAGCGGTTCAACGGTCCGAAGTCAGTCAGGGGAGGACCAGGGAGGTCCCAGCGCGGGCCAAGTGGGCGGGAGACCGGACGCTGCACGCCGAAACGCGCCATAAGGTCGGGCAGGTCCTTGCAGGCGCTGGGTCAGGACGGCCGAGGTGACGGTAGGCGTCGGCGATCAAGAGACCCCTCAAGAGAGCTGCTGCACCAGAGGGGAGCCAACCTAGGTCTTGGACGAGCCAGAGAAGAAGTCCGTGAGCTGAGGAGTCGTCAGGCCGACAGTGGAGAGGCGGCGGTCAGAGCACCAGGCACGAAGCACGCCACTTTCCCTCGTAGACACGTCTGGTAGGTCTGCGGGCTGAAGCGATAGCATCCGCTGTTGCACTCGAGAAGCCTCCAGCAGAGAGAGCTTGCCACACAATCGCCAGGCGTGCAGGAGAAGTCGCTCGGGGCAGGGGTGGAAGAGCGGCTATCGGCGCTGTAAGAGCATCGGCGGGAGGTGGGAAAAGGGAGGGTGAACCTGTGGCGAGACTGAGAAGGTCGGAAGTTCGCGAACCGGTCCGGGCGACCGGCCACCAGAAGAAGGACTGCGTTGCATCCCCGGAGGCTGAGCAGGACTTGAGGACCAGGACCGCCGGAGGGTAGATGTAAACGACCAGTCCGCCCCAAGGGAACGAAGGGCATCGACTGACCAGGCCAGAGGTCGGGAACAGAGAGATGAAGCGGAGAAGCCGGAGGCTCCACTTCGTGGCGAAGAGAACAAGGGGGGAGTCTCCCGACGGGCGCAGAACCAGCGAAGGATGTCCCAGCGAAGGGCGCAATCCGTGTGAAGAAGCTGCCTCCGTCGCAAGAGGTAGACTGTCAGGACGAACAGGCGACGTGGACTGTGGCGGGCTGGGAGGGAGAAGACGCTGTCCTCGCACCAGCGAAGGGGGCGATAGAGGAGGAAGCAGAGGTCGGGAGAGCGGGTTCCTCCTGCGTCTGAAGGCAAGCCACGAAGAGGGGTTGTCGGAAGGACGAGGAGGTCCTGTGTCCGAAGATCGTATCGCCAAGCGCAGAGGGCCTGCCAACTGCAACCAGTCCCAGCGGGTTGACGTGCCGCGAAGTCCGGTTCGGGGGCCAGCGGCCGGCGGACGAGCGGAATTCGGGAGAAGGAGAGCGCCCCAACGGTCGAGACCGGCAACGACGCAGAGAGAGACGGGCAGCGGCGAGGTCAGGGGGAATCCGGGAGCCGAGCCAAGAATGTCCGTCCAGCGAAGCCGATGTGGCGCAGCACAGGAGAGATCGGCACCAGGGTAGAGAGATCGCCGGAGGACGGCCTCCAGAGGCGGAGTACAGAAGACCGAGGGAAGGAGATCAGCCGCCGCACTCATCAGGAGGAGGAGCTGGAGCCGCAGTTAGGTGGGGAGCGCCGCGTCCGCAGCTACCTTCGGGCTAGAACGGCAAGGACTGGATCCGAGGCTCGTGAAGACGCACCAAGTCGCGGTCGGTCACCGAATCCATACCCAGGTGAACGAGTGGCGAGAGGTCGGACTGTAGGCGCTGACCAGGGCGCCCAGGCGAGCAACCGGAGGAGGAGAACATCGCTGCCCTACGAAGTGGGACCGCTGACTGATACCGCAGACGCAGGTCGACCCAGGAGGAGAACGGCTGACGGAAGAACAAGGTCTCGGGCAACCAAGGCATCCACGCTCCACGCAAGGACCCAGGGCTGAGGGAGAGACCACACCGGAGAGGCCGGGCTGGAAACGGACCCGTCGACGGCAAGCGAAGACAACAGCGGGGGCGGGAGGCATGGGGACGCGTGGAAGCGAGGGGCAGATCCCGGCTGGCGGCGACGACCAAGGGCCGAAGGCGAAGCGAAGGGTCCGAGGCGGGGGGAGCCGCGCCGAGCGACGAGCACCAACGCAACATCTCAAGGCAGAGCGGAGACCTGCGCGCGAAGGGCGAGGGCCTTGGTCGGAGCGGGCGGGAACTCAACCACACGGGTGGCGCTGGGCCCACAGGCCTAGAAGGGGTCCTAAGGAGACTACCAGGCAGGGCCGAAGAGCGTGGGAAGCCACAGGAGCACGGTACAGCTGCGACGTCGCATCAGGGGAGATGGTCAGGGAAGGAGCCATCCACTAGAGCTGGGAGGTGTAACCGCAAGGACGGGCGCCGGCAGAACCACCAGAGGCAGCGCGCACGAAGAGGAGCAAGTGGCCAGCGAACCGGGGAGCCGAAGGCTAAAACGCCAGCAGGCCAGCGGCGAACGCAGGACGCCGAGTCATCCACCGAAGAGGGTCGGGGAGACGCTGGAGGCGAACGGTGCAGAGAGAGGGGAAGAGGGTGTCCCGCGGAGAATGACAGGGCCGAGCAGAAGGCGAAGGTCGGCAGGGACACAGGAGGGCGTCAAGCGGGCGGGCGACGAACGTCGGGCGCCGCAACTATCCAGGCGACGAGGGCGAAGACGTCGATCCCCACTTGCACTGGGTGTACCCAAGGGGCACCCATCCATGCGAACCGAGCGCGAAGTAGCTTCACTTCGGTGAACAGACGAGAATCGGTGAACACGTGGAAAGGCCGTAGGCGCCAGGGGAAAACGGCCCGAAGTCCCGAGGTATATGAAAGACGATCCAGACGCAGTGCCCGAAGCTCAAGGAGGGGGCACCGTAGCTGGCTGGGAGACTCGACGAAGGAGTCAGAGGGTAGGAAGGAAGGCCATAGGGCCGACTAGGGCACCAACCGGCGATAAGGGTCGCGGTGCCCGGGGCTCAAGGAGGGGGCACAAGCAGATAGGCGACTCGCCAAAGGAGTCAGCGGGCCCAGGACCGAGGCCGAAGTAAGAACAAGGCGACAAGGTCGCGGTGCCCGGCTCAAGGAGGGGGGCACATAGTCGGGTAAACGACTCGCCGTAGGAGTCAGCGGACTTAAGCTGGGGCCGAAGGCCAAGCGTGAACTAATTGGCGACAAGGCCGCGGTGCCCAGGGTTCAAGGCGGGGGCACAGCGGCTCGCCGGAGGAGTCCGCAGGCGTAGGAGGCCAACGCGTCCACAATAGGCAACAAGGTTGCAGTGCCCGGGGCTCAAGGAGGGGGGCATGTAGCCGGCTTGGCGACTCGCCGGAGGAGTCAGCGGGCTGAGCAGGACCGAAGGCCGACGCGTAGACTAGTTAGCGACAAGGTCGCGGTGCCCGGGGCTCAAGGAGGGGGGCACGTAGCCGGCTAGGCGACTCGCCGGAGGAGTCAGCGGGCTTAGGAGGGCCGAAGGCCGGTGCTTAACTAATTAGCGACAAGGTCGCGGTGCCTGGGGCTCAAGGAGGGGGGCACGTAGCCGGCTTGGCGACTCGCCGGAGGAGTCAGCGGGCTTAGGCTGAGGCCGAGCGTCAACTTCTTCTTTTTTTTTTTTTTTTTTTGCATGTAACAGGCGACAAGGTCGCCGTGCCCGGGGCTCAAGGAGGGGGGCACGTAGCCGGCTTGGCGACTCGCCGGAGGAGTCAGCGGGCTTGAGGTTTGGCCGAGGGCCGACGCGTGAACTAAGGCGACGTGGTCGCGGTGCCCGGGGCTCCTTTTTACGGGAGGGGGGCACGTAGCCAGCTTGGCGACTCGCCGGAGGAGTCAGCGGGCTTAACGCGTCTACGAAAGAGCTACAAACTTACCAGGGACGATAGAAGTGGCTATCCCATGTCGGAGGGCCGCTTGAACAATCCCACCGTGCCGCGGAAGGTCCCAAGGAAGGCGGAAGTCGCGGGTCGCTCGGCGGTGGAACACCGGAGTAGAGACCAAGAACCTCCAGTCAAGCAGGGCAGCCAGCGCAGCCGATGACAGAGGAGCAGGTGGCACCCAGTCTACAGTGTGGCGGACACCAGGCCACTGGAAGCCGCCGTCCTGGGCAGAAACGCACTTGGTACTGCAACACATACCCATACATGAAAGGTGATGGGCGGCGGGCAACTAAGGCCGCCAGGTAAAGCTCCGAAGTAAGTAATGAGCGAAACTCACCGTGAAATGCGGAGAGAAAACAAACAGAAGTCGAGCCAAGCACGACGTCCGGCCCCGCCGGGGGAGACGTAGGCAGTGGCCAAGACTTTACCTTTTCCTGGCGGAATTGCAGCGTGACGCAGCACAAAGCACCGGACACTAGGTCACTGGAAGTCGCCGAACTGGGGAGAGGCGCACTTGGTAACTGCAACCCAAACCCAAACATGAAAGGCGACCGGCGGCGGGTAACAAACCCCGCCATTTAAAGCTTCGAAAATTAAGAGACACGCGAAACTGACAGTAAATGCAAAGACAAACAACAGTAGCTCGAGCGAAGCCCGACGTCCGGCCCAGCCAGGCGAGACGTAGGAAGCGGCCGAGACTCCACCTTTCCATGGCGGAACGGCAGAGTGACGAAGCACAAAGTACCGGACAATAGGTCACGGGAGGTCGGCGTACTGGGGAGAGGCGCACTAGGTAACTGCAGCCCATACCCAAACATGAAGGCGACCGGGGGCGCCATTTAAAGCTTCGAAATCAAGAAACACTCGAAACTCACCGTGAAATGCGGAGAGAAAACAACAGTAGCTCGAGCGAAGCCCGACGTCCGACCCAGCCAGGCGAGACGTCGGAAACGGCCCAGACTTTACCTGTCCATGGCGGAACGGCAGGGAGACGAAGCACAACCACCGCGCGATGGGAGCCTAGAAGGTTCCAGGGCCAGCCAAGAGCACGAGGCACAGACGAGGGCTAGCAGAGAAGACGGAGGCCACGCCAGAAGCAGAAGCCGAGAGGCTAGGCGAAGGCAGGCCGGTAAGGGACGGTCGAACCGTACACAGTCTTTCCAAGGGTCAGAGGCTCAGGTAAAAGCGTCCGAACGCTAGCAGCGAAGTAGACAACTGGGGAGACACCACCTGGCGCCTGACCGGATGGGCAGGGGAGGCTACTCTCGTCCCTGTTAGGGATCCCCGAAAGCTCTCTCATCCCTGTCAGGGATCCCCGAGAGCCTCCTGGGGGGGACCCTTTGGGTCTTAGGCTAAAATTGGTAATCAAGTAGACTATTTCCTGTTAGTCATGTCATCGGTAATGTGTTTTGAAGAAACAATGGCTTTCTCCCGGGGTGCGTGTCTTTATTCTTCCAGTTCCAGAATAGAAACATACTGGTGAACACTATACGAGTGTTGATAGTTTTCTTAAATATATGGGGTCAGATCTAGCGCGGCAGATTAAGTTTACAGTTGCCAGAGGGTCAGCAGGATTTCACAGGGGGTCACAGAAATGATGAAGTCTTAGATGATCACATACTTTGTAACACACACACAAACACAAATTTCTGTTGCTGCGCACGTAGTACTATTGCTGTGTTGGCGTTCGGCGCTCTCACAAAACTTTGTTCTGCTTGGCACGCGCGGCTGTGAAACATGATCACGATGATGCACTGGTGCGTTTTTCAGAGCGTAAAAATAAAGCTTAGTGCGTCAGAGTAAATTTTTTTACGTCTGACGTAGAGCTCAGAACATTAGTGCATCAGAGGTGGCTTTAGAGGGTCAGATACGCACATTTTTCTGACTAATAATCACCACTGTATACAAATTCACATCAACAGAAGTATTCATTTCTAAAGGACGGTCCTGTCACAGGCAAGTCTGCTGACTTTAGATACAGGAAAAGTCAATAATTCAAGTCTGACAAAGTCTCCGTAGTCAAGTGCCTGTAGTGTTAAGAAAATATTTTTTGGATCCATATTTTTTTTCAGCATTATTTTTTTTTCAGCTGGTACATCTTTTCAGGCAATTACAAGCCAACATGTATTCATATCATCTCTCAGAATAAGTTTCTTTCCTCTTTTTTCTCTCTCGAAAACACCTTCTTTACAAGAACAAACAGGTCTTAAATGACAGCTACTCTTTTCAGGAGAGATCTTGGAGGGCAAAAGGTGGCAAATGTCGTTAAAGACTATCATTTGGGGGACTACAGCCACCTACATGATGTCCTTTAACCCATATCATACTGAGGCTAAATGCTTCAAATTTGTACATTGCCATAATGCAAGCTACATTATAGTACTTACAGATAAGGATATAGACCAATGGCTTTAGTTCAAAGGTAGTGCCAGAATAACTTGGTATTCTGGCACTACCCTTGAACTATTTTAGTCAAACTTATTTCACACTCTGGTGTATTCTGAATGATAAGGGTAAACGCAGGTGATCTCTCTTAACCCTTCTCATCCTGATAGATGAGTGTTTAAATAAATTTGATGGATAGTTCAAGGGTGGTGCCAGAATAGCTTGGCGCCTGAGGCGCCAAGCTATGCTGGCACCACCCTCGAACTAACAAGGTTGCTCTATCTCCTAATCTGTAATGTAGCCTTTACAGGACAACAAGCAATTTTTAAAGAATTCAGGCTCAGGAAAGTAATGGGTTCAGGTTGATCGCTCAAAACAAATTTTGATGTACTATATTTATATACCTCCATGGCAGCAGAAAATTTTTTCATCAATGATGGCAGCAATCGGCAGGCAGTTGAAGCAGTCTGTGAACGTTTTCCACAACTTTACATTGAAGCGTCGTTTGCCTGCACATAAACATACAATTAAATAGTAAGAACAGCAAATCCCTCATGGACATGCGTTTGGCAACTAAAAACCTCTTGCAGACCTTCGGTAAATTGAATTTTCTTATAAGACGGTCGTATAACCAAACAAATGATTGTCTTTACACAACTACAACTGTGCCACGTTTGACCTTTAGAGATGACCATAGTGCCTGCAACAATGTCTGTTTTTTTTGAGAAAATAAGTAAGAGCATTTGCCCCAAAATTTCTAATGATTTCTTGACCTCCCTAACCCTTGACTGTTGCAGATGACGATTTAAACTAGCACAAGGTCTCATCAACTTGTTAACTTTTGGCTACATTTCTTACAAATATTTTGTTCAATTTACTAAAGAGAACAAAATATTTGTACTATTGTAGGAAATGTAGCCAACTGTTAAAAATTATCTAGGCTTTTTTCATATTTGCGTATGCAACGTCAATGAAAGTTTGAAACATGACAAATTACTACCTGCTAAATTAAATTTCAGTAAGATACGCTTACATTCATCATAGAAACCATATATCCTGTTGATGCTTGCACATTCATGGTTGCCGCGCAGCAGAAAGAAGTTTTCCGGATATTTAATTTTGTACGCCAGTAACAAGCAGATGGTCTCCAGTGATTGCTTGCCTCTGTCCACATAGTCCCCTAAAAACAAGTAATTTGATTCTGGCGGGAAGCCTCCATACTCAAAGAGCCTCAGTAGATCTGTGTACTGGCCATGAATATCACCTGCAAAATAAAATAAGACATTCCTACATCATTAGTTTAACCCATAAAGCCCTGAAACAGAATGACAGCACACAGAGTGACCGCGACGATTCAAGGGTGGTGTTGGAATAGCTTGGCGCTGTTAGGTGCCAGGCTATTCTAACAACACCCTTTAACTATCCTGGTTGATCTGACTCCAGAACTGTGAATAGACCTCAGAAGATATCTTAATTTTTTTATAGTTTGTTAATTTCATGCATCATTTAGAAATTGTCAAATGAATTCTTGCAAGTTTTCCTGTCCTTTCCACTGTTAATGACTGTGGATTTTCACTTTCAGACACAGTTGTACACCTTAGCCAAAATGAGCCACTTGGTCCATGAGGGGAACAATTAGAGTAAGTGTCAGCAAAACAAGGTTACGTCACACCCCAATGCAGCAGAACCTGTCCTGGGTGACCACCCTCATGAGAGACCATCTGTCATTAAAGAACTGCTGTCACCACCTGAATGATGGTCTTTAATGATGGTGTGACACGGCTTCAAGGCTTCTTTTGAGAGCTCCTGTCTTTTAACCCTTTTAGCCCCAAGGTCCCATTTCTCAAATTTTGGAGGTGTTGCCTAATGGCAATATACCAGTTGCAGGAGGTGGATTGACCATGACAATTCAAGGGTAGTGCCAGATTAGCTTGGCGCCTTCAAGCGCCAAGCTAATCTGGCACTACCCTTGAATTGTCATGGTCAATCCATCTCCTGCTGTAGGGCCTCAGGGCTAAATGGGTTAAGATCAGTTCTCTTCTAAAAAAAAAGTGGTTCCTAAAAACAGGTTCTGCTGTTCCCGAGCTGGGCTAAGCAAGAAAGCATTACTTTCGCTGAACATTATCTGATGGTATATTACACAAAATCATCTGGGGGCACACATATTAACCCCTTCACTGCCACTGATTGTACATTGTTCATCTAAATTCAACACGAAGGAACTCCAGCTGTCCCATGAACAATGGACACAAAAGTGGTTTCAGCAAGAGGCATAGGTCCTCATGAGCCCCCGCAATTGCAACTGCTCATGAGTAACTATGCCTCTTGCAGTAGTCTGGTGTTCCTTTTTTCTTGGCAGTGAAGGGGTTATATTATGGAATGTATCCAAAGTTATTTTATGACAAGAGTTATTTTATGGCAAAAAAGTGTGTTCCAAACTTAACCGACTGTTGTAAAATGGGCTTACATTTAGTGACTGAAAGGTATATAATATTGCAAATGATTGCCTGAACAGGTAGCAGCATAATGATTTCTACAAATTCTACAAGTACATGCAAAACTTTAATGGCACACAGTACACAATTTTCTACTCATTACAGATCAATACATTATCAACATCTGCAGATGAAATGAAAACACTGTATTTATATGATTTGATTTGTCGCTGAATGTTGAGAATGTGTACATTCTCAACATTTACACTTAATTACAGACAAAATCAAATCACTAAATGACTGATCCTGTGTGTGACAGCAGTGCTTAAAACAGTTGTACACAATATTACTGGTCACAGGCTGGTGAGGATGCTTGCCTTCACAGTACTGTATATAACATGTTTTATACAGTACAAATAAAGCATCCCTCCTCGGCCGCCTGCGCACTGATGTGTTGTAATGACTAACATTACTTCCTGATGCCCTTATCAGTGCTATCACTTGCGGTAGGTGACGTGCTGACCAAGTGGTAGATTATGTAAAGCTTGTGTAAGACAGAAGTATGTGAATTATTTTTTACATTTACACACAAAATGTCCAACACATATACATCATAGACTCACCGCAGATTTTGAGGGGTGCTTCTAACTCGAGCAGAATCGGTTGACTCAGGAAGATTTCTCTTGATTTCAAGCATAGGCCTCGCACCTCGGACTCCGTCATCTGAACTGTTTTGCCGGGTCGACATCCTCTCGCTGCAAAAAACACAAAAGATGTCCGCAAAAATCACACAGACCCAGAGAGATGGAACTCTCTGATTTAGGTGCCAAGAAAATACCGGAGAAAACTTTTACCAAACTGCCCGGAAAGTCAGGAAAGTGCATATGTCCGACAGTCAAAAACTGAATCATCGAGCAAAACTGCGCACATAATGCTCGTAAAATTCAAACCGGGGCCCGTACTCGTTCTTTAACTACATTGAAAGAATGCCAGACATTACCAAAACAACATAACAACGCAACAAACCTTCCAAAAGTCTGTTGATGAGACTATCCACATTCAATTCTGCTTCCGCCATTTTTGCTGTCTGTGTGCGTGTGACGTCAGTGTTCCATACTACACACCGTGTTTGCTAAAAATAGCCCATCAACGGTCGTGTCAAAGGGGCGGGGCCGCACTTCGGACATACTCTTCTCTCTCTCTTGGCTTGACTTCGCGAACGAAGATCAGTATAGGAGTTGCCCACGACGTCTGCAGGCTTGTTCGTGACTTCGGACATACTAGACACCTAAGAAATACCGGCGTAAACCGGCCTGCGCGGTAAAATATTAAACTGCGTTTGTTCTATGTCGGCAATGAATCGATATGATTAGTTCATTATTAAGCTATACCGCAGCAAGACATATCGGAGAGCGAGAACTCGGCACCGAGGAAATTTATTATTTGAGTCTTACTGACACGTCCTGAGTCGTGATGTGCCGCTTGGCCAACGGACGGACGCCGCATCGACAAGACATGGCCTGTCACGTTGAAATTCACACGTAATATGCCAGTTTTTATTACGCATCTGTTTTGCCAGCTGTTTGTCACCGGTCAATGGTTTGCTCAACTGATCATATGTTATTTCAGAGACTAATTAAACCTGCCTCATTGACACTGACTGATCAGATACACGTGCGTGTCAACGTGAGCGTCCATGTGGGACTATCATTGCCCGTCGGTGTAAGGGTCGGGTGGGAGGGGGCTCAGTGGGGGGGGGGGGGGGGGGGGGGTGTTGTGAAGGCAAGCGACAGTCCAACCTAGGAAAAATCAAGCATACCAATCTAAATCTTCTTTCTTTTTTTTTCCAAACTCTCGTGGCTTTCTCCAATTAGAACGAAAAATTAATACTGACTGTCTTAGTTATGATTTTTGTTATATTCAGATGGATGGGGAAGGGGAGAGAATACATGACGACTCACCGTCAGTATCGCAAAGGGACGTAATAGACACTAGAGTTGCGGTTTCTGGTGTTGTTTCCCTTCTATTTGGTTTCACCAGTGTGCTCGACTATAAATACCAATCCAATACACATAAACAGGACAGTACGGGGAGTGGGCGGGGGTATTAGGGGAGGGCATCATTTATTTATTTACGTTTGTATGCTTTTTTGGTTTTTTTGTTTTGTTTGTTTTTATTTCTTTTCTCTTTTTATTTACTGATTTATCATTTTTTTAATTAATTAATTAATTAATTTATTGGCGGCAGGGGGGGGGGGGGGTGGGGGGGTGGGGGGGGGGGGGGCAGGAGGTATACATTTAGGGGTTGGGTTAGTTAGAAGTATTGGCGTAAGCACGTTTGAAGCCGCCCATGTCAGTTGACGTCATTTTGCTGCTCGTGCTAGTCTCAAATCCTCATCTTGTTTTTTGTTTGTTTGTTTGTTTGTTTTTCAGCCTAGTAACCCAGACTGACACTGCCTCGAGCCATGACTACTTAGTCTAGCCCAGCACCAGTCCCAAGGTCAGTGCAACAATGTGGCTCGTTGACTGACTCAGTCCGGCAACTGCGAGAACGTGCAGGGCACAAGCCAAACTCGTTACGCGTGTATTTGCTTTACGGGGATTACCAGCATGCTGGTGTTTTAGATTGTGCTGATTGGCACCGTGATCTGCATTTGTTAAGCAGAAGGCCATCGGGCCGAAGTAGGTCGCAGCTGGCCCGCGCACGGACAACCGACTTCGGCCCGATGCCCTTTTGCGTCCTGATGGCTGGTTACTCGTCAGTCGGCCTTGACCAAATCAGTTCTCAGTAGACCTGTCGCTGAGTAGAAGTTGTAGAATCGCTTGCAGCTGCGGATTGCAGGAAATAAAAACATAGGGGCGAGTCAGCGCCGGATCAATCAGTTTTTAAGGGGGGGGGGGTGATCAACTTTTATTTTTTCTATAGCCAAGGTCTAGTATATATCAAAACACCACAACCGTAACTGTTCTTCTGACGTTTTTGATAGTTTCTAACTGGTGTGTTACGTACGGCACTGAAACACAAGCGTTACAACTCAAATTTAAACACACTTATTTATGGATTGATGCCAGCCGAGGGGGGGGGGGAAGGGTGCTGTAGTACCAAAGCACCCCCCCCTCCCTTCTGGATCCGGTCCTGCAAGTGTTTTAGGAAAACTAGCGAGTAAAGTATTAACACATCCACCGGATTCCAGCCCCTTGTATTAAAGTCAGATCTTGGTCCCCCTAGTGGGGGTCCAGATTGTAATTGCCGGTGTGGACAGCTGTTTTGGTCACTTACAGTCAACTCTTTTCTGCACATGAGCGTCTTAGGATTAGGATGATGATTGATTGTACATTGCTTAACGTCCCGACAGCAACAAAGCTTTCTCAGGACGTGCCTGCACTGCTTGTTAAAAAAAAACAACTAAACAGAACATTGAACGTATGTCGCCAGCCGGTCCAATACGTTAAATAAACCTAAGACACGGGGCCTAAATAAAGCTAAGACCATTTAGCAACACACATCCACTATCAAGAGCTACAGGCAGTGCAGACAGTAGGGAGAGTTTTAAAAAGGAAAATACAGGTGAAAGGACAAAGGGTAGACAGAAACACATGCCACAGAATAGAGAGGAAAACCCACCATGTGGGGCTGACCAGGGCGACCCTGGGAACTAAAAAGTAGTTAACCCCACCCAAGTCCCCCCAGGGCTGACCTGGGTGGGGGTTAGGATTAGGAACCTGAGGGGGGAGGGGGGTGGGGGGGGTGGGGGGGGGGGAGGGAGTCCGAGTGGTTGAAAGAAGGCAAGGGGTATAACAGGCTCCTCACCGGAACCTTTGGCCGTACTTCATTTCTGACGTAGACCATACGTCCTATATTGGCTCTATGTTACGATTGTGGTTGTGTTGTTCTGTGAGAGCATGCATGTGTTAATCGTAGGAAACGATCCGATATTTATTTGAGCTATCTTGGTTACGTAACACGTACCTTTTGAGTAAGATTCTTTATCGTTCGCGCAGATAGCGGAATTGGCTTTGTTATGATACGCTAAGTTTAGTCCGGAAGCTTCTAGAAAAGTCGCACGGAGAAGAGCGGTCGATTTTTGTTTTGCGTAGATTTGCTGAGAATAAACCAGAACGTTCGAGAAAGGTCGCGCTGCCGTCTAGTGACCTCGTGCATGTGACGTCAAAATGTAAGCAACATTTTAGTAGAGACATTCTATTCATAGTCACAGTTGTTTTCTGTACGCGTGAATTTAGCAGCCAGTCAGTATGTATTGCGAAAGATCGTGAAACTTCCAGAAAGTGTAGGCTAGATCGTGGGCGGTCTGCCATACTCTTGTATGACGTCATTACACACTAGGATTTGGGGCTAATATCATTCTGAGGTGCCGCAAATCAAATTTCACCGGCAAGGTTTGTCTTAGAGCTGTTTTTAATTGGACGAACTCTTGATCGGCAAACCTAGATCGGAGAAGATAGCAATATTTTGGTTTGTTTCTTAATTGAGTTTGAATGAACCTAGGCGAACTTCAGCAAACGAGGTTTGCCATGATGTGCTTGATTCGGCGTACTTACTGTTTGCGAAGGTGTTCAAAATGGCTGCCGCTATGGCGCTTTGCGATTTGAACGATTCTTGTTTTTGTACTCCTTGCAGTAGCGATCCCACAAACAGCGTTGCGCCTCCCACAAATAAATAAAAATAGGTCTTGTTCTTCGCACGAGTGAAATATCGCTGTCCGCCATAGTTGTTTGTATCGGTGACTATCTTCTTATCTCCAACGCAGAAGAAGGTAAAAGTTTTGACCAATCAGAGAAAAGGTTCGCCTTGGATCGCTCGACATGTCGAGCGAACGTTTTAGTGACAGCGAACTATGGTTTGCCGAGGTTCGTGAACTACTTCGAACTAGGTTCGCCGTATCGTCCAATTAAGAACCAACCTGGTTCGCCCGAGATCGTGAACTCTAGATCGTCAGAGTTCGCGAACTAAGGTTCGTTTAGTTAAGAACAGTCTTAAGAGGTTTGTCCAGTACGCCAGACTGTAAGACCGATTGACTACATCAATAAATTATGCGGATTCAAAAGATACCGGCGCCCATAAACAAGAGACGTAGATTCTTGTGAGCCGCTGCGGCTGCAGCGGCTCATGAGAGTACTGATCTGCCCTTTGGAGACCGTGGTGATTGGCATAGAGAGTGGTGTACGCAGCTTGCGGACACTTCGCATGCAGAATGCAGACTTGCTATTTGGTTTCGTTACTGCTAATCAGGTTTTCAGACGGACAGGCAGACGGGCAGACTGGTCCATTTACTGGCGCAGCGCAATAGCTTCTTATCCTCAGCGAGGTCTTCTTATCTCGCAAGAGTCAACCGGCAGCTGTGTTAAGACAAGAGTCCTTCGTCAACAAAGGGGTGACCGACCTTTATTAAGCCAGTAAGCAATGGTCCTCGGGCCCACTGCGGCCGTCGGGGGTCCGATGACGTTTTGCTACTGGGGAACAGGTCTTCTAGGTCTTTCAGTCCTTTTTATCCCTGTGCACGGGTTATATACGTGTTCTCATTTCCTTGCAAGGGTCTCCCACGTCTTCGTCTTCTGGTAGAGGAGTACCCCAGGTCAAGTCAGTTTTTCTTTGGGTACAATGGTTCATGATGGCTTCTCATCAGTTCCAGTGCAGGTGTTTCCGGGGTCTTCTCCTTTCGGTGCAAGGATCACCAAGGTTCTCGTCTTCCGCTGCAAAGGCCAGTCTGCTCCACAGAGCCACGCAGAATGTAGCCAGGAGCTGCAAATGCTAGCTTAGTCTTCGCTTTCCGGTGCGCCAGGTCAACTTCCGGTACACGTGTTTGCCCGCCAGGTCTTCTTTTTCCAGTACAAGTGTCCCCTAGGTTTTCTTTTTCAGGTACAGGGTCCTCCCCCCCCCCCTTCCTGTCAACAAAGGTCTTCGGGCCGACATCGGCCGGAGTGGGCCCGTGCACGACTGTGCCGCGCGGGCCCACTATGACCGACGTCGGGCCGAGGGTCCTCTGCTGCTGTTTCTAGGGGAGATTTTTCGTTCCATGTGTCCCACAGGTGTTGGTCGTCCTGTGCACAGGTCAACCAAGTTATGGTCATCTTGTGAAGGACTCCCTCAGGTCCTCTTCTTTCTTTCTTTTTTATGAGCAGAGAAATGTCTTTTCTTACACACCTCCTTCTTTGCTTCCTTTGAGCGTAATAGCTGTATCACACATGTGTGATACAGCTTGAGCGTATCACACGTGTGTGATACAACCCTGGTGCGTGTACAAAGTCTGGTCAACAAAAAGGTGCGGGCACACGCCACATTGAAACTTGACCTAACATAACCTCACGTGAAATGACGTCATTTTATGTGACGACTGGGACACTGGCGTCATATATTGCGTATCCTACGTTATCACTTTGGAACATTTGTCTGGCATCCAAAAGTATTGATGATATTACAACGTAAATTACGTCAACATCATTGCCAAGACACGATGCCGGCTTTCTCAGTTATGGCTAGGCGTGTGCCGAAAACCAGATTACATCGGACTACTGCAAATAAATAGGTGAGTAAGAAATATAGTCTTACACCGGTTTTTAGATGATACTGAGAATCTTACTCTCGTGGTCTTAAAGCCTTATCTTACTCGCTTTCGCTAGTAGGGTAAGGTTTTAAAACCACTCGAGTGAGATTCTCAGTATCACCTAAACAGTGATGTAAAACTCTATATTCACATAACCTTGATGGCCCACTACCGCCGTAAGTGTTCAAGGATACACTTCTGTAACAGATGGCACACGTCGTTTTGACATAAAGTAATTTGACAATGACTACTCCGTTCTATAAATACAACGCTTTCAGTACGAGAAACAGCTAAAAATAGATTGACACGTTAACGGCTGGGCAGAATAAAATAAGTGCGATTTACGCATGTGCTTTTGCTGCGTGTCCCAACTGCTGTTAAAGTTCATTAGGTGTGTCGACAAGACATAACAAACGCAAATGGTGTTGAAATGTGTTTTCAGATTTACTCATAATGGTGCTTTAACCCTTTTCGTACTGATACACTACTGCTTGAGATTAATATGACTATGACAGTTTAAGGATGGTGCCAGAGTAGCCTGACGCCTCCGGCACCAAGCTATTTCTGACACCACCCGTTTGAACTAAAATAGTTGATCTATCTCCTATGCTGTAATGCAGCCTTCATACGACAAAAAGTAAATTTTAAGAAAAATCAGCCTTAGAATTTAATGGGTTAAACGTTACGCCCATGGTCTCCAACCCCCATCCACTCCGGCTTGCACAGAGAGAGAGAGAGAGAGAGAGAGAGAGAGAGAGAGAGAGAGAGAGAGAGAGAGAGAGAGAGATTATCGATTTCAGGAAAGTGCTACCGAGGCAATTAGCAGAATAGTCCCTGTAACTTCAAAGTGCAAACACTTGCCAATCCGCCTTCATGTAAAATGCCATCGTCGTGTGGCGCCCTCTATAAATTCAGCTTAACCTCTTCAACTACGCAAACACCACTTCAAGCAAGAGGCAAAGATCCTCATGCGCCCCTCGCAGACACGAAATAATTTCCGTGTGCTGGTGAGCCGATCTGTACTTTTTCACATTAACCTCTTCACTGTCGAGAAAAATGGAACACCACCCAACTGCAAGAGGCATAGATACTCATGAGCCCCCGCAACTGCGGGGGCTCATGAGGATCTATGCCTCTTGCAGAAATCATATTGCATCTATGTTTTTTTGACGGCTGGGGATCTACAACGTTGAATTCAAAATGATGTCAAAACACAACCAGCGTCCACTGACTAAACCTCACCACTCAGCTTCCTTCGTTAACGGAGCAAAGACATACATGGAATCGATTTCAAATGGCAAGAGGTATAGATTCTCATGAGCCCCTGCTCCTGCATGGGGCTCATGATAATCTGTGCCTATTGAGGATAATGAACGGTTGACTTATGTCCCAGCGACTTCAGAAAGAAATTAAAGTCAGTCCTGATCCAGCGGAGATTATAATGAACTCAGAATTGACTGCCGTTAAAGCGAGCCTAACAACCCTAAAAATTTAAAAGTAAAATTTAAAATTAATGACGATACTTTAAATGAACCCAACCCTCCTCTTCTTACGGCTTAAAATATATACTGACGAGCAAAAGAAATGCGGCATTTTTTAAATCGTTTAAAACACTAAAGTGTTTTCGACGAATTCCAAATATGTCCCATTTCTTTTGCTGGTCAGTAAAAGAAATGTGACATTTTTGAAATCATTGCAAACACTATAATGTTTCCGATGATTCCAAAAATGTTGCAGTTCTTTTGCTCGTCAGTATAAATTAGGACTGCTGCGGTAACTTAATAATCTAGACATTCGCAACTATGAGTTTTATCACCTCAAAAAATGGAGAGCTGGGGTCATTTAGAGGTCTGTTTTCCGGGGTAAAAATTCAGAGTATTTTCGGCGTGCTTTAAACGGTGTAAAAACATGCGTCTTGCAAACGAACAGCCATCAAAAATCGTTATCGCCGCCTTTTAGAAATCAAATAGAACTGATAATCGCTAAACGTCTCCAAGGCCGCTGCAGGAGCTCATGAGAATCTTCTCCTCTGATGAACCGTAGAGGCCAAGATGTGTTGCCACAAAACAAAACAGAACGTGTCGTCTGGATTTGATGGAGATTTTATGCGAGACGCAGATTAACGGATCGTTAAACGGCGCACGGTATCCAAACATCCAATTTTAACCCCCCGTTCACTGCAGAGAAAAATAAAGCTTCACTAGAAGAAACATACATCCTCATGAGCCCCCGCAATCACGGGGGTTCATGAGGATCTATGCCTCTTGCTGAGTCCAATATGTATGTTGAATAATCGATGCCAGTGAACGCAGATTGTGTTTTTAAAAGCATTGTAAATTAAACTTCAAAAGTCCCCAGTCATCAAAAGAACATCGGGACGATGTGGTTTAGGCAAGAGGCATAGATCCTCATGAGCCCCCGCAATAGCGGGGTTCATGAGGATCTATACCTCTTGCGCGTACCTGTTCAGTTTTACTCGGCAGTTTGGGGTTAATGGAGGGACTTTAAAGACGAGCTGGGTCATTCGCTGTTTGACACTGTGACAGTGGGTGTTTGAATAGTACTGATTGTATGTAAGGCGCAGGAGATTCCGAGGACTCTGATGTGACTAAATCAATCAAAAAAGATACCAAGTTCTGCAACGCGTCAGTGTCGCATTGCGGGCAAGACAAAGCTTCCGACACACACACACACACACACACACACACACACACACACACACACCACACACACACACACCACACACACACACACACACACACATCAAATATACATGAACGCACGGACACCTAAAATTCTCTCTCTCTCTCTCTCTCTCTCTCTCTCTCTCTCTCTCTCTCTCTCTCTCTCTCTCTCTGCTGCAGCGAAAGCGATAGACTGAGCTGAGTTTTCAGCACTGTAGTTTCTCCTGGGTTTTGTTTAACTTTGTTAGAGTTCAAAAGTTTTCATTTGTTCTTAATTGACTTTTGTAAACATTTTCCCCCCACGTGTTGCTTCATCATGCCTGCCTGTAGCCCACATGTACATCAGTGTTCGCTGAATAAGCATGATTTACGGATAGGGCACCTTAACGTTTATCATTTATACAACAAAGTGCCCGACGCCACTGTTTTACTTTCACAACCCGAACCCTTTCATATATTTGGATTTACTGAGTCTAGACTCAGGGAACATATTAGTAACGCCTCGATCTCCATTCATAACTATGCTGTATTCCGTAGAGATGCATCATCCCCCGGTCATACCGGTATAGCTGTGTACATTCATAACTCTATCCGCCAGTATGTTACCTGCTGCATGGATTTAGAGTCTTGTCACGTTGAAAGTTTATTTCTGAACTGAAATGTGACAAATCTTCCCCCCCCCCCCCCCACTAATTGGATTTATTTATCGCACCCCTTCAGCCACATTTTCATGGTATGATGATTTTGTCACCATGATGCATAAGGTGCAACAACGTCACAACAAAGATATACACCTTCTAGGCGATTTTAATATTGACCTGCTAAAGACTGGTAATGCGGCGTGGAATTACACCACCTCATTATTTGGCCTGCAGCAAATGGTTCAGACTCCCACTAGAGTTGCTTTGTCATCCGCCACATTGATTGACCACATCTATACTACTAATGCACCTGCTGTCACAAACGTCCACGTGCCGAATGTAGCCATTAGTGATCACTTTCCTACTTGTTTTAATCTTTCAGTTAAACGTGATAAACCCCAGCACAAACACCACACTACCATCACATACAGGTCTTACACAAAGTTCAACAAAGATGACTTTCTTCATGACCTCTCAATCACGCCCTTTCACCTTATTTATAACACTAATGATCCCAATGAAGCCCTCTCGCTTTGGTACAAGCTATTTCTTTGGGTCCTCGATAAACATGCCCCACTAAGGACTAAACGCGTTAAACACCATACCCTTCCGCCTTGGTTGTCAAAGGACATCATTCACGCAATGAAAATAAGAGATGACTTAAAACGACAGAAAAAGTTTGCGGATTTTAAGAAACAACGTAATCTTGTAAAATCCTTAGTTAGAAAAGCACAGAAAACGCTTGCGGAAAAAGTTATCGCAGAGGGTAAAGATACCCGAAGTGTCTGGAATGCAATCAATTTGTTTACAAAGAAGAGGAGTTCCATCAATGCTGCTACCTCTCCAGGCATAACTCCAGACGACTTCAATTCCCACATTTTAAATATTGCTGAGTCCCTTGTACAGTCTTTTTCCAGTGGCACTGATAGTTACAGTTGTTCTGATAAACTGCGCACACACTGTGAGTCTGCAACAGGTGCGTCATTCTCCATACCTCTTATGACAGTGTTTGAAGTAGGTAAATATATTTCTACTCTAACAAGTAAATCGTGTGGCCTGGATGGAATAAACAACATGGTACTGAAATTGTCCCTTCCATACACAGCTGACAACTTGACATTTATATTCAACCAACCCCCACCCGGGTCTGCCCTGGGGGACTTGGGTGGGGTTAGGTATTTTTTAGTTCCCAGGGTCACCCTGGTCAGCCCCACAGGGTGGGTTTTTTCTCTCTATTCTGGGGCATGTGTTTCTGTCTACCCTTTGTCCATTCACCTGTATTTGCCTTTTTAAAACTCTCCCTACTGTCTGCACTGCCTGTAGCTCTTGATATTGGATGTGTGTTGCTAAATGGTCTTAGCTTTATTTAGGCCCCATGTGTTAGGTTTATTTAATGTATTTGACCGGCTGGCAACATACATTCAATGTTCTGTTTATTTTTTTTTTTTCACAAGCAGTGCAGGCACGTCCTGAGAAAGCCTTGTTGCTGTCGGGACGTTAAGCAATGTAAAATCAATCTTTCTATCAAGCAAGGTATTTTTCCAGATGCCATGAAATATGCTAAAGTTGTCCCCATTCCCAAATGTACAGATCACAAAAGTCCAAACGATTTCCGTCCTATTTCAGTGTTATCACTATTATCGAAGCCACTAGAAAGACACGTTCATAAGCACCTACTCCAATTCTTGGAGAATCACCGCCTCCTCGTATCTCTTCAGTCTGGTTTTAGACCTAAACACTCATGTCATACTGTCCTCGTTCACATTGTTGACTCTTGGCTCTCATCAATAAACAATTCCAAATTAAATGGTGCAGTTTTTCTGGACCTAACCAAAGCATTTGATTTAGTCGATCACAACATTCTTTTAAAGAAACTTTCAGCTTGATTCGAACTCTATAGCTTTTTTCTCCTCCTACCTCAGTAACCGCCGACAGAAGGTGTACTCAAACGGGTGGTATTCGAAAGAAGGTATAGTGATGCACGGAGTCCCCCAAGGATCTATCCTAGGGCCTCTTTTATTTCTTTATTCATCAATGATCTACCTCTTTCCATCTCAAATCCTGAGGTTAAATGCGAACTCTTTGCTGACGATTCAACTCTGCATACATCAGACAAACGTGAAACGACGCTAAATTGTATCCTCCAGCAAAGTCTCGATGAAGTGTCAGATTGGTGTGCGCAAAATCGCATGCTAATCAGTACTTCTAAAACCAAAAGCATGTTGATAACAACCCGCCAAAAGCGTCAGCTACATCCTGCCCCTCTGAAACTGTCACTTGGCAATAAACCTATCCAACAAGTATCCAGGCACCGCCTACTGGGAGTTGTAATTGACGACCAGCTGAACTGGTCGCCACATATCGACAGTTTGTGCAAAACCTTGTCCAGGAATGTATTTCTGCTATCTAAACTTAGACATATTCTTAGTACAAAGTGCTGTACATTGTTCTTTCACGCACACATTAAAAGCCACTGTGACGCTGTAACGCACGCAGACTTGCCCACAGTCGCACGTACAGACTCTCACGCAACAGACGCATACACCGCCATTGACTCAGACGGGCGCATTCATGCGGTAAAACAAACACACGGGCTCCCTTTCTAAAGTGACTTTATACAATATAAAGATACAAAAAAACGCTCACACTATCAAGCTATATACATCACATACACATCACAATATCTTTGCCAGGCTAGGTTTTAGTTTCACACTGTCTCCAACCCGTTTGATGTTATTGCCTGGTTACGTTGGTCCTTCTCACGTCTAGGCGTGAAAGTCCTTCGTCGTACGCTTCTTCTTGCCGTCCTGTCTCTTTGGCACGGACGTCCTCGTTCTCGTACTGTTGCGCAGTTCTCGCTTTGACTCGGGTGTCTTGGTCCCGGTCAGACTCACTCTCAGTGAAGAGCTGGAGGGATGACCTCACGTAGGTCCCACCTGTGACTCGACGTCTCGGCGTCCGTCGTTCCACTCTTTACAAGAACTCTGAAATCTAGGCTTCAGAGTCTTGGAATGCGGGCTAGGTATCTCAAACACAACCGTTCCATACGACAAGACAGCCCGCACTACCGATCTAGACCTCTGACAGACACAGCTTCCGCCTAGAACTCACTAAACAGAACTCACCAAAACTCCGTGCTAACCGTTCCTTAGAAATTCCACGTGCGTCTAGTGCCACACGGACTATCGGCACAAACAAACCGTTAACAAAAACCGTACCGTACTAATCCTACTGTGTGAGCACTATGCACAAGCATAGAGCTTCATCACAATTCCCCCTTCCTCGGGAAAAAAAAAGAAACGACCGAGTTTCTTTTTAAGACTACTCGACGTAATATTATCCGAAAACAGGAAAGGACTAACTTTGACTATCTAGAATACAGGAAAGCAAAAAATAGAATAGCCTTACGCCTCACAGCCTCGGATCGCACAGCGAACACGAAACAGAACCAACGCGCTAAAACCTCCAGAAAGGAAATCGATCCAACGACTGCCCACACGATCGCGAGACCCCAGTCTCCGACCTATCTACAATCGCGAGACCCTAGTCTCCGATCTACCTACAATCGCGAGATCCTAGTCTCCGATCTACCTAAATATTGGGTGCGGAGCGCATTTCTGTCCGCAACAGAAGTATGCCGTCTCCAGCCAACCCGACAGTTGGGCCAAGCCCGCTGACCGATCCCCTGATTCTGGACGGAAATAACACGTCTCCTCTGCACACGAGCACGCTTGCTCTGAGCTTCCGTCGCGACTGATGCGACTACACCGTGAGGAACGTGAGCTCGCCGTTTCATCGCCCCAACCCTACTGATGACTGGCTGCACACCCGTCATATTACCCAGGACTAAATCTATTAATGGCTCGTCGATGACACAAGAAATTAGATCACGTGTGAAAAACTCCGTGTCAACCTCTATCTTAGCCAACGGAAAAATTTCTACGTTCCCTCGCGAACGAAACTACTTTCTGCGTCTCGCCCGTCAACTGGTCTTCCCTCACTAGACTACGTCTGACCCCCGCGCTAACTGTAGCTGTACCTCCCTATCTTCCTCTTCTTTCTCTCTCTGGTACTCTAATTCTCTCTCTCTTAACGCATGTTCCCTCTCGTCCTTCTCTCTCTGAAACGCTAGAGACTTCTCGTCTTTCTCCCTCTGAAACGCTAGAGACTTCTCGTCTTTCTCCCTCTGAAACGCTAGAGACTTCTCGTCTTTCTCTCTCTGACAACTCGCTCCTTTAGATTCTTCTTTCTTAAGAGCTCTCTCTCTCTCTCTCTCTCTCTCTCTCTCTCTCTGTACTCTCTATCTCTCTCTCTCTCCTCTCTAAGACTCTCTCTCTCTCTCTCTCTCTCTCTCTCTCTCTCTGTACTTCTAACTCTTTCTCCTTAAAGACTCTTTCTTTCTCTTCTCGCTCTCTCTGAGCTTCTGAACTCTTTCTCTTCTCTCAGTATCTGCATTTCTAACTCTTTCTCCTCTCTAAGTCTACGAATCTCCAACTCTTTCTCGTCTTTCACTCTCTGAACTTCTAACTCCTTCACCTTTAAGGCTTTCTGAACCTCTAGTTCCTCTTTCTTAAGTACTCTTTCTCTCTCTCTTCCCTTTCTCTCTGAGCTTCTATTTCTTCTCTCTGAGCTTCTAACTCTTTCTCCTTTATGACTCTTTCTTTCTCCTCTCTTTCTCTCTGAGCTTCTCTTTCTCTCGCTCTATCCTCCCTATCCCTACATTTCTCGACATAATCAGAAAGTTTCTCGTCCTTAAGACCTAACCTCTCACCCTGTTTAATGTACACCTCTACCGGGTCTGACTCCATACTTACAACAACAATTTCCCACACTTGAAAACGTAACTATACAAATACCACAACTAAATGAACGGCAAAAACTTAAAATGCAAACTCACAATAACACCCTACGCTCATATCAACTCTTACCCTACAATCGCTACCCACTAGCGCCCGCAGATACTTTAACCTACCGCTAAAACAGGGTCACCACTGTAACGCACGCAGACTTGCCCACAGTCGCACGTACAGACTCTCACGCTACAGACGCATACACCGCCACTGACTCAGACGGGCGCATTCATGCGGTAAAACAAACACACGGGCTCCCTTTCTAAAGTGACTTTATACAATATAAAGATACAAAAAAACGCTCACACTATCAAGCTATATACATCACATACACATCACAATATCTTTGCCAGGCTAGGTTTTAGTTTCACACTGTCTCCAACCCGTTTGATGTTATTGCCTGGTTACGTTGGTCCTTCTCACGTCTAGGCGTGAAAGTCCTTCGTCGTACGCTTCTTCTTGCCGTCCTGTCTCTTTGGCACGGACGTCCTCGTTCTCGTACTGTTGCGCAGTTCTCGCTTTGACTCGGGTGTCTTGGTCCCGGTCAGACTCACTCTCAGTGAAGAGCTGGAGGGATGACCTCACGTAGGTCCCACCTGTGACTCGACGTCTCGGCGTCCGTCGTTCCACTCTTTACAAGAACTCTGAAATCTAGGCTTCAGAGTCTTGGAATGCGGGCTAGGTATCTCAAACACAACCGTTCCATACGACAAGACAGCCCGCACTACCGATCTAGACCTCTGACAGACACAGCTTCCGCCTAGAACTCACTAAACAGAACTCACCAAAACTCCGTGCTAACCGTTCCTTAGAAATTCCACGTGCGTCTAGTGCCACACGGACTATCGGCACAAACAAACCGTTAACAAAAACCGTACCGTACTAATCCTACTGTGTGAGCACTATGCACAAGCATAGAGCTTCATCACAGTGACTATGCGTCCTCTTTGTGGGACAAATGCAGTGAACTTCATTTTAAAAAACTAAACTCGCTGTATCGTCGTTCAGTTAAGTTAATTATTCCTAACCCTATTTCCACGGCTGAGAAAATAAAATCCCTTGGCCTGCTTACACTGAAGGAACAACTCAAATTTAACAAATGCGTCCTCATGCACAAAATATTTCATTATCAAGCCCCGGTATATCTGCGCATGATATTTAACTTCAGCCCTCGGCATCAACAACATACGAGGACTGACTTGCTTCACTTACCCCGCTCATGGATAGATCTCTACAAGTCAAGCCTTCTATTTTCTGGTAGTTCTGTCTGGAACTCATTGCCATTAAACATTAAATCATTTTGCGATAAAACCCATTTTAAACGTGCATTGCACACTCACTTCCAATCAGCGTGACTTCACAGTTTGCCATATAAAAATAATTCTGCTGATAACACGTAAACGTCAAATATTTTTCTCTTTCTCCTTAAATTTGCTACCTGATCATCTATTGTCTTGTCGGTGTCACTATACGCTATTGATGCTGCTGATTCTATGACACTGTCTTAGATGAGTATAATATTAATGCTGTGCACGCGTTTCGTTCTCTTGCTTTTTGCATCGGAGGCAGTTACAAATTCTCCATTGTGTTTTTTTCCCGTAGTTTTTCTTCCTCTTCTTCTTCTTCTTCTTCTTATTATTATTATTGTTAGTATTTGCATGCTCTGTTTATTTTCCTGTTATGTTGTTTGTTTACAGGACAGCTTGCAAGACAGGCATTGAGTTGCCTAATAGCTTTATCCTGAATAAATAAAGATTCATCATCATCATCATCTCTCTCTCTAGTCTCTCTCTCTCTCTCTCTCTCTCTCTCTCTCTCTCTCTCTTTCTAACTCTTTCCCTTCTCTCAGTATCTGCATTTCTAACTCTTTCTCCTCACACGGACTATCGGCACAAACAAACCGTTAACAAAAACCGTACCGTACTAATCCTACTGTGTGAGCACTATGCACAAGCATAGAGCTTCATCACAGTGACTATGCGTCCTCTTTGTGGGACAAATGCAGTGAACTTCATTTTAAAAAACTAAACTCGCTGTATCGTCGTTCAGTTAAGTTAATTATTCCTAACCCTATTTCCACGGCTGAGAAAATAAAATCCCTTGGCCTGCTTACACTGAAGGAACAACTCAAATTTAACAAATGCGTCCTCATGCACAAAATATTTCATTATCAAGCCCCGGTATATCTGCGCATGATATTTAACTTCAGCCCTCGGCATCAACAACATACGAGGAATGACTTGCTTCACTTACCCCGCTCATGGATAGATCTCTACAAGTCAAGCCTTCTATTTTCTGGTAGTTCTGTCTGGAACTCATTGCCATTAAACATTAAATCATTTTGCGATAAAACCCATTTTAAACGTGCATTGCACACTCACTTCCAATCAGCGTGACTTCACAGTTTGCCATATAAAAATAATTCTGCTGATAACACGTAAACGTCAAATATTTTTCTCTTTCTCCTTAAATTTCTCTCTCTCTCTCTCTCTCTCTCTCTCTCTCTCTCTCTCTCTCTCTCTCTCTCTCTCTCTCTCTCTCTCTCTCTCTCTCTCTCTCTCACTCTCTCTCTCTCTCTCTCTCTCTCTCTCTCCACATCATCCTTACACATATCCGCCTCTACTAGGCCTCCAAACTCTCTCCAAACTCTCTCTCTCTCTCTCTCTCTCTCTCTCTCTCTCTCTCTCTCTCTCTCTCTCTCTCTCTCTCTCTCTCTCTCTCTCTCTCTCTCTCTCTCTCTCTCTCTCTTTTTGCTGATGACACGTCCATTCATATGACTAACAAAGATATACAAGTAATTTCTTCCAACTTGCAGCATAGTCTTGATGAAGTGTCTGAATGGTGTCACAGGAATTCTATGATTGTTCATCCAATTAAAACCAAATCTATGATAATCGCCACTCGTCAAAAACACCAGTTAGCTCCCCTGTTACTTAACCTTTTATTAAAGGGCAGGCAAATAGAACACGTTAATGAACATCGCCTACTAGGGATTACAATTGACAGTCAGCTTAAGTGGAAGGCTCATACGGACACTTTATGCAGAACGGTAGCCAAAAATCTTTTCATGTTGTCCAAACTGAAATATTACACCGACTCGGACACGTGCAAACTATTCTATAATGCTCACATACGTTCTCATATTGATTACGCGTCAACGGTGTGGGATGGATGCAGTGAAGTCCACTTGAAGAGACTCAACTCGTTACACAGAAGGGCAGCTAAGTTAATCCTTCCTGACCCACGACTCACAACAGAAGAAAAACTCGCCAAAATAGGATTTCTGCCGCTGCAAGACCACTTCAAATACAATAAGGCTATTTTTATGTTCAAAGTGTGGAACCAGAAAATACCAGAATATATCACAACTCTTTTCTCTAAGTCGGAATCTAGGCTTGGTAACATTAGGCAACTTTTCTTAGTCCCCAAAACGAGAATTGATATATACAAATCTAGTTTGTCATTCGCGGGAACGCAGACTTGGAACACGCTTCCTGATTACGTAAAATCCGCTTCCTCTCTAGCCCGTTTCAAAATCAGTCTCTTCAAGTACTTCTCGAAGCAGTCGTAATCATTACGTTGTGAAATATATACTGCCCTGTAACCCTGATTATGTATTCTCCCAATTACAAACTCTGTGCGTGCGTGTGTGATGGTGTGATGGTGTGTGTGTGTGTGTGTGTGTGTGTGTGTGTGTGTGTGTGAGAGTTTAGGTGTGTGAGATTGTCATGGGACTTTCTTTCCCTAAACTAGCAATGTTTTTGTCAGTTTCATTTACATTTCACTATATACTTAGTTTTTTTGTATTTTGTCTCGTAGTTTTGTAGCAACGGCAGGTTTGAAAAATGGCTATGTCTGTGACGATGTCAATGCCTCAACCGTTGATAAATAAAGCTTCATTGAATCATTGAATCATTGAATCTCTCTCTCTCTCTCTCTCTTGATCTCTTGATTTCTTTCTTTGTATGCTGCGTTTGTTTTCCTGTTGTGTTCTGTTTTGTTTACATGACAGCTTGTAAGACAGGCATTGAGTTGCCTAACAGCTTTATCCTAAAATAAAAGATTCATCATCTCTCTTGTTTGTTTGTTTTTTTTTGGGTTTTTTTTACTTTGAGTAAGACCGTAAGCTGAACTGGTTCTGACATTTTTTGCGTCGAAAATATTACTACTGATCATTTCTGTATACAGCTGCGATGCTCCCCCCCCCCCACTCCCCCCCCCCCAACCCCATCACCCCCTGCTTCCTGCTTCTCCTACCCCCCCCCCCCCCCCCACACCACACACAACACAAAAAAAAAAAAAAACCCACACACACACCAAAAAAAAAAACCCGACACACACACGCCCGAGGACACACAACTTCCTAACTCACCTTCCTCCCCCACCTGTCTGAGGGGGGGGGGGAGAGAGAAAGAGAGTAGGTGATTAGTAAGAACAATATGTCAGAAAGGTCTCTGTTTTTAAACTCCCTTCACTGTCAAGGAATTTGAACACCACCCATCTGCAAGAGGCAACTGCGGGGCCGGCCTCATGACGATCTATGCCTCTCACTAAAACTGTCTTGTGCCCGTGTTCCTTTTGACGGATATGGTCATTTGAATTTGCATTTACGATTATTTCAAAAATTCAGTCCGCATTAACTGGCATTGAAGGAGTGAAATCATTTTAGCCTTGAAAACAATATTCATCGTCACTGTCATTGTCATTGTCACTGCCACGGTCATTGTCATTGTCATTGTCATTGTCATAGTCCGGTGACTTCCTGATGACAAAGCTTCGAGCTTGGGCGTGACTGCGCAGTATCGAAGTGACGTACGTGACATTTGCAGTTGGTGGGGTGATTTTGGGCGTGGCCCAATGCTATTATCGACGCCTGGGACGCACCATTCCCAGGTTGTACACACTGTGTTGTAATGACCCTGTTCACTGAACTTCTGGTTCACGATGATGTGCAGTCCAACATTCAGAACAGGTCAACCTCAATACGCGCATCATCGACGAGAACAGTTCGATGTCAGGCGAGCAAAAGGTCCGTGGGCCGACGTCAGACTTAGTTGGCCCGCGCACTGTCGTGCGCGGGCCAACTAAGGCTGACGTCGGCCCAAGGACCTTTGCATGCTGGGTGGTATTTATTCATAAACCAAGCTGGAATAGGCCCAAAACTGAAAAACGAGAGCTACGCGGATACTGTTTGGTACGCCGCCTGTTAAAAATGCAGTCAGTAAGTACTGTCTATGGCGATCGCCAATTACGCGGTGATCTGACTCTGTGATTACCACAAGCACGCGATGATCGTTGCGTCACTGGTCAACTCTTAAGCCCTTCACTGAACACGATCCAGCTGCAAGAGACATAGATCCTCGTGAGCCCCAGCCTCTTGCTGAGTCCGATTTTATTTGTTTCCATGTAATAATAATACCGTTTTTATATAGGCGCTTTTTCTCAATTTTTGGGCGAATCGACTCAAAGCGCCGCGAACTGAAACCCAACACGCACACTCACGTAACAGACACGGATTTACGCCATTTAAGACAAACACAGTACAAGACAGACGAAGGGCCAGTTCAGCTACTGAAGTTACAGAGATTTTTGATAGCTTGTATTTGAAATTTGTAAAGTGGCCTGATATGGGGGGTGGGGGGGGGGGTGGGGGGGGGTGGAAGAACCGGAGTACCCGGAGAAAGAACCCCCGACGGTCCGCCCGAATTAACGGTGACACTTACCAGAGGAGAAAAGTCCGACGCCGGAACCCGGTATCGAACCTCGCACCTTTGGCACTGGTGGCAGGCGCCTTAACCACTGCGCCACGGACCGCCCCTGTTTTGGCTTTCGGTCGATAAATGAACTAAGATTTCAGAAACAGAAATGTGCGTACAGTGGCAAGGAAGGGGTTAACACGGGTAGTGTCTTTTACTAATTAATACGTTTTTTTTTTAGCAGTGACCAATGACGCCGGAACGATCATCGCGTGCCTATGGTAACTGCTTTGTTTACATCTCCCCGGCAGACTGCGACCTACGTCTATCTTTGTTACTTGCGTATTTTTTACGCGGCAAGTATTGGAAAACTGAGTTGGACGACCGCGCAGTAATACGCAAACAACAAAGACAGAGTCCGAAATAGCTCAGGCAGTTAATCCCTTGACTGCCACTGTACACGTGTACACTGTACGTCTGAAATCTGGGTAAATCCAACGCGAAAGAGCTCCAGCCGTCCCGTGAACAATGAAAGCAAAATGGTTTCAGCAAGAGGCATAGATCCTCATGAGCCCCCCGCAATTGCGGGGGGCTCATGAGGATCTATGCCTCTTGCAGTAGTGTGGTGTTGATTTTTTTTCTCGGCAGTGAAGGGGTTAAGAGTCGGCGCGAAAGAGAAAGCGAAGGGAATGGCCGGGTCGTGGGTTCCAGTCCTCGTCCCGGCCCGGTAGCTGGACTCGCAATCCAGGGGAAAAAAGACGGGCTAGCATGTCCGTTGAAAGGTGCTTGTAAATCAAAGTGGCACAGTGGCAGCGCGCCTACATTGATCAGTGTTCAGGTCGTACTCCATAGGCAATAGTTTCCCTGTACCCCATAACCATCCCCTTGCGGCCGTCCATTATCACTCCGGTGCCGTGGACGTTAATCCCCGAACTAATGAATGAATGAATGAATCAATCAATCAATCAAAGACAGGTCACGCTGATCGCTGTTGACCGTCAAGTACAAATTGGTCTCATCAAGAGGCATTGATCCTCATGAAACCCCGCAGACGTAGCGGTTCATAAGGATCTATGTCTCTTGCAGTTGGACCGTTGGGAGGGGGGGAGGGGCGGGGGGGGGGGGGGGAGGGGGACCGGTGGTAGGGAGTAGGGGGCGGAGGAAGCAGGAAGTAATTGGACTCGCGACTGACAGTCTGTCCACCAAAAACTACTACAACAGTGAGGAGATGGTGAGACAGTCATCCGGGCCATCCTGGAAAAATATCAGAGTAACCTTTAGAATTTTCTTTCGTCCATTTCTTTTTCTCTGTCTCTCCCCCCCCCCCCCCCCAAAGTTGTTCTCAAACATACTGGGGGGGAGGGGCAGGAGGGGCAGGAGGGCATGCTCTGCTCCCCCCTCCCCTTCAACTTTTCATTAGAGGACCGACCCCTTTATGCCGCGTATACGCATGCGGCACGTCTCGAATGTGTTAAAACAGCCGACGCCTTCCTGCGTTTCACGAGAAACCAGCTTGCAAGGATGTGACGCATGAGGAAGAAAGACCATTGGAAATTCACCCCGGCCATTGACTGGCAGATCACATCGAGCGACACCCATTTGCAAGAGGCATAGATTCTCATGAGCCCCCGCAGATACGGCGGGGTGGGGTGGGGTGGGGGGGGGGGGGCTCATGCAGATCTATGCCTCTTGTTGGCCTCATATCTGTATGCCTTAGGAAGATGAGGTTATCCGGCAGTGAATCTGCAAATTATTTATTTATTCTATTATTATTATTATTATTATTATTATTATTATTATTATTATTATTATTATTATTATTATAGTGTTATTTATTTATTTATTTATTATCATTTATTTATTATTATTACTGTTAGTGTTGTTTATTTATTTATTTATTTATGTTGTTGTTGTTAGTGGTTGTTTTCAGTTTTTCACGATGGCAGCGACATGAGGTCGATACAAAGCTGTATACGATGGAATATCCACCTCACGCAGTCAGGATACCATTCACGGAAATGACCTTATATGGCTACGGAGCCGACACCAGACACCGTATTGAAAAGGCGGCTATAATGGAACTCACACGATTATCGACTGACAGAAAAGTGCCACAATGCGATATACAATAGCAGTGGCTTGCTTCCCTGGCCAAAGGCCAGAACCGGTTGATCCCGAGGTTTGGGTTTCTTTTCATATACTAAGGAGCAAAAGAAATGCGACATTTTTGGAATCATCGGAAACACTTTAGTGTTCCGATGATTCCAAAAATGTCGTATTTCTTTTGCTCCTCAGTATATGTTCCCGGCTAGGAAATAGGTTTCGGGCCGAGTAGCTCTTATACCAAGCGCACAGGAGTCCGCCTGTCATGTTTAAAACGTGTAGGAGTCGTGGCGCGGCGCTAAATGACAGAAATTTTAAAAAAGAAAGGAAGAAAGCAAAACTGCTACCTATCTGGCTGTGCCACCATAAACTGATGTAGATGGCTCTAATCTATGCACAAGCCACTGACAGCTACTGCAATGTGAAACTGAGATCATTTCCGAGCTCCCGCCGCCATTTTGTCCAAAAGATTTTGGGATAAACAGATTCCACGTCATTAGTATATTATGACGGCAACAAAACAAACAAACGATAACAACAACAACAACAATTTCGCCTTTAGACTGCAGAATGACCTCATATTCTTGTTGTCAGTAAATATTTTTTTGACGTCGCATTCTTGTAGTATATAATTCTTTGAAAACACTGTACTCCTTGAGAAGGCTCTCTTTGGGGTGAAAAAAAGAAAATGATAGGCGATTTGGTACCACCAGCTATTATTTTTACCCTTGTCAGTCTGCGGCGGAGATAAATACATCATGTGTTCAAAATGGAGATTTTGCTGGGGGTCTAGCGACGAAAATGAATCACCCCTGAGAAACGGATCCGCTAACTGACGTTGCAGTGTGCGATGGTTGCAATGGTGAACTTATTACACTCTCCGATAGCGCGAGGCAAAATATCTTGTGTCACCGCCATATCACCCGGTAAGTTTGTGCGTCACCAGTTTTAAAGGAGTGGAATCGGAGGCTCAGTTTCAGAGCCCCCCAAAACAACTGAGGCTCTGGCCGGAGACATGGGCCGAGTCGCCGGGCTGCAGTCGGTCCTTGCACGGCATGAGGACCTTTTGCTCTTTTGTGCCAAGTATATGTTCCAAGAACTGAGGTTAGACATTAACCCATTTAGCCCCAACGCCCTACCCGCGTATGAGATGAATTGACCATGATAATTCAAGGGTAGTGCCAGATGAGCTTGGATTACCCTTGAATTATCATGGTCGATCCATCGACTGCGACTGGTAAATAGTCTTCAGGTGACAAATTACAATTTGGAAATGCGGCCGTGGGGTTAATTGTGTTAATAAACAGGACTTTGACTAGTTTGCAAACGGGAGGCCAGGCAAAAAAAAAAAGACGAGCTTGAAAGGTCCCGGTATATCAAAGTGGCACAGTTGCAGCGCGCCTAAATTGATTAGTAGTCAGGTCGTACACAATAGGCAATAGCTGTCCCTGTCACCCATTCTCTTTTCCTTTCGCTTTAGTGCGTCGTGGCTAAATGAGTTAATGTACTTACGTTGGTTTCACCCGTTCAGTGCCGAGAAAATCAAAACATCACCACAACTGCAAGAGGCATAGATCCTCATGCGGATCTATGCCTCATGCTGACACCACTTTGAATCCATGTTCCTGGGGCGTCCAGGTTTCTTTGGTCTTGAATTAACCCATTTAGCCCCGAGTCCCTACAGCAGGAGATTGCCGATTGACCATGATAATTCAAGGGTAGTGTCAGATTAGCTTGGCGCTAAGTAGCACTTCCAAAGTTCGGGAAACGCACGCGTGGGACTAAAACGGTTAACGAAGTTTCAAAAACACAGTGTGCGTCAACTGGTACTGTATGGGTTAATCGACGATTCTTTTTTTTTTTTCTTCATGATGATGTTTTTGAAGGTGGTGTAAATAAATTAATGTAGGGTAGTTAATCTGAGATTTTTTTCATGATGATCATTTTAACGTTGATGACAAAAACAGCAAAGATGCCCAATGGTGATGTTTGATGATAAACGCCGGTATGGTTCGCTCTTCATTTCTGAGGAACAATTCTACCCAGTCACTTCAACCTTTTTCTTTCGTAGCTGCTTTTGGCGATTCTTTTGCTTTTTCTTGTCTCTATAGTTCAACATGTTTGTCTTTTTTTTTTTTTTGGTCTCTCTCTTGTGAGGCGCTCAGAACCTGTTTTGCTGAAATTTGGCGCCATGTAAATGATATTATTGTTATTTATTTTAGTAGTAGTAGTAGAAGTAGTAGTAGTGGTAGTAGTAGTACATTATTATTATTATTATTATTATTATTATTATTATTATTATTATTATTATTATTATTATAGATTATTATTAGAACCTGTTTTTCCGTCAGAGATTTTTGCGCCATATAAATGTTGTTATTATTACTATTATTATCAGAACGTGTTTTGCAGAGATATTATAATGTTATTATTATTATGGTAACAAACTTGTTTTTTTTTTTTTAGAGATTTTGCGCCATATTATTAAAACTTGTTTTGTAGAGATTTTGTGCCACATACATGTTGTTATTGTTATTATTATTTACATTTAAGTTTCAGGACCATGATCAGCCTGTTTTGCTGCTTTTGTAGTTGTTGTTCCGTGTCATTGTTGTTTTCACTGAATGCTAAGTACTGAGCTGTTTTCGTGTCACAAAGTATAAAGAGCCAGTGGGGATTATGATCAAAATAACCGTAATGACAATGACATGACAGCAATCCTGGTACATTGCCTCACGCGTCACACAGACGAGAGACTGAAATACAACGATGCTTACACCCAGTGCGTAAAAGGCCATCGGGCCGACGTCGGCTGACGTTGGCCCGCGCACGGTTATGCGCGGGCCAACGGCGTCCGTCGGCGTCGGCCCGATGGCCCTTTGTGCACTGGGACTAGACCTCGCCCTTAAAAAAAATAAATTAAACGAAAACGCACGCAGGAGAACATGCATGTACACTTGGTGGGGTGTTAACTCATTCTACCCCAGACACACCACAGCAAGAAAAGGATCGACCAAGCTAGTTCAAGGGTAATGCCAGAATAGCTTGGCGCCTATGGGCGCCAAGCTATTCTGGCATCACCCTTGAACTATCATGGACGATCAGTGTCCTGCACTGCACTGCAGTCTTCAGAAAACAAGGGCAAAATTTGGGGATTTCGGTGATGGGGTAGAATGAGTTAAGGGGGAGAGGGGAAGGGGAGGGGGCCACGTGTGGAATGGCGGCCAAGCCTCTTCTGGACACCGTGCGAACTATGAACCCTTTGTTGCCTTCATTTAGTGGCTTAACCCCCCGTATGGCATGCAACCAACAGTATCGTTGAGAGTCAGTACCGGCGGCCGGCAAATCTGTTGTAAGCGTTCCTCAGTCTGGATTGCCGGCAGACACAACGCGTGCCGTGCCAGGTGACGCAGACTCAGTGTGTTTCTGCAATCTTTTTTTCGGTTCAACGCCAAAATGTCCTAGCTTTTCTAGGAACATGGACTCAACGTGATGTCAGCAAGAGGCATAGATCCTCATGAGCCCCCGCGACTGCGGGGGCTCATGAGGATCTATACCTCTTGCAGTTGGGTGGCGTTCATATTTTCTCAATGCCAGTGGACGCAGATTATGTTTTTGAAACTACAGACGATTCGACGTCAAAGATCCTCAGCCGTCAAAGAAACTTGAAAGGAAACAAAGTGGTTTCACTAAGAGGTACAGATCCTCATGAGCCCCATCAACTGCGGGGGCTTAGGAGGATCTATACCTTGTGCAGTAGGTTGGGTGGTGTTTTAATTTTTCTCGAGTCGTCAGTCAGTGACAGCGGGAGCTCAGTTTTTCTCCGCAATGAACTGGCTAAAGGGTAATTTTCCTGATCAGACTGCGCCCTTATATACCGACAGAGATTACTTGACCCGAATCTTGCGACTCGGACATTTTGATTCGGGTCTCGTGATCACATCTGCCTGTTATCGGCACTATATCAAGCAAAATGTGGCTCAATATAATATAATAGAGATGATTCCCCGCGTTTCAGCCCAAGTCCATTTGATTAGCGCATCAACTTCCATCCTGATATGCTCGTGGCGATTTTCCGAAAAGGAAGAAGAGAGGATTGAAAAATATCGTGACAATTTCGAATGTAATGCTACACACGCAACAGTGAGAGAAAAGATCACTCCATTCTTCAGCTAGGGGAGCTGGGTGGCTCGGTGGTAAAAGCGTTTGTCTCCAGACCAAAAGGTCCCGGGTTCGAATCCAGCTAGGGTCAAAATTTGCTCAGACCCTTTTTCGTTGTCCCCGTCTTTGAAATCACCCTCGTGGTGGACAAAAGACGTTAAGCCCTAAACATTTCTTTTTCCATTCTTCAGCTAACGACGGAGAAACTGGATCTGACCCTGTGAACGCAAAAAAAAAGAAAAAAAAAAAGGAAAAAAAAAAGAAGTCCTTTATGGGGAAAAGCTAGATTTTCATTATATTACAATAAAAATCACGCTTTTCACAAAAAAATTTAATTACTGCCTTTCGCCTTCTCAGAGCAAGGATGTTGTCGACTTTACCGAGGACGTCAAAGGAAGGGGAAATTCCCCAGATTTTAGTTACGGACACGTTAGGAAGGCATCCGGCATACTATGACCGGGTTTGACTTGACTGAATTAGTGCAAAGTCAGCGAGAGACGCTGATTATTTTCTGCCACTGCGCCACAGGCAGTCAATGCGCAAAATCTGTCAGTGTACACGCAGGTGCATCAATCGATGCGGCCACGCCCTTATTCATCCTTGCGGCACTAGCTCATTACGTCCTGAGGATAAAATAACCATTTCTTTGAGGTCTACGTCACAGCTGTGGAGAGAGAGATCGACCATGATAGTTCATGGGTAGTGTCAGAATAGCTTGGCGCCGGTAAGCGCCAAGCTATGCTGATACCACTCTTGAACTATCATCGTCGATCCACTTGTTGTAATGTGTCGGGGTCGATCCGCATCCTGACGTAGCAGGTCAGGCATTTATGGGCTAATGGCTCTTCAGTGGAGGCTGGGGGTTGGGTTGGGGGGGGGGGGAAGAGAGAGAGAGAGAGAGAGAGAGAGAGATTTCAGTCTGCATTGCAGGGTGTAAGGAGGGGGGGTGCGGAATGTCCTAAAATCGAGATGCGTGATTGGCTGGGTTTTTTTTTTGTTTTTGTTTTTTTCGGGTCTCGTGATTCGTGATTTGCAAATTTGTCATCCTCGGGTCGGCCGTGAAAAAGGGTTCATTGTGAAACGTGAAAGCCAAAATAATATCTTCGTGATCCGTGAAAACGTCTTGGCTATTTTAGTGAAGCGTAAAATTTCTGTACCATTCCGTCTGAATTGAATTGTACCCAAAATGTAATTTTCTGACTTATAAACCTTAGCCCCCCCCCCCCCCTCCCCTGTTTGATTTTCACGCTAGTTAATGAAGGGGAAGTTTGTGAAAGCCGTGTTCGTAACCCCAATTCCCCCTCCCCTTTCCCTTTCGTTGTCAGAGTTTCTGGTCATTAAACTATTACATCCTGAGGCTGATTTGTACAATTTGCTTATTGTCCTGAGGGCTACACCACAGATTACGAGATAGATCAACTGTTCTAGTTCAAGGGTGGTGCTAGCATAGATTGGCGCATCATGCGCCAAGCCGCTATTCTGGCACCAGCCTTGAACCATCTGTCAAATTTATTTCAAGCATTAGGTTATCAGGATGAAAAGGGTTTAAAAGAGTCTTCTTTGTTGTTTTCCGTCGTGAAACGTGAATGCGGTCTTTTTTTAGGGATTCATGATTCGTGAATCGCAAAACAAGTCGTGATTCTGTCACGGTACCCTCCCCTCCCCCCCCCCCTCCCCCCGTCCCCCTCCCTACCCATGCACCCCCTCTGCAAGAGGCATAGATCCTCATGAGCACCCGCAAACTGCGGTGGCTCATGAGGATCTATGTCTCTTGCACATTTCGGAGTCTTATGAACATCTCTTCGATTTGTTCCACATATATATATTTCTCGAGCGCAGAAAAGGATCAAACGTTTCATTTATTATTGTTCGCTTTGAGCATTACGGCTCGAAATCCAGTACAATAAACAGGCCTAGATATAAATCATCTTAAATATCTTGCTTACAGCCCTAATTACACCTGTTTTCCTCTGCGGAGATTTACGTCTGTACTGCGCCCACATTCGTCTATGTCCCGTCATTCTGACCCTTCATCACTGCGAGAAATGTGATACTCGTACAGCGATGATCGAAATACAAGGTAGGGGGAAAAACGTCACAGTTTATCAGCTTCCAGCGCCGTAACACAGCGAATAAACACACAACTGCAAGAGGCATAGATCCTCATGAGCCCCCGTGTATGCGGGGCCTCATTAGGACTTGTGCCTTTTGAGAACCTAGTGCTACTCTCATTTGTATGTGTGTGTGTGCCTGAAATAGATGATGGAGTCACGCCGCGAGAGAAAATCTGTGATGCGGCTTATTAGGCCTACGTTGAGAAACACACTTACAATTACTGGATGGAGGCGATGAATATAATATATATGGATGCTTGTGGGTGGAATCAGTTACGTATGTGATACACGAGAAGCTCTTTTTATGGAACTTACAGTACATTTTCTCGTTCTTTCAAGTGTTAAGTTAACAAGCGCAGACCAGAAAGAATGCAGTGCCGACATTAACCCATTTAGCCCCAAGGTCCCATTTCCCAAATTTTGGAGGTGTTACCTAACGACTATGTACCAGCTGCAGGAGATGGATCGACCATGATAAGGGTGAAGGCGCCAAGCTCATCTGGCACTGCCCTTGAATTATCATGGCCAATCCATCTTCCTGCTGTGCGGACTCGGGGTTAAATGGGTTAAAGTACCATTACGCGTAAATCTGAAGACATTTCAGCACCGTTTGTGTTCATTATGCCTTGACGACACACACAATGCCCTGAGGACGACATTACCAAATTCTGGAGATATCCTCTGAGGTCTTCATTACAGTTCTGGAGACAGATCGACCATTGGAGGCGCCAAGCTATTGCGACACCACCCTTGAACTAGCATCGTCGATCCACATCATGTCATATCGTGTCATGGTTTTATGGGCTAATTGCCTGTTTTGGTTTGTCTGTCTGTACGCCAAGATATCAATCGGCCGAAACCCCTTCGCACTCGACACAGCACTGGGAATCAATGAACAGTGATAGCTTATGCGATCCGCCCCATGGCGGGCTTTGATTGCTAAAATTCGCCGGAGTAATGCGTTATAAATGTGGTCTTGCGTAGACTTGTCTGCCCTTTTTTTTTCACAATCCATGTATCTACCGGTACCAGAGGGGTTTTTTTTTTTACTCCCTTTTGAACGTAACTCTCCTGCATACAAAGGAGAACAAGAGCAGTAAAGTCTTTCATTTTAAGTCATTCAAACTTCGTAATTTAACTCATTGTGCCCGAGGTACGAAATAACCACATTTTGGAGTTATCCTCTGAGGACTGCATTACAATTCAGGAGACAGATCGACCATGATAGTTCAAGGGTGGTGGCAGAATAGCTTGGCGCCTATCACCCTTAAACTGTCATGGTGGAGCCATATCTTGCTGTGGTGTGTCGCGGGCAGAATAAGTTAAGTCAGCCTTTTGTTTAGCATTACTGTAAGACATACTAAGAATATTCAAAAAGGAGATATCGCGATCTATTAACACTTTTCGAGATGGACCATGATACATAGATTATGATGGTTCAAGGGAAGCGCCTACGAGGCGCCCAGCTAATCTGGTGCTACCCTTGTCGACACTCCTCGCAATAATCCCTGAACAGCTGTCATGCTTTCAAATTTTATACACAACTCAGATTTTATGATTTTGTCTTGGATGTTGTAGACAAGACTAGACCCTGCAACTCTGTCCGATTTTATAATTTCAGATGTTGCGGAATTTTTGGACAAGACTGTAGACATTCATGTCCAAAAAATTCCGCGACAAAATCATAAAACTTGACAGCGTTGTGCTTATTTGAAATCATGGTTACATTATGAGGTGGTCCTTAGCTTATTGTGTGCAGCATATCATGTTCCAGTCATCTCCCGCGCAACCGGTACTTATGCCTTTGAGCTATCACCGTCCAACCACTACCCAACGCCATCCGGTCGACGTCGGCCTCCGTTGGCCCGCGCACGGCCTTGGGTGGTTTCCAGCAATCGGTGCGTGTATTCGTCAGAGGACTGCCCCCCACGTTGGGAAAACCACTGTGTCGAATGGTGCACGTCATTTTCAAAAGCCAACCCGTCGCTGTACTGCAGAGTGTCATTTGGCTGGCAATTGCTGGCTTGGAGAAGCTTCCCACAACTGGCCGCAGGGTTCCGGGCTTGGTCATAGCAGTAGCAGTAGTGGTCATAGCAGTAGTGAGTCATGTCCTTGGCAGCCAGCAGACCGGTTTGATGTCCGGCCAGCTATCACATGTCTACTGCCAAACTAGCAGTCCATTTGGCATTGAAGCGGCGCGGATGCAGAACCTATACCCATATTTATTCCAAACTCTTCATTCTTGCAAGCACTGGGGGGCATAGATCTAATCTTCACGAGTGCTACATTCTTTGTCTTCAGAAACCTCTGTGCTAAAGACATCACGGGGATCTCATTGAGTTCAGTCTTTCGTGTATCTGGTGATGTAAAACTACCTCTGGCCAAGTATCTCCACAAAGAAAGACTTTTCTGTACCACTTTATGAACAAATATCACTGATTCAGTGCCAACTGACATACTATGGAATATGTGTTATTGAACTCTCATGATTTGTCGATTTTTCTCTAATCGTTAAAATTTGGTGAAAAGACCAGAACAAGTCATTTTCAGTACCCAAAATAGAACCCTGGCAGATTTCAATATCGAGGTCAAGCATGCAGACTTCATGTATGCCTGTGCTGTTTCAGGTTTGAAAACTTGGTCAATTTACGTGAAAATGGATCGTAAGTTCTTATACTGGACTTAATATATCTAGAGCACATTTAGGGATGTAAAACTGATAAGCCATTTGATGAAAAATAATTCCGAATGTTTACGACAGTACAGCAAAACCGACACATTGTTCGGGTTTCTTAAAAGTAGGTCAACTGTCACTGAATGATATTTGATCTAAGAGTGGGTATAGAAAAGTGGCTGAGTCTTTGCGGAGGTATGCAGTTGCAAAAACAGTTGCGCGCTCCGATGTCAAACGACCTATAGCCTTCGGAATAACCGTGCCATTTCTCAAAGCGCTCAAAGCGGAGAAATGGCACGGTTCGTATTTCGAAGCGAACAAAGTAGGTACTTAGAAAACTCTCTAGCATGCTGTCAAATCATTGGAGTCACGTGCTTCAAAGTTTTACAGAGCTAGTTCTTAGACGGGTCTGCAGGGGAACTAGGCTCTACTCAGTGACAGAGGAGGCCATCAGCGTAGATGCGTGTCGTTTGCTGCAGATTGACTAAGAAGAGACACACGAATCCCCCTTGCCCCGACCCAATAGACAGAGCCCAAGAAGCTAACGGTTTCGGGCCGACGTCGGTCATCGTTGGCCCGTGCACCCCGAGGACCGTTTCGTTACTGGGAGGAGAGAGGGCTGCTCGTGCACACTGGCACTGACGGCTCGCGTGACCTCATCGCTCGGAAGGGGTATTTGCCGGCTTAGGATAAATGTCGCCTCAGTCTCAGCTTGCTTTCGCCGGGAGAGGGGGTGGGGTGTGGGGGGAGGGAGAGAGACAGACAGACAGACACAGGCAGGCAGGCAGGCAGACAGAGAGAGAGACAAAGAGAGAGAGAGAGAGAGAGAGAGAGAGAGAGAGAGAGAGAGAGAGAGAGAGAGAATGAATGAATGATACTTTATTTCTCAAGGATGGAAACAATAGGCGCACAGGCCTCTTTTCATGTTTGTCCTTGCTAAACTACAACATTAAAAGCAACATTAAAACAATATGTAAACAGCACAAAACAAGCGGCTACACCCACAGGTCACTTGTGTTACATCAACTTTCGATAAAAGTTCCAAAGTCGCTGAAGATTACACACACACACACAGCAAAATGACAGGGTCTTGGGGGGTGGGGGGTGCGATGTAAGGTGTGTTTATAGAAAGCGACTGCAAGCTTATGATACAGCTACTCATGTGTAGGAATTTAGTGAGCAGGCAAAACACTACGATAAAGAGAGAGATTATGTAAAACCTAACAAGTGCAAAATGGAGGACCATAGGAAATCATTGACATGGCTCTTTTGGACATATTATCTACGTTTCTTTCAAGTTTGCTCAGAGATGTATTTAAAAGCTTTTGTCCTAAACAATGGAAGATGTCTCGTTTGCTGTATATGTGGAGGAAGTGAGTTCCATAAATAGGCACCCGCGTACGAAATGCTGGATTTAAACAAGTCAATTCGGGGCCGTTCAATGACGAGACTGTTCCTCAAAGTGCTGTAAACCCTTTCGCTCTCAGTGAAAAGCTTAGCCAGGTAGAGGGGGGCTTTCCCGTTCAGTGCTTTGTGCTTAAGTACGAACTTATTTAACGTAAGGTGTTGATGTAAAAGAAGGAGCCCTGTTGCCTGAAGCTTTCCTCCAAAGTTAGAGAGGGGATTTGGGAGGATCAGATTGTATAGAGAATTAATCCGCTTAAGGTTAGCCTTACTACAGCCGTCCCAAATAGTAGATGCGTAGTCAATGTGAGGTTTTATGTAGGAGTTGAAAAATAGCTTTCTAATAATTACGGTATTTATAATGCGCTTATCCTATAATAAATATAACTCTAAGCGCGCACTCACAACTCGCACACGCATGCGCACGCTTTAGACAATGACTCACGTACCACAAATAGCTAGAACTTCAACTGATTGAAAGAGGTGAGTTTTGAGGGCGGACTGGAAGGAGGAGAGAGAGTGTTTCTGACGGAGAGTGGGAGGGTGTTCCAGGTGGATGGACCGTAGACGGAGAAGGAGCGGGGGCCAAAGTGCTGAGTTTGGTGCGGGGGATGAGGAGGCGGAGAGGGTCGGAGGCGGAGCGGAGGGAGCGGGAAGGAGTGTAGGGGTGAAGTAAGTTGGAGAGATAGGTAGGAGCGTAGTTGTTCAGGGATTTGTAGCAGAGAGACAGAATCTTGTATTGGATGCGTTGGGGGATGGGGAGCCAGTGAAGGAGCTTGAGCAGGGGAGTGATGTGGTCGGATTTTTTCTTTCTGAGGACGAGGCGGGCAGCATTGTTCTGGACGCGCTGAAGAGTGAGAGTGGTAGAGTGAGGAAGGCCGGAAAGGAGAGAGTTGCAGTAGTCGATGCGAGATAAGATGAGAGAGACAGCGAGTTTGGTGGCAGCTTCGGTAGTGAGGTATTTTCTGATCTGACTGATGCGGCGGAGGTGGAAATAACATGCCTGGGCCGTGGCGGAGACGAAGCTGGTCATGGAAAGAGAGGAATCGAGGATAACGCCGAGGTTCTTGACCGAGTCAAAGAGGGAGATGGGGTGCTGTCGAGTTGAAGGTGGAGAGAAGGGGGAGCTGGGAAAGTTTCTGGCGAGTGCCTACCAGCATGGCTTCCGTTTTGTCGTCGTTCAGTTTGAGCTTGTTTGCTGTCATCCAGTTTTTCACGTCTTCTTAGCAGTCAGCCGTGCGAGTCAGTAGTGACTGAGTGTTGTCGAGTTTGTCTTTGTCTAGTAGTTGTGAGTCGTCAGCGTAGAGGTGGTGGTGTATGTGGTGAGACTGGATGATTTTGGACAGGGGAGAGGTGTAGAGTGTGAAAAGGACCGGACCCAGGACGGACCCCTGTGGAACGCCGCAGGAGAGCCTGACTGGGTTGGAGGAGGCGCCGTCGTTGGTGACTGATTGCTGTCTGTCGGAGAGGTAGGAGAGAAACCAGGAGTGAGCAGAATCAGTGATGCCAAAGGAGTGGTGAAGGCGATGGAGGAGGATAGAGTGGTCTATGGTGTCGAAGGCGGCAGAGAGATGGAGTAGCGTAAGAAGGGAGATGTTGCCCGAGTCGGTGGAGATAAGCAGGTCGTTTAGGATATGTAGAAGGGCTGTTTCAGTGTCTTAGTATCAATGATAGATTTTAATCTTGACAGTAAAAATAGCTTCTTTGATAATGTTTTCCCTAGTTGTGTTAGATGGGGCAACCAGCACAGTTGGTCATCAACAATTACCCCGAGGAGGTGATATTCCTTGACTTGCTCAACTGGAACTGAATCAAAAGAGAGGCTAAGTGAATGGGGGCGGAGCTGATGCTTTTGGTGTGTTGTGATTAGCATGCTTTTCGTTTTGGATGGATTAACAAGCATTTGATTATTTTTGCACCACAGTGAGACCTCCTGAAGACTAAGCTGAAGATTGCTTGATATTTCAGGTACAGTTTTCCCGCCAGCGTGAAGAGTTGAATCATCGGCAAACATGTCACATTCGGTATTTGGATTGGATATATGAAGTGGAAGATCATTTATAAACAAACAGAAAAGTAACGGTCCTAGTATGGATCCCTGGAGCACGCCATACTCAACTCTTTTCAGAAGAGAAGGTAGCATTGATGTACACAGTTTGAATTCTCCCTATGATATATGAACGAAAGAATGAGAGTGTCCCTGGGCTGTTATTGTTAAAGTAGGAGTCTAGTTTCTCTAATAAAATTTCGTGGTTTATAAGGTCGAACGCTTTTTTAGGTCTAGAAAGACAGTACCAGACATTTTGTTTCTGTTGATGTTGAGCAACCAAGTGTCAATCATATGAACCAAGGCAGTGTTTAGGGCGAAAACCAGATTGATATTTATTCTGGAGAGACTTTTCTTCCAGGAATTCGAGAAGATGTTTGTGTAGTACATGCTTCTCAATAGGCTTCGACAGAATAGATAATATGGATATAGGCCGAAAATTATTTGGAACAGATGTGTCTTTTGTTTTAGGTATAGGTACTACTTTAGATTTGTTGAAAGCCGTCGGAAAAAATATTATTTTGAATACATAGGTTAAAAATATAGGTTAAGCTTTCCACAAATGTATGGAAGAGAAAGTTCGAGGATAAAACCATTGATACCAGCAATGCCAGCTGACTTTTTGTTCTTGAGACTAGAGATAAATCTGCCCACTTCATGTACAGCGATGAAGGGGATATTAAAAGCATCGCCCGCGGACAGTCTTTGCTTACAAAAGTCAGTAAGCTTCTGCGATGCGACATGTTCCACCTGATCCAAACCCGGCTTCAGCATGTAGTAAAATGAAGTGGTCGTTAAAAGCATCGGCTGTAAGGTTGGAAGTCATATTTGCAGAACAATTTTTTACTATTGTTAGTTAGTAAGTTTAAAACTTCCCATATTGAAGACGGATTCCCGCCACGTATGGTTTTCTCTACCAGTGCTTTTTGTGCCTCCCGGATAAGGTATCTGACTCTGTTACGTAACCTTTTGAACTCAATAAAATCTTTGTCCCGCTTGGCTCGATTTCTGGCTTCCATGGTTTGTTGTACATTGCCACATCGAATGGGGTTTTGAGATGTCAATGTTAAAATCACCGATAATGAGTATATCCCTGCCTGTGTCATTCACCTTATCCATCACCTGTACAAAGTCATCATACCACTCGGCGCTGGATGCTGGATTCCTATACACAAAGCCAGCTAGCAGTGGCGAAGTGTTAGGAAGCTTGACTTCCAACCACACGCATTCCACCTCCTTGGTCTCAAGAGAGAGACAGACAGACAGACAGACAGACACAGACACAGACAGACACTCCCAGACAGACACCCGGCAGTGGGCAGGCAGACACAGACAAAGACACAAACAGACAGACAGACAGGAAGACAGACAGACAGACAGACAGAGAGACCTAGAAAGAGGCTGATAAAATCCTTGGGCCAGCTGCATGAGTGAGCTTAGTCCTGCCGGCGCCAGCCACTGACTTATGCACACTCTCTATCTCTCTATCTATCCCGTCGTCTTGCCGACCGTTGAGGCACCACTGATGGCTTGGCAACCAGCTCCTACCATTCGGGCCACTCTGTTCTCTGCCATTCTTAGTGTGTCGCTCAGCTTCAGTCCTGTCTACTCTGAGATATTGTACAGTGTCCTCCCATCTTTTTCTCTGTCTTTCTCTCCTTTGCCCTCATTGCACAGTGCCTTGCAGGATTGTCTTCGCAAGCCCTGCTGATCGCGTGACATGCCCATACCACTTCAGTTTGCGTTTTTTCACAATGGCTAATAGGTCTTCATAGGGCCCGATGGCTTGCCTGATTCTGCTTCCCACACGCTACCACAAACACTACTGCCGGCCGCAGTTTGTGTGGCGGCAATGTTGCGGCCACATTGCGGGGCGCCAGCAATATCATTTGCCGACACAACTTGCCATCCGATACAATTCGAGTCTATTTTCTTGTGGCGGCCCGCAGTGCTAGAGCAATGTTGATGCCTATCAGTCAATCAGCGGTGTCCTCGCGTCACTTCCCGTTTCTTCATCTTCCCAGCCGGAAAAAATGGCGGAGAACGGCCGAACGACGGCCGGCTTTGAGACTGTTTACTTGAGTCATTGGAGATGCGCCGCATGCGGAAGTCTTTTCGAATAGTGGTAATGGGATTTTTAACGTGCGCACTTGATTATTATGCGTGTTGTACACACGAAGGCGAGACAGGCACCGTTAACCGAGTCTGTACGTAAATTTGACTCGATGGTAATGAGGAAAAGTCCACATCCCATTCCTGCCCACCAGGGGATTCGAACCCGGGATCTTACGACTGCCAGCGCATTGTCTTATCCACTAAGCTAGGTCCCCATGTCAACATGTTAAACCCGTTCCAGCCAGTGGACGCAAAGTGTGTTTTTGAAATCATTGTACAATCGATGTGAAAACTCTCCGGCTGTGAAAGGGACACGGAGATAAATTGTTTCAATCAAGAGGTATAGATCCTCATGAGCCCCCGCAATTGCGGGGGCTCATGAGGATCTATACCTCTTGCAGTTGGCTGGTCTTTTTTTTTTTTCGTCTGTCATGATTACCAACTCACTGTATGGGCATTTCAGAGGAAAGACACATTGTACTGTTGTTAACTTTGGTCCTTCATTAGGACACAATAGGATGTGCATGTCAAAGACTTACAGTCTAGATGACTGAGGTGTCATCGTGAATCCACTGAAACCGAAAACACGGCACTCACTTCATTATTTGTCGAGCAACAAGGGATCTTACTACTCCGTGCTCTTTTCTGCTTACTTCCCCTGACAAATCAAAGGAGGCTGCGCGCGCCCCAACAAATCAACTGTCAAATTCAGTAACGAAGTTTCAGCGAAACAGGCAAGGACACCACCAACGCGACCCAAAGCATGGTTATTTCATTGTGCGATTCCCTTTTGAAAGTGAAATGTAGTGTTGATCTCACGTACATTTAAAACAGTTTTCGACACGCTTGGGAAAACAACTGAAACCAAACTACTGTTTCTGTTTCTCACTCATTCTACCCCAGACACACCACAGCAAGATAAGGGGCGACCATGATAGTTCAAGGGTGATGCCAGAATAGCTTGGCGCCTATGGGCGCCAAGCTATTCTGGCATCACTCTTGAACTATCATGGTCGATCTGTGTCCTGCACTGCAACGCAGTCTTCTGAGGACAACGGCAAAATTAAAGGATTTCGGTGTTGGGGTAGAATGAGTTAACTCATTCAGCCAGAACGGCCGTATTTCCCAAATTTTGGAGGCGTCATTTTATGACTATGCACCAGTTGCAGGAGATGGATCGACAGGCGCCAAGCTAATCTGGCACTACCTTTGAATTATCATGGTCGACCCATCTCCTGCTGTAGTGCGTCAGGGCTGAATGGGTTAACCTGTTTAAGTTCATTTCAGCTGAATGGAATGTGGCAGTTTCTTTGTAAAAATTGAAGATAACGAAAAGGACTGTAATTTGACTTTAGTTATAATTTAATAGGTCTCAATAAACTAAAACTTGCCCACACGTGTGCATTTAAAAATTAAAAGTAGTGAACTTGGACAGAGAAAGGGAGACAGACAAAAAGACAGACGGGCAATGCAGAGCCGACACGCACAGAGAGAGAGAGAGAGAGAGAGAGAGAGAGAGAGAGAGAGAGAGAGAGAGAGAGAGAGAGAGAGAGAGAGAGAGAGAACATTAAACGTTGAGGGCTTAACGTCTTTTGTCCACCACGAAGGTCATTTCAAAGACGGGGCACCGAACAGAGTCTGAACAAATTGTGACCCTAGCTGGATTCGAACCCGGGACCTTTTTAACGAGAGTCGATCGCTCTACCACCGATCCACCCAGCTTCCCAGAGAGAGAGAGAGGCTCAATGCGCAAAAGGCCATCGGGCCGACGTCTGCCCCATGGCCTTTTGCACATTAGGAGAGAGAGAGAGAGAGAGAGCAGAATGGATCAGGCCCAGGCCAAAAAGGGATTACACCGTTGATATGCTGTGTTTCTAGATTCTTCTCGCTGACTGTAGTGTTCTGATCGTACTGTTATGTTTCGGCTGCCACGATAAATAATGCTGCCCTCGAGACCCGGCAGCGGAAGACGAATGGATTCTGATCATTTTCTCAAAGGCAGTGCTTGATTACTGAGTTTGGCGCCTGAACATGCGATCGACCCTGCTGGGAAGGCGTCTGTTCATGCAGACCGTGCACTCGTACTCTTTAGCTGTCAAGACCAAGCAACCAATAGGCGATTTTCGGAAATCAAAAGTAGGTCAGAATCGCGCTTGTTTCGACGAAAACAGTGGATTCAAAAAGCCCGGACAAAACATGCGATATCGCATGTTTGTTCGGGCTTTTAATCCACCGTTTTCGTCGAACGGCCACGTGCGACTGTGACTTCCGAATGTCCATCACGATGTGTACATTTATATTATTTAACTCATTCAGCCCGACGGCCGTATTTCCCAAATTTTGGAGGCATCATCTAATAACTATGCACCAGTTGCAGGAGATGGATCGACCATGATAATTCAAGGGTAGTGCCTGATTAGCTTGGCGCCGACAGGCGCCAAGCTAATCTGGCACTACCCTTGAATTATCATGGTCGGCACATCTCCTGCTGTAGTGCGTCAGGGCTGAATGGGTTAATGGTTTACAAAATGAAAGTTAGATGCCTGTGACAAGGGACTGCTCTCTGCTGCCAAAATAAATATTGCTCTGGGGACTGACCCTAGCTCCTCAGAGCGGACATTTATCATATGTTTTCCTTCATCTTTGTGGCATCGTGCAGTTTTCCATTTTTCTGTAGTTGGAAAAAGACATTTCATTTTTGGACATTCAATTTTCATAAGTGGAGAAATGTCTTTTTCCCCACGGGTTGATCGCAATATGCAATTTAATCGTGAACATCTTCAAATGCATTTGAGTTCTCCGTCATGGTCAGTTTGTTATGGTTTAAGATAAGATCAGAACATTAATTCTATGCGTATGCGACGGTTGAAGGAAAACGTAAAAGCGAGAGAGCAAAATCCACTTTTTCCATGAGCACACAAACCAGGCACTCATTTCCCGTTCTGAAACCCGTCGATGCCGACGTCACCGCGTAAAGACGCGCATGCGCAGCTACTCATCTTTTCCGCTAGCGGTATCGTCAGTGCCGTCAAGGGGTTAACCCTTCGCGGCCTGTGATCACGAATTTTGCGTCAAAAAACGACTGCACACTGACCGAGAGTCGCGTCAGTGAAGATAACACACGTGAATAGGACCAAAATACGCACAACGAACATAATGACTAACGCGACTGCGGGGGCTCATGAGGGTTTACGACTCTTGCAGCTGGGAATCGTTCGCCATGCCCCTGACAGTTAGGGGGTTAACAGAAATAAGTGTCGTCAGTGTCTGTGCGGCGTGTACATCGAGTGTGTCTTATGTTCACAGCCGAGGTCAAGTATTCGTCAATGTCCCACTCTTTGTAAATTGGCCGGTCAGTGCAGAGAGTCCTCGGGCCAATGGCACCCTAACGTGGCCCGCGAACAACGAAAACTGAACTCATTGTATCGTCGAGGGGTAAAGTTAACTGTACCTGGTCCCTCTCCCACCGACGGAAAACATTAGAAACCATCCGACGGCTAAACCTAAACAAGCAGCTCACAGTTAATCGCTGCATACTTATGCATACAATTTGTAACCCTTTCTGCCCCGGATCCCTACAACAGGAGATGGCTTGACCATGATAATTCAAGGGTAGTGCCAGATTAGCTTGGCGCCTGAAGGTGCCAAGCTAATCTGGCACTACCCTTGAATTATCATGGTCAAACCATCTCATGCAACTGGTCCATAGTCGTTAGGCAACACCTCCAAAATTTGAGAAATGGGACCTTGGGGATTAAAGGGTTAAGCTTAAAGCCCCATCCTACTTTTGTATGTTATATTTAGATAGTCAAAGACAAAACACGAGGAACAGTTTGTTACAGTACCATGGGCCAGACTAGATATATATAACACCAGCCTTTCGTTCTCAAGTGTTAAAACTAGCAACGAACTACCACCCCTAATTAAATCTTTTTCTGACTCTAGTAGGTATCTTCAAAACTCGTTTGTATAACAATAAATTACTAACTGTACGGAATACAAAAGTTATTTTTTTTATTATTCACTGTTATTGATATGATGTGTGCGCATTATTTGCATTGCTTTTGTATAGTCTGTTCTTTCAGTTTAGTGTACTTGTCGATTTATTGTGTTTCTCTTACTCGTTGATTTAAATGTTCATTTTGTAACAGGACAGTTTGTAAGAGAGGCATTTCGCCTAAACCTTTGTCCTGTAAATAAAACATTTCATCCTCGTCATCATTATCATCATCGTCGTCGTCATTTTCATCTCTCTCAGCAGGGCTAACAGTGCCACCTGTCGCTAGGTGGCTACAGCCAACCTACACGAGGGTCTACTCATAATAATAATAATAATAATAATAATTACGGTATTTATAATGCGCTTATCTTATAATAATTATAACTCTAAGCGCGCACTCACAACTCGCACACGCATGCGCACGCTTTAGACAATGACTCACGTAACACAAATAGTGAAAATACATTACGACGGTCAGCTTGGGGTGGGGAGTGTGGTGATATAGTGCTAGAACTGTTGAAAGAGGTGAGTTTTGAGGGCGGACTGGAAGGAGGAGAGCGAGTGTTTCATAACGATGGTCGCGATCTCGAAACAGGCTCTGCGCAATGTATTCACACACTGGAACGTGTGGCCACCACCAGCGAAGGGGTTAATAATTTGGCCATCAACAGGCGATGTCCGGACGGAGTGGGTTGGATGACCTCCTCAGCCAGGAGAGGGGATATTGTTTTGTCTCGTCCACATCCTCAACAGCCCGCGGACTGCGGCGGGCGGGAAAACAATTGTCGGATTTAGGGAGGGTGGGGGCGGAGGTGGGGGGGGGGGGGGGGGATAGGAAAAGCACAGGGGGAGGAGAGTGGTGTGGTTGTAAAGACAGTCGTATAGAATTTAACCATTTTCTGCGAGTGACCGCGTCTTATGTTGCTGAAGTCGTTGTGAAATCAACGCCAAAGAACATTAACGCCAATCACCCAAAGGTCACGAATTTAAAAAAATAAAAAAAATTTAAAAAGTAATATGGCTGGCAAGAGGCATAAAGCCTCATGAGCCCCTGCAGGTGCGGGGGCTCATGAGGTATTATGCCTCTTGCAAATTTTAGGGAACGTTCAATGCTTTTAGTTGTGGGGCTAAAGACCTTAAACTAGGGCTCAGTTAAAAATCCAGACCAAAAGGTGACTGCCAAGAGAGGAAAATGCAAAGAAAATCCAAATATGAAATAAAAACACTCAGAAAATACAATTACTACACTATTTATTAAATAAACATATAAACAAGCCTACCTGTTTTCAGATATGCCAAACGAAAATGTAAATAACTTGTGTTGTAATTTTCTTTTCTAAGCGTGTGGGTTTTTTGTTTTGTTTGGGTTTGTTTTGTTGTTGTTGTTTTGAGGGTGAAGGTGTTGTTGTTGTTGTTGTTGTTGTTCTTTTTCTTTACTTTTATTTTATTTTTTGTTCAAGCCTGTACTCTAGAGATTCACTACGCAAACGTATTTAACTCATTCTACCCCAGACACACTACGACAAGATAAGGATCAACCATGATAGTTCAAGGGTGATGCCAGAATAGCTTGGCTCCTATGGACGCCAAGCTATTCTGGCATCACCCTTGAACTATCATGGTCGATCTGTGTCCTGCACTGCAATGCAGTCTTCAGAGAATAACGGCAAAATTTGGGGATTTCGGTGTTGGGGTAGAATGAGTTAATGTGACTCATGCAACTGATACTGGATGATTTCGCTCAGCTTCACGATGCCGTTCTCTTTCGTAAACTCCCGCAGTCTACTCAGACCATCCCGCTACCATAATACTTACTCAGCATACAAGCCACATTTTATTGTCTTCAGCGCATAGTTGTCATAATCAAACCAAGTAAGTTAGGGGACACCACTCCCCTTCGGCCGAGTCCCACACTGGCCCACCCCGCTCCGACCCCCTCAAATCTCTCATCTATTGCACCCCACCCTACCTACCCCCACTCCCCACCCCTACACAACCCGCCAAACTCTCCAACACCACAAAACTCCGTTGATCTTTTTTGTTTTATTTGTGCAGACGGATCGGGCACAAGACCAGAACAAGCACACACCAGGCATAAAATCAATGTGGTCCCTCTCCCTCTCTGTTGGTAATTCTCGCACGGAGTGATGAAACTCAAAAAAGGAAACCACAACAACACTTGTATGGGCTCCAGCTCTCTCCATCACACTTCAAGTGGAGGTTTGCCATCAACGATACACCGGTCCAGAGTTTAACTATTTCATCCTTAGCGTCAGGGAGGGGGTGCAGCTTTGATAGGTCATTGGCAGTGCCGGATTAACCAAACCATAAAGCATCGACGCACTGCAGCAGAAGAGGGATCGACCATGATAATTCAAAGCTGGTAGCGCCAAATTAGCTTGGCGCCTTAAGGCGCCAAGCTAATCTGGCGCTACCAACCTTGAATTATCATGGTCGATCCATTTCCTGTAACTGATAAATAGCCTTAGGTGACACTCTTTTTGGTAGTGGGGTCAACGGGTTAACGTGGCACTTCTACAATGTGTCACTGTCCACCAATCTGGACCGAATCTCTAGTGCCGGTTAGTTAGTTAGTTCGGATTTAACGTCCACAGCACCGAGGTGATCATGGACGGCCCTGACGGGCGGGTTATGGGGGACAGGGAAATCTATCGCCTATGGAGTACGACCTGAACACTGATCAACTCAGGCGCACTCCAACTGTGCCACTTTGATTTACCAGGACCTTTCAACGGACATGCTATTGAACAAATCCGTTTTTCCCCTTGGATTGTGAGTCCAGCTACCGGGGCCGGGACGGGATTCGAACCCACGACCCGGCGATTCCCTTCGCTCTCCTGCTCCGACGTTTAACCGCCTGAGCTATTTCGGACTCTTCTAGTGCCGGACTTTCTCGTTTCTTCTAAAACAGTCAGTGCTCAAGATATGAGTTGTTCGACTGTGTGTACACAAGCATAGAACCAGATAGCGTATAGTTCCTTGAGCCAACGCCGGCCAGCTCAGGCCCACACCGGCCGGAGGACCTTTCGCTCCCTGGGTAGGTAGGCCTACATGCATTTTTGAAGGCGGCAAGGTTGATGATTTACACAATAACTGATTTTGGTCTCAGAATCAAATTTCGCGATAGTAAAGTCGAATTATTGGAAACTCAATTCACGTCCACACACCAAAGAGTTCTTGTGAGCTAATTAAAATCTGCCCTCCGGCTATATCACAGTCGATCCATCCCTAGCATATAATTGTAGATCATGGCCGCACTGGAAACGCGCGAAAGAATAAGGAGCAGTGGCAGCGTCACTAAAATAAGCGGCGTCAGTAACTAGGGTCTTTGATCGTGATAGCGTGTCGCTCCGGAAAGGACTCCGTCGAGACAAGACTTCGATTTTCCTGGCCCCACGGTCACGGCGTCCATCTTCCCTTGGTTGGCGCTGGGCGTGAAAGGGGCAGTGACAATGGCCTTGAAATAAGGCGTCAATAACATGCTTCTTGGGCCGTGTTGCCGCGCGTAGTTGTAAAGACGGAGTTCGTGCAAGATTTCCATTACGCAAATCTCGGGTTAACCCCTTACTGCCGGGGGGAAATTCGAACGCTACCCATCTGCAAGAGACATAAACCCTCATGAGCCCCCGCGGTCGCGGGGGCTCATGAGGGTTTATGTCTCTTGTTAGTCCTGGGTTCTTTGTGCAATTTTTGCCGCCCCCCTACCCCCACCCCCCTCCCACCCGCTCTTGACGCGAATGTCAGGTCAATGTGTGCAGTGAGAACAGACGAGTATTTCGCGCCCGCTGGCAGCGAAGGGGTTAGGCTTTTCCAATGCATACACATTATCAGTCGATGGCTGACCTCTCTCGACCTGATGGATTAAACACCAGAGGTTCCGTCAGCAAGAGACAGATTCTCACGAGCCCCATGCACCCGCCTCGCTTGCGAAATGATTTTACAAACAGAAAAAGTTACGTGACCGACTCGCTTTAGATATTGTAAACAGACATTTAGTTCACCCTCATCCCTCCCTATCAGCGCAGACTGTGTTTTTGAAATCATTATAAATTCAACGTCGAAGATCCCCAGTCTCAAAGGAACATAGATGCAAAGTGCTTTTAGCAAGAGGCATAGATTCTCATAAGCCCCTGCAACTGCAGCATGGTGGTTGTTCAGTTTTTAACGGCAGTGAACGGGCGAACAAGACAATCTATCTCTGTGTTTGGCTGCAAGTGGTTGAAGTTGTAATGTTGTGGTGTAACTGTAACATTTCACTTTTCCGCTGCAATATTAATTACAAAAGTGTCGCAGGGTGATTATTTTATTTATTTATTTTTTATTTTATTTTTATTTGTCTGCTTGAAGCAGCATGGCTAATTCTGATGAGGGCAAAACTGAAGCTGTGCATTTTCAGACATGGTTAACCCCTTGACTGCCAGTGGACGCGGATTTCGCGGCGTCTGAAATCACCGCACATTGACCGACATTCGCGTGAAGAACACAAATGACACGGGACCAAACGTGGGGCACAAGGAACACAGGACAAACAAGAGACATACATCCTCATGAGCCCCCTAGACTGCGGGGGCTCATGAGGATTTATGTCTCTTGCAGATGGGTAACATTCGTCTTGCTCCGCCAGTGGAGGGGTTAAACTGCTCTGGTTTTTACTGATACTTGTATACACGATATAGGTTAACTCATTCAGCCCGACGGCCGTATTTCCCAAATTTTGGAGGCGTCATCTAACGACTATGCACCAGTTGCAGGAGATGGATCGACCATGATAATTCAAGGGCAGTGCCAGATTAGCTTGGCGCCGACAGGCGCCAAGCTAATCTGGCACTGCCCTTGAATTATCATGGTCGATCCATATTCTGCTGTAGTGCGTCAGGGCTGAGTGGGTTATAGAAGGAATATTGAAATCACAGTCATAAAAATCATAGGCTAGAAAACACATGCTTGCCCGACACACCACACAACAATTCAAAATAGCCCCGGTACACGTTCTAACAAATCCTCAAACTCAGCGCACACACTCAAACACGCAAAGCAAACATTAACCCTTCGGCTGTCGGTAGCACTTTATGTCACCTCGACTACCGAGAACCAACGTGTTCAACGCAGCCGCAGGTCATAAAATTAATTAACAAACGAAACATAAGCATCCTTTTTTGACAATATCGTTTAATTACTCGTAATGGATTTAATTATTTACATTCTGGACAAAAATGAACGGAGCATTTATTACTGAGAGTATTATTATGAACACGCCGCGCAGCGTTTCGTAATGTTGTGCAAATGTCACAGGAACCATCCGGACACTTCTGCATCCTTGTTGCCGTAGCTGCACACAGCGCAAAGTACAGTACTTCCACGCCGGTGTAATCCAAGTTTATGACCCCTACGCCAAATTGACCCCCTCCCCCCCCCCCCCCCCCCCCCCCCCCCCCCCCCGAATAGTTCACGCCAAATGGACCCGGGGTCTCTTAAGCAAGACAGCACGCGGCGTGATGGAACAACACGCCAAAATGACCCTCACGCCAAGCGCCAAAGTGACCCCGATTCGATCTGGCGTAAGGGTCATTTTGGGCCTCTGACACCGGCTGTATGGATGGGCAGGACTCCCCTCTCCGAACAAATCGATGGTGACCCCCATCACACTGCCCAATCCCTCCGCCATCGATCAATGCGCGTGATGGGGAAGAGGGGAGGCGGGGTGGAAAAAGGGGGGGGGGGACTTTTTAAACCCAACTCCATCTGCAGCAAGTGGGACAAGCCCAGACATAATTGACGGGCATGTACGTTGAAATGTCCCCGAGTGTAGATCAACGTGGCACAGATGCTGTGCGCCTGAAATGATTAGTGTTCAGGCCGTACTCCGTAGGCTGTAGCTGTCCCTGTCCCCATTCCCTCACCCCAACCCTCCCCACCCCCCACTCCTCAACCCTCATAACCCGCCTGAGAGGGCCGTCCAAGATCACGCTGGTGCCGTGCCCGTTAGCCCGTTCACTGAGTCCCGAGAAAAACTGAACAGCACCCAGCTGCAAGACGTATAGAACCTCATGAGCCCCCGCAGTTGCAGGGATTCAAGAGGACCTTGTCGTACAGAAACAGTCTGCGTCAACAGACACTCAAGGGTTAAACCCGAACTATCCACCCAACCAAACAAGCAGCAAGTGGTCAGCTTGACTCGGCACCAACACCAACGCTAATACGTCAATACACCGGCGTCGAGCGAATCTACAAACAGGGATCTGGTTAGGATTGACAACGACAGCCCAAGAGTAGTGCTTGAGTCTTGAGTGATGTGACTTTCACACACCCCGCCACTCACGCAACGAATAGTCGCGTATCCGTATGCGGCACGTCTCCAGTGATTTAAATTGATCAACCTTGTCCGAGAGTTCCCATGCATCGGGACTCCCGCAGCTCATGGGCTCGGGAAGCTGACGTCATGACGCCAGTCGTGGCGGCCATCTTGTGAGGATACGGGACTACTCAAGCGCTTATAGGGAAATCGGCGCTGTTTTTGTAATGTCAGGAAGTCCTGACGTACTATAAGCAATAACATCAAGTCTTGCCATCACTGTAGGAAACCGCTCACCAGAATCTGTTTTTGTTTGTTTCCAAAGAGGAAGAAAAATGAAGAAAAACGTGTTGAAACACTATTTCGCTACTATCTCATGACTATGGTATCCTCATAAATTGGCGTCTGACGCGCCGACGCTGCTAGGCAACGCGGGGTACTTCCCGAGCCCTATATGCTTAATAATGGCTGGAGCAGGACTAGGTTCGGTTAGGTGAGTTCAGAGTCTACGGCACCAGAGTGATAATGGACGGCCCTACAGGTTATGTGGGACGGGGACAACTATTGCCCATTGACTGTTGAGTACGACCTGAACACTGATCAATTCAAGCGCAGTTCAACTGTGCCACTTTGATTTTACCAGGACCTATCAACGGACTCGCTATTGAACAAGCCCGAATTTTTTTCATGGATTGCGAGTTCGGTTATACTAATTCTAGGTTTTTAACCCATTACATTCTGAGGCTGATCTTTCAAAATTTGCTTATTGTTCAATGAAGGGTACATTACAGATTAGGAGTTAAATCAACCATTTTAGTTCAAGGGTGGTGCCAGAATAGCTTGGCGCCTCAAACGCCAAGCTATTCTGACACCACCCTTGACTCTAATAATCAAATTAATTTCAAGCAGTAGTGTACCAGGATAAAAAGAGTTAATGCATGTGATTCTCCCGTCCAATCCGATTAGCCTCTTTATACGATAAATAACGATTTTTGACTTGACGTGTGTGTGCTCTACCGTGCAGTTGGTCAGATTCTCTTGCATGAGCTGTAGAGGACTTTGGTAGCTCAGGTGGGTAGAACGTTAGACCGTCAACCGTGAGGTCATGGGTTTCAACCCAAGTGGGGGTCCAAATTTGTTCAGACCCATCATTGCTGCGCGGTGCCCCGTCTTTGAAACCACAATCCTGTTGCCGGGCAGCAGACCACAAGCGGCCACAAAACGGCGACTGACATGTTCATGCGCATCACAAAAGTCTCAGTGATGAGTCATAATAGGTCGTGTATGTACTGGCCTTTTGGCATTTTGTAACCAGCATTTTGTGAATGTGGCAATACCGGCCTCCTGTGAATTCCTGTGTTAATCTTTTATGATGCCAGCTGCGTTGGTGAAGTTTCAAAACAATATCCATTTGCGTGCTAATCTCATCGAGTTACACAAAAATCATGTATAACCTTCCAGTCTCTTCTATAATACAATAATTCTGATCACAAAATCTATAAAGCCGGCTGTACGATCCAAAATCACAGATTAACGCACGTTTCATAACATAGCTCAGGTCAGCCTCAGTACCCGGGAGACATAAAGTCAAACTGCGGTATTTGTGATAGCGTGATTGTAGTGCTGCGATGACTTATGAAGAAGAAAAACAACAACACGTTAGGCAAAAGGTCCTCGGGCCGACGTCAGACGTTTCTGGCCGCAAGGTAGTGAGATCTGTTTTAGTTATTTCACTTGCCTCCCACACATTCTCGTGTGTTAGAGCGGACTGATATATATATATATATATATATATATATATATATATATATATATATATATATATATATATATATATATATATATATATATATATATATATATATATATATATATATATATATATATATATATATAAATTTTTTAAAACTTGTTTCACGATTTCAGTTCTTATTTGCCGTTGTATCATGTATAAGCTGTTTTATTAGTACTCTTTAGTACTGACATACGTTAGCAATCATGGCGTATGATCGCCAGTTACATATTGGCCATTTAAATGTTTATCATTTAACTAACAAAGTTCCCGATCTGTGTGTCCTCTTGAGTCAGCCCAATCCATTTCACTTATTTGGTGTAACGGAATCGCGTCTCAATCTTAACATCAGCGATAAGGCCGTTTCTATCCAGGACTTCACTGTACTGCGCCGCGATGCTGAATGCCCGGGACAAACGGGTATTGCAGTATACATTCATAATTCAATTAGCGGTATTACTCGCAGGCGTGGGGACCTGGAGTCAAAAACCGTAGAATGCGTTTGGGTTGAGTTAAGGGCAAACAAATCAAGCCCTGTGCTGGTCGGGTACATTCACAGGAACCCAGCATCAACATTTCAATGGTTCGACGACTTTATCGTCATGATGGATAAAGTCAGACAGTCCAACTCTGAACTTTTGATCCTAGGCGATTTAAATATTAACATGTTTCTGAATAACCCTGCTTGCGAGTGCTCTGTGTCTATGTTTCATTTAAAGCAGCTAGTTAAAATAGCAACTCGTGTTAGTCCAACTTCCTCCACCCTTATAGACCACATATATACAACTACTCAATCAAGGGTGATGGCAGTAGAAGTGCCTCAGGTAGGGATTAGCGATCACTACCCGATGTGCTGTTGCTGGGCATTGAAAGCGGATAATTCATTCCGAAAACATCAGCACACGACTATTAGATACTCTCTCTCTTGGCTTGACTTCGCGAACGAATATTCTATAGGGCTTGCCCACGTCGTCTGCAGGCATTTTCGTGGCTGCGGAGGCCAATCCGGGACAGGCAGGTTCGACCGCAGTGGCTGCAGGGGAAGGTCTGGTCAGGGTTCTGAGTTATGACAACTCTGTTTTTTCTTCTGAGCCGCTTGTCCTTAAGGTTAGCTCTGCGAGAGTCCTCAAAGGAGACGGCTGCCTTGTGAATGGTGGAGCGCCAGGTGTCACGGTCCGCAGCAAGCGAAGACCACTGGCGGTGGTCGATTTGGCAGGCACTAAGTGACTTCTTGAGACCGTCTTTGTATCTCTTCTTTGGTGCCCCTCTGTCTCGGTGTCCAGTGGCGAGCTCGCCGAACAGAGTGATCTTGGGTAGGCGATGACCCTCCATCCTGGAGACGTGCCCCGCCCAGCGAAGCTGTGTCCGCAGCAGCAAAGCCTCGATGCTCACAGTTTCCGCCTGTTCAAGGACATCGACGTTGGTGACATAGTCACTCCAGTGAATGCTGAGGATGGTACGCAGGCAGCGCTGGTGAAAGCGTTCGAGGAGTCGTAGTTGGCTGCGGTAGAGGGCCCAGGACTCGGAACCGTACAGCAGGGTGGTGAGGACGACAGCTCTGTACACGCTGATCTTGGTGCCTTTTTTCAGCTGTTGATTGTGCCACACCCGCTTGAATAGTCGCCCGAAAGCACTGTTCGCTTTTGCCAGCCTGTTGTCCAGCTCCTTGTCCAGCTTGGCGTCTGACGTGATGATGCAGCCAAGGTAGGTAAACTGGTGTACAGACTTCAGTTAGGACTCGCCGATGGTGATGTGGGGAGGGCGATGCTCTTCCTTGGGTGCCGGCTGATGAAGAACCTCTGTCTTTTTCAGACTGACCTCAAGTCCAAAGAGCTGGGCAGCATCTGCGAAGCAGGACGTAATGCGCTGCAAGGCTCTCTCTATGTGTGCAACGAGGGCAGCGTCATCAGCGAAGAGCAGCTCACGAATCAGTTGGTCTAGGGTTTTCGTGTGGGCCTGCAGTCGTCTGAGGTTGAACAGGCTGCCATCGAGACGATACCTGATGTACACTGCGTCGTCATCGTCGAGGTCCACTGTGGCCTGCTTTAACATCATGCTGAAGAAGATGGTGAAGAGGGTCGGTGCCAGCACGCAGCCTTGCTTCACGCCGTTGCGAATGGGGAATGGTTCTGAGAGGTCACTGTTTAGTCTGACCTGGCCTTGCTGGTCCTCGTGGAGCTAGACGATCATGTTGAGGAACTTTGGGGGACAACCTAGTCGCTCCAGGATCTGCCACATACCTTGCCTGCTCACAGTGTCAAACGCTTTTGTTAGGTCGACAAACGTTACGTACAGCCCTTTGTTCTGCTCGCGGCACTTCTCCTGAAGCTGTCTCAGCACAAAGACCATGTCGGTGGTACTCCTGTTGGCTCTGAAGCCACACTGGCCCTCTGGGAGGTGGTCTTCAGCGATGGCAGGTACCAGCCGATTCAGGAGCAACCTTGCGAGAATTTTCCCGGCAATGGACAGCAGGGTAATTTCACGATAATTAGAGCAGGCAGACTTCTCTCCTTTTTTCTTGTACAGGGTGATGAGGACTGCATCACGGAGATCCTTTGGTAGTGTTCCTTTTTCCCAGCAGCAGAGAAAGAGGTCGTGGAGCTTGTTGTGCAGTGCTGGGCCTCCATGTTTCCAGATCTCTGGCGGGATTCCGTCAATGCCTGCTGCTTTGCCACTCTTGAGCTGGTGGATGGCTGTGAGGGTCTCTTCGGCGGTGGGCGGTTCGTCCAATTCAACCTTTAGTGGAAGGTGTGGGATTTGGAGGATGACTGTTTCTTGAACAGTGCGTTCAGCGCCGAAGAGGTCCTGAAAGTATTCCGACCAGCGGTTCAAGATGGAGGTATTATCTGTGAGGAGTGCCTGTCCATCAGCGCTTCGCAGGGGACTTTGTACCAGGTGCCTAGGGCCATACACTGCTTTCAGTGCTTCGTAGAAGCCCCTGTAGTCACCGTTGTCAGCGCAGAGCTGGGTCCTCTGTGCGAGTCTGGACCACCACTCGTTCTGGAGCTCTCTAAGCTTGAGCTAGAGACTGCTGCAGATGAGGCGGAAGGCAGACTTCTTCACAGGGCAGGAAGGCTGGGCTAGGTGGGCCTGGTGGGCGGCTCTTTTTTTTTGCTAGAAGTTCCTGGATCTCTACGTCGTTTTCGTCAAACCAGTCTTTGTTTCTCTTTCTAGCAAAGTCCAAGACTTCCACAGAGGATTTTACAATAGCAGTTTTCAATTGTTCCCAGAGTGTTTCAGGGGAGGAGTCTGCTGGATCAACTGTGTCTTTGAGCATGCGCTGTAAATCGGCCTGAAGGGCAGCTTTCTTGTCGTCACGCTGAAGGCTGGCAACATCAAGCTTTTTCTTGGGGGGGGGGGGGGGGCCTTTCTTGGGTTTCAGCTTGAGGCGGAGCCTGAGTTTGCAGCGAACAAGGCGGTGGTCAGTGTGGCACTCTGCGCTGGGCATCACTCTGGTGAGGAGGACGTCACTGCGGTCCCTCTGACGCACTAGGACATAGTCGATAAGGTGCCAGTGCTTGGAGCGAGGATGCATCCAGGTGGTCTTTCGACTGTCCTTTTGCTGGAAAGTAGTGTTGGTGATGACAAGTTGCTGCTCTGCACAGAGCTCCAACAGTAGGCGACCATTGTCATTGCAGTTCCCAACGCCATGCTTGCCGAGGGCTCCTTTCCAGGCTTCAAAGTCTTGGCCCACTCTGGCGTTGAAGTCGCCAAGGATGATGACTTTGTCGTCTGCAGGGGTGCTCTGCAGGAGGCTGCGCAGGTCAGAGTAGAACTTGTCCTTTTCTGCAGGCTCTGCCAGGAGGGTTGGGGAGTACACACTGAGAAGGGTGACGTATTGCTGGTGTCTCAGTGGGAGGCGCATGGACATGATGCGGTCGGAGTGACCCGTTGGTAGGTTTTCCAACTTAGTCGCAATGGGGGTCTTCACCATGAAGCCCACGCCTGAGAGCCGTCTTTCTGATGCAGGCCTGCCTGACCAGTAGAGGGTGTAGCCAGCGCCAAGTTCTTGGAGGCTGCCTTCCTCCGGAAGGCGTACTTCGCTGAGCGCGGCGATGTCGATGTTTAACCTCCGCAATTCATGGGCAATGAGGGCGGAGCGACGTTCAGGGCGTCCGCTGTCTGCTGTGTCGAGCATGGTTCGGATGTTCCAGCATGCTACGTTGAGTCCGGTCGTGGTCGTCATGAGAGTGGATCCATTGTTTTTTCTTGTTTTCTGACCGCATGAGAAGATGCCCGTTGACCGCGGCTAGCCAACTGGGGTTACGAGGGGATGAGCTTTGGTTAGGCCACCTTTTCTAGGCCCCTCTCCGTGTGGAGCAAGCAGTGCTGTCCCTAGAGAAGGCTGCTTGGTCGTTCAGGGTGTGCCGAGTGACGTTGTCATCCCCAGGTCAACATCAGGCGACCAATATCCTGAACCGCCTGCATGCAGGTTTGAGACTGCGGCTTCCAGTGACATCTTTCACCTGCCGTTTTGCCCCTTGCCCATCGCTACAGGACTTGGAATGTTCAGTGTCGTAGTCCGTGGGCGTTTCCTAAAGCCTGCGCGGTGGAGCTTTTTGGTGGAGTGCAGTGTGCGCAGTACTGGCCCCACCCTTTAAACCCTTGGTTCGTTTGTCATGGCCTAGCAAGCTGGGACGGTGGCATCGAGGTCCTCGGGTCGTAGGTTTTATATCAGACTGTCCTTGTCTTAGTCTCTGGCTCAAAAGCCTTCCCCGGAGACACGGGGGCTTTGATGTCAGGGGTTTCCTCCCTTAGCCTTTCCGCAGCCAAGCGTCCAGGCATGCAAGGCAGCAGGGGACTCGTGGGGGCCGGGGTCGTCTATGTCCCGTGCAGATGTGAACATCTGCCCACTGCCCAGACGGTGACACCAGAGGAGAAAAATCCAACGCCGGAACCCGGTATCGAACCTCGCACCTTTGGCATTGGAGGCAGATCCCTTAACCACTGCGCCACCACTATTAGATACAGATCACTTAAACACTTCAACAAGGAAACATTTCTTTGTGATTTAAGTAGCGCACCCTTTGATACAGTGTACTACGCATAATGACCCTAACGATGCTTTGTCTAAGTGGTACGGACTGTTCCTTGGTGTTCTCGATAAACACGCTCCATTCAGAGAGAAACGGGTGAAGAACCCCCAGCTTCCCGCCTGGTTAAGTAAGGAAGTCAAGGGTGCCATGCAACTCCGAGATGACTATAAAAGAAGGAAGGATTTTGTAGCTTATCGAAGGCATGGAAACCATGTTAAACATTTAGTTAGGAAAGGTCAAAGGACACTTTTCCACCGTCTTATGAACGGAAAGAAAAATGTCGTATCTGTGTGGCGAGCGATCAATGCTTTTACGAGGTCCAAAAATACCGCACAATGTACACAGTTATCAGCTGATACCTTGAATCAGCATTTCCTCTCGGCTGCCAGTACGTTGCTAAAAAATACATATTCTGGTCAGTCTTCAGCTGTGTCAGAAAAGCTAAAGACGTTTTGTGCAGAACGGCTGGACCCTGATACGTCATTCAGCATTCCCCTGTTAACGATATACGACGTGGGAAAAGCCATCTCGTACTTGAAGAACAAACGTACTTCTGGCAATGATGGTATTAGTAGCTCAGTTCTGAAAATGACCCTACCGTATATTGTAGATACCTTGACATATATAGACAACCTTGCATAAAGTAGGGGATATTTCCATCTTCTCTAAAAACAGCCAAAGTGATCCCACTACCTAAAACGAAAGACCTTGCCGACCCTAACAAGTTCAGGCTCATTTCGCTACTGTCAACACTGTCGAAACCGATAGAAAGACACATTCACACACACTTACAACAGTTTCTAGAAAAACACAAACTCATACATCCATTACAATCTGGCTTTCGGCGGAAACACTCCTGTCACACAGCATTGGTACACCTAGTTGACATATGGCTTACTGCCATAAATAGCAGTCAAATGACTGGAGCAGTATTTTTGGACCTTTCAAAAGCATTTGACCTCGTCAATCATAAAATTTTAATTCAAAAACGTAATGTCTATCAACTAAGCGCAGACACACTTGCCTTCCTTACGTCATATCTGCATGGGCGTACGCAGTATGTCTACGTGAATGGTAAAAACTCACCTGAGGGGGTGATAGAACATGGAGTACCACATGGATCGATTCTTGGTCCATTATTGTTCTCTGTCTTCATAAACGACCTTCCATTACATATATCTGACTCCAGTGTAACTTGCAGTCTTTTTGCAGACGATGGAACGCTGGACGTTTCGTCATCAGACGTAACATGTATGGTGAAGATTCTCCAGGACAGTTTAAATGAGGTATCTGAATGGTGCAGAAATAACGCCATGATACCTGATCCCACTAAAACCAAATGCATGCTGATTTCCACACGGCAAAAGCATCAGTTGAGCGCCCCTCCACTTCAACTAACACATATCGGCCAGCCTGTGGAGCAAGTCAGGGAACAACGCGTGCTTGGAATCAACTTAAACGACAAGTTGTGCTGGCAAGGCGACACTACTAAACTGTGTAAAATAGTATCTAAAAATGTATTCCTCCTGTCGAAATTGAGACATTTCGCTGATGAGCCAACAAGGAAACTCTTCTACTATACCCATATTCAGTCACATTTGGACTATGCCTCATCTATTTGGGACGGTAGTAGCGATGCTAATTTAAAAAGTCTGAACTCGCTCCACAGAAGAGCCATTAAACTCATTGTTGACAGACCCTCAGAAGTCATTAGTACTGACAATAAGTTCAAGCTGTTAGACATTTTGCCACATGAAAAACAGTTTATGTATAATAAGTTGGTGCTCATGCGCAAAATCACCCTCTCAGAAACACCAACCTATCTCAATAGTTTGTTCCACTTTGCTCATACGAGGTCCAGTCGAACACCAGGGAACAATCTTGTTGTACCGATGCCTCGACTGGACATTTATAGGTCGTCATTGTCCTATTCTGGTGAAAAGTTATGGAACTCTATTCCTGCAGATGTTAGAGCCGCGCCATCGCTTAAAACTTACCAAAAAACAAGCTGCTGAAACATCTAGACAAAACTTAATTTTTCCTTTTATTTTTATTTTTATTCTTACATGTAGCACTCTATGCCTTGTGCGGCATTCCACGGATAGTCTGCATTCTCTTGTAACATTTATGAACTCATGTAATATACCGCTGGCATTCCAGCAAGCCGCATTATGTAATATCCATGACCCCATGGACTCGGCCGCTGGCCAGACGGGATGCCGTCGATAGACACAGCATTAAACGCTCGCGCCGCGTGGCAGTGCTATAGTTTCTTCGCGTCGACCCGCGATGATTGCGGGATCACTATACATTACTTTTACTGCAGACTATAGCATCTAGCTGTGCGCGGTTTAGTGGCGCGGAGAGGCCGCTATCACATGTGTGTGAGGGTGTGTTGTTGTGTGTGTGTGCACGCGCGCATGCCTACGTGCTTGCGCGCGCGCGCGCGCGTGTGTGTGTGTGTGTGTGTGTGTGTGTGTGTGTGTGTGTTTATGCGTGTTGTATGTTTGTTGGAGTGAGCCGTGTTGATTTTTAAGATGAGAACAATAGCGGTTTTATGTGCAAAATCCTTTATACTCTTTATATTTGCTGTAGTATAGTTTTCAGTGATAAAATGTATGTGTACATGATATACTGATGTGTGTGTGTGTGTGTGTGTGTGTGTGTGTGTGTGTGTGTGTGTGTGTGTGTGTGTGTGTGTGTGTGTGTGTGTATCAGTGTGTGTGTGTGTGTGGAGGGTTGTGCAGGCTTGGCTTGTCGTCTGTAGGTTACAAGCTAATCTGGCACAAACCTGTGCACGCGGCAAATGCACACCGGCGCGTGTGTGTGTGTGTGTGTGTGGGGGGGGGGGGGGGTTAAGAGAGTGATTTTATGTACGTTATCTTGTTTTGTAGTGTGTAGCAAAGACAAGAATGAAAACAGGTCTGCGCACCTATTCTTTTATCCTTGGAAAAATAAAGTTTCATTTCATTTCATTTCTCTCTCTCTCTCTCTCTCTCTCTCTCTCTCTCTCCTCTCTCTCTCTCTCTCTCTCTAACGCACGCACGCACGCACGCACGCACATACACACACACACACTCACATGCTCGCACGCCCGAATGCATACACATTTACCCATAAACATCCGTGAAACTCTCCCCCCCCCCACCCCCCTCGGCCCACTGGCTCCCCACCGCCTATCAACTCACCCCCACTACCCGTACCCCCCACTGCCAGCATTATTCCGCCCTTAATTCAAGCCCCAAACCCGTACCAAGATGCTGAGAGGTGCTTCATTCAAGTTGTCTCGCTCGGTCGCCTTCTAGTGTCGGTCGCATTTCATCCGACACAGCAACCGACACAGAACTGAATGGAATGCGACTGTTATATCGGGTATCATTTCTTACTAAAACACTTTGAGGGAATATCTCCACGTTTCTCTCCCCTCCTCCCCCCCTCCCCCCCTCTCCCACCCCCACACCTCTCCCCCCCCCCCACCTTCCCCCACCTCCCCCCCCTGACCTCAACCCCTCCCCCCTCTCACCCCCTCTCACCCCCCTCTCACCCCCTCCCCCTCCCTCCCCCCCTCTCCCCCCCCCCCCCCCCCCCCCCCGAAAAAGATTTCATTTTGATATCATGACAATATTCGACTGGTCTGGCGGTTTAACGATTTCTTTCCCTTTCAAGTGACCAGCGTTCTCTGCCTTTAACTCATTCGAGACGTGCTGCACCGGTTCGGCCACGCGGCAACAACCGCGTAGCCGGATGCGGCACTTCTTGAATGTGTTAATCCAGTACTGGAGAACAACTCTTTCAGAAGTCAGTGTATGCCAACTGCGCAAATTTCAAATGTCCGGTCATCCTACTTCATGGTATTTCAAGAAAAGTCACAAGCCTAGGGAATTAACTCATTCGAGACGTGCCGCCTACGAATACGTGGCGAACGCCAGGCCAATGCGTATCCGTAGGCGGCACGTCTCGAATAAGTTAACATAATTTCGTCATAATTTATTTTCAAAGGTATCTGTGTGTGTGTGTGTGTGTGTGTGTGTGTGTGTGTGTGCGTGCGTGCGTGTGTGTATGTGTGTGTGTGTGTGTGTGTATGTGTGTGATGGTGTGTGTGTGTGTGTGTGGTGTGTGTGTGTGTGCGTGCGTGCGTGTGTGTGTGTGTGTGTGTGTGTGCGTGCGTGCGTGTGTGTGCGTGTGTGTGTGCGCGCGCGTGTGTGTGTGTGTGTACTGTGTGTGTGTGTGTGTGTGTGTGTGTGTGTGTTTGAGCGGAGTTGGAGTTGAGCGGCAACCTAGGGGTAAAACGGTCACGTGAACGAAATAACAACCGTAGCCACTCGTTAGGAGACATTATTACACATTAACACATATAACTTCATATCAGATGTTTATGTTCGTCAAACAGTTGTATTAGGCAATGTTTATATTGCTCCGGGAGCGCTTAGGACCGTTAACTGTTTATAGTTAGACCACCGTCGTTGCCGGACTACAAGGCACAAGCCTGTGTAGCGAAAAGGTCAGCACGCCAAGGTCGTCAGCGCGATATCGGCCCAAACTTGAATGGGCAAGCAAATTGTCCTCGCTGGGACTGAGTCGATATCGGCCCTTGGGTCTTCTGCTTCATGGGAATGCCACAGTGGGTGGTCGAAAAGGTCTCCTCGCTGACCGTCTGGGAGCTGACCGGAATACCCAAAGTGCAAAAGGCCATAGGCCGATCTCGGCCGCCGTAAGTTGGCCCGCGCACGTACGTGCGCGGGCCAACGGCGGTCGACGTCGGCCCGATGGCCTTTTGCGCACTGGGATAGAGGTCTCATCATTTAAACATGGGGCATTAGAAATGTTACATCCGCATAGCCCGCTGTCGCATTGTTCTCGCGGGATAATTGAGAGGAGATTGCGAAAGGTCACGTGGCTGCGGCGGAAATGTGATCAAGTTGAGAGGTGACGTATGTGTGTGAATTGGGGGATCCCTGTGGTGTGTGATAGATTGTTGTTTGCGGGTTTGCGGAAGAAGCCGCCGGCTAGGTATGCCTACGCAGTTTGGCATATTCATTTGTTTTCTGTTAATGTGATGACAAGGAAAAAGAAATGCGACATTTATGGACTTAGTGTTTTCGATGATTCCAAAAATGTCGCATTTTTCTTGTTTCTTTTTTCTCGTGAGTGTAGTTGTAAAAAGAATAATGATGTAATGAGAAATAATATTTAACAAAATCCCCCGCGAAATTAGTCAGATACACATAAAACTCGCACACATTCCGACATGAATGCGCGCACGCACACAAACATTCACACGAAAAGGCGCGCGTGCGCACACGCACAGGCGCACGCACACACACACACGCACGCACGCACACACACACACAAACACGTACAGACGCACACTCAACCACACATACACGCGCACACACTCACACACACGCTCAAACACACATACACATACACCTACACACACTCAACTGTACACAAACCAAGAGGAATCACTCTCAGCGCCGGACAGACAAACAGTTAGTTCCCCTGCCCCCGCCTATCAGGCACCCAATCGCCAGCCCACAGAGAAATACGCAGGTATAGAATAAGACGATCATTTGCATCTTCAAAAAAGATGCATCAGGTCTCTTATATAACCCATGTCTTTCTCCGGAACTTAGGAAGTAGGCAGGGGAAACATACATACACAAACACGAAGGTGCACTACCATATGTGGTCACTGAGGTAAATACCCTAATTTCCCACAGTAGATGCACAGAACATTACACAACAATGTAACGATATAGCGATACAAATTTGCCTCGAGTTATAAATACTCACAAACCAGATAGGTGAGGCTAGCGCTGGCAGAATTGTACACAAACCAAGAGGAATCACTTCGTGTTTGTGTATGTATGTTTCCCCTGCCTACTTCCTAAGTTCCGGAGAAAGACATGGGTTATATAAGAGACCTGATGCATCTTTTTTGAAGATGCAAATGATCCTCTTATTCTGTACCTGCGTATTTCTCTGTGGGCTGGCGATTGGGTGCCTGATAGGCGGGGGCAGGTGATCTAACTGTTTGTCTGTCCGGCGCTGAGTGATTCCTCTTGGTTTGTGTACAATTCTGCCGGCGCTAGCCTCACCTATCTGGTTTGTGAGTACACACACTCAAGCATACAGATGCACCACAGAGACATTATCACACACTGACATACACATAAGCACACAAAAAAACGCACACACTGACACACACACACACACACACATACAAACACACACACGTACACACACACAACACACACACACCATCACACACCACCTATGTCAGTCAGATTCACTGTTTATTTCATTTTTAACGTGTCAGTATTTTTACCTGTTCATTATTACAGTGCTATAATAATCAATAGTTGCATTAGTAGACCAGTTTTAACCCATTCAGCCCTGACGCGCTACAGCAGGAGCTGGGTCGACCATGATAATTCAAGGGCAGTGCCAGATTAGCTTGGCGCCTGTCGGCGCCAAGCTATTCTGGCACTGCCCTTGAATTATCACGGTCGATCCATCTCCTGCAACTGGTGCAAAGTCATTAGATGACACCTCAAAAATTTGGTAAATACGGCCGTCGGGCTGAATGAGTTAAGAGAGGCATCGATTTGCTTCAGTCACTCCGGCCGCTTGTATTCAATCTGATACTGAATCAACGAGCCACCACCAGCATCTCTTGAGAGAAAAACAGCACACATAAAGTCAGGTCTGATTGAAGGAAATCGATTCAGTCTTGGCTGTAAGATACAACCAGAACTGGCATGGTGTCAATTTCCGCTTGAAGCTTTTTTCCCAAAACTGTCAAACCCGTATCCGTCGTAAACCACTCTCGCTCAATAAACCATCAGTCTCCATTTCAACAAAATGTAGATGTACCTAATTCCAACAAGAGGCATAGAGCCTCGTGAGCTCCCGCAATTGCGGGGGCTATAGGCTCTATGTCTCTTGTAGACATAAGCACCTGACAAATCTTTACAGTGCACTGAAAATGCACCTGACCTCCATTTGGAAAAGTGGAAGACGCATGTATTTCAACGCAAGAGCCATAGCTGCCGTGCTCATGCGGGGGTTCACAAGGGTCTATGTCTCTTTTGCGGAGGAAGGATGGGGAGTAATCACGTTAAAGTGCCCATCTGTGGCACACCGAAAAAAAAAAAAAAAAGGCGCTGGGTTGACTCTAAGAAGCTGGGCCCACGCTACCACAAACACCTATTGCCGGGCGCAATTTTGTGGCGGCAATGTTGCCGCCTCAATTTAGGGGCGCCTACAATATTGCCGCCACAAATTGCGACCCGATACAAACCGAGTCTATTCATTTGTGGTAGCCGGCAAGGCTCGAGCAATGTTGCCGCCTCTCAGCCAATCAGCGGTGTTCTTGCGCCATCCGTTCTACTTCCGGCGAGCCGGAAAAAATGGCGGAGAAGCTGAGCGACGGCCGACGACTTTGAGACTGTAATATTCATTGGAGACGCGCCGCATGTGAAAACGCTGCTAATAGCTGCGTATCCGTATGCGGCACGTCTCCAGTGAGTAAATTGATCAACCTTGTCCGAGAGTTCCCATGCATATGGGACTCCTGCAGCTCCGAATATTTCAACCGGGCGCGCCGTGAGAGCTGTTCCATAATAGTAATGGCAGGTCAGTCAGTACAACACATTGCGCGAACATTGATACGTGTGCCAGGAAGCCGATGTGGCAGGTGGCAAATTGTTGCTTACCACACATTGCTAGTGGCAAATTCTGGTAGCGTGGGCCCAGCTTCTAACACGGTGCCAAGTAGCCAACACAGCACATCAATAATTTAAAAGCGGTCGCTATTGACACCCTTAAACAGAACTCTTTTCACGTGCGCGCTGCATAGATACTAAAGCAACGAGCTTCTGGTGCGCTGCCTCTCGGCTTTTGTTAGCCTAAAGCTATTTTATTGGCAATATATTTATGTTCCCTTTTAAACTCTATGAGGAGGTGAGGCCGGTCTGGCACCAAGCCACCAAAGCATCCTCCTGGCGGTCTGAAAGGGACATAGATGCTAATTTGTCGACTTTCTTGCACAGGACTAATCAGCATTTCTACACCTTCTTGGACAAATGTACGTCTGTGTCATCTCATGCCAGAGGAGGTCGGCGGGCAGTTGGCACTCCTTGAGTCTGGGACGATGTCTGGGGAAAGCCGCGCCGGCTTCTTTGTAATTTCTGCCGGCCAACCGGCGGGCGAACGTAATCTGCGACATCCGATGGAAGGGAGCATAGATTCTCATGAGCCCCTTGCGTGCTGCAGGGGCTCACGAGAAATTACGCGTGCCGGCCCAATCTACAAGCGCCAGACAACATCAACAACAACAACAAAATAATAATCAGAAAAAAACGTTGAGGTGAAAATATGGAGCTATAGCATTGTTGGACGTCCACATCACCTTCTTTTTCTACCAGATGTGATAGAGTGTCAAGGTGCACGGCTAAATCCTTCCCTGTCAGTCCACGGATGTATATTTTGTTTCTAAAGTCTGTGATCACGGAACGACCAACAGTCACAACTGTCCGAAGAACATAGACACAAAGTGGTCTCGGCAAGCTAAGAGGCATAGATCCTCATAAGCCCGCGCAGTCGCATGAGCCCCGCAGCATGTCTGCAGAAAAGTCTTTCAGTTCATAACAATTAAATTTCATAAGTAAGTCATTCGACATCATTCCAATGTGTTTCCGATGACTCGAATCATGTTGCATTTCAAGAGTCGTTTGCTCGTCAGTATATAATGCGAACTATTGACATTTAATAATAATAGCATTTATTATATTATATAATATTATATTATATGTTTTCCTCCCTACGTCACACGACCAGTCACTTTAGCGCAAACCGTACCATGTGACCGTGATATAAAAAACCCTGTAGCGAAAAATGGCGGACGTTTTGTCGCCCTCTCGATGAGGCATCTTGGATGCGAGTTTTGTTCTATACTAAGATCGCCAAACGTTCTAAAGTACAAAGTTAGTTAGTGTTTTTCGAAACAACAAGCACACTCAGTATTGGAGACGGCAACGTCAAGACATATTTTAAATTACGTCATAATGTGATGAAACTCTATTCTCACGCATAAGGTTCACACAAAGGGTTTTGTATGGTACGGTTTTGTCAGCGGTTTGTCTTGTGACAAATATCGCATGTGGGCACGAGGCCACGTACAATCATAGGGACAGCGTTTTGCATGGGATTTTAGCGAGAGTTCAGGCGAACAGATCTGTAGGGAATTCAGTACGGGCTAGGCTGTCATTGTGGACGGATGTATGTCAGATACACTAGCCGTATTCCAAGACTCTGAAACCTAGAATTCAGGTATGTTTTTATATGTACTATTAACAGCTACTGAGTTAAAAGATAGTATGCATTAGTAAGTGCTAATTTGGTTGTGTAGCCGGCGTTGATTTGTTTCAGTTATGTGGGTTTGGAATTCGTTGAGAAAACCAGTGATTTTCTATGTGGTTATTTACCGAGATGGATAACTAAGGAATGTGACGTGTGTATGCTTAAGTCGTTATGAAGGTAGTACGTGGTTAAGTATTGTCTTTTTTAATGTATGAAAGAATGTATGGCGAGTGTTAGGTTATAGTCTGTTTCAATGTAGTGACAGAGTTATGGAGTGTTACGAAAGTAGTTCGGGTTATGAAGCACGTGTGTGTAAATGAACGTGTGAGTTATGTGTATCAGCCAGGTTACGTAATGTACCTCATATCATCCAATATGTGTGCCGCCGTGAGATGGCCTTAGTCGCCTGCTCGGCGTTAAACCCAAATAACTAACCAATATGTGTGTGTTTAGCAAGTGTTATGATATTAGGACTTTATTGTACAGAGTTCTTGTGTGGAGCGGAGCGACGGACGCCGAGACGTCAGTCAACAGAGGCTACCGGCGAGGGACTTACTGCGAGGTCATTTTTTCACTCAGGGAGTGAGCGACCGGTGGCGAGACACCCTGGTCAGCAGGGACTCCGCAACGGAGCCAGTCAGGAGGACGTCCACGGTGAGAGAAACGGGACGACTCGGAAGCGTGCGACGAAAGACCTACACGCCTAGACGTGGGAGGACAGAACGTTACCAAGCGAGAACACCAGTAAAACAGATTGGATTGTGAGAGATAATTACCTAGCCTGGCGTTTACATTGTGTATGTGTATGTGGTGTTGAATTGCTTGTAGTGACTCGGGGTGTTGTACGTAATATAGATAGTGTTTTCGTTCTATTATTTTATATAAAGGTCCATAGTAGAAAGAGCTGGTGTTTGTGTTTACCGCGTGAATGCGCCCGAATGAGTCAGTGGCGGTGTATGCGTCTGTTGTGCGAGAGTCTGTACGTACGACTGGGGCAAGTCTGCGTGCGTTACACATAAGTCTATTATGTATAAATGTATATTCCTTTGACGTCAGTCATGTCTGGCGTGATACAGGTCGCAAGATGTCTTCTTGATTTCTTTTACGAAAATAGTGGAGGAATGAAAACTAATGCGTTATTGGTCGGAGGGGTTCGCTGCACGGACCCTTGTAGGCCTTAGGGAGGTCAAAGGAACCATTGTACCCCTCAGGCCTTCGGCCTTCGGGGTACAATGTTTCCTTTGACCTCCCTCAATCCTACAAGGGTCCGTGTAGCGAACCCCTCCTACCAATAACTTTATATTATATATTATATTATATTATATTATATTATATTATATTATATTATATTATATTATATTATATTATATTATATTATATTATATTATATTATATTAATATTATATTATATTATATTATATTAGCTACATTTTGCTCGATGTATTGCCAAAAACAGGCAGATGTGATTACAAGACCCGAATAAAAATGTCAGAGTCGTAAGACGAGGACATTTTGATTCGGGTCAAGTCATCACATCTGTCGGTTATTGGCACTGTATCTAGCAAACTTTGGCTCAATATAATTCATGTACCCAGTCCAAAACAAAACTTCAACTCGCGTCCTTCAGTTTGCGTCCGACTGCGGTGTTCAGACAAAACATGTGATTCGCTGATGATTGCGTTTCGGACTATCGACTGAGCGCGCAAATTTTGTCTGCCTATGAGAAAAAAAAAATCAGTGCTTTCTACTCGTAATTAGATCACGGATAATGGACAATATCAGCAGGTTTGTTTATTTTGCCCTTTTCTTGGATTATTTCGTGCTTCCATTTTGACAAATGCAAGTATCAAGATTACATTTTTTTTTTATTTTTATTTATTTTTTTTTTTTTTTTGGGGGGGGCTGCAAAGGATATGGGGAAGGAAAGTATATCAGCAAATTCGTGAATATTAATTTGCTTGTTATACAATATATCAATACATGTGTCAAAGAAGGAGTACTTTATGAACTGTGTACATAGCGCCATAACCCAACATTAATCACGTTGATTCTAAGCGCTTAAAAACGTAGAGACGTAAAAACGAGACCCCAAAACAGAGCTAAAAGGCTAAGGGAGAAAATAATAACAAAGTGAGGACGAAAAAAGTTAACCCTTTGGGTGTCGGTTGCGGTTTTAAGCGCGATGATTCCTGCAGGAATCGTCGTGACTAAAACCGCTACCGACACCCAAAGGGTTAAACTATTGTCATCAAACGTAGACAAAGAATTCAACTGGGAAAGGATACACAAACTAGACAGACGCCTGACGGTGTTTTTAACCCCTTCACTGATAATGGACGCAAAAATTGTGTTCACTCAAATCTTTGTCCGCTCAACACCAAACGGCCCCAGCGGCCTAAAAAGGAACGTGGATTCAAAGTAGAGTTAGCAAGACGGATCCACATGAGGCCCTCCCCCCCCCCCCCTCCCCGCAAACTGCTTGTGCTGCATGTGAAACAAAAACAAGTGCAGGAGGGGGGGGGGAGGGACCGGGAAGTTCATGAAGATCTGTCTCTTGCAGTCCCTGTGCGCAAGAGAAGATCGGGCCGATGTTAGCCGCCGTTGGCCCGCGCACAACGTCGGATAACATGGGCCAACGGCATCTTTTTATGCGCTGAGGTTGACTTCCGACTTCTGATTCTTTCGGAGGGCTGCATATACCCACCGCATCAAGTTATTAACTGACTATCATGTGCCTGTGGCCTTAGAAAACGCCAGCGGGGAGGCGGAAGACTTAGTGATAGAGTCCTCTTTGTCGGCGGAGAAGGATTAGAGACTCCGGAACACGGGATTGACTAACCAGTTAGCTATGGGTCCTCGGGCTTACGGCGCCCGCTGTTGGTGACATGTGGGCCGGACAACGCAGGGCGACACAAGCCGGCGGACCTTCAGTTTGCCGACTGGGCGGCCGGTCATTTACAGTTTCAGACTAAAGGGTCACTGACATGGGGCATCGCCTCCTCTCTCTCTCTCTCTCTCTCTCTCTCTCTCTCTCTCTCTCTCTCTCTCTCTCTCTCTCTCTCTCTCTCTCTCTCTCTCTCTCTCTCTCTCTCTCTCTCTCTCTCTCTCTCTCTCTCTCTCTCTCTCTCTCTCTCTCTGTGTTCTTTGTGTTGCCTCTCCATTGATTATGCGTGGCCGGCGGCGGCGCGCGTGCGTGTGTGCGTGTGTTCGTTCGTTCGTTCGTTCTCTGGTTCATTCGTTCGTTCGTTCTCTGGTTCGTTCGTTCGTTCGTTTGTTCTCTGGTTTGTTCGTTCGTTCGTTCTCTGGTTCGTTCGTTTGTTCGTTCGTTCTCTGGTTCATTCTCTGGTTCGTTCTCTTGTTCGTTCTCTTGTTCGTTCTCATGTTCGTTCGTTCGTTCGTTCTCTGGTTCGTTCGTTTGTTCGTTCGTTCTCTTGTTCGTTCGTTCGTTTGTTCTCTTGTTCGTTCATTTGTTCGTTCGTTCTCTTGTTCGTTCGTTCTCTTGTTCGTTCGTTCGTTCGTTCTCTTGTTCGTTCGTTTGTTCGTTCTCTTGTTCGTTCGTTTGTTCGTTCTCTTGTTCGTTCGTTCGTTCGTTCGTTTATTCTCTTGTTCGTTCGTTCGTTCTCTTGTTCGTTCGTTCGTTCGTTCTCTTGTTCGTTCGTTCTCTTGTTCGTTCATCGTATGTTCGTTCTCTTGTTCGTTTGTTTGTTCGTTCGTTCGTTCATTCTCTTCTTCGTTCTCTTGTTCATTCGTTCGTTCTCTTGTTCGTTCGTTTGTTCTCTTGTTGGTTTGTTCTCTTGTTCGTTCGTTCGTTCTCTTCGTTTGTTCAAGTTCATTCGTTGGTTGGTTGGTTGGTGTGTTTGTGTGTGTTTGTGTGTGTTTGTTATTTTGTTACTTTGTTACTTTGTTTGTTTACTACTTTGTTTGTTACTTTGTTTGTTACTTTGTTACTTTGTTTGTTACTTACTTTGTTACTTTCTTATTTACTTTCTTTGTTACTCAGTTTCTTTGTTGAACGGAGTACACTTTGTGATTTCACTGTCCGTCCCACTGAATCGACCAACCGTCTTGAAACTTGTTTCGCGCTGACTTTACCTCATCATCCAACGTCTACTACGTGTATACAAAAGACTTGATCCATATCATACTGAGGCTAAATGCTTCAAATGTGTACACTGCCATATGCTAGCTACCTTATAGTACTTACAGATAAGAATATAGACCAATGGCTTTAGTTCAAGGCTGGTGCCAGAATAGCTTGGCGCCTCTAGGCTCTTCTGGCACTACCCTTGAACTATTTTAGTCAAACTTATTTCACACACTGGTGTATTCCGAATGATAAGGGTTAATTGTGCATCAGAACCATTCATAGCTCATTGTCTGCGCATGACAAAAGATTGTGACGTCTCACGGAGTTTAACTCACAGTTAAACAAGTCACGTTGGCGGCTGTTTTGCGTGTGTGGTGGTCTGCGATTTTGGACCTTACTGCCTGATGCTGTAAGGTCCAAAATCACAGACCACCACACTATGAAACCGTGTACACGCTGAGATTTCGATCTTATGTATGCCCTGACCCCTTCACAGCTAGCGATCATGCCACATTTTGTTTTCGAATCCATCAGCCAGTTGACCGCAGGATCCGCTTGCTAACCTTTGACAGCAGAACCTGTTTTGAGCGAGCACCCTCATAACAGCTCACCCTGTCATTAAAGACCATCATTTAGGTGGCTAAATGATGGGTCATTAATGACAGATGACACTTATCTCCCCTTCAAGACTCGTCTCGAGAGACAGCACCTGCCTTTTAAGACTTGATTCTTGCAAGCGTCTATGTTCAAGGGACCTATGTGGCTTTTGGGTCGTTGAATGAACAAGGATTTCTGAAATACAATATACGATCAGTGGCAGTGAAGGGGTTAATTAATGCAGAATACATTGCACTGCTTAGTTAACTCCCTCCCCCTCCCCTCCCCTCTCCCCCTCCCCCCCCCCCCCAAGTGTTCTTACATTCTGGCCTGTGCTGGTTCCGTCTTGCCTGTAAAAAGATGAGACTGAGAATAAGATTGAGATCGATACCCTGTTGGCTTCGAGGGGAAAAAAAATACTGAAAGACAAAGAAAAGGGTAACCTCTTACTACCAGTGGACGCAGGTTGTGGGTTGTCGTTTGTTTGTTTGTTTTTTGTGGGGTTTTTTAAAAATAAATAAAGGTCTATTCAACGTCAAATAGCCTTGACCCCGACGTCAAAGGAACATGGATAAAAAGTCGTTTCAACAAGAGGCATAGATCCACATAAGCCCCCGCATTTGCGGGGGCTCATGTGGATCTATGCCTCATGCCTACTGGGTGGTGCTGACTTTTTCTCGGCTGTGATGGGGTTAATGAATACATCTGAGTGCAATTGTTCTATCCTAACCTACGTATAGTATACTGACGAGCAAAAGAAATGCCGCGACATTTTTGCAATCATCGGAAACAATGAAGTGTCGCATTTCTTTAGCTCGTCAGTATACGTGTCTAGCCACTAAATATAAATTAGCTCGGGTGTGGGTGAGGCCGCACCTGTCATCTGGACCCAGTGTGCTCAAAGCACTCTGGCCGACGTTAGGCGCAGTTGCCCCGAGCGGCCGACGTCGGACCCCGAGGAAGGAAGCGGACGCGGCCGGGATACGGACGGACAATGCAAAAGCCGAAAGGGCGCGCTCCCGGTACTGAGTTCACTGGTATAGTCGATGTTCTGAGCGCAACATAGATCCACACTAGTCCCCTCTGATGCAGGAGACTTACGAGAATCGATGTCAATCGTGCGTTAGTTTTACATCAGTGTTTTGTTTTTGTTTCGGTCCAAGGAAGTCCGTTCACAATTTTGCAAAGGAAGTCAGGCGCGTTTTGTACTTGATTACACCAGGAAGAATAAATAAATAAGTATATGAATAAACGAATAAGTGAATAAATAAATAATATATGAATACATAACATACATACACACACACACACACACACACACACACACACTGTCATACACACACACATGCATACATACATACATACATACACACTTACATACATACTACATACATACATACATACATACATACATACATACATACATACATACATACATACATACATACATACATGGGTAACTCTTTAAAGCTGTGTACGAACAGTGTGACATTGACCACACAAACTTAATTACCTCTAAATGTTTTTTTCCTATGTTTTCTTGTAAATAAAGATTCAAATCATCATTTTATGTCAGAAAAAAAGAATATTTGCATTCATGCATTTGCATGTTTTTGTGAGGTGGTAAAGAAACGAAAAAGTAAATCTGTCCAACGTAACATTTGAAAGTATGAAGGAAAGCAAATTCAATAGAGCTTCGCGCTCTCTCTCACAACTAGCCTTCCGCTGACAACCGGAAGCTATTCATATGCAACAAAGTTCGTGGGCTGTAGGCTTTCTATCGTAAAATGTGAAAATGATGTAGTCCAACGTAACAGCGGAAACAGGAAGCGATTGTCGATTACCATTTTAAAAACCCGGAAAAAGTCTATATTTTCTCAATTTTAATCACCGACCTACACGTTTCTAACACATCTCCCACGAAGGTCTCATGATAAAAAATAGTTCTGTCTTCATACGTGTAGTGAATAGAAGCAGTGCTTTTTGGTTGACAAGTGTGGTAAAAACACGCGTTACGTTGGACAGCAATTTTTCTCACTGCCCAAAAACGCAAGATATCGGAATTAATTTTTGGAGAAAATAAATCACTCACTTCAGTTCACAAACAGCAGAAAACAGCAGGTTTAGGCTTTTTATTGATATATGAAATGAGGAAGGACCTCAATGCATGTCACACTTCAATCCACCATTTTGGGCAACTTTTTGTTATTTCAGGCGTAAAAACACAAACGCAAAGGCGTCGTATTTGGGGGTGAATTTTATTTTAATTCAAAGTCTTTTCAATTCCTTACGGATCGGTATCAGCAACACAACCGATCGATAGAAAAGGTTTACAAAAACACTCATCTGAGAGTATGACCCTTTGTGGTACACAGCTTTGGAGAGTGACCCATGTACATAGACATACATGAAAAAATGAATGAATGAATGAACGGACGAACGAAGAAATAATTGAATAAATAAACAAATAAATAATTACATAATAATAATAATAAATAAATAAATAAATAAACACTGTACTCCTTGAGAAGGCTCTTTACGGGAATTCTGCACTACCATCTAATACTTTTGCCAAGACAAATTTGCGGCGGAGATAAAAGCATCACGTGTTGAAAAATTGAGATTTTTTTTTTTCCGGTCTAACGACGAAAACAACTTATCCCAAGCAACAGATGCTTGCATTGTGCGCCATAATATCTAAAGGGAACTTAGGTGTTCCGAGAGAGTGCGGATCCAAAATGTCTTATGCATCACCATCAGATCATCCGGTAAGTTGATGCGTCAACGAATCTTTGCGGTTGGATTCGAGACCTCGGTTCTAGAGCCCCCCCTTCCCCCCCCCCCCCCCCACCATTCCGCCTAAAAAAAATGAGGTCCCGACCGGTGTTACATGAGCCCTCGCAACTGCGGAGGCTCACGAAGATCTATAAATCTTGCATTTGGGTCAGTGGTGCTAAATTGTTCTCCGCAGTGAAGGGGTTTTGCTGCACTGGTCTGTATTCGACTGATATATATATATGTGTGTGTGTGTGTGTGTGTGTGTGTGTGTGTGTGTGTGTGTGTGTGTGTGTGTGTGTGTGTGTGTGTGTGTGTGTGTGTGTGTGTGTGTGTGTGTACTGTTATAAACCTGTTGGTATTTGTATGAATTTTCGCACTTTTTACGTGTAAAATAAAAAAAATTAAAAAAAAAACTTTTCGGCGTAAAACTGTGCATTTCTTCATACACACGATGCAATCGCACTGATGAATCGAAAATGAACATCAGCATGACAAGATAAAATGTCTGTCACTCTTTCAACTTTTCATGCCTTCATGTGTTTGACAGATGTTTCAGAACGGTTTTTCTACACCACACAAACAGGGCAGGGGGGGGGGGGGAGGGAGGGGGAGGAGGGGGGAGGGGGGTTGCACGGTGGATAGGTCTGGCTCTTGGCCTAATTATACTTTAGGGGGGAGGGGGGTGCACAGTAGGTTGGTCTGGCTCTTGGTCTAATTTTAATTGTAGGGTGGGTGGGCGGGGGGGGGGGGTACGTAGATTGGTTTTGCTCTTGGCCCAGTTATACTTAGGGGGGCTGCGGGAGGGGGGTGCACTGTAGGTAGGTCTGACTCTAGGCCTAATGATACTTATATGGGGAGGCTTAATGTTGCACGGTAAGTAGGTCTGGCTCTGGGACTAATTATACTTATCGGGAGGGGGGGGGGGAAGGGAGGTCACGGTAGGTAGGTCTGGCTCTTGGCCCAATTATACTTGGGGGGAGGGGGCATGGTAGGTAGATCTAGCTCTTGATCTAATTGTACTTATATGGGGAAAGAGTGGTGCACGGTAGGCGGGTTTGGATCTGGGACTAATTATACTTATAGGGGGAAGGGGGAGGAGGGTGCACGGTAGCGAGGTCTGGCTCTGGGACTGATTATACTAATTATACTTATGACAATAATTCTGAATGCCTGTCGATGTTTCTTTCTCAGAAAGGTGCAAAATTAAATGCCCATTTCCAGTCCCCTAGTCCAGGCATATAACTGGAGAACATTTGCTGAGACTGGTGCATGGAATTGGACATTTCATGAATTTTCATGCACCTATAATAATAATAATAATTACGGTATTTATAATGCGCTTATCTTATAATAATTATAACTCTAAGCGCGCACTCACAACTCGCACACGCATGCGCACGCTTTAGACAATGACTCACGTACAACAAATAGTGAAAATACATTACGACGGTCAGCTTGGGGTGGGGAGTGTGGTGATATAGTGCTAGAACTGTTGAAAGAGGTGAGTTTTGAGGGCGGACTGGAAGGAGGAGAGAGAGAATGTTTCTGACGGAGAGAGAGTGGGAGAGTTGATAGTTGACCCCTTGACTGCCGCGTTCAATACCGCTGGGATTGAAAAGACTCGTGACTACGCGTCTTTTCCGCAGGGGGTAATCTTTAACACTTTCGAGACGTGTCGCATCCGGATTCGCGGCTTCATGCCGCGAATCCGGATGCGACACGTCTCGAAAGAGTTAACGAACGGAGTTTCCAGAGTTAACTCATTCGCGGGAAGCCGCGAATCCGGATGCGACACGTCTCGAAAGAGTTAACGAACGGAGTTTCCAGAGTTAACTCATTCGCGGGCAGCCGCGAATCCGGATGCGACACGTCTCGAAAGAGTTAACGAACGGAGTTTCCAGAGTTAACTCATTCGCGTGAAGCCGCATCCGGATGCGCGCATAAGCCGCGAATCCGGATGCGTCTGGCCGCGAATGAGTTAAACTGCTCTGCCTCATTACTTGTTCCATTGTTGACCAATATCCCTTTCATTTCCGCCAGGGCCAAATTAACCCCTTCGTTGTTGGAACTGTCACACAAGCAGTATCCGAGTGCAAGAGGCATAGATCATCATGAGCCCCCGCAGTCGCGGGGGCTCATGAAGATCTGTGCCTCTTGCTGGGCTCATTTTACATCATCACGTTCTTGTAGACAGGATAAATATCTATTTGGTCTTGAATTCAAAAAGTTTAAGAAACACAGTCTGTGACCAGGGAAGGGGTTAATGCTACCTGTATGTGCTGCCACAGCTTTGATTATGTTGCAAAGCTGTCCTGGTCTGTGATCTTGGGCTTTACGGCTTTAGGCCCGCAAGGTACAATTTCACAGACCAGAGTACATGTGTATGCATAAACGGACAATATTACGCGTGTGTACATATATGTATATACGTAAGGACAACGGCGGCACTTCAAGCACGTCGAACCGCCGTGAAGTGATCTTTGTCGTCTGCTTTGACGCTACAACCAAATAACTAACCGAGTTCAGTTCAGTTCAGTGCGGTCAAGATGGGATCTCTGCGCTCGGAAAAGCCCATGCGCGCTCCACCCCACCCGTCGGACTGCGGATCTCTCATGTCCTCATCTCGCGTGTCTCTCGTGTCCTTTCAAGTCTGCACAACGCCGGCTCGGTCCCTTTCTCATTGCCCGATGCGCAAATTTTTGAAGTACCATCGGGTCGACGTTGGCCCGCGCACGGTCGTGCGCGGGCCAACGGCGGCCGACGTTGGCCCGATGGCATTTGAGGCGCATTAGGCGGTCCCGGCACTGACATATCCTCATGAGCCCACGCCCCGGCGGGGAGGAAGGTGGGGTGGGGTGGGGGTGGGGGTGGGGGGGCTCGTGAGGATCTATGTCTATGTCTGTTGCAGTTGGAACTAAGTCATACCATTAAAACGTTGTAAAAGCGATTTCTGCGAACTATTTAACCCTTTATTGCCCGGAGAAGGTCGTCTGGGCCAGTTTTTGGACACTATAGCTGTGCGGACATCTAAGCTGAAAACAATCACACGTATACAGGTCGTTTGACATCGGAGCGCACAACGTTTCTCGCAAATATCTCCACAAAGAACCAGTCTTAGAACAAATATCATTCAGTGACAGTTGACCTAATACGATTTACTTTTAAGAAACCCGAACAATGTGTTAGTTTTGCTGTACAGTCGCAACATTTCGGATTTATTTCATAAAATGACTGATTTTACATCCCTTAATGTGCCCCAAAGCTCAAAGATCAATTTTCACTTGTGAATTGACTACGCTTTCAAACCTAAAACAGCGCAGGCATACATGAAGTCTGCATGCTTGACCACAATAGTCAAATCTGCCGGGGCTCTACTAAAGGTTTTTTTCACAAGCAGTGCAGGCACGTCCTGAGTGAGAAAGTCTTGTTGCTGTCGGGACTTTAAGCAATGTACAAATCAATCAATCAATCTACTAAAGGTAATGAAAACGACTTGTTCTTGTCTTTTCACCAAATTGTTAGGACTGTACAAATCATAGGAGTTTCAGTAAAAAATATTCCATATTAGGTCAATTGGCACTAAATGATATGTGTTCTTAAAGTGGTGCAGAAAAGTGTTTCTTTGCGGAGATATTTGAGAAAAACAGTGTGTACCTCCCAGTGCGCAATGTGTCCTCGAAGCCTCCTGTCTGTAGGCTGAGGCGAGAAACCGCACCACACAGTTTACATAGGCTGCGCCACATTGATTGCATGGTGCGGTATTTGCCCGCGACCAATAGGTATTATAACTCTGATATTCTCATTAACCCAGTCAGCCCTGACGCCCTACCGCTGGAGATGGATCGACCATGATAATTCAACGGTAGCGTCAGATTAGCTTGGCGCTTGATAGCGCCAAGCTAATCTGGCACTACCCTTGAATTATCATGGTCGATCTGTCTCCTGCAATCAAAAGTGTTAACTAGCACGTCATGGGTAGAAAGTGCACCATACCATTTACGTCAAGTCCATTGTATGGCGCGATTTCACCCATGACGCACAATTTACTCATTTTTGCCTTGACGCACTACAGCAGGAGTAGAATCGACCATGAAAATTCAAGAGTAGTGCCAGATTAGCTTGGCGCCTGATGGCGCCACGCTAATCTGGCGCCACCCTTAAATTTCATGGTCAAGCCCTTCTAATCTAGATAATTTAGCACTACACTTGAATTATCATGATCAAGTCATGGCCTGGAACTGGTGCATCGTTGTTAACCCTTATCATTCGGAATACACCAGTGTGTTAAATAAGTTTCACTAAAATAGTTCAAGGGTAGTGCAAGAATAGCTTGGCGCCTCTAGGCGCCAAGCTATTCTGGCACCACCCTTGAACTAAAGCCATTGGTCTATATCCTTATATGTAAGTACTATAATGTAGCTTGCATAATGGCAGTGTACAAATTTGAAGCTTTTAGCATCAGTATGATATGGGTTAAGTGACACCTCTAAAATTTTGGAAATACGTCCTTGGGGTTAAATGGGTTTAGGGGCAGTAAAAGGCGACAATTTGGTCGATCCGCCTCCCTCAGTTATTGCTGGAAGCGAAAGGGTCATTGGTATAGATCTGAGCTAATTCGACAAGCAAACACGAACAAGTGTTCAAAGACAAACGTTTGCTCGGTTGGCCGCAAACGAACGGAATCAATGCAAACTCAGGTTGCATGTTCCACTCCCTCAGTTAAGCGTGTTCTTAACTGGACGAACCTTTGATAGGTCTTTAATATAGGTCTTGTTCTTCGCACTAAAGTGAAATATCGCCGTCCGCCATGGTTGTTGGATTGGTGACTATATTTTTTATCTCCAACGCAGAAGAGGGTAAACGTTTCGACCAGTCAGAGAAAATGATCGCCTTGGATTGCTCGACATGTCATGCGATCTTTTTCCGACAGCGAACTATGGTTTGCAGAGGTTCGCGACAGAATTACTTCGAACTAGTTCGCCGTATCTTTCGATCGTCCAATCAGTGAGCGACTTAGCTCACTGCTGCTGCCGCAAGGTAGCGTAAACACAGTAGGGGCTAAACTCGGCATTTTCAGTGTTTTAGTTGATCCCTTTACGTGCACATTATCTTGGGTCCTCGCGATACACTGCATGCCAGGGGTATATCGTGGTCTGTTCATAGGCTTTCGTTTTCATCTGGTGTATCGCACAGTAGGATTAGTTAATGTGGTTTACTGCGCTTAGCGTGTCCGGATCCAATTGTTTTCAATGTCATCCAATCGGGCACCGAGTTTAGGAGCGATATACCTGCGGCCTGTAGTGTAGCGCGAGTGCTGAAGCCTATGCACAACAACAGCTGTCACCTAAGACACCGAGAATAGCGACTTTTCCCCTTAACAGAGCAGCGACACCGCAAGGCAATTATGATTTTATGATTTTTTCCTTGACGTCATTTTTACTTTTTGCGCACTTTTGTTCTTCCTTTTATTTTATTTTATTTTACGTCACTTCCTTTAGTTGCCACATTCCTTGTGCAAATGCAGATAAGTAGCGGCTAATCTCTCTGTTTGTTTGTTTGTCTGTCTATTTGACAAAGGGTATTTACCCGAAATATTAATAAATTGTGTTGTACCCGTCTTTTCTAAGTGTGTTTCTTTCTCCGTTGGGTACTTTTTTGCAGCAGGAGAAGACAATTTCAGCTAAGTCGACCATTAAGAACCAACATGGTGCCGGCGCCCGAGATCGCAAACTCTTGATCGTCAGAGTTGGCGAACAAATGTACGGGTAGGTTCGTCCAATTAAGACTAACGGCCTTTACGAGCATTGTAACAAGTTGACAATTGTCACGAGGCTTATTGCGTCTCCCCACGCTTCGTGACAAAGTTTTTTGATTGTCACAAACTCGACGAGGTTGTGCTCGGGAATCCTCGCGAGACTGTCACGTGGCAAAGAGATTAAAAGATTTGATTTCTTTTATCGCCTATCGAATGGAGGAAGGATATCAAATACAAGTTTGAAGCATATTCGGTTCGAATACAATGACACAAATTGAACATTCTGTCGTCAAGACGGCCGTCACTAATCAGTAAAAATCAGTTTACTTATAACAAAACATGTGAAGACAGCTTAGACTACACGTACACACACAATGTACTTAATTCATTTAGCACCGACGCACTACAGCAGGAGATGGATCGACCATGATAATTAAAGGGTTGCGCCAGATTAGCATGGCGCCTGACGGCGCCGAGCTAATCTGGCACTACCCTTGAATATAGTCGTTAGGTGACACCTTTCAAAAATTTGGGAAATGCGGACGTGGACTTAAATAGGTTAACATATAACTACAGGTCAACACTCAAACAATGCGGGGAGGGGAGTAGAAGAGTGGGAGAACACTGGGGAGGATGGCTGAGGGACAATTTTCGGTTAACTGGCAGGAAGATAAAACTACGAAACGGGAAGGGGGTGGGGGACGAGGCAGGGTGTTCAAATTGGAATTCTTAGTTTGGCTTTCACGTTACTCGATGAATACTGTTTTCATGCAGCCGGGCGAATCTAGAAGGGGGGCCTGGTTCGAGGGGTTAAGGACCTTCTCCCACCCCCCACCCCCACCCCCCTCCCCCCGCACCCCCCCCCCTCCGCCCACCCCCTCAAAAGACACACAGAGAGAGGGAGAGAGAGAGAGAGACTTTGTCATAGTACTTTACATAATTTTTAGGTGTGGTGGGGGGGGGGGTCCGGAACCCCTGTAACACCCCCCTCACCCCCAGATCCGCCCTTGGGGGAGAGAGAGAGAGAGAGAGAGAGAGAGAGAGAGAGAGAGAGAGAGAGAGAGAGAGAGAGAGAGAGAGAGAGAGAGAGAAAAAATGAAATGAAATGAAACTTTATTTTCCAAAGATAAAACAATAGGTGCGCAGACCTTTTTATTAATTTTTGTCCTTGCTACAAACTACATGAAAACACACACACACACACACACACACACACACACACACACACACACACACACACACACACACACACAAGCACACACACACACACGCACGCACGCCGGCATGCGCGCGCGCGCGCGGCGAGAGAGAGAGAGAGAGAGTGAGAGAGAGAGAGAGGAGGAGAGAGAGGAGGGAGGAGAGAGAGAGAGAGAGAGAGAGAGAGGAGAGAGAGAGAGAGAGGAGAGGAGAGAGGTGAGAGAGAGAGAGAGATGAGGAGAGAGAGAGAGAGAGAGAGAGAGAGAGAATTGAATTGAATTGAATTGAAACTTTATTTTCTAAGGATGAAGACAGTATGCACGCAGAGAGAGAGAGAGAGAGAGAGAGAGAGAGAGAGAGAGAGAGAGAGAGAGAGAGAGAGAGAGAGAGAGAGAGAGAGAGAAGAGAGAGAGAGAGAGAGAGAGAGAGAGAGAGAGAGAGAGAACGAACGAACGAACGAGCGAAACTTTATTTTCCAAGGATTGAGATATTAGGCGCGCAGGCCTTTCTTACAATCTGTCCTTGCTAAGCTACTTAAGGAACACCAACCAAACAACAAAACTAGCTAATAATAAACGTCACACACACGCATACACACACACACACACACACACACACACACACACACACACAGACACACATATACATGTACTCGTGCACATGCGCACTTTTGTACATACACATACACACGTACGTGCGCACATAATTATCTAACATATAAGTAGGTATGATATTTTGTGTACTATCAAAAACAAGTTAGAAAACTGAACAAACAATTTGGAGGCTAGATGAAAAAAAAATTTTCAAAACATGAGGCGTATTATGTCGAAAAACAAAGACGAAGAAAGGATCAGCATAACGATGTCTTAGAAAGGTAAACGTGTACTCTACTTTTAAACAGAGAGAGGGGCGTGGTTTGTTGAATAGTGGGAGGAAGAAAATTCCATAAAAGAGCACCTGAATAAGACAGGCTAGATTTGAACAGGTCTATACGGGGCCTTTTTATAGAGAGACTATTCCTGGAGGTGCTGTATTTTTTTTTTTTTCAGTTGGCGAAAAAAGCCTAGATAAGTAAGGTGGAGCTTTCCCGTTAAGAATTTTGTGCATCAGTACACATTTGTTTAGTGCGAGGTGCTTAACCAGAGGTGCCTGCAGCTTGGCATCAGTGGATAAAGACGGATCAGGGAGGATAAGCTTAGCAGTGCGCTTGTATAATGAGTTTATCTTCTTTAAGTGATTTTCACTGCAGCCATCCCATATTGTTGAGGCATAATCAATGTGTGGTTTAATGTAGGCATTAAAAAATAGTTTGCGCATCTTAAGGTCAATGATCGTTTTAAGTTTGGCAAGTAGAAACAACTTTTTGGACAAATGTTTTCTCATATAATATAGGTGGTTATGCCAGCTTAGATCATCATCTATTATTACTCCAAGCAGGCGGTGTTGACTGACCTGCTCAACTGAGATGGAGTCCAATGAAAGGTTTGGTGATGGAGGTTTGAGCTGTTTCTGGCGGGTTGTGATAAGCATGCTTTTTGTTTTTGTGGGATTTACAAGCATGCAATTTTCATTACACCACCGAGAGACTTCATGAAGACTCTCTTGAAGATTATTTGCAATTTCAGGCACAGTTTTACCAGCGGAATGTAATGTTGAGTCGTCGGCAAACATGTCACACTCAGTCTCACTACACGTTACATGTAACGGTAGATCGTTAACGAAGATACAAAACAGTAGTGGGCCTAAAATAGACCCCTGGGGCACTCCATACTCCACAAATTGTTCAGAAGAACATTTTCCATTGACATAGACTGTTTGTGTTCTTTTTGTAAGATAGGAGTTCAGAAACGAAAGAGCTGAGGGGCTCTTTTTGTTCAAGTAGGTGGCAAGCTTTTTCAGTAAGATGGTATGATCGATAAGATCAAACGCTTTTCTTAGATCCAAGAAGACAGCACCAGCCATTTTATTATCATTTATGCTGTTGACCCACGAATTCACTATTCGTGCGAGTGCAGTGTGGCATGAATGCTTGGGACGAAAACCTGACTGGTAATGATATAATAGGGACCTTTTTTCAAGAAATTCCAGAAGATGTTTGTGAACATGCTTTTCCAGAGGCTTCGAGAGAACTGATAGAAGGGAAATGGGGCGAAAGTTATTGATTTCAGAAGAATCGTTTGCTTTAGGAACAGGCACTATTTTTGATTTTTTGAAAGCTGCTGGGAAGACATTTTTTTTGTATACATAGATTATAAATGTATGTAAGAGGTTCCACTATGTATGGTTGCGACAGGTCAAGGATATATCCATTGATACCATCACTGCCCGAAGACGTTTTCTTTTTTAGAATAGAAATGTATTTGCCTACCTCGTGTACAGCAATATCAGGGATGACGAAAATATCATCTGAGGACAATCTTTGCTTACAGAACTTAGTTAGCTTTTCTGGTGTGGAATATATCGACTGATTGCGATTGTGAGAACTGAGTAAGTCTTTGGGGGCTGATAGAAAGTGGTTATTAAACTCCTCAGCGGAGAGGTTTTCTGGAATGGTAGTGCACTGTTTACGCTTGTTGTTGGTAAGCGTATTAAGTGCTGTCCAGATAGAGGAAGGGTTTCTGTCTTCTTCGACTGTTTTGGTTACAAACGATCTCTGCGCCTCTCTAATTAAGTACTTAACTTTATTTCGCAATCTTTTAAATTCATGAAAGTTCTTTTCTTTCTTAGCCTTATTTCTATCATCCATTGCTTGTTTGATTTCGTCGGTTATCCATGAGGGATGCTGGCGAGAGAGAGAGAGACTTTGTCATAGTATTTTACAGAATTTTGGGTGTGGGGGGGGGGGGGTCCGGAACCCCTGTAACACCCCCCTCACCCCCAGATCCGCCCTTGGGGGGGGAGAGAGAGAGAGAGAGAGAGAGAGAGAGAGAGAGAGAGAGAGAGAGAGAGAGAGAGAGAGAGAGAGAGAGAGAGAGAGAGAGAGAGAGAAATGAAATGAAACTTTATTTTCCAAAGATAAAACAATAGGTGCGCAGACCTTTTTTCATTCTTGTCCTTGCTACAAACTACATGAACACACACACACACACACACACACACACACACACACACACACACACACGCACACACACACACACACACAAGCACACACACACAAGCACACACACACACACGCACGCACGCCGGCATGCGCGCGCGCGCGCGACTGAGAGAGAGAGAGAGAGAGAGAGAGAGAGAGAGAGAGAGAGAGAGATAATTGAATTGAATTGAATTCACGAAACTTTATTTTCTAAGGATGAAGACAGTAGGCACGCACAGAGAAAGAGAGAGAGAGAGAGAGAGAGAGAGAGAGAGAGAGAGAGAGAGAGAGAGAGAGAGAGAGAGAGAGAGAGAGAGAGAGAGAGAGAGAGAATTGAACTGAATTAAATTGAATTGAAACTTTATTTTCTAAGGATGAAGACAGTAGGCACGCAGAGAGACAATGACAATGACAATGACAATGATCCTTTATTTGACAACGGTAAAAGTTTTGGTAGTAACAACCATTTTTCGAACTTGCCGTTGCTAATCTACTGATTACAGAGTTACTATCGTACTAATTGTTTTCTACTACTAAGAAGGAAAAAAAAAATGACATGACACAGCACAAGCCAAGAATTAAAAAAAAAAAAAATAAAATAAAAAAGTAAAAATAATGTTGGGGGAAAGTGACATAGGAATTACCAACTTTACTGGTCGGGCATAATGACATGTTGTGAGGTTTAATTAAAATAATATAATAGGAATACACACAACCTAATACGCATACATAACGCATGCACATTTGAGCACGCCACTCTCTATCTCTAATATACACGTGCGCACACGCACACACGCACACCGCACACACGTGCACACACACGCTTACGCGGCTTAAGCTAGTCAGTCATATGAGTAGCTGGCTACATACAAGCTGTACCGAATAAATATGAGTCATCAGTCGAAACCTGTGATACACGCAATTAATGATCTAATGAGAAATAGTATTTTTCAATATGTGCACAGTCACGGGGATGCTGCTGACAAAAATAAGTACTTGATGAGACTGACTTTAAACGAGGAGAAAGTAGCTGATGTCGTGACGTTTCTAGGCAAGGCATTCCAAAGACTAGAGCCAGAGAACGTCAAACTCGTTTTATAGAGATCAATTCTAGGTCGCGGCACAATAAAGGATTTTCTTGATCTGGAGTATGTTGATGACTGGACGGTAAATAGCGATGTGATATATCGGGGTAGCTTATCGTTTAATGCCTTGAACATAACCATTCCCTTATTGTAAATTAGATGATCTTTCAGGGGCAGAATTTTTAAGGCTGCCAATTTTGGGTCAGTAGTTAAGCTGGGATCAGGGAGTATTAGTTTGGCAGCTCTCCGATGTAGAGAGTTCAATCTTTTCAAATTGACATCTCTCGAACCATCCCACACAGTAGAAGCATAGTCTATATGCGATCTAATATGGGCATTGAAGAACAGTTGACGTGTCTCCATATCAGTAATGTGTTTAAGTTTTGCTAAGATGTACAGATTTCTGGAGACAATTTTACAAACGTTACTGATGTGTAGCTGCCACCTAAGCTGGTTGTCCACCGTGACTCCTAGCAGGCGATGGTTAGTAACTTGGCTGATGGGTTTGCCTTGGAGGGACAGACTGAGTGAGAGAGAGCCAAGCTGGTGTTTTTGGCGAGTGCTAATTACCATGCTCTCCGTTTTTACCGGGTTTAAAATCATAATATTATGACTGCACCATTCATCAATATGTTGCAGTGTGTTTTGCAGTCGTGAATTGATGTTTGATATATCCTTATCTGGCGTGTGTACAGCAGCATCATCTGCAAACATATCACATGTAACGCTTTCATTTTTTATCGCAAGAGGAAGATCATTTATGAACAAGCAGAATAGAAGGGGACCAAGAATAGAGCCCTGTGGTACGCCATGCTTCACTAAACCTTGATTCGAGTATGAGCCATTTAGTAATACCTTTTGTTTTCTACCTTCGAGGCAGGATTTGAGAAACGACGCCGAGTTGTTGGTGTACATGGATACTTTCTTGATCAGTATTTCGTGGTTTACTAGATCAAAGGCTTTACGAAAATCCAGAAACATGACTCCTGTAAGTTTTGAGTCGTTGATGGAAGATAACCAGGTGTCTATCATCCGTATCAGCGCAGTGTGACATGAGTGTTCTGATCTGAAGCCCGACTGCAATGAATAGATTAATTTTCGGCTTTCCAGGTATATAGATAGATGCTTGTGAATATGCCGTTCTAAGGGCTTGGACAGAACAGGTAGAAGTGATATGGGCCTAAAATTATTAATTTCACTAAGATCTTTAGATTTAGGTAGAGGTATTACTTTCGCGTCTTTAAATGCGTCTGGAAAACAATTAAAATTAATACAGAGGTTGTAGATATAAGTGATACTCTCTACAATGTATGGGAGGGATATCTTGAGTATTTTCGCACTAATCTCATCCAGTCCTGATGATTTTTTATTTTCCAAGGATGTAATTAATTTACCAACTTCATGGACCGCTATAGTGGGTATGATGAAAGGTTTTGTGCCGGCAGTTCTCATAGTCATGCGACTCAGTTCCCGGCGGGATTAATGATTCTGCTACGGAGACGAAGTGGCTGTTGAAGCTGTTTGCTGTGAGATGCGGCGGTAAAGGAGTTGTGCTTTTATTCGTGCCTCTAGTAACTAAATTTATCGCACGCCATATTGTGGCACAGTCTTTACTTTCGTGAATAACTTTATCGAAAAGTAATTTCTTTGCCTTCAGAACCATGGATTTTATTCGATTACGTTCTTTCTTGTAATCGGTGAAGCGCTTCTCTCTTCTCAGCTCATCCCTGTGCTCCATGGCCTCGATAAGATCCGCAGTCAGCCAGGGTGGTAAAGTGGCGTATTTAACTCTTTGTTGTCTCAAGGGCGCGTGTTTATCTAGCACTCTGAGAAAGATGTGATACCACGTATCTAGTGCTTTATTTGGGTCGGTTTCATTGTACACTTCAGTAAATTCTGCAGAAGCTAGATCAGACAGAAAGGTATTTTCCTTGAACTTTTTAAATGATCTGTATGTTATGCACGTATGTCCTTGCTTTTTTAGTTTTGGAAGCTTGGACAGCCACGTGCAGCTTACCGGATAGTGGTCACTTACGCTAAGACTACCAACGTGAACGTTGCTAATTGCCAGTGGTTTATTTGTATATATATGGTCTATAACAGTGGCTGATGATGGCGTAACTCTAGTGGGCGATGTTACCAGAGAGAGAGAGAGAGAGAGAGAGAGAGAGAGAGAGAGAGAGAGAGAGAGAGAGAGAATTATGATGATGATGATGATGATGATGATGATGATGATGATGATGATGATGATGATGATGATGATGATGGGGGAAGGTTTTTAGACTAGGGGGAGTGGGTGTTGGAGATGGAGACAATCAAATGAGTAATGGCTCAGCAGAATTTCAAATTAACAGCTGGGGCCAGAAAGTACGCGCGGCAGGACCCCACCAGCTACATTATACAACTCCACCTTTGTAAGCCCTGATTAACTCTCAGTGGGAAGACTGGGAGGATTGAACCATGATAGTTCGAGGGCTAATCTGGCACTACCCTTAAATTGTCTTGGTCCATCCATCTCCTGCTGTAGTGCGTCGGCCCGGGACTAAATGGGTTAGGTACATTGTGTTGGTACGTTTAGTCTTAGTTGTCTTCGCATGTCTCTATCCTTGTGTAACAATGTTTCATCATCATCATCATCATCATCATCATCATCATCATATCATCATCCTTTTATCGTCATCATCATCATCATCACAGATTAGTTTTTTTGGTGCTGATTTTTGCTGATTAGTGACTGACGACGATTTGACACACAATGTTGGTGTCATTGCACTTGTCAGTGAGAAAATTGGGAGCCTGGATGGAACGATGATAGTCCAAGGGCATTGCCAGATTAGCTTGGCGCCTTCTAAGGCGCCAATCTAATTTGGCTCTGCCCTTGATAGGCTTGCGTGGTCGTTCTGTTTCTCGCGACAGGAACGCGGCAGCAGTATCATCATCACGGCCAATGGGTTTTTCAACAGACGTATCTCCGCCTCCTAATTGGCCACGCGGTGCCGAGTAAAGGCCCCTCGAGCTAATCAGTTCTAACTCAGACTCCGAAAAGCCTAATCATTTTGATTCGATGGAATGTGAGCTCGCGCTCTTCTCGGTTCGGTCCCCTTTTTTCAGCAGTTTGTTTATAAGCGGTTTGTTTATAATTACTGTCATCGCGCCTAATACACTATGGAAGGCAGTCACTGAATCAGCTCGCGCAGCTTCTTGTATGTAAGGACCAGCAAAATGATAGAGGCAGGCAAGAGGCAGGATTTTCATTTGCTTTCGCATCTGCGGGCGCCATGAGGATCTATGTTTATTCCAACCAGGAGGTGTTTATCATTAAGTGTATCTCGGACAGTGTGATAATGGTCCTTTCTACAGATGAGAAAAGGCATAGATCCTCAAGCGTCCGCCACGCAAGTTACAGGACCCTGACCCATGAGAATCTGTGCCTAAGTTTTGCTTTTCTAGTTCACACAATTTTAATTTCCAGGCTGAGTGGGGGAAAGGGAGCGAGATGGGCTATTGTGGTTTGCAGTGAGTTTCAGCCGTTTCTTTTGTTTTTGAGTAACCGTACATCAATGACCATATTATAAATGAACACACTTTTCCCCCCTCTTTTGTTCTGGTAAAGACAGAGTCGGGTTCACTACGGAATATACTTGAATCTGCTGAGGCACATATAATTCTGAAAACTCAGATGTTTAAAAGCCAGGTTACAAATTTAAAATATATACTGACACAGTTCTAGCTCAGACTCCAAAAAGCCTAATCATTTTCATTCGATGGAAGTGAGCTCGAGCTATTCTGTTTCTGTCCCCCTTTTACACTATGGAAGGCAGTCAGTGAACCAGCTCGCGTAGCTTCTTGTATGTAAGGACCAGCATAATGATAGAGCCAGGCAAGAGGCATGATTCTCAATAGCTTCCGCATGTGCGGGCGCCTTGAGGATCTATGTTTATTCCAGACTGACAGAAGGTGTGTATCAGTGAGTGTATCTAATTCAGTGTGATAGTGGCCCTTTCTACTGATGAGAAAAAGCATAGATCCTCAGAAGTCCGTCATGCAAGTTACAGGACCGTGACCCATGAGAATCTGTGCCTAAGTTTTGCTTTTTCAGTTCACACTATTTTAATTTCCAGGCTGAGTGGGGGAGCGGGAGGGAGATGCGCTTATTGTGGTTTGCAGTGAGTTTCAGCCGTTTCTTTTGTTTTTCAGTGAACCATACATCAATGACCATATAAATGAACACACTTTCCCGCCCTCTATCGTTCTGTTAAAGACAGATTCGGGTTCACTACGGCCGGAATATACTTGGGTCTGCTGAGGCACATATACGGGCAGAAATTTAAAAGCCAGGTTACAAATTAAAAATATATACTAAAATGGGCTTGGATAGGGCTATTATTTGGCTTAGGGCTGGGGACAGTACACGGCTTTAGCCAGCCTCGAAGGCCGCTTGCCGCTTTCATCGGAACTGCCGTCAGATGGTATGGCAGAAGGTTCTCTGTTCCGTCTGATGTGCACAGAGACAAATGAACCTATCAAGAAACATGCATTCCACCGTTACCGCATACTTTTACGAGGATAAATATACATTCACTGCCTAGCAATGTTCTCCCATAACCAAAGACAAAACTCCCCAAGAGGCATAGATCTTCATGAGTTCCGCGCAGAGGGCGGGGGCTTGTGAGAAGCTAAATGTACTGTATGTATCTTGGTGGCTAGTGTTGCCTCTATGCTGCTATGTTTACGCAGCCGGGATGAAATCGCGACCACCGAGCCCAAAACAAAACACCCATGGCTGTCAACACGCGCGATTCGACGACCGTCCCGGCACTGCGGCGTAGAATAGCCGTAGAATAGCGCGATGCTCATGCTCCCTTTAGGTTCACGGCAGTGCAAACTCGAGTTTGGAGACTAACTGTAATGGCGATCCGCGGTGCATATGCCCGCTGGGTGTTTCGCCTTTCCTCAAAAGCCTATATAAATTCATCAACACGCTAAAACGGAAACGCGAATAGCCCGGGTCTGCATTAACCCCTTTCCTGCCACTGGACGTGTAGTTGATTTCTGAAATTGTTGCTCACTCAGCGACCAAAAGCAGACACCCTTTAAGGGGTATGGATGCAAATTGGCCCCAGCAAGAGGCATAGATCCTCATGAACCCCCGCATATACCTCGCGTAGTAGTTTGTCGCGTTCACTTTTTCAGTCTCGGAAATGATGGGGTTAAAAGATGCAATGCACCTAAATATTATGTGATGAAGCTCTATGCCCACTCTTAAAGTTCACACATGGATTCTGCATTGTACTGTCTTGGCAGCGTTTTGTCTAGTGACAAATAGTCCGTGTATTTCTGAGTTCCGTGCGATCGCGAGGTCAACGATCCGCACGGAGCTTTAGTGGCGCAGCTCAGCCTAACAGAGCTCAAGAGTGGTACCTGCTATTATGTCTGTGATATTATGATACAAAGTTCCTAAGCATGATCGTCCAGCTCCACGAGGACCAGCAAGGCCAGGTTAGACTCAACAGTAACCTCTCAGAACCATTCCCCATTATCAACGGCGTGAAACAGGGCTGCGTGCTGGCACCAACCCTCTTCACCATCTTCTTTAGCATGATGTTGAAGCAGGCCACAGTAGACCTCGACGATGACGATGCAGTGTACATCAGGTATCGTCTCGATGGCAGCCTGTTCAACCTCAGACGACTGCAGGCCCACACGAAAACCCTAGACCAACTGATTCGTGAGCTGCTCTTTGCTGATGACGCTGCCCTTGTTGCACACACAGAGAGAGCCTTGCAGCGCATCACATCCTGCTTTGCAGATGCTGCCCAGCTCTTTGGACTCGAGGTCAGTCTGAAAAAGACAGAGGTACTACATCAGCCGGCACCCAAGGTAGAGCATCGCCCTCCCCACATCACCATCGGCGAGTCTGAACTGAAGTCAGTACACCAGTTTACCTACCTTGGCTGCATCATCACGTCAGATGCCAAGCTGGACAAGGAGCTTGACAGCAGGCTGGCAAAAGCGAACAGCGCTTTTGGGCGACTTTTCAAGCGGGTATGGCACAATCAACAGCTGAAAACGGGCACCAAGATCAGTGTGTACAGAGCTGTCGTCCTCACCACCCTGCTGTACGGTTCCGAGTCCTGGGCCCTCTACCGCAACCAACTACGACTCCTCGAACGCTTTCACCAGCGCTGCCTGCGTACCATCCTGGGCATTCACTGGAGTGACTATGTCACCAACGTCGAGGTCCTTGAACAGGCAGAAACTATGAGCATCGAGGCTTTGTTGCTGCGGACACAGCTTCGCTGGGCGGGGCACGTCTCCAGGATGGAGGATCATCGCCTACCCAAGATCACTCTGTTCGGCGAGCTTGCTACTGGACACCGTGACAGAGGGGCACCAAAGAAGAGATACAAAGACGGTCTCAAGAAGTCACTTAGTGCCTGCCAAATCGACCACCGCCAGTGGTCTTCGCTTGCTGCGGACCGTGACACCTGGCGCTCCACCATCTACAAGGCAGCCGTCTCCTTTGAGGACTCTCGCAGAGCTAACCTTAAGGACAAACGGCTCAGGAGAAAAAACCGAGTTGCCATAACTCAGAACCCTGACCAGACCTTCCCCTGCAGCCACTGCGGTCGAACCTGCCTGTCCCGGATTGGCCTCCGCAGCCACGAAAATGCCTGCAGACGACGTGGGCAAGCCCTATAGAATCTTCGTTCGCGAAGTCAAGCCAAGAGATTATGATACACTAGCCGTATTCCAAGACTCTGAAACCTAGATTTTATGTACGATTTTATATGTATTATCGACAGCTAGTGAGTTAAAGGTAGTATGCGTTAGTAAGATTTAGTTCGGTTGTGTAGCGTTGATTTGGTTCAGTTATGTCGGTTTGGAACTTGTTGAGATAACCGGGGATTTTTCTATATAGTTATTTACCGGGATGGATAACTAAGCAATGTGATGTATGTATGCCTAGGTTGCTTACGAAGGTAGTACGTGAGTGTGTTAAGTATAATCTTTTCCAATGTACGAACCCGTGTATGGCGCGTGCGTCATGTTATAGTCTTTTTCAGTGTAGTGACTGAGTTATGGTGTGTTGCGAATCTAGTCTGTTTTATGAAGCACGAGTGTGTGAATAAACGTGTAGATTTATTTGTATCAGCCAGATTACGTAATGTACCTCATATCATCCAATATGTGTGTGTTAAGCAAGTGTTATGACATTAGAACTTTATTGTACAGAGTTTTTGTGCGGAGCGAGGGACCTGACGCCGAGACGTCAAAGTCAACAGAGGCTGCCGCTGGAGGAACGTGTCGTGAGGACATTCACCGCTCGGGGAGCGAGAGACTTGGTGCCTAGCCATCAAAATCAACAGAATACGCTAGAGGAGTGTGTCGAGAGGACGTCCACAGTTCGGCAAACGTGGGACAGCTTCAGGAACGCGTGACGAAAGAAACTACACGCCTAGACGTGGAGGATTTGTTTGTATTAACGTCCCGACAGCAACAAGGCTTTCTCAGGACGTCCATGCACTGCTTGTGAAAAAAAAACAAAACTAAATAGAATATTGAATGTATGTCGCCAGCCGGTCTAATACGCTAAATAAATCTAAGACCATTTAGCAACACATCCAATATCAAGAGCTACAGACAGCGCCGACAGTAGAGAGAGTTTAAAAAAGGAAAATACAGGTGAATGGCCTAAGGGTAGAGAGAAACACATGCCTCAGAATAGAGGAGAAAACCCACCCTGTAGGGCTGAGCAGGGTGACCCTGGGAACTAAAAAATAGTTAACCCCACCCAAGTCCCCCAGGGCAGACCCGGGTGGGAGACTAGACGTGGAGGAACGTGCGAACGATACAGAGCGATAACACCAGTTGAGTAGGTTGGATAATGAGGATAGTTTACCTAACCTGGCTTTTACTATACTGATCAACAAAAGAAACGCGAAGTAGACCCTTCAAATCACATTTAATCCAGCATTTGAAAATCGATTTCGGACAACCATACAACGGATGTTATCGACATTTTAGGAATGAAATCATGGACACCAGCGTAATCAGTATGGAAGTTTATTCTGTATTTGGAGCAAGCGTGGCACAGCCGCACGAAGTCAATATGGCGTGTGACCCCCATTGGCGTTGATGACGGCTTGGCAGCGTCGGAGCATAGAGTGCATCAGGCGGTTGACAGCTGCCATGGTGATGTTATTCCAGGCCTGGACAATGATATTCTCCAGTTCTGCGGCTGTCGTTGGTCTGGGGCGTACAGCTTTGACCTCCCTTTGCAGTTGGTCTCAGAGATGTTCGATGGGATTGAGGTCCGGGCTGAGGGCAGGCCAGGGCATGACTGGGATATTGTGCTGCTGCAAGAAGTGCTGGGTGATACGTGCAGTGTGTGTACGCGCATTATCTTGCTGCAAGATCAGGACATATGGGTGTAGTACTTGGTCAACGTAGCGCTGAGCCGTGATGCCATTTCCACGACCTAGTACGACTCCACGGAAGAACACAGGTCCTACATCCCACCCCAAATCATCACGCTTGGCCCGCCCCAGGCGTTCTCCAGCACACAGCCATCAGCATAGCGTTCACCCCTTCTTCGCCACACTCTTATGCGCCCATCTGCATGGCTGATGCAGTAGCGGCTCTCATCCGTGAACAGGACGTTCTGCCACTGTAGGCGTGCACGGCGATGACGGTTAGTAAGAACAAGTCCACGGGCCACGGGCCGGACGGCGGTTGTGCAGATTATGCTTCTCTAGCCGTCGTCGCACTGTCTGGCCACTGGTGGGTGCCTGGTGGTTGCCGATAACTTACCTTGCTGTTTCCTCGGCCGACTGAAAGTGATTTCGCACGTGAGCCTGGAAAATGTGGCGGTCTTGCCGTGGAGTTGTCACACGTGGTCGTCCGCTTCGGGGAGCGTCAGCAGAAGATCCGTTGGCATGATAGCGTTGCTGCAGCCTGTAAATGGTCGAAATGTGACTCTAAAGGCCACTGCGACAGCTTGTGGATCTTCTCCGGCTTCCAAACGCCCTAGTGCTCGTTCTCGTTGGGGAGCACTAAGTCTTGGCATGGTTGATGTGGCAACGGCAAAAGTGACAGAAGGCGTAACACTGCTGATTTTTTTTTTTTTATTGCCTTGCATTGCTGAACACAGTTTATGACCCAACATCACTCAGCAGTGTATGCACGTGCGTGGAAAGCATACGCCGTGCGTTCTAACCAATACGGGTGCCTCGTGCACAGGGCGGGTAACACGGCTACTACAGTACGGTGACTGCATGCTTACATCTTGTTGCTCGTACACTGGCTATCACAAATAGTGTAAAGTATTTTCGTGGATTTATCATACAAATACAACATACACTCGAATTTCGCGTTTCATTTGTTGATCAGTATATATTGTGTGTGGATGTGAGGGTGATGTGCTAGTGTTGCGAATTGTGTATCTTGTGAAGAGTATTTTTGAGTTCATGTTTTGTTTGTTAGGACTATAAACGGGGCCACAGAAGAAGAAAAAAAAATGATGTTTTGCGTTTATACTGCACGAATGCGTCCGACTGAGAGTTAGCGTTGTTGTGTATGTGCCCGTTGCGTTTGTAAGTCTGTGCGTGCGACCGGTTAAAAGTCTGCGTGCGTTACAATTTACTATATAATAATAATAATAATAATAATAAGCGCATTAAATAGGCGCTTTATCCCAATTGAAAATCGGCTCAAAGCGCCGCCGCGAACTGAACCCAACAAGCACGCTCACGTGAATCACGCGCATTCACTCACACACTGTACATAAACACAGAACATTCACGTGGTGCTAAGGGCAAGCTCAAGCGAGCTACTGTAGTTTTTGGAAATTCAAAATCGTTTGTATTTGAAATTTGATTAAGTTGGCTGAAACTGATACCAAAGTATATTGTATATATATATATATATATATATATATATATATATATATATAATATATATATATATATCTATATATATATATATATATATATATATATATATATATATATATATATACAGTAAACTTTGGATTTAACTCATTCTACCCCAACACCGAAATCCCCAAATTTTGCCGTTGTCCTCTGAAGACTGCAATGCAGTGCAGGACACAGATGGACCATGATAGTTCAAGGGTGATGCCAGAATAGCTTGGCGCCCATAGGCGCCAAGCTATTCTGGCATCACCCTTGAACTATCATGGTCGACCCTTATCTTGCTGTGGTGTGTCTGGGGTAGAATGAGTTAACTAAAATTGCTTGGGGACCCAAGCTTTTGTGTTGTTAGTATCCGAGGTTAGTTAAAAACATCGCATAGAGATAGCGTGGTCGGAATCTTTGGGGGGAAAATCTATTATATCTGATTTTTGTGATATCGGAGCTTGTAAAAAGCGAAGTCGACGGCACCACATGTAAAAGATGCTCAGGCCGAAGTCAGATTTAGCCAACTAAATCCGAGGTTAGTTAAAAGTTACGTCCACCTGAGCACCTTTTGCTTGCTTGGTGTTCTGTCTTCAAAAGCCTGCATACGTTCAGCGGTAGTTGAACGGGAGTCCACGGGAATGACGCGGTGTAGCTTGGCGGCTGCCAGCTATCGCGCTATATTGAGTTTGTTTTGTGGTGGCTATTGACGTAGACTCGGAAATGCAAGGAGACATGCACGAGCGGCGGGCGGTCTGAGGACGCAGCGGTCGTGACGGTGCATACCGTGTGCAAGGGGACGGATCTTTTGACCTCAGACCATTTGATCGATTGGTTGGTGGGTTTGTTGGCTGACTGATGGATGGATGGATGTGTGGGTGGGTTGGTGAATTGATTGATCGATTGAATTGATTGAGCGGGATGGATGGTTGGATGGATGGATGCATTGCATTGTGTTGCATTGCATTGGATTTAATTGGATTGCATTGAATTGCATTGCTTTGGATTGCATTGCATTGGATTGGACTGCATTGCTTTGCATTGCATCGGATTGAATCGCACTGCACTGGATTGCATTGCATTGGATTGCATTGCAGTTGGATTAGATAGTATTGTGGGTTTTTTTTAAAATAGTAAACAGGATAGAAGAATTCAGGAATACTCGTACTGTACACAGATAAACATCGTCAAAATGCACATTTCAACACACGCATGAAAAAAACAACAAACCTCTAAAGTTTTTGTCGAAAAGTACTCATGCACTCAAACCGCACACACACTTGCCCTTCCTCCCAACATCTGCAGAGTTTTAAGATTTACTTTCATTTTCCTGTGCCGGCGACAGCTGTCCCTTGCGGTACTATCAGGTTTCTTTAAAACAGTCGGAAAACGATATTCCAGGTCTGCCATCTCATCCTTAAATCGGCAAGAGGCATATATCCTCATGAGCCCCTGCAGACTGCAAGGGCTCATGAGAATCTATATCTCTTGCGAATAAGATGAACTACAGCTGTTCTTCAATTTGACGGCGTTTTGAAGGGGTTAAACTTACGTTCTGGCCAGAGCAGACGTTAGTCTCGAGTCTGATGAAGCACTTACATGCTAGGGACTTCCTCGTTTGCGCTTTTCGTCCAGCTGCAAGAAGCATAGATCTTCATGAGGCCGCGCATATGCGCGGCCTCATGAAGATCTATGCTTCTTGATCGGGTACATTTACATCTATGTTCCTAACGCTGATTAAGGACGACACCGAGCTGACGAGCACCAACATGGAAAAGACGTTCTTCATCACACAAATCCACCTGACTCTCCAACTTCCGAGTATAACCGGCAGGCATAGATCTTCATTGACCCTCGCAGGCCGTTGGGAACAATTATGATCTTTACTTCTTTGCTCTGTTTTCATATGTTAAGTAGAGGAGGTCGTCGGTCGTTCAATCAACGATTGTTAAACTTTTTTTCAAGAGTCAAACTTCTTTTCTCTTCTTTTTCCTAAGGGACTCGCGAGGGAACTCGGTTATCGACGAGCACACTTTTCACAGTTTGCGAAGTACGTATTACTGACACTGACACAGTGGCGTAGGAACCAGGGGGACGGGGACGGGAGTGGGATGGGGGAGGGAGGCAGAGTAACATCTGCCCCCCCACCCCCACCCCCACTCCCCTTTCATCTCAAACTTTTTCCCTAAAAAAATATTTTTCCTCCCCACCTCAATAATTTAGAAGGAAAAAAATTGGGAGGAAAAATATTGTTCGAATGAGTGTTTGTGCTTGTCAGGACGAAAACATCACAAGGTTGGATTGCTCTTCCCCCACCCCTCAATCCCCACCCCCTCACCCCGTTGTTCAATTTTTCGAGGTAGGACTGCTCTGGCCTCGCACCCCACCCCACCCCCCTACTCCCAACCCCCACCCAATCCCTACCCCGTTGTTTTATTAGTCAAGATGGCACTGCTCTGCCCTTGCCTCCCCCATTCCTCCCTCCTCCCCACCCCCACCCCATCCATCCATCCCGTCCATCCATCCATCCATCCATCTCTGCATCATCTACCCAACTGACCAACCAACCAGCTTATCAGTCAGCAACCAAAACACGCTCATATTCATGCTAAGGCACCACGCCGCAAACTGCGTGTCGAGAACAGAACCTTGAAATAAATCACGTTATTCGGAAATCAGATGTAGATAGGAAAGTAACATCGTCAGGTACACTCACGCACACTCCCCCCCCCCCCCCCCCCCCCCAATTTTTAAAAAAAAATAAAATTAAAAAAAATTATTATCAGTAATATCAACAATAATAATAATGATTTTTTAAAAAGAAAAGAAAAATATATTCCTACGCCACTGACAAAGGCATGAAGATTTCTTACTGATGCTGACACGTGATACCAGGAAGAAGATACCTTGCAGAGTCTCTGCCCTTATTTGGCAAACGCCATTACGTGAAAAGCGAGATTTGGAATCAGTGAAAATCTCGCGTTTTCACGCAAATTGACTTGCTGGGGTTTGTCAACAATCACTGAGGGCAGATTTGTAGTCGGGATGACACGATCGTCGGCCCCATCTCGGAGTCTAAGATTTCTCAAATCAGCTTAGGTGAGTATATCAATGCGCAAAAGGTCATTGGGCCGCGAATGGCCCGCGCACGGCTGTGTGACGTCGGGCCGCGGCCGACGTCGGCACGATGTCCTTTGCGCACACTGGGATAGAGTGAAAGTGTCGTAAGCGCACTCAGTGCACTCAGTGACACCACAGTGCGACGAAATCCACGAGTTATGTGGCCCTGAAACAGTAAGCAAAGGTTTTCGGACCGAAGTCGGGCGCAGCGGGTCCACTGCGGCCGATGTCGGCCCGAGGGACTTTTGCTAAGGGGTCACCCGTTCTAAGCGCGTCAGTAGATATTATTCCCACAGACATAGGAAAACGCGTCTGCTGCAGTTTGGCAAAAAGCTAATAATTATGTCTATTTTGGAGAATAGCGAGATTTGTATTGTTAAACAATGAAAATCTCGCTTTTATCGAAAAAGCACATGCTGGTTTTGCCAAATGGCGCCAGGCATACTTGCTGTATGATGATTATCAAGCGTTACATTGAAGATATACACTAGCTTACTGTGTCGCGAGGATTTTTAGCGGCTGCACACATCTACTGAAGGATCTGTCATTGCAACAACCATCATTGGAAAAAATGCTGGAATGGGATAGGGGGGGGGGGGGGGTGTTCCAAGGACTTTGATATAGCATTTTTTAAAACTCATTTTGTGCCCGAGGTACGAAATACCCACATTTTGAAGTTATCCCCTGAGGAATGCATTACAGTTAAGGAGACAGATCGACCTTAATAGTTCAGTTCAAGGGTGGTGGCAGAATAGCTTGGCGCCTATGGGCGCCAGCTATTCTGCCACCACCCTTGAACTATCATGGTCGAGCCATATCTTGCTGTGGTGTGTCCCGGGCAGAATGAGTTAAAGAATTTTTGGCCTTGAGGTGTGTGTGTGTGTGTGGGGAGGGTGGGGTTGTCCAGAATTAATTTGTATTATATGTCTGATGACCAACTTCGACATTTTGTAAACTGTAAGCTGTTGTTCTGGTTGTAGGCGTCATGCTTGTTAACGTTGCTGTCGTCGTTGTTTGTGTTAGCTGTTCCTGCTGTTGTTGATCTTTTTTTCTCGTTGTTGCATGCTGCTTCTAATGTTACTGCTACTTTTCCTACTGTTTTTTTTTTTTGTTTGTTTGTTTTTTTTTTTTTTTTTTTTTAAAAGTCCCTTCTATTTATAGAAGGAACTTTTTAGGACGGGTCGCGGTGGGGCGAATTTAATAGCATGTCCATGATGTCAAAGGCGGGCAGCTAAACCTCTAACAATTGAAGTAACAAGATAAAAATTACGTTATGTCTAGTTACGCTAACCTCGCTGCTGAACGTACATTTGGCACGAAGCGCTGTATGTGCGTATGTATGTGCGTATGTATGTATGTATGCATGTATGTATGTATGTATGTATGTATGTATGTGTGTATGTGTGTGTGTGTATGTATGTATGTATGTATGTATGTATGTATGTATGTATGTATGTATGTATGTATGTATGTATGTGCGGTGTGCGTATGTATTTAAACAAGAGAATCTCCGATATGTCTGTACGCACAAGCTTGAAACTTGGCGAAATACTTTCTTAAGTAGGTGGCTATGAGAGCCTCCGAGCATATTGTAATTGAATGTCTCATTGTAGACATAAACAACCGTTTATAGGAAGTCCGTAATTTTTGTCATATTTACTTGTCTTTTGTCATATTTAGCTAGTTTGGATAAAGACATTGGATGGGTTTGTTAGCCAGCTTTGTATCCTTTCAACTTCTTTAGTAAAAATCAATTCTTTTCATTGGGGCGGTCCGTGGCGCAGTGGTTAAGGCGCCTGCCACCAATGCTAAAGGTTCCGGCGTCGGACTTTTCTCCTTTAGTAAGTGTCACCGTTAATTCGGGCGGACCGTCGGGGGTTCTTTCTCCGGGTACTCCGGTTCTTCCTCCACCTCAACTTTGGTGTCAGTTTCAGCCAACTTAATAAAATTTCAAATACATAAACGATTTCCAAATACCGTCACTTCAGTAGCTCGCTTGAGCTTGCCCACGTGAATGTTCTGTGTTTACGTACAGTGTGTGAGTGAATGCGCGTGATTCACGTGAGCGTGCTTGTTGGGTTCAGTTCGCGGCTACATTCTTCGCATTGAGTTATATTATAAATTAATATGAGAAATGCGCCATATAAATACCATGTAATAAATAATAATAAAATAATTAAAACACTAAAAACCTTCACTTCTAGAGACAGTCAGACTGTGCGGTGACGTCAAAGAAGTAACTCCGTCTCCACGCAGACACTGATACTCTAAATATGACGTAATTCTATCTCTCTCGCTCGCTCTTTCTCACACATATGCGCGCATCTCCAAGTGGCATAAATCCTCATGTGCCCAGAGGGCGCATGAACATCTATGCCTCTTGAGGATGTTTGGAGCGCGCGCATGCACTCACGCACACGCACACGCACACGCAAACACACACATCGACGCGCTTTCAGAAGAGCATGCAGGTGTACTTAGTATAGCATGTAGCTAGGTAAAGTCAACCTGATTTCACATAAACTGAAATTGTACCTTGAAATTCTAGTTTTGTCACCATCTCCCTAAGTCTTGAAGCGAAAGCGAATCTCATATCACGTTAAAATATAAAATTACGTTAAAACAAAAAAATACGTCATGACAAAAGACGTTTGACAAACCAATGACGCGAGTGCACTGCGCGCGCCCCTTCTAGAGTTCACTATGACGCATTGGCACATCTGCGAGACTTTTTCAGAAGGAGATATTTCAACATCAGATTCAAGTCAAAGACAAACGGTAGAGAGAGACCCTTGACTGCGAAGACAGATCCATAGAAGGGACTTTGTGGTATGGTTCATCCCCTAAGTAATTTCACGCTCTGCAACTGATGGCTAAGCATCAATTGAACCCCAGCTTGTGGGGAACAGAGAGGCATTCTAAGAAGAAAAGCGAGAGGCATGCACGTATGCTTAACCCTTTTCTGCCATTGCACGTGCGTTGTTGTTTCTGAAATCTTTGTTCATTCAACGACAAAAACCATAACCGTCCAAGAGACATGGACACACATTTGGTCTCAGCAAGTGGAATAGATCCTCATGAGTCCCCGCAGTCTCGGGGGCTCATGAGGATCTATGTCCCTTGCAGTTGGATCGTGTTCACTTTTTCTCGGCAGTGAAGGGGTTGAGGGCTGAGCAGGCACAATCCACGATGTCACATTCTACGATTCCGTTAATGCCCAACGTCACTGTGCCCCCCCCCCCTTCCCCCCCTTCCCCCCTCCCCCTCCCCCCCCCCCCAAAAAAAAAAAAAAAAAAAAAAAAAAAAAAAAAAAACAGAAAAATAAAAATTCCGATGATTTCAGTCGTCGGATCGAAAATAAAACAAACATTGATTTCGTCAGCGAATAGCGGGGGCTCGTAAGGATCTATGCTTCTTGCAGATGGCGCTTTCTGAGTGACGCAATAACTCCAGGAATTGTTCGATGATTCCTTCCAGATACAAGCATTCCCATTTATTTCAAGCCAGGAATAGAATCCACACAGGCGGACAAAACAACAGCCTGACTTTGGAGGAACAGGCGGATCGTATCTAAATCAGGCAAAAGGCCTTGATTCCCGTGACCCCCTCTGCTACTGGAAGCCGAGGCTCATGTGAATCTATGTCTCTGACAGACGGCAGGGCTGGTTGTGCGAGTGTAAAGACGCTAACCGGATGGCGGACAGGGTGGGGGGGGGGGAGGGGGGGGAGTGTTATTTGCGACTGCGAAGCAGACGATGTCCGTAAATTGGTGGTAGACCCAAATCTGCACGTGTTGACGCAAACCTTGATTGCCGAGGAAAAGGTTAACACCACCCAAGTGCAAGAGGTATAGATCCGCATGAACCGCCGCATTTGCGGGGGCTAATGAGGATCTATGCCTCTTGCCGGAGACCAATTTGTATCCACGTTCCTTGGACGGTTGCGTTTTTAGTGCATCCGCTTCTATTTATAGAGGAGTGAGATCTTCTTTAGGCACGGCCCGGTCGCCCCCCTAGTGTGGGGGGTGGGGTTTGATAGTGTGGCCGAGTGGATTGTTCTAGATAGTCATAATATCTTTTTAGGACGGGTCGCGGTGGGGCGATGATGTCAAAGGCGGGAAGGCTAAGCTTCTAACAATTGAAGTAACAAGATAAAATTACGTCATGTCTAGTTACGCTAACCTCGCTGCTGAACGTACATTTCAAGTTGGCGCAAAGCGCCGTATGTGCGTATGTATGTGTGTGCGTATGTATGTAAACAAGAGAATCTTCGACATTTTTGTACGCACAAGCTTGAAACTTGGCGAAATACTTTCTTAAGTAGGGGGCTAAGAGAGTCTCCGAGCACACTGTAATTGAATGTCTCATTGAAGACATAAACAACCATTTATAGGAAGTTGGTTGACCCAGATTAGAGTCCGTAATTATTGTTATATTTACTTGAACTTTTGCATATAGCTAGTTTGCGGAAAGACATTGGAGAGTTCGTTAGCCAGCTTTGTTCATCCTTTCAACTTCTTTAGTAAAAATTAATTCTTTTCAGAAAAGAATTAAAACACTAAAAAACCTTTACTTCTAGAGAAAGTCAGACAGTGGCGATGACGTAAAAGAGGCAACTCCGTCACCGCGCAGACACTGACATAATACTCTAAATATGACGTCATTCTCTCTCGCGCACGCGGCTCTCTCTCTCTCTCTCTCTCTCTCTCTCTCTCTCTCTCTCTCTCTCTCTCTCTCTCTCTCTCTCTCTCTCTCTCTCTCTCTCTCTCTCTCTCTCTCTCTCTCTCTCTCCAGTGTGTGACTATCTTGTGTGTTCGTGTTAACAAGATGGCGGACTAGATAACTCCAGTGAAGGACACTAAACTAAAGCCATGCCCCCGCACACGAGATCTATCAAAGCCAAATACTCCATTGCCTTGGAAAAAGTTAAGAAAACTAAAGACTGGCATCAGATCACTTTTGATACAAACGGTCTTCACTTGCCGGTGTGGAGGCATGCTTTAAGAGAACGATACCAGTTTGCATACAAACCCCCTGAGCTTTCCTCTACATGGGCTGACCACCAAAAGGACCACGCACAGACGCTCTCCCTCACCCATCCCCTGGCCACTGACCTTCCTCCTGAACTTTTTAAATCAGTGCTTGATCTCTCGCTTGATGGAAATAAGCTATTAAAAATCTCCATCTACTATACCACGGGCACAATTCTAGTCCAGGGGAAGGCGTGTGTGGACTGGGTGCAAGAGGAATTCGGCAAACTGAGGTCAGTCGTGAACCTCCTCCTCCCCAGCTATAGCATGTCTGGTAAACCTCCTGATCAACGGGCCCTGCCACCATGCGCCACTATGTGCTCACAGCTCCCTAAAGCTGACGATACTGACACGCTCGGTGTAGGTCTCGAGCAGGTAGCAGGAAGTACTAATATCGACCAGGACCACGACAGCGCCAATGATATGGCTGCCAGTGCAGTTTCAAACAACGCGACTGGCAGTGCCGAGGTTACTTCAGCCGGCATTGACCGCAGTGGCTGTACCTGTGACGCCACCCCTTCGGTGGCCAGTGACCAGTGTGACAGCCCGGGCGGTTGCCCCCCTCTCGCAGACACCTGTTCTGCCTTGCAACCGTCTACTTCCATGCTCCAAGCTGACACGGCCAAGAAGCTGGCGGAACTCGGCCGTGTTGTTGATGGTCTCGGTGCTGCGATCGGCTCTCAACACGACACAGCCATGTGTGCAGTGTATGACTTACAGAAAGAGGTGCGTGAGCTGGTCCGGATTGAGATTCGTGACATCAAGGCCGAGTTCCACCAGCAGCTTGAACAACTTTGTTGTCGTGTCAAGTCACTGGAGGCTGAAAACAAGAAACTCAAGTCTCAGTTTGGTGACCACAACAAAATGTTTACTTCACTGCGCATCACTTCCCAGCCCTCCAAGAAGCAGATGACAGATGCACATGTGGACGCCACTCTGTTGTCAACCAAGCCTGGCCCATCCCTGACCTCCTCTCAGCCCCGACAGGCCGTTCCCACTGACCAATCTCCGCCTGCCATCAACCTAGCCAAGACTCCCTCCGTTGGTATGGCTTCCCCGTTATCCATTGAAAGCTCAGGTCTCACTCCCTCCACTCCCTCGCCGACCCAGCCAGCGCACAACACTGACCGAGCCTCATACCGTGACGTTTTAGTCGCCGCCGTGCCTGTGTCCAATCGCTTTGCTGCCCTCTCTGTTGACGACTGCACAAACGTCCAGGTAAAAAATATAGGCATGGAATCGCTCAGCAACACGTGCCGCCCCAAGCGTGATCAACATCAGGATCACCCTATCCCCGCTGATGTCTTGACCAAAGAGAGGATTTTGCCTGGGGTCACTGCTGTGCTAATAGGTGATTCAATCTTGCGAGAGGTGGGTAGCAAGATTGTATCACCGACTGTACCTATGCAGAAGATATGCGTGCCGGGCATGTCCATTGCTGAATTGATGGCGTGGCTCGACTCGCAGCCTCCTGCACCGCACATTGTTTTCGCCGTTCTGCATGTCGGGATCAACACATGCAAACGCCGACAAGTGATCAGTGTGGACACCTGGGCCGCCCTCCTCAGACTGGTAAAAATTAAGTTTCCATGCGCCTCCGTCAAACCAGTGTCGTCTGTTTTGCCTGCTTTTGGTCGACACCCCGCCAACAGCGCCATCATTCCATCCAACAGGAACCTGATGGCGGCGTGTGTTCAGGCGAGGGTTCTGTACATTGACAACGTGCCAGTGTTTCTGTCTCGTGGTGGGGCCCCACGTAAGTTGCTCTACAGACAGAATGATAATTTCCATCCAAGCACCGAGGGGGCCTCGCGACTTGCCTTCAACCTTCGGTCCACAGCTCGTGCATCCCTGCCGTCTATGCGGTCTAGCTCTGCCCACCAGCCTGTGCTGCGGCCAACTATGTGTGACGACCGCCTGCAATACGGACCCCCCATGCCGCCTCTAGGAGGCTTGCACCGTAACGGTCACCTACCCTTAGATTTCAACTGTAAAGTACCCATCCTCCCCACCCCACATTATCCACCCCAGCCACTGACCAATCAGCGTGTTTCCTACCCCGTGGCCCCTTCCCCCAAATTTTCCTGTGATCCTGCCACTTGGAGTGTTGCTTTCCCTGTGCCACCTGTTGCCCCTAGCCATGGCCGGTACGGCTACATCCCCTGTCCAGAGTATCATGGGCGGCACTATGAGACTCTCGTCTGAGTGACTTTCAGTGTGATCCCACACTGTTTGCCTCCCTCGATTCTCATCAGTGGTTCGTCCGGCACAATCAGTGTCGTCTATCGTTCGTCCCTTGACTGAGTGAAGTGACATTCTGAACCCACTCTCGTTGTCTCCCTTGATTCGTTCTGGCGGAGCGACGGAGACAACTTGCGCGGCGTACCATGATGTCTCAATGTCGTATTTATATGTCCACATGGGTTGTCTCCCTCGCTTCTCTACTGTGAATCGACGGAGTCAACCAGTGTGGCGCTCACCTTCCCTCTCATACGGAAAGACAGTCACTCAGTGCAGCACAAACCTTACCTCTCATTAATTATGAAATATGAATCTGACAATCTGGCAAACTGTTTAGTGTCCGACATTGAATATATAGTTTTTTTAATCAAATAGCACTTTGGATTTAATTAGTGACATGAATTTTTTTTTTCTGTGAATGGTGACGATTATTATCTTTCTGCATTTTCTTTTCTTTCAAAAGGGAGGAAATATACTCTTCTTGATATAGCGAAGGAGCCAGTGTGTGTATCGTATATTATACGGTCTCCGATCAGTGACTCATTTATTTCGCTTTTCAGAACGTAACCAACACATTATTTCCCCTATGTGGGATGTGACGCTAAGGAGCCGGTTTAGATATTTGTATATATCGCAGATACGGTATACGTTCAGTGACTCATTCGCCTACAGAACGTAACGACCTATTATTTCCCCTGCGTGGGGTGTGACGTTGTCTGCAGCGAAAGCGATAGACTGAGCTGAGTTTTCAGCACTGTAGTTTCTCCTGGGTTTTGTTTAACTTTGTTAGAGTTCAAAAGTTTTCATTTGTTCTTAATTGACTTTTGTACACATTTTCCCCCCACGTGTTGCTTCATCATGCCTGCCTGTAGCCCACATGTACATCAGTGTTCGCTGACTAAGCATGATTTACTGATAGGGCACCTTAACGTTTATCATTTATACAACAAAGTGCCCGACGCCACTGTTTTACTTTCACAACCCCAACCCTTTCATATATTTGGATTTACTGAGTCTAGACTCAGGGAACATATTAGTAACGCCTCGATCTCCATTCATAACTATGCTGTATTCCGTAGAGATGCATCATCCCCCGGTCATACCGGTATAGCTGTGTACATTCATAACTCTATCCACCAGTACGTTACCCGCCGCATGGATTTAGAGTCTTGTCACGTTGAAAGTTTATTTCTTGAACTGAAATGTGACAAATCTTCCCCCACACTAATTGGATTTATTTATCGCACCCCTTCAGCCACATTTTCATGGTATGATGATTTTGTCACCATGATGGATAAGGTGCAACAACGTCACAACAAAGATATACACCTTCTAGGCGATTTTAATATTGACCTGCTAAAGACTGGTAATGCGGCGTGGAATTGCACCACCTCATTATTTGGCCTGCAGCAGATGGTTCGGTCTCCCACTAGAGTTTCTTTGTCATTCGCCACATTGATTGACCACATCTACACTACAAATGCACCTGCTGTCACAAACGTCCACGTGCCGAATGTAGCCATTAGCGATCACTTTCCTACTTGTTTTAATCTTTCAGTTAAACGTGATAAACCCCAGCACAAACACCACACTACCATCACATACAGGTCTTACACAAAGTTCAACAAAGATGACTTTCTTCATGACCTCTCAATCACGCCCTTTCACCTTATTTATAACACTAATGATCCCAATGAAGCCCTCTCGCTTTGGTACAAGCTATTTCTTTGGGTCCTCGATAAACATGCCCCACTAAGGACTAAACGCGTTAAACACCCTACCCTTCCGCCTTGGTTGTCAAAGGACATCATTCACGCAATGAAACTAAGAGATGACTTAAAACGACAGAAAAAGTTTGCGGATTTTAAGAAACAACGTAATCTTGTAAAATCCTTAGTTAGAAAAGCACAGAAAACGCTTGCGGAAAAAGTTATCGCAGAGGGTAAAGATACCCGAAGTGTCTGGAATGCAATCAATTTGTTTACAAAGAAGAGGAGTTCCATCAATGCTGCTACCTCTCCAGGCATAACTCCAGACGACTTCAATTCCCACTTTTTAAATATTGCTGAGTCCCTTGTACAGTCTTTTTCCAGTGGCACTGATAGTTACAGTTGTTCTGATAAACTGCGCACACACTGTGAGTCTGCAACAGGTGCGTCCTTCTCCATACCTCTTATGACAGTGTTTGAAGTAGGTAAATATATTTCTACTCTAACAAGTAAATCGTGTGGCCTGGATGGAATAAACAACATGGTACTGAAATTGTCCCTTCCATACACAGCTGACACTTTGACATTTATATTCAACCTTTCTATCAAGCAAGGTATTTTTCCAGATGCCATGAAAGATGCTAAAGTTGTCCCCATTCCCAAATGTACAGATCCCAAAAGTCCAAACGATTTCCGTCCTATTTCAGTGTTATCACTATTATCGAAGCCACTAGAAAGACACGTTCATAAGCACCTACTCCAATTCTTGGAGAATCACCGCCTCCTCGTATCTCTTCAGTCTGGTTTTAGACCTAAACACTCATGTCATACTGCCCTCGTTCACATTGTTGACTCTTGGCTCTCATCAATAAACAATTCCAAATTAAATGGTGCAGTTTTTCTGGACCTAACCAAAGCATTTGATTTAGTCGAACTCTATAGCTTTTTTCTCCTCCTACCTCAGTAACCGCCGACAGAAGGTGTACTCAAATGGGCGGTATTCGAAAGAAGGTATAGTGATGCACGGAGTTCCCCAAGGATCTATCCTAGGGCCTCTTTTATTTTCTTTATTCATCAATGATCTACCTCTTTCCATCTCAAATCCTGAGGTTAAATGCGAACTCTTTGCTGACGATTCAACTCTGCATACATCAGACAAACGTGAAACGACGCTAAATTGTATCCTCCAGCAGAGTCTCGATGAAGTGTCAGATTGGTGTGCGCAAAATCGCATGCTAATCAGTACTTCTAAAACCAAAAGCATGTTGATAACAACCCGCCAAAAGCGTCAGCTACATCCTGCCCCTCTGAAACTGTCACTTGGCAATAAAACCTATCCCAACAAGTATCCAGGCACCGCCTACTGGGAGTTGTAATTGACGACCAGCTGAACTGGTCGCCACATATCGACAGTTTGTGCAAAACCTTGTCCAGGAATGTATTTCTGCTATCTAAACTTAGACATATTCTTAGTACAAAGTGCTGTACATTGTTCTTTCACGCACACATTAAAAGCCACTGTGACTATGCGTCCTCTTTGTGGGACGAATGCAGTGAACTTCATTTTAAAAAACTAAACTCGCTGTATCGTCGTTCAGTTAAGTTAATTATTCCTAACCCTATTTCCACGGCTGAGAAAATAAAATCCCTTGGCCTGCTTACACTGAAGGAACAACTCAAATTTAACAAATGCGTCCTCATGCACAAAATATTTCATTATCAAGCCCCGGAATATCTGCGCATGATATTTAACTTCAGCCCTCGGCATCACCTACATACGAGGAATGACTTGCTTCACTTACCCCGCCCACGGATAGATCTCTACAAGTCAAGCCTTCTATTTTCTGGTAGTTCTGTCTGGAACTCATTGCCATTAAACATTAAATCATTTTGCGATAAAATCCATTTTAAACGTGCCTTGCACACTCACTTCCAATCAGCGTGACTTCACAGTTTGCCATATAAAAATAATTCTGCTGATAACACGTAAACGTCAAATTTTTTCTCTTTCTCCTTAAATTTGCTACCTGCTCATCTATTGTGTTGTCGGTGTCACTATACGCTATTGATGCTGCTGATTCTATGACACTGTCTTAGATGAGTATAATATTAATGCTGTGCACGCGTTTCGTTCTCTTGCTTTTTGCATCGGAGGCAGTTACAAATTCTCCATTGCGTTTTTTTCCCGTAGTTTTTCTTCCTCTTCTTCTTCTTCTTCTTATTATTATTATTATTGTTAGTATTTGCATGCTCTGTTTATTTTCCTGTTATGTTGTTTGTTTACAGGACAGCTTGTAAGACAGGCATTGAGTTGCCTAATAGCTTTATCCTGAATAAATAAAGATTCATCATCATCATCATCTCTCACACACACACACACACACACACACACACACACACACACACACACACACACACACACAAATATGCGTGCATCTCAAGGAGGAATAGATCCTCATGCGCCCTCCAGGCGCATGAGGATCTATGCCACTTGGAGATGTTTGGAGCGCGCGCGCACGCACGCACTAACACACACACACACACACACACATCGACGCGCTTTCAGAAGAGCATGCAGGTGACCCGTGTACTTAGTATAACATGTAGCTAGGTAAAGTCAACCTACTTTCACACAAATTATAGCAAAACTGAAATTGTACCGTGAAATTCTAGTTTTGTCACCATTTTCTCAAGCCTATGAAGCGAAAGATAAACTCATATCACGTAAAATATAAAATTACGTAAAAACTAAAACTTACGTCATGACAAATGACGTTTGACAAACCAATGACGTGTATGTCCTGCGCCCCTTATAGAACTCACTGACGCATTGGCAGATCTGCGAGACTTTTTCAATAGGAGATAATTCAACATCAGAATCAGGTCAAAGACAAAAGGTAGAGACCCTTGACAGCGAGGACAGCTCTCATATAGAATGGACTTTGTGGGTTATAGTTCATCCCATCTTGTTTTGGTCTTTGAATGAACACAGATTTTAGAAACAAGGTGGACGTCTTCTAGCAGGGAAGGGGTTAAAAACCCGGACAAACATGCGATATCGCATGTTTGTCCGGGCTTTTAGTCCCCTGTTTGCGTCAAACATGTGCAAACGTGGACCTACATCTGATTTGCGAACAACATGATTTTAGCTTTGCAGGCTGTTTTCGAACAGCGGATTTCTTAGCATGTATTTATATTAATTGTGAACGTGTTTTGGTTAGCTGTTTGTGTGGCTGGTTAGTTGGCTGGATTTATGGATGCCGAGCCGGATGGATGGATGAATGGATGGATGGATGGATGGATGGATGGGCAGACAGACGGACGGACGGATGGATGGATGAATGGATGAGTGTCGGGTATGTGGGTTGAAGTTCTGACGGTTGTTCAGTTTCACGTCATACATCTGATTGGTTGGTTGTTCGGTTGGTTTGCTGGTTTGACCAGCAGTAAATAGTTCGTCGTTTGTTTAGTTAACCGACTGTTCGATTGCAATTGTCTTTTGTCACTTCTTAGAAATTCATCACCGCGATGTTGAAGCATTCTCTCTGTAAAGTTCTACTTTGATCACATTCTCTCATTGACGGGAATACATTTTTACCACAAAAAAACGACAGAAACAACAACAAAACAAAAATAAGCCATAAAATGCAGACCCGATTTGATTTTTTGCTTTAGTTTCGAGAATCTGCGCACTTTCGCGGTAATGAATCAGAAGATTTGATTCATGACTTGCAGGTTTTGTGAAATATGTCAGAATGGCCCCACGTTCCGCATCATGATCGAACGTGGCACAGTTGGCCTGACCTACCACTTGTCCGGAAGTGTCACGGGTGACGCATTTGTCGCCCGCTAACTTTTGTTCGTTTCCTGAAAATGCGTCACAAGTCGGTGTTTGTTGACTCTTCACTGAAGGGATACGGCAAAATAACGTTTTAACTTCAAGAGGCATAGACCCTCATCAGCCCCCGCGACCGAGAGGGGGGGCTCATGAGGGTCTATGCCTCTTGCTGAAATTTGCCTCTTTGCTTTTCTAACGAACAGGTTTTCTGGAGGTCAGTCGGCGGTAGGGTTTGGGAATGCCGTTCAACAGGGCAGTGATACGACCGTACGATGTATTCTGCGTGAATAAAAACAACGTACGACCGATGCTTCGTGCTGCCTTTTTTCTTTAAAGGGACCTACTGCAGGCAGTAATGGGTTAATATCTGACAATATGTCCTTTATAAATATTATTAACCCTCTCAGCCCCAAGGTCCCATTTCTCAAATTTTGGAGGTGTTGCCTAACGACTATGTACCAGTTGTAGGAGATGGATTGATCATGATAATTCAAGGGTAGTGCCAGATGAGCTTGGCGCCTTCAGGCGCCAAGCTCATCCGGCACTACCCTTGAATTATTATGATCAATCCATCTCCTGCTGTAGGGTCCCGGGGCTAAAAGGGTTAAAATGTCTTACAATAATGCTGGACAAAGGAACTAACTTAAATTACGAAATTTGAATATCGCAAAATTAAAGACTTTTTTGCTCTTCTTTTCCTTTGTACGCAGGAGAGTTTCTTTCGTTACAGTGATGCTCAAAAGAAAAGTGGAAAACCTATGGTATGTTTACATAGACTGTGAAAAGAAGGGTAAAGAAATCTTAGTTGAGGCAAGACAACATTGATAACCCGTTGTATCGACGAATTTTTAGCAATCAAAGCGTAACTTGGAGCAGATCGCTTTAAACATTTGTATTCATTTAATTCTGTTCATTAATTCATATCGGCATTTTGAAATTAGTTGATAGATCATGTTCTGAGTTCGACCACTTCTGATGCAAATTATACTGAAAATAAGAGTGGAGATGCTAATTTTTCGACCGGAATGCAACTTGTATTTATACGTAATTGTGAGCACAAAACTGAAATGAATGGAGTATCTGATTCTTCCTCAACTACGTCCAATCTAGTAAAAGAGAATACGTCACACAGCAGTGACCCATTGAGTGCCAACTGACGCTGACTGTGTTTCTGCAATAGTCTTCCTTCAAGTCCAAAGAAACCTAGATGCCCCTGGGACATGGATTTAAAGCGGTTTCAGCAAAAGGCATAGATCCTCATGAGCCCCCGCAACTGCGGGGGCTCATGAGGATCCTATACCTCTTGCATTTGGCGGGTGGTGTTCAAAATTATCTCGGCATTGAACTGGGTAAGGCCCGAAATATCAAAGACCCGCATACAAACATATTCATGTATGCCTTGTGTATATAAAAAAAAAAAAAAAATGTGGTCATTTCGACGTTGTGCGTGACGTCTCATCTGCGATGCAATGCTAAACTGCGATCGATTGGAATCTTGAACAAGAACGCTGTAACTTGTCAAAGCCACTTCCTCCGGCTGAAATTGCCTCGAAATTGGGCCGATTCCGACTTCGATTCATTTGCTCAGATTATTTTTTTTATTATTAACCTTCTAACTTCTGGACCAGAGGAAACAAAAGACACACGCGAGAGACATAGATCCTTATGAACCCTGCAGTCGCGGGGGTTCATGAGGATCTATGTCTCTCTGGCTAGTCTGACTAGTTTTTTTACAGCCGTGGTCTTCAGACGCACTGCTTTGCTGAAGCGCAAATTTGAGACAAGTCTGAGCACAGATCAGATGCGGATCACTGGTATGCAGTCTGGGGGGGTATCTGTGTGTGTGTGTGTGTGTGTGTGTGTGTGTGTGTGTGTGTGCGTGCGTGCGTGCGTGCGTGCTTGCGTGCGTGTCGGGGTTTTTGATGGTTTTTTTTCTTCTTCTTGGTTTGTGGTTGTTTTGCTGTTGTTTTTCGCGGGTTTTTTTTTTTTTTTTTTTTTTTTTTTTTTTTTTGAGGGGGGGGGGGGGGGGGGCGCTGATATGCAGGATCATTCCTAGCTTTCTAAAGTTCAGTCGTAACAGGTCGATGTCCTCAGTCTGAGGTGGTATCTCGCTTTGTGCAATTACAAACTAGCTTTTTCACAAAAATTGACTTATTTTCGTCTGCCTTCACAGTACTCACCTTTTGTGGTTGTGGTTGTGGTTGTATTTGCTTGTAATAGTCAACGGCTTCGTCACATCGGAATTATTCGCGCTGTTCAGTTTCCGATTTAGTATGATGGAGTAATTGAGCGTGACCAAAAATAGCCTGGTTCCAAATATGGACGAAACTGGTCTCGTTACATTCAGTAAAATGTCGAACCGATTATTAAGTTGTTCTTTTACCGAAACGACTGAAGTTAGCCGCCCAAAGTAGCTGCGTTCAATCAGCCCTAGCTTTTGTCATCACCCCGGGAAATGAAACTGAACCAGATTTCTGTTAATCCCTTCACCGCCAGTGGTCACGATAATTGAAGCGACAGAGTGTCCAAACCGGCGCCGCATCAGCGTTGACCAAGAATTATCAAGCCGCTTGAGGAACGTGGATTAAGGCTCTGGCCAAGAGGCATAGAACCTCATGAGCCCCCGCGACTGCGGGGGCTCATGAGGGTCTATGCCTCTTGCAGACGAGTGACATTCGCAGCGTCACCGAGGGTGAAGGAGTGAGTCTAATAACTTGGACTGGAATACGATCCGGAAACTAAAGCTGGGTCAAATCATCGGTGGCGGAATGACTGGGCATTATTTCAATATTTGGATCAATGACTTGCCTAACGGGCCAGACGGGGTAACCCCTCAACTATTAATAACGATGTCGTTTCGGCGGAAAAGACGAGTACTTGGATCACTTGCAACCCCCGCCCCCCCCCCCCCCCCCCCCCCCCGCCCCCAACCCCCCCCCCCCCCCCCCGCCCCACCCCCCCGCCCCCCAAAAAAAAAATTTAAAAAAAATTTAACGAACAACAAAACAACCAACCAAAACACACACACACACACACACACACACACACACACACACGCACGCACGCACGCACACACACACGCACACACACACACAAATAAAAGAAACCCAATTTAAAACAAAAAACAAACATTAAAACACAATTTTCCAATGCATACAAACAAGTACTCAGTGCGCCACTTATCTTTCCGTTGGCGCTCGAATTTTAAAGTGAAGGTCAGGGTCGAACTGCGCGTGATTTTCAACAGCCAATACATGCCATCCATAGTCCTATCGGATTTGCTTTGAGCTATTTTTAGCCCCACGCAAAAAATCTCGCTGCAGTGCAGAGGGACAGTTGATGGCCAGTTGCTGGCTTGGCCAAGTTTCTACAGGCTGTCGTGCCATTAACTCATTGAAGACGTGATGGATACGGATATGCGGTGAATCGCCGCATATCCGTATACGGCGCGTGTCCAATGAGTTAAAGAGGCACACCCGACCTTTTCTAAGGCTTCAGTTCGCAAAAAGCTTTTAGTGGGCTTCAGTATACATACCCTCAGGTTCACAGATCGAGCCTTCTTCAGCAAATCTGGTTTCACTAAGAGCTGCAATGTCGATCTTATATCTCGCCAGCTCCCTGGCTATGAGGGCTGTACTTCTGTGCGGTCTCTGCGTCTGATCTCTGTCCAACAGGGTTCGTACGTTCCACGTACCGAGAATAAGTTTCTTTTTTTTTTGTTTTTCTTTTCGACCGCATAAAAGGGTTAAACCGCCAGCCGCGGTAAGCTGACCGGTTTGGTGTAGGGCAGCCAATGTTTGGAACACCTTTTCTAGTTCCCTCCCTTACTAGGGTGAGCAGTGCTGTCCTGAAGAGGGCTGCTCAGTCGCCTGGGATGCTGCCGAACTTCCCTGCTGCCCCTGGTACAGGGAAGAGCGACCACTGGTCCACAGGCCGCTTACGTGCAGGTTCGGAGCTACGACTCCCAGTAGTAACCTCTACCTGTCGGTTCGCCCGTTCCCCATCGCCGCAGGGCTTCTGGAGGAGACAGAAGAAAACTGAAAAAGAAGATGAAGAAGCAGATTTGGTGAAGATGAAGATCCATGCACAAAACCTGCGCGTGAAGGAGATTTTGGTGGAGAAGCTGTTGCGCTGGAGCAACCCCACCCTCTCGGCCGCAGAAATCAGAGTCCAGTGGCACGATGAGGCGTTACAACTGGTAACTTCCTTGGCTGCAGTGGATAGCCATGTCTTCTTCTGTGCTCTGACATGCCCTATGCACTCCACAGCGCACTGCTGACCCGCCCTCTTGGCCGTTGAACCATTGATTGAGTTTCCTCCGCCCAGTCGGCCGGTGACAGACTTTGCATGCTAGGACGAGCAAGTCCTGCCTCACCAAGGGTTTGAGAGCCCCCGGTTTCCCCTCACTTGTTTTAGCCAGCCAGTCGAAGCTGTTGCCCGTGGTGTGGCCGCTGCGCATGCTGCAGCTACGTGGAGCCACAAGTGAGAGTTGAGTGTCAAAGTGGGGACCTATACTGGTGGACCACTCTCGAACCTTCGAGAGACGACTTGTCCTCCCATTATAGGTGAAACCCCCTCCTTGAATACTCCAGACACCAAGCATTCGACACCGTGAACAGAGAAGCGCTTTGGGTCCTCTTGCAAAGCTCGGCTGCCCCAGGAAGTTCACCAACATCATCCGCCTCTTCCATGATGGAATGGTAGGAGTTGTCCAGTCAAACGGCGACACATCCGCACCCTTCGACATTTCCAACGGTGTCAAACAAGGTTGTGTTCTTGCCCCCGTGATGTTCAACTTGTTCTTCAGGTGTGTCCTAACCCATGCAGTACGTGACCTTGAGAAGGGAGTGTACCTGAAGTACAGACTAGACGGCTCTCTCTTCGACCTACGGCGACTGAACGCCAGGACCAATATCATTGAGAGATTGATCCTTGAGGCGCTGTTTGCCGATGACTGTGCGCTGATGGCGCACACGGAGTCTGACCTCCAGACCATCGTCAACAGGTTCTCGGAAGCCTCTCGACTGTTTGGCCTCACCATCAGTCTCAACAAGACCGAAGTCCTGCACCAACCAGCCCCAGGCACAAGAGCCCCCCCCCCCCACCCACCCACCCACCTACCCACCCACACACCCACACACACACACACACACATAAAGTGTATATCGAAGGCACCGAGTTGAAGACTGTCGACCAGTTCAGGTACCTGGGGAGCATCATCTCTTCTGACGGTACTATCGACAAGGAAATCGCAGCTCACATCAGCAAAGCCAGCCAAGCCCTGGGTCGTCTGCGCACTCGTGTGTTGAATAACAACAAAGTCAAGCTCTCCACCAAGATCAAAGTCTACAAGGCAGTAGTCCTCCCCAGTCTTCTCTACGGCTGTGAGTCATGGACGCTGTACAGAAAGCACCTCAAACAGCTTGAACGTTTCCACATGAGATCCCTGCGCTCACTCATGGGCATCAAATGGCAAGACAAGGTGACAAACCTGGAAGTCCTGGATAATGCTGGCTCAGTGAGTGTTGAAGCCTTGATCTTAAAGACACAACTTCGCTGTACAGGTTATGTCATACGCATGGATGATTCTCGCATGCCACGCCAACTCCTGTTTGGTGCACTCTCAAAAGGCCACAGGAAGCAAGGACGGCCAAAGAAACGCTTCAAAGACTGCATAAAAGACAGCCTCAAGTACTGCGTCTTCCCGGTAAAGGAACTTGAAACACAAGCACAAGACAGATCTGGCTGGCGTGCCGCCACCAGGAAAGCCTGCACGCTCTTTGAACACAATCGGCGCGAACGGATCACCAGTGCCAGAGCTCGCAGAAAGACAGCGTCGACTCTCCCCACAACTACGTTCCAGTGCCCCCATTGCCCTCGCAGGTGTGGCTCCAGGATTGGCTTGGCCAGCCACACGTGCACCCACAAATAGAAGTCATGCACAATGACGACATCATCGGTTTTCGATGGTCTACTTATTATTATTATACATACCCACTTAGACAGTGACCACCCTATTGTCCCACCAAATGCTTTCTTTCCGCGTCCGTTCAAAGCGAAAAGCCGAGGCCCACCGAAATCTTCTGACGAGACACGTAACAAAATTGCTTCTGATAGGCGATGGTAGCTGACGTCATAACTATTCTACACGACCTTAGGTCATCTGCATATTATAACTAAAGGCAGAGGCAAGATGGCAGACGAACCAGCGGAGAAAAAAAAAAGCCGAAAGTTACAGTATCATCGAGTCGCGCCGACATTGACAGTCTCGGTAATTGCGGAAGAGAAGAAAGAGGAAGAGAGACAAGATACCTCCAAGTATAACTGACATCGGACAAGGGAATATGGACATGTGGCAACGCGTAAAGCAAGAGCTTGGCTTGACCACCCACCCGGGATTTGTCACTTTCCTGCTGCATTAGTAAGTATCTACGGTTTTTGTCAAACTTCCTAGTATAGTTCCGCGAGCGTTTGTGATTTTCAGATTTCATGATCTTCAGTAGAATTTATCTCTTACTGATTTCGCAAGATTTTAAACCCGTTTTATTATTTAGTTATCAGCTGGTGATCACATTTATGCTGCAGAGATCTGCGGAAAACTACGGTGTGTGTTATCAAAGTTGCACGTTGCGGGTCGTAGCATGTTTTTGAATGTCTGTGCCGGCTCTCATTCACTCGATTCAGAGACGGTTAGGTATTTCTGCCGCGAGGGTAAATTTGCCGTTTCTAATGATGCTTTACGTGGCCTCTTTCACGGCACTCTACTAAAGGGTTTAACGTTCAACTCAACATGTTGAGAAAGAGGTCCGGGATACTTCCGGCCACATTTAGAATTTCCCGGGTGTGCCAAGTTCGTTTCCTCCCTTGTATTCTGAATTGAGCCTGTGACGGGATGATGCGCACTCGCGTTGGCGCGGCGGATTTGCATTTAGTCACCATCGTCAGGCCCATATGGCAGATTCACATCAGTAAAGGTTCGAAATCTAGTGCCTGTGAATTATCTGCAGATTTGAGATCGGAATGATAGGTACTCTTTCACCGTCAGATGCTTGTAGAAGAATGATACAGAAAAAGGAAGAAAAAAAAACACGCCCGGGATTTTAGGCCGGGCTGGTTGTCACTACATAACCCGGCACCAGTACAAGGCGCCGTCTGTAATAGTGTATTGTTAGACTGTCAAAGCAGCACTGAATCCGAATATTAGTGAGGTTACGTCTGCAACGAACGACTTCACCAACAACGAACGACAGCGAAGTCAAGGTGGATAACCGGCAGCATAGACAACACTCCGAACATCTCCAAGAGGCATAGATCCTCATGAGCTGCTTCTGGTACACATTGAGTTATTAGCCGTGACTTTCTGTTTGTTGTTGGTAGTCGTTTGTTGCAAACTGAATGCAAGTCTCCATTTCAACACATCCGAACACCGCACGAAATGCCATCAGCAGGGTTTTCACGTGGATCTGGTACTCTTGTGTGTCGTTTCCCAGCACGCAAAACCTGAGCTTTCGGCGGTCAGCCGTGCTGACTGAGCGGCATCGCACAGTCGTGCACGGGCCTGCTTACGACTTCGGCTGGCCGGGCTACCCTTTGCGGCGCCGGACTGCCCGCCGGTTGGCATTCATATAATTATCAGTTGTGAATTATAGCAACAATAATGTATTGCCGCCTAAGCTTTGGGCTCATGAGCTCTATGCCTGTCGCAAGGATAGGGTCCTGACGATCGAGCTTTCACTGAAGCGAACACCGCTGCGCGCCACCGCGTGCGCAACCCGGGTCACTACACAAACTCATTACTACACGGGAAGAAGTAAATAACCCTTATCATTCGGAATACACCAGTGTGTGAAGTAAGTTTGACTAAAATAGTGCAAGACTAGTGCCAAAATAGCTTGGCGCCTCTAGGCGCCAAGCTATTCTGGCACTACCCTTGAACTAAAGCGATTGGTCTATATCCTTATCTGTACTAAGTACTATAATATAATTGTTTATGGCAGTGTACACATTTGAAGCTTTTAGCCTCAGAATGATATGGGATAAACGGTATATTGTTTGTGCAACAAGGGTCAGTTGCGTGAGCCAGCTCAGTCCTGCGCCAGCCACTAAGCAAGGTGTTCCTCTGTCGCGCAGCGCCTTGGTCAGTGGCTGGCGCAAGACTAAGCTCCCTCATGCAACTGGTCCCAGCTTATTTTAGCAGTCTATCCATTGTGAGAATTGTGCCTTGGGTCAACGCCTTGCCCTGGAGATATGACAGAGAAAAAACTTGAAAACCCGCCACACTGAGCTATCGATATGATATCTATCGCTGAGTTGACTGCTCCGTGTGTGTAACATGCAAGGAAATAAATTTACACAAGCAAACGAAAGCAGCAGTGATGAAAACAACCACTACAGCATCATCAACGACAACAACAACAAAGACAACAAAGAAACAAAAAATAAACCTCAAAGAGCGGATCACCTTTGAAAGGAGGAATGTCAGTGGTGTGGAGGGAAGGGGGTGGGGTGGAGGTCAACGTTCTGTCGGGGATGGTGATGCGTCGAAGCAAGTTATGTTACTTTCCAGAAGAATATTGTTTGTTTCTGTATTACTCTAGGTTTTTCCTTTTCCCATTTTGTTTGTTTGTTAGTTCGTTCGTTCGTTCATGTTCGTTCGTTCGTTCGCTCGCCCGTTCGTTCCCCCACCCGGGTCTGCCCTGGGGGACTTGGGTGGGGTTAACTACTTTTTAGTTCCCAGGGTCACCCTGGTCAGCCCCACAGGGTGGGTTTTTCCCTCTATTCTGGTGTTTCTGTCTACCTGTAACGCACGCAGACTTGCCCACAGTCGTACGCACAGACTCTCACGCAACAGACGCATACACCGCCACTGACTCAGACGGGCGCATTCATGCGGTAAAACACAACACACGGGCTCCCTTTCTAAAGTAACCTTTATACACTATAAATGAAAAAGAACGACTTAAATGAGTATCAACTATGTACACTGTTCTATTATCACACACACACGTATCACAATATCTTTGCCAGGCTAGGTCTTAGTCTCCCATTGCCTCCAACCTGTTTGATGTTGTTGCCTGGTTACGTTGGTCCTTCTCACGTCTAGGCGTGAAAGTCCTTCGTCGTACGCTTATTGCCGTCCTGTCTCTTTGGCACGGACGTCCTCGTTCTTGTACGGTACTCAGTTCTCGTTTTGACTTGGGTGTCTTGGTTCCAGTCAGACTCACTCTAAGAAGAGCTGGAGGGATGACCTCACGTAGGTCCCACCTGTGACTCGACGTCTCGGCGTCCGTCTTTTCCACTCTTTACAAGAACTCTGAATAGACAACAAAAGTCCCAACGTAACACTTGCTAAACACACAACATATTGGATCAATGAGAAACGTCACGTAACCTGGCTGATACAAATAACTCACACGTACATTCACACACACACACGTGCTTCATAAACTATTTTCGTATCACCCCCATATCTCTGTCACTATCTTGAAACAGACTATAGCCTAACTGACACTCTTGCTATACCTTCCTCTATACCCTGGAAAAGACTATGCTTACCCAACCACGTACTATCTTCATAGCGGCTTAGACATACACACTTCATATTCCTTTAGTCATCTAACTCGGTAAACAACTGTATACAAAAACACCGGTTACTTCACCGAATTCTAAACATACTATAACTAAACCAAACCGGAACACCGCTATTAATCTTACCACGCATACTGTCTTTAACTAAACAACTATCAATACTACGTTTATAGAAACATACCTGAAATCTAGGCTTCAGAGTCTTGGAATGCGGGCTAGGTAACTCAAACACAACCGTTCCATACGACAAGACAGCCCGCACTACCGATCTAGACCTCTGACAGTCACAGCTTCCGCCTAGAACTCACTAAACAGAACTCACTAAAAAATCCCGTGCTAACCATGTCTTACAGATTTCCACGTGCGTCTAGTGCCACACGGACTATCGGCACAAACAAACCGTCAACAAAAACCGTACCGTACTAATCCTACTGTGCGAGCACTATGCACAAGCATAGAGCTTCATCACACTACCCTTGATCCATTCACCTGTATTTGCCTTTTAAAAACTCTCCCTACTGTCTGCGCTGCCTGTAGCTCTTGATATTGGATGTGTGTTGCTAAATGGTCTTAGCTTTATTTAGGCCCCATGTCTTAGGTTTATTTAACGTATTGGACCGGCTGGCGACATACATTCAATGTTCTGGTTGTTTTTTTTTTCACAAGCAGTGCAGGCACGTCCTGAAAAAGTCTTGTTGCTGTCGGGACGTTAAGCAATGTACAATCAATCAACCGTTCGTTCGTTGTTTGTTTGCTTGCTTTCTTGCTTGCTTGTTCATTCGTTCGTTATTTCGTTCGTTCGTGCGTTTGTCGGTTGGTTGATTGGCTGGTTGGTGGGTGGATGGGTGGGTTGGTTGGTTGGCTGGTTGGTTGTCTGGCTGATTGGTTGGTTGTAATTGTTAGTTTGTTTGTGTGTTTGTTTGTTTGTTAATTCGTTCGAGCGTTCGTTCATTCGTTAGTCGGTTGATTGATTGGCTGGTTGGCTGCTTGGTGGGTGGGTGGGTGGGTTGGTTGGCTGGCTGATTGGTTGGTTGGTTGGTTGGTTGGTTGTAATGGACCATTCCGGCCCAGCAAATATTCATGAGGTGAAGGTCACACATCGAAAGCGAGACTATATGGGGAGCATGTGGGAGGGGCAGACAGTATAAACAATGGCGACAGAGAAGGAGCAGATCGAACACCATTGCTGTGTTCCTGTGTGCACATAAAATAGGGCACAGAATAATGAAGACACGAAACATTCATTTCATACTTTTCCAAAAGCAACCGAAACTCTACGGAGGCCGAAGGGGTGGTTGATCCGAATTTGTCTGCTCGTGTGTGGGCGGTGCATGTGCAAGTGTGTTGGGTGTGAGAGACACTTTTGCATGTATAGACTTTATGGTCTACAGCAGAAACTGTTTTGAGCGATCATCCTTACAGCAGATCACCTGTCTTTACAGACCAACATTTAGGTGGCTGCAGCCCAGGTGACACTGTTTGCCCTTTAAGACCTCTCTGGGGAGCTGGGTGGCTCGGTGGTAGAGCGTTCGACTCTCGACCGAAAGGTCCCGGGTCCGAATCGGCTTGGGCCAAAATTTGTTCAGACCCTATTTCGGTGCCCCGTCTTTAAAATCACCTTGTGGTGGACAAAAGGCGTTAAGCCCTAAACGTTTTTTTCAAGACCTCTCATGAGACAGCATGAGATTTTTAAGGCCACTTTCTTCTAGCAAAAATGGTGATTGCCAAGAACAGGTTCTGCTGTATGTTCATTTATGTTTGTTGTTGTAAAATTTAAGTTGGGTGCCTGTTCTCACGTGTGTATGTGTGCGGCGTGTTTTGCTATAGAATGTCAATATATTAAAGTTTTGGCTTTCATTCTTGATTCCAAGAAAACGGGGGATTAGCTGTTATAGCTTAAGGGTATTGTCTGATCAGATTAACACCTGAAAGTGCTATGGCACTACCCTGCAAATGTCATAGTTGATCCTTTAGATGATTGAGTAGTGCTGCCACACTCACACACACACACACACACACACACACACACACACACACACACACACACACACACACACACAGAGAGAGAGAGAGAGAGAGAGAGAGAGAGAGGAGAGAGAGAGAGAGAGAGAGAGAGAGAGTGATGAATGTCATAATTTTATTCTGCTGCAGTCTTCTGACTTCGACAATTTTAACCCTGTAGCTGTCAGCAGCGATTTTGGTTGAAATGATGCCTGTGAAAAACACTTCTGAAATTGCTACGAACTTCGAAATGGTTAAGAGTGGACAAACACTTGTTAACCCATTACTGAGCTTAAATATCTACCTGACGCACACCCACACATGCACCAAACTGAAAACATTGATGGGGGATTTTTTTTTTTGAGGGGGGGGGGGGGGGGGCCTCAGCATGGGAGTAGACTGACTAAGTAGATCCACAACCCGCGTTATTTGAATTCAAGCCGTGTTGTTTTTCGCTGGCTAAACTCACAAAATATAACCGATTTGACCCCTCCAACAATGCTAATGTGCTGTCAAATCTAAAAAAAAACACACAAGAGATATAGCCGATGGCGCAAGGGTACCCCCATTCACGCTCTTCGCGGATGCTAAAATGAGGTTGAGAAACGTTTTCCTCTAAAGAAATCAGAATTCATTCCAGAGGCCCAAATCAGGCAATATTATGTTAAGGCACACCTTCTGCATCCTCTACCAAACATAAAAAACAAAACAACAACAAAAAACAAACAAAAAACAACAAAAACCAGAATGAAAAAAATTGGAGTCTGGCTCACAATGTCACAATTATTATACACTTGACTAGGTGATGCTGTGATCACTATGAGTGCCACAGTGGTTGATTTTGTATCCCTACCCCCAAGTTGTAAAAATACACAAAAGTAATTAGAAAAAAATACTAAAGTTATTCCATTTCATTTTGACCTCTCTTTACCTATTAAGTTTCACTAATGTGAGCATAAAGTGCAAGAAAATAAGGAAAGTCGGCATCCTTTGCGGTATGTTCGTGGTGAATGATAGCTTTTTCCCATTTAAAATTGCCGAATTGGGAAACGTACGTTGTTTCCGAAACCCTCAGAAATTTGTATACAACTGATAGGTCTTTTTATGTTTTATTGGTTAGGATAGAGTACCACAGTTACTCCCAACCTAATTTTATGATGCTGTGATGCATTTAGGGGCCATAGTGGCTAAATCTGCTGCCCTACCCCCATTTTACCAGTACGCAAAAGAACGCAAAATGATCATAACAATTGTTTATGTCATACTCCTCTGTTTAAATATTTTTGTTGCCAGTTTTCTTAACAAAGTATGCTTATTGAGCATAAAAATGTGTGATCATTTCATTAATTTCAATGTGACCCATCAATTTAATTTGTAATTCTTTTTAGTTACAACATGTTTAACAGGGGCTGCCGCTGAAGCTTCTACGTCTGCACATTCAGCAGTCTTGTGAAACTCGGGGAAGGTGTATCTCCGGGAGATGTTGTGTCTGATGCTGTTCTTGGTCAACATTAATGACATCAGTACAGCAGTACCAAGGTTCGTCTCGAACATCCTCCATGTGGATGACTTTGCAGTGTGGAGCGCAGCAGAACATAAAGAAATAGCATTCTGCAGAATCCAGGATGCTGCCAATGGATTCAGCAGCTGGACTGAAAGACGGCCACTCAAACTGAGCTAGACCATCTCCGTCACTCAATCAGATGGAAGAGGTCACCTTGAAACTGGAGACCTTCCAGTACCAAAGACAGACAGGCCAACTTTACTGGCAACAAATAAATTACTGGATTCACGTGGAGGACTCACTATGAAGCCATGGAAGCTCAGGCTTGACAAGATGCAGAACATGGGTCATTCTCATGATGCAGTGGCATTCTTAGAGCCATCTGGAGCACCCCGATTTAGGAAATGGAGGACACTGGAGCCACTGGAACGCAGAACAACACACACGATGAAGAGACTTACTGAATACCGATAGTACTGGAGACTACAGGAGCAGAACAAGAAACGTCAGAAATGCCCAATTCTGAACCGCCAACTGAAGATCCTGCAAAAGGCTAAAACTGACGTCCTGGAACCAAGCCCAAAGATTTGTGAAGAGCTGCCTTCAAATACCTGCACATCTCGAAAGAGCCTTCTAGACAACATAAACGATGTTCCAGGACTCTTTGCCAGAGGTCGTGGCACTGCACAAAGCCATCTCGCTGGAGATTATTCACAAGCGCTACCCTCACAGCAGCTGTGCTCACATCTACACAGGCGGGTCCGCACAAGACGCCATGCGGAATGAAGGAAGTGGTGTACTTCTGTTGTTCAGACCACACTATTACCTCCCTCTCCAGCTGGCGACAGCAGCTCCAACTATCGTACATATCTGCAGTTACTCAACACAGCAGCAGAGCACGAGCTAGGGTAATGCAGCAGCTTGATCCACTGATCTCCTCACCAGGAAGCTTCAAGATAGACGGGATGCCCTGTCCACAAAATAGTGCTGCAGTGGATTCCAGTGCATTCTGGAGTACCTGGGAATGGAGAGGCTGACAGCCTGGCCAAAGCAGGCGCTAGACTACCTCAAGATCACAACCTCCTGTAAATAAACCAAGACACTACAGCTGTGGTGAAAATGCCTTGTACACGTTTTTTTAATCTCTATTTTATTCTCCTTTTTTGTGTGTGTAGTCAGTGTGCTGATTGAGGCTCACGTAGTTCAGCTATTTTTGTCTCCTGCAAGCTTGGAATTTAGTGTGTACATTTATCGCCAGTAGTAAGAGGCGAGGCTGGGTAGCACAGCTTTTCTTTTATAGACTTTCTTTTAGAAAGGGCACTTTGGACTTTGTCATTTTTGCCGAGGCTACCTTTTATCTATTGGCCTCTCCGACTTAGTTATTTTACTAGATTCTCCTTTACAAAGGGTACTTGTTCGGACTTTGTCATTCTTTTTAGAGACACGACTTAGACATTAGCACTGCGCTACTGTAGTAACGCCTGATCAGTTACATTGTGACCAGCGGACGGTCTCATACCGGGGCATTTGTTGTCGCTTTATCATTATTAGCAGTACTGCAATATAGTCTATACGCAATGCGATCTTCGTTTCACATGTTTTATTGTAGTTAGTACCGAGTGCGAGTGGCTGTGCTTGTGTGTGTGAACATGGCATCCTGACACGAAGCAAGCATTTACATACACATTCACCGGTCACACAAACATTGTACACGGTCAGCGACGCTACAGAATTTGGTGTCGAAGGCTGGGCCCGGAGGCGACACTACACAGCAACACAGTGATTGGCAACAGCAGAACGGCGGCTGCAGCCCGTGGGCAGACGACATCAACAAGCTGAACAGGAAGAGCCAGGCCACCATATTTCATCTAAGCTCTGATCACTCTGGACTCACCTCGTGAGACTGGGTCATGCGGAAACAGCCCTATGCGAATGTGGTGTAGAAAATCAGTCTCCTTAGCACAATCTCCAGACCTGTCCATACAGAGAAGCGGTCCGCTTGCAGTTCTGACCAGAAGACACGCCCCTGTACACCAAACTCTGAAAACATGCTGCCGAGCTCTTGACTGGCAGCTCACTTATTAGCAGCCAGAACAATATAAGATTTAAAGACGGCCATCAAGGAATTAAACGTTGCAGAAGAAGAAGGCCAAAAATGGGGGTGGAAGTGGTGATCTCGTGGCGGAAACTTTTTTTTTTTTTTTGGATAACATTGTTTTGGCTGTTAGGAACCATGAAACTTTATTACGCATATTCGTATTTACACATTTCTAGATGAAAATAAATGAAAAGAAAACGGGATACCTTACAAGACCCGCCTTACGCTAGGTAAAATATCACATAAAAGACCAGCCAGTTAAAAATATACTGATCAACAAAAGAAAACGCAAATTTTTCACCATAGCGCTTTTATTCGTAAATATGCTTTAATCCGATTTATTTTGACGTCATTTATTAGTAAAATATTATGAAGAGTGTGTTATGTCGTGTGCAAATACAATGTCACATCGATGACTTATGACGTCATCAGTGACACTACCATCACAGGATATTGAAAGTGAAATGGGGAGCATCTGCAGAGGACCCAGTTGAAAGCCAACCAATGTACGGTATCACTAGGGTCCGTGTGCATGAAAATCAGGCCTGTTTGGTCTTGACCTACTTTTCGTTTGTCAAAGGCACCTAAATAATCAACATGACCTACAAACATGAAAATCAAAAAGTTCTTTATTTTTAGGTTAGCGGCCATATTTACCCAATCAAATGGATATAGGTGTGTTCTTTATTTCTGTGTCAGTCACTGGAGCATAAAAAATGGTTTGAAAGTAATTCACATTAAATCAAATAAGATTTATTAAGAAAATGATGTGCACCGGAAGTTCTGGATCTCTAATGAATTTTTCGAGTCAAATTTTGTTTGAGGCAGTTAATAGCATTATAAACAATCCACACAACTTTTGTGTTAAAACATCACAGGAAACTTGCTTCACAGAGTGTGTCCAGTTTTGCTTATTTTCACCACTAATAAAACCATGTGTCCTCCAAGGTAGCCATGGGCGATAACTCATCCAATTTTTGTGTGAAGGTAGCCCAGACAGTAGGCTGAACATCTGAATCTAGCAACAAATAAAATGTTCTTGTTTCGCTGTCAGGGTGGCTCTTTCAGACACTTTTAGCGTTTTTAATGGAAGTCAGTATAGTTACAATTAAATTGATGGGTCACATTGAAATTAATGAAATGATCACAAATTTTATGCTTAATATGCATACTTTGTTAAGAAAACTGGCAACAAAAATATTTAAACAGAGGAGTATGACATAAGCAATTGTTATGATCATTTTGCGTTCCTTTGCATACTGGTAAAATGGGGGTAGGGCAGCAGATTTAGCCACTGTGGCCCCTAAATGCATCACAGCATCATAACATCAGATTGGTAGTACCTATCATAACCAATAAAACCTAAAAAAGACCTATCAGTTTTATACAAAATTTCTGAGGGCTTCGGAAACAACGTACGTTTTCCAATTCGGCAATTTTAAATGGGAAAAAGCTATCATTCATCTCGAATGTACCGTAAAGGATGTCGACTTTCCTTATTTTCTTGCACTTTAAGCTAACATTATTGAAACTTAATAGGTAAAGAGAGGTCAAAATGAAATGGAATAACATTAGTATTTTTTTTCTAAATAATTTTGTGTAACTTGGGGGTAGGGATACAAAATCAACCACTGTGGCACTCACAGTGATCACAGAATCACCTAGCCAAGTTTATAATAATTGTGACATCCTGTTGTAATGATGTAAACCTAAAATTTTCCTGCCAGTGCTATAGAAAATGTCTGAAGGCATCTGACACATTGTTTTTGTCTTTTTGTGATTTTGCGTAAATGACCATTTACTGGGTGCACAAATAACTTCACTGTGAGCCAGAGATTCAATATTTTTTCATTCTGCTTTTTTTTTGTTTTGCAGAGGATGCAGAAGGTGTGCCTTAACATAATATTGCTTATTTGGGCTTCTGGAATGAATTCTGATTTCTTTAGAGGACCCTCACCCGGGTCTGCCCTGGGGGACTTGGGTGGGGTTAGGTACTTTTTAGTTCCCAGGGTCACCCTGGTCAGCCCCACATGGTGAGTTTTTTTCTCTATTCTGGGGCATGTGTTTCTGTCTACCCGAGGTCCATTCACCTGTATTTGTCTTTTTAAAACTCTCCCTACTGTCTGCACTGCCTGTAGCTCTTGATATTGGATGTGTGTTGCTAAATGGTCTTAGCTTTATTTAGGCCCCATTTGTTAGGTTTATTTAACGTATTTGACCGGCTGGCGACATACATTCAATGTTCTGTTTAGTTTTTTTTATTCACAAGCAGTGCAGGCACGTCCTGAGAAAGCCTTGTTGCTGTCGGGACGTTAAGCAATGTACAATCAATCAATCAATCTTTAGAGGAAAATATTTTTCAACCTCATTTTAGTATCCGCGAAGAGCGTGAATGGGGGTACCCTTGCGCCATCGGCTATATCTCTGGTGTGCTTCTAAGGATTTTAGGGGAACATGGCTTAAACATCTCAGGACATACTAAGGTACACTTTGAAACCTATCTTATTGAGTACTGGGGGGGGGGGAGGGGGGTGTGCACGGTAGCCAGGACTGGCTTATGGACTACAAGCATCGACCAGCTGATTAGTTCTGTGCTGGTCTGTGATTTTGGACCTTATGGCATTGTCCGATTTATCCCAGAGCCATTGCCCGACTCCGTCCAAAAATCAGTCTTTCCTGCAGATCCCTGATCATCTTCGATCGATCGTTGGCTGGCTGGCTGGCTGGTTGTTTGTCTCTAGGGAGCGAAAACAAAAACAACAACAAACCGGTCAAGTCTACGTTTGTGTGAAAAGCTGAGATTAAAAACAAAATTGTATAGGGCAGATCTGCAAAAGGCATGGACTCGCATGAGAGGCCCGGATGTTTTTTCTCCCCAGACATGACATTCAAGTAAAGCAAATCATCGGGGCATGTATACAAATCATACACAGGCCAGAGGACGTTACTTATCGATTTATGCAAAAGCCCTACGATCCTTTCACAGAAATCCCCCCCACCCCCCCCCACTGCCTCTGTTTGTTCCATCTGCGTGGGTAAAATATGAAAGTCTTATGAGCTCTCCAAGACTGATTTCATTAATGCCAAACAGAACGTCCCAGGAAGTCGTAAGGATTTAGGATGATAGCTGGTGTAGGGCCATTAATCCCTTGACCGCCGAGGAACATTGACTGGAACCCCACTCTAACTGCAAGAGGTATAGATCCTCATGAGCCCACGCATATGCGGGGGCCCATGAGGATCTATACCTCTTGCTGAACTGAACTGATCACTTTAAAGCCATGTGCCTTTGACGGCTGAAGATCTTCGACGCTGAATGTGCAATGATTTAAAAAATACAGCCTGCGTCCACTGATGGGAAGGGGTTAATTCTTTAGTTTTGACTGCAAGCACAACAAAAATCCCGGTTTCGTACAGCCGATAGATTGCCGGTATGCACACGAGGCGTGGCAACAGTTAGTTAGTTATTTGGGTTTAACGCCGAGCAGGCAACTAAGGCCATCTCACGGCGGGAAGGGTAAAAATCTGGTCAGCCAGACTAAAAGAAAGGTCTTAAGACATGATGTAAATATAACTTAAAAATATGTCAGGCTAAAATGTCGCACAGGTCTTTAAAGAAAACGTCGAAAGACTCTCAAGAAGGTCAAAATAATAGAAACATCATAATATATAAACGCTCAAGTGGCAAAAGGCTAAATATGACGCGACGCAGCCATCTCTTGCATCTGCAAGGTTCTCTTGAGCCAATAGACTGTGTTTGTTGTTGTTGTTGTTGTTGTGTTGTTGTTGTGTCATTGACGAACAGAAGACACTCCCATTGAGAAAGTAATCTTTGAGTAAGTTATGGATCTATCGTATATTTGCCTGGTCCTGCAAGCAGCCAGTAGAACCTGGAGGTGAGTGTGTGTGTGTGTGTGTGTCTGAGGGGGGGGGGGGGGTACTCTACCCTATAAGGAGAGGATGGGATGCGTATCCCCTGCACCCTCCAAATATTTAGATATTCGAGGCTGGAGGACTATCGCTTCAGCACCCCTCCCCCCCTCTCTCTCTCTCTCTCTCTCTCTCTCTCTCTCTCTCTCTCTCTCTCTCTCTCTCTCTCTCTCTCTCACACACACACACACACACACACACACACACACACACACACACACACATCACCCACACCACCCACAAAAACTAACATTTTGTGATGGGGGTAGAGTGAACCCGGCCTCCCTCCAAGCACAAGTGAATATTTTCTTTTTCTGCATGATACTTTGCCCCCCCCCCTCCCCTTCCCCCTCCACCGGCCCCACCCCCATCCTCCTGCCGCACGCACTTCCTACCCTGTGTTCCTACGCCACTGGACTGTACACAACAGATATAAAATAAGTCCATAAGAGAGAATCATCAGTCCTTAATAAGCCACAACCGTTTTGGAAACAGAAAAATAAACCATTCAAAAGAAGCATGTATCTTATGCATGAGCCTTACCAGCAAGCAAAGGCTAACGGGCCGACGTCGGCTGCAGTCAGCCCGTGCACGTACGTCGGCCCGGCGACGTCTTGCGTACTGGGTCCACACATCTACTGGGGTTCACAAGGATCTATATCTGTCGCAGCTTGATGACGTTCGTTGCAAGACTGGCAGTCTATCTGTGCAACAGTCTCTTTTTAAACCATCCCAAAGATCATCGGGCCGGAGTCGGCCGCAGTGGGCCCGCGCACAGCTGTGCGGGGGCCCACTGCGGCGGACTTCCGCCCGATGGCCGTTTGCTGACTGCAAAATGTTTGCCGCAACAGGCTAAACGCGGTCACGTGGCGATAAATCTGCTGCCGTGTGGTATGATAGGACATTGACTTTGAGCGTCAAGATGAATGGACATTGACTTTGAGCGTCCTGGGACAGGACGTTTTAGTACCTCAGACCTGGAGATTACTGTTTACATGCACAGACACTTGGAGATGACGTGTGTGTGGATCTGTGGTTTTGGACCTTACGATCTGGTACGCATGGTACACAGTCACGAACCAGTTGAGTTCACCTACTTGATTTGTCGTAAATCAATAAATTGTTAAATATTCTGATGTGATCGCATCTTAGCTACAACTGAATGCCGGCTATTTTGCAGGGGCGTATACATGCTTTGAATAAACGGGCACAAAACAATTTACTAAATTTAAGACGAGACGAGACGAGATTCGGAGATGAGATGAGATGAGATGAGATGAGATGAGATGAGATGAGATAGATAAGATAAGATCAACTTTATTGCCATAAGCATAAACATTGGGGATTTTTTTTATTTAATTGATTAATTAACTGTTTCAGTTGTGCTCGTCCTTTCAAAGCACGCTTCTTGGCTTTATTGGTTATTTCACAGACTTCTTCAAAGTAGACAAGAAGAACAATGCTTCACTTATTTATTTTGAAAGCAATAATTAAGGTCAATACTATTTGAAAAAGGGTTTTAACTCCGCGAAATATTGAATACCGCCCAATTGCAAGAGGTATAGATCCTCATGAGCCCCCCCCCCACCCCCCGCAGTTGCGGGGGGCTAATGAGGATCTATGCCTCTTGCTGACACTACTTTGCATCCATGTTTCTTGGACAGCTCAGGCGGCAAATTAATCAAAGATTCATAACCTCAGTGCGGCGTCTATCGGTAGGGAAGGGGTTAAATGTATACCAAGGTGTAAAAGAAACTCGACATCATTCGAGTCATCGAAAGCACGGCAGTGTTTTCGATGACCCGAAAGATGTCACTTTTTTTTCCCCCGCTCGCTAGTATATATTGTTAATCGGCGATAGTTAACAGAGGAGATAACTGAACACTGTACATCAATACTCGTTGTGGAAAACCCCACCGCAGACGCGACAGCCGAACTCTCCTGGGACTCGGGCCCGCAGCTTTTTTCATGCGAAACCTGAGTGAACTCGACACTTCCGTTGCCGGGTCGTCTGACAGGCATGTCCGATCCGTTTACAAATGTAGTTTGTTCCCCAGAAACAACACAGGTTATTGGTCGCAGGGGTTTGCTACACGGACCCTTGTAGGCCTGAGGGAGGTCAAAGGAACCATTGTACCCCGAAGGCCTTCGGGTACAATGGTTCCTTTAACTCCCGAAGGACCACGAGGGTCCGTGTAGCAAGCCCCTGCCACCAATAACGTATTTGTTTTCATTCCTCCTCTATTTTCGTAAATAAATAAAAAATCAAGAAGAAATCTTCCAACCAGGATCACGCCAGACATGACTGACGCCAAAGGAAAATACATTTATACATAATAGACTTACGACGTAATTTTAAATCGTTCATGACTTTGCCATCTCCAGTAGCGTGCCTATTGTTTCGAACAACACTAAGTAACTTTGTACGTTAGAACGTTTCAGTGATCTTTTGTAGAACAAAACTGGCATCCAAGACGCACCAGAAAGAGGGTTACAAAAAGTCCGCCATTAGTCGCTACAAGGGGTTTTGTATCTCGGTCATGTGGTACAGTTTGCGCTAAAGGGATTGGTCGTGTGACGTAGGAATGAAAACGCCGCACTTTGGACATCAGGAATTCATTTGAGCGTGGGAACCACGGTGTCGCTCAACCGGAAGTTAGTGTGGGCGGCTCCGAAAGTAGGTCACTGCAATATTTTAATAATTTTCTGGGTGCTGAAATGTTATTGGTTTTTTTTTTTTTGCAATGAAACCAGAAGCAAATTACATAAACTAATGTTTTTTTCATTCCTACATACTTAAAATTACTAGCATTGTAATCAGTACGTGATAGCAAAATAAAACCGGTACAAATTAACTAATTAGGTCACAGTGTCCTAATTTTTATATACATTTTCGTCTGCACGGTTTTATACCCAAAATATGTCTTGAAATGTGTCTGTTTGTTGTATAAAGGCTATGTTTTATTAGTGTAATGAATATTTACTTTATGAAACTCAAGTCTCGACAACCCAGCTTCATCAAAGTGGAATTTCTACCATCCAGCTTTTCCATGAGACAGATTTTAACATTTATGGAAAGGATTGAAACTAAAACAATGTACTCGTCATATATTATTGCTCCAAATATTAGATTTTGTTATGAGAAAATAACAATGAAAGAATTTAAAATCTAGTCGTTGACTGATGAGGCCATCTTGACCTGACTGGTTTCCTCTTTAAGTGAACAACTACTGGAACACTACGCTGCTGACAGATTTACGCTTGATCCCTTCTAAGTAAACTGAAATACGAGTTTAATGTATCATATTAAATGAAGGGATCACGTTACCTTCCAGTCACAATATGTACAACACGTCAGGAAAATCTGGTCATATATTTCACTTTTGTGACACTTCTGTTGCATTTTGTTATACTCTAATTAATTTTTTTTGAAAAATACCACTACCACTACCACCACTACTACTACCACTACTAATGTTAATAATAATGAAAATAGCAATAATAATAATAATAATAATAATAATAATAATAATAATAATAATAATAATAATAGTAATAATAATAGCCGGATCCAGATCATAAGTGCCCTATTGTTCTAAAAAGACTCATTCAAATACATTAAACAATGATTGTCTTGACTGTTCTTTACAGTTACAAATGCATGCTGTCAAAGAACAGAAGCGGATCCAATGTGAGATTGGGGGTTAGGGTGCTAGCTGTAAATGCAGGAACCTATTTATGAACAGCGTTGTGTGGTATCAAATGTTTCAAAAATCTCTTCCACAAACTGCACAATGCTGCAACGCTAGGCTAGCTTTCCTACATGTACACCTTCCACATTAAATGGAATCCTTCTTTCCGAGAACAACTGATCAGTTCATAACACGTAGGGGCGGATCTGGGGGGGGGGGAGGGTTCTTTCTCCGGGTACTCCGGTTCTTCCACCCCCCCCCCCCCACCCTCCACACTTTGGTACCGGTCTCAGGCCACTTTACAAATTTCAAATACAAGCGATGAAAAATCTCTGTAACTTCAGTAGCTGAACTGGCCCTTCGTCTGTCTTTTACTGTGTTTGTCTTAAATGGCGTAAATCCGTGTCTGTTACGTGAGTGTGTGTGTTGGGTTTCAGTTCGCGGCGCTTTGAGTCGATTTCCCCAAAATTGAGAAAAAGCGCCTATATAATAAGGGTATTATTATTATTATTATTATTATTATTATTATTATTGCAAGTGTTCCAGACCACCCCCCCCCCCCCCCGCCCGACCCAAAATTCTTTAAAATGCTATGAAAGTCCCTTTTTGGGTGTTTGGACCCACCCCACTCTCCCCCGCACCGCCCCCTCCTACCACCCCCCCCCCCCTCCGGTTGTTTGATATTGTCGAATGGTGAGAGTCTCTAACACAAACGCGCGTTCCCCCAGTCGCCCCAGGAACATGGGTTAAAAGTGGTGTTAGCAAGAAGCAAAGATCCTCATGATCCTCATGAGCCCCCGCAGCTGCGGGAGCTTATGAGGATCTGTGCCTCTTTCAGTTGGATAGTGTTAACTTTTCAGCGTTCTCGACAGTCAAGGGATTAACCCATTTAACCCCTCGGCCACATTTCCCTCATTTTGAAGGTGTCACCCAACGACTACGCACCTGTTGCAGCAGATGGATCGACCATGATAATTCAAGGGTAGTGCCAGATTAGCTTGGCGCCGTCAGACGCCAAGCTAATCTGGCACTACCCTTGAATTGTCATGGTCGATCCATCTGCTGCTGTAGGGCGTTGGGTCTAAATGGGTTAAAGCCGCAGCACTACCAATATCATCTTACTGCAAGTGTGTGCTTTAAAATCATACCACGTGTTTTGTTTGCTGAAGGAAAATTATCATATGATATAGCCGACGTGGAGTACGGAGTCAGAATATACATGTGTTATTGAGCGATGTTGGGGCGCTCGTTTGCTCTCTGTATTGACATGGACGACGTCCAAAAACTACATATGTGATGATGGGATAGGGGTGGCAGATGGTCACACTATCAGCGATATTGCTGGGGACGTGACAGCTGACGCCGCTTTGCTGCATGTTGTCGGAGATCACAGACTGACCACAGGACCAGGAGACGTATACGAGTTACCCACGCTGACCGCGGCTCTCGCGTCTGAAATAAGTACCAAAGGTACTTGTTTCAGACGTAAGAACCGCGGTCAGGAGACTTAACTAAGGTATTTATTTCAGATGTTAGAGCCGCAGTCAGCGGGTGTAACTCGTATACGTCTCCTGGTCCTGTGGTCAGTCTGTGATCTCCGACAACGCGCAGCAGCGGCGTCGGAACGAAAGAACCTCGGTCAGGAGTATTGAGTTATATTATAAATATGAGAAATGCGCTATATAAATACCATGAAATTATATTATTATTATTATTATTATTATTATTATTGTTATTATTATTATTATTATTAACTAAGGTACCTATTTCAGATGTTTGAGCCGCAGTCAGGGGACGTAACTATGGTACTTATTTCAGACGTTAAAGCCGCGGTCAAGGGACGTAACAGCCGCGGTCAGGGAACTTAACTATGTTATTTCTTTCAGATGTAACAGCTGAATGAGTTATAGGTTTCCTTGACCTGTGCCGACAGATACTCGATGTGTCACAGGGAAGTTTGAAAGCAAATCAGGTGTCTTTTACCTATGTTATAGTGCAACCACCACTGACACTTTCTTTGTCACTGTATTGTCCCCTTAACTAAGGGACTAGTATTTCAGACGTAAGAGGCGAGGTCAGGGGACTTTACTAAGATATATATTTCAGGTGTAACATGTAATGGTATTACCTAAGGTACTTATTTCAGACCTAAGAGGCGCAGCCAGGAGACATAACTAAGATATTTATTTCAGACGTAACAGCCGTGGTCAGGGGACTTAACCAAGTTCTTATTTCAGATTATGAGCCATAGACTGGGATCTTAACTAAGGTCAAGGGACTTAACTTGAAACTTAGGTTTTCTGTCAGCGAACCACGGCAATTACATCTGAAAAAAAACACACACACACACACAAAAAGCCGTTGTCCTGAAGACGAGAGAACGGCCACGGTCAGGGGACTGATTATCCCATTCAGCCCTGACACACTACTGCAGGAGATGGGTCGACCATGATAATTCAAGGGTAGTGCCAAATTAGCTTGGCGCCTATCGGCGCCAAGGGGGCTAATCTGGCACTGCCCTTGAATTATATAATGGTCGATCCATCTCCAGCAACAGGTGCATAGTCGTTAGATGACGCCTCCAAACTTTGGGAAATACGTACGTCGAGCTGAATGAGTTATAGGTTTCCTTGACCTGTGCCGACAGATACTCGATGTGTCACAGGGAAGTTTGAAAGCAAATCAGGTGTTTTATAGTGCTACCACCACTGACACTTTCTTTGTCACTGTATTGTCCCCTTGAGGGGAAATTTGGGCTGCCTTCCCCGTCTATTTATACAGAATTTACATCCTCTGAAAAACTAAAATCATGTGTTTAGGCGCATGGGATCTATACATGTACATGCTAACGTCCGACGCACAAGGCTTTCAGACTGCCTGCACTGCTTGTGAAAAAAACTAACAGAAATTGAATGATGTCGCCGCCGTCAAATACGTAATAACTACATCATGGGCCTAAATAAGCTAGGACCATTAGCACACACACCATATCAGATCAACAGCAGCGCGCAGTAGGGAGTTTAAAAGCAATACAGTGAATGACCAAGGTAGACAGAAACACATGCCCAAATGAAGGAACCACCCTGTGGGCTGACCAGGTGACCTGGAACTAAAGTACCTACCCACCAAGTCCCCAGGCAGACCGGTGGGTACGTTCACGGCATACTGAGAGTAGTCGAATGGCCGCTAACTCATATTGGAACGAAGCCGTTGGATAAATATTTTCAAGCAAAGGTCGCACAGGCCTCTCATGGGTTTATACCAACAAAGACTTAATGTCCTGTGTTTGCTCAACTTAGACACGCGAGAACTACCATAATCCCAACCTCGACTGAGTACTGACATAATCAAGTAAGATCGAACGGCCGAGTTTGTCAGCAAGACGCATAGATTCGCATGAACCCCTGCGGCCGCACGGACTCATGAGCATCTATGTGTCTTGTTGACGAACGAAAGGGTTTGGTTTGGTTTGAGTGGCGCTGCCGGCCACAAAGCGAAATGTCAACACACAGCACCAGAGTCAAGAAAGGGTCAGGGAGGATAATCCTTCGCCTTTGACTATTGTCTCCCCTCTCGACAAGTCTTGGCTTACTTCCGCCAGAATGGTTGACACATTGTTAAGAAAGTCAAGGGCAAACACCCAGATGTCCCGCTCAAGAGGCGAAGGTTCTCGTGAGTCCCACTCATAGAGCAGTTGTTAGAGTGTAGACCATGAACGTCCGCAGCCTCGAAAGGCCATAATCCATCAGAAATCAACTTGTCACGAAAAGTTATAGATTTGCATGATAAGTTCAGTCTGCTGACCCGACCGCTAATGGTGCTATTAGGAACCTAAGCATTTTTGCAGGTGGAAACTTAACCCCTTAACCGCCGAGACAAGGTGAACGGTACCCATCTGCAAGAGACATAAATCCTCATGAGCCCCTGCCGCTATTGCGGCCATTTGCGGGGGCTCATGCGGATTTATGTCTCTTGTTAGTCCTGTGTTCTTTGTGTCCATGTTTGGTCCCGTTTTATTTGTGTTCCGGCTTCACGCGAATGTCGGTCATTGTGCAGCGGTTTCAGACGCCGCGAAATCCGCGTCCACTGGCAGTCAAGGGGTTAATGCATTGTGCTGTAAGGTAAAAATTTTAAAAAAATCAAAATGTTGGACTGAGTTGAGCTGTGAAAATTACCACAGTTTTGGAGAAAGATTGGAAATCATAGTGTAAGGGTGGCCGTGCCAGTATGTTTTGGTGCTGTGGATGCCAAACTATTCAGGCAACACCCTTGGCCTGCCAGGGTCGACAGATATCTTGCTACGACATGTCAGGACTGAACTGACCCTTATCCCCTTCATTGCCAGTGAAACAATTGTAAATGCAGTGCCAAAGATCTCCAGCCACCAAAGGAACGTGCATACAAAAGTGGTTTCAGCAAGAGGTATAGATCCTCATGAGCCCCCGCAACTGCGGGGGCTCATGAGGATCTATACCTCATGCATTTGGGTGGTGTTAATTGTTTTCTCGGCAGTCAAGTTGTTAAGGGCAGGTGAAAACTGTCGAAGGTTTCACTGCTTGACTGAGCCTACCCTCACACAGCAATAATCCCGGTGGAATGCGTTTGATTTTAATACTATGCTCAACACGGCCTACGCGTCTGATGGCCAATTCAACGCAGGCACTTACATGTCGCACTTACATGCCGCACTTATTGTTACACGCGTCACTTGCTGTTTCGACTGACACGTCGCTTGTAGCGTATCAACATGGCCGATAATCCCCGGCCGACTTTCTCATAACTCTTTTAACCCTGACATGACAGTTCGACCGTGACAGGTCGAGGGTTGGTGCCAGAAACGTTTGGCCTCTAGATCCTCACCATGAATTTAACCCTTTCATTTACAAGAAAAAGTGAGCAGAGTCCAACTGCAAGAGACAATGACCCTCATGAGACATAGATCCTCCTCTATCTGCATGAGATATAGATCCTCATCGCCTTCGCAGCTGCAGGAGCTTATGAGGATCTATGCCTCTTGCTCAGTGACACCAGTTTGCGTCCATTGTTCCTCACAAACGGTTGGCGCTCTTCGTTTGGCGTGTCAACGAAGATTTTAGAAATACAAGCTGCGTCCACCGGCAGTGAAAGGGTTAAAAACCATAGGGACCTGGCGAGTGGTGCTTTGACTAAATGCAAATCAGTCCGCTGCGCCACCGGCGCTTCCACTAGCTCAATTCAGAATACAAGGGAAGAAACGGAAAAGGCATGCGCGAAATTCTAGCTGTGGCCGGAAGTATCCCGGATCTCTTTCTCAACATCTAGAGTTCAACGTTAAATCCTTTAGTAGAGTGTCGTGAAAAAGGCCACTCTGTACTGCTATGCATCCATTAGTTTCTGCCGGGTTTATTCCAAATTCGTGAAGCGAATTACTCGAAAAGATATTGACAGCTTCTTCACTTATGCCAGTCACCCCTCCCAGGGTATAGGCCGTCGACGAGAGACCTCCAGCAACTCCTGTCCTGTGCTTCTCCTTCGATTTTACTCCAGGTGGTTCCCAGTCTCTTTATGTCTGCTCAGAGGTCTCGACGCCAGTTGTTTCTCTGCCTGCCTCTTTTCCTCTTTCCCTGGGGGTTCCATGACAATGCCTGCCTACTGATACTGGAAGCTGGCTTTCTCAGACTGTGACCAATCCATCCCCATCTTCTTCACCCAATTTAATTTTCTGCTGTTATCTGCTCTGTTCTCTCCCAGAGTCTGACGTTGCTGATCTTCTCTGGCCAGTGGATTTTTAAAAATTCTTCTAAGGCAACTGTTTATGAAGATCTGTACTCTGTTGACTGTGGTTTTTATCAATCTCCAAGTCAGTCTCTGCTCCATATAGGAGAACTGCTTTTACGTTGGAGTTGAAAATCCGGACTTTGGTGTGTTGTGACAGCTCTCTGGAACTCGACACTTTTATCAACTGGAGTAAGGCTGCTCTGGCTTTACCGATTCGTGCTCTGACATCTGCATCAGTGCCGCTTTGTCTATGATGCTCCCGAGATAGGTGAAGGACTCCAGTTGACCTCCTCCAACGGGGTGCCAGCAAGCAAGACTGGTTCTTCCCTGGTTGCGTTCAGCCTCATTGTCTTTGTTTTCTGTCTGTGGATGGTGAGGCCCACTTGGGACGACATATTGACAGCTGAGCAGTGTTTAAACCAGACTCCATTAAAGTAGAGCTTTTCGGGCTGGGGAAAATAGCTGCGTGCACGTTCATGTCGACAGTAAGGTGCACTCTTGCCGGTTTTAATTTCATTGGATATGTTAATTTACAAAAACCAATGAAAAATGAGCACGAGACGTATTTCTGGCCACATCTAAAACCAAACACACGGACGTCTGCTAAAATGAAGCTTGACTGTGCAAAACGCCTTGATTCTAAACTATCAGTTTTGATCGGCGGACAAGGTTCTTATAGATTTGCGGCAAAATATCTACTGAGTTTGCTCAGTTCGAGGTTATAGGCGGATGGTTGCTTCGAGGGTTGAAAACAGCTCTGAATCTATGATCACAGTGCTTCACCGCTTTGCGTGCCTTTCGTTTCATCCCGTGTATTCTGAATTGAGCTAGTGGACGTGGTGGCGCGCACCCGGTGGCTCAGCGGATTTGCATTTAGTCAAAGCACCATTCGTCAGGCCCATATGTGAAAAATATAGATTACCTTGGCAACTAGACTGTCAAATGTTTAAGCCCATAACCCCAACGCGAAAACTACCCATCTACAAGAGACAGGGGGCTCATGAGGTTTTTATGTCTCTTGTTAGTCCTCCGATATTCATACAGTTTTTTGGTGCCATTTACATCTGCTTCTTCACGCGAACGTCGGTCAGTGTGCAGTGGTTTCACGGACGTGAGATTCGTGATCACTGGCAGCGAAGGGGTTAAGAGTGGTGCCTCCAAATTACTAGAGCTGCTGATGCGCCTGGTTCTTGGCAGGAAACCACCCTTGAACTTCCACGGTCGATCTGCCTCCCTGAACTGTAATAATTATAATATGTAGTCCTCAACTCGAAGAACAACTCCTCGGTTTTGGAATTTTGTGTCTACTTGTGTTCACTCTCTTTCAAGTCTGAAGGAAGATGTTGTTGTAAGCATCGACTGACCCTGAATGCAAAACGGGTGGATCGAGGTTGATACAAGCTTAACAAGCTTAACTCATTCAACTCCGACACGCCACGGCAAGACATGGATCGGGCGTGATAGTTCAAGAGTTGTGCCAGAATAGCTTGGCGCCAATAGGCGACAGGCTATTCTGGCACCACCCGTGAACTATCACGCTCGATCTGTTTCCATAAGTGTAATACAGTCTTCAGGGGGAAACTTCAAAATTTGCGGATTTCGGTCCTGGAGCTGAATGTGTTAACTCACTCAAAAGGCGCCCGGCATCAATAGCTGCGGGAGCGTCGCATAGCGCCGGCAACGATATGCGACACTTCTGCAGCTGTTGATGCGGGGCGATTTGATCGAGTTGAAATTCAGTTTTCGTTGGGTGACAGCGAGTACTGTCGTCTCCGCCTTCACCAAACCAAACCACGCATGCTTAATCTCCATTTGCTGTATGTGTGGGTTGTTCGCGTACGTCTAGACTAACCCCGCAGGCGACTCCCCCCCCCCCCCACCTCTTTCCCCCATTACACACACACACACACACACACACACACACACACTCCTCACCCTACCCTCCCTCTTCCCTAGATGTGACCGTGAGTTCTTAACGTATTCTGTCGTTCTCATTTCTCTTGATGAAGGCATGATTTTATTTATCGATCACTCAGTGATGGATGCATGGTTTTATTTATCAATCACGGTGTTCCCACGAGCAATTATCAAGGAGACTAAAGAAGAGCACAATTTAATCGAACATCATTCTTACAGTCACCGTCTTTCCATCGATCCATTATAATGACACCGAGTTGAAGAACTCGGTGGAGGTAATGCAGTCATCCGAGGCCGCAGCATTATATATAATACCCAAGGAGTGCAACTGCAAGCGGCAGAACGCAAAACTGAATGACTCGGGCCGATGTGGGGCGCAGTTGGCCCGCGCGGGCCAACTGCGGCCGATGTCGGCCCGATAGTACTTTGCTGACTGGATCGGAGGGCCAGGGCAGCGACACGCATAAGTGCTTTATCGGATGAAAATTAATTTGCCTGAAGTCTCGCGTGCGAAAGTCACCACACGCGGTAATTGAAATAATTATGTGGTCTCGTCAAGCCCGAATCCGCGTGATGGCGCAAGCCCCGCTGTCACCACCAACGTCCCTTTTCCAACCGTAACCCCAGTAAGCAAAAGTATCTCAGTCCGGCCGACGTCTGCCTTTGGTTGGTCCGCGCGTCAGTGTAGTTATCGTGCAGATTTAAAGCGCATAGATCCTCGGCGCTGAGCCCTAAAAGCAAAAAACTCCCTGATTTGGAAATTGCTGTTTTCGGTCGCCCGCGTACGTAACAGTCCGTACAGGAGACAACCCAACCGTGAAAGTTCAAGGGTAGTAAGAAAAAACTGGACACCACACGACTGCAAGAGGTATAGATCCTCATGAGCCCCCGCAATTGCGGGGGCTCATGAGGATCTATGCCTCTTGCTGAAAATACTGTGTACCCATTAGTAACTATTAGTCATGACCTATGGCGCTCGTTTGCGTTGAATTACAGATATCAGAGGCAACAACGTACGTGCAGTGGCAGTGAAGGGGTTAAACCCCAATGAGTCGAAACTCCCACATGGGAATCAGCTCCTATGAAGCCCACAGAGAAAGAAACACGCTTAGAAATGTCAGTTATAACACAATTTATGAATAGTTCCGGTTAAAAAAAATTATTTTTTTTTTTTTTAAGTTTTCAAAATAGAAAAACAAGCAAGTATACAATTTAGTCGCCACTTATCTTGTCAGTGTGATGAAGCACAATGGCGATTCAGCACACTGACAAAATATATAGCGACTGAATAATATATTTATTTGTCTTAATAAATGAAAAGAAAAGGGGAGACTGCCAATGCTAATAGTTTAGGAAGGTTACAAAGTAAAGTAGGTAAGAGCACTGCCAGGGGAGAGAAGTGTGCACGATCGACCAGTGATCATAGATCTACTGTGGCCAAAGCACACAACAACAAAAAAAGAGATAGGAAAGAGAGGGTGCGCTAAGAAAGTGACTGGAAGCAATGCATATGGAAGCCCCCCCCCCCCCCCCACCCCCAGAAGGGGGGCGTATCACATATCCCACTGTTCCAGCCACTCAGTGCATGGAAATTTAAATCTAGGTCCCCCAAGGGGGGTCCAGATATTTAGCCGGTGTGGACAGCTGTTTCGGTCTTCGCGACCTCTTCAGCACACCATCGGCAATACTGGAAGAGGCAGGAATTTCTGCCTACCTGCAATGACAGCCACATTTTACTGTGGTGTCTGCAGGGGCATACTGTCCATACTTATTTGTCTATTTTGAAAACGGGCTTTTAGACGATTTGTTAATAAATTGAGTTGTAACTGCCATTTCTAAGCGTGTTTCTTTCTCTCTTTGGTTCGTTTGGTGCTGCATTATACACGCTTGGCAGCCACCTTTTTTTTTGGGTGGGGGTGGGGTGGGGTGGGGGTGGGGTGGAGGGGAGGTGTCTGGGTTATAAAGCCGACGTAACAGGAAACAGGAGATAGATCAGCCAACGACGGTGCCAGAAAAGATTGGGACTAAATGCGCCTCTGAAGCCGACACAACAGCCCAGGAGATCGGTCAGTCTTAATCCTTTTAGCCCCGGGGCCCTGCAGCAGGAGATGGATTAATCATGATAATTCAAGGGTAGTGCCAGATGAGCTTGGCACCTTCAGGCATCAAGCTCATCTGGCACTACCTTTGAATTATCATGATCAGTCCATCTCCTACAACAGGTACATAGTCGAGGGCAACACCTCCAAAATTTGAGAAATGGGACCTTGGGGCAAAAATGGTTAAGAAAGAATCGACCTGAAAGATACGTTAAACGTTTAGGGCTTATTGTTTGTTATCCACTATGAGGGCGATTTCAAAGACGGGGCAACAAATTTTGACCAAAGCGGGGTTCGAACCCGCGACCTTTTGGACGAGATTCGAACGCCCTGTACTGACCATCTGAGCTACCCAGATCCCCTTGATAGTTCAAAGGAGGTTCCGGAATAGCTTGGCGCCTACAGGCGCCAAGCTATTCCGGCACCACCTTTAAACTATCATGATCGATCCATATACAGTTGCGGTGTGTCAGATCTAAATGGGTTAATGTAAATAGGAAAATACGTCATGCTCATGGAAGCGTATATCTGTCTTAACGCCCCGTAGGCGATGCTTTTACATTTTCATTTTCAAAGTCAAAGCACTCATATGGTCGACGGATCCTTCCTGTGCGATTTGTAAGTAGTAGTAGTGCTTAGCGGATAACCATGTGTATATATACTGACGAACAAGAAATGCGATATCATCTTAGCCATTAGAAACACTGCAGAGTTTCCGGCGATGACTTGAATGATGTCGCATTTTTTGTTGTTGCTCATCAGTATACATTTAGAAGAAAAATTGGTAGTATTTTTATTATTTTTAAGCACTATTTACAAGTGGCGGAAGATCAATCGACAATGCGACGGAGATCTATTTGTCAGGCTAAACTTGATGTGCACTACCCATCTTGCTTTCATGCCGTTGACCCCTCGCTGGTTGCCTCGTTCAATTCCCTACAGCGAACAGACAACCAGTGTAGGTCGATCCGCCTCCATGCAGCATTAGGCGCTGAAACTACTTGAAAAGGGTTATTGAAAAAAAAAACCCAGTTTCAACCAGAATAAAAATGTTATGGCGATGAAGCTTGATACTAAAGTGAAGACAGTCAGCCATCAAATTAACTGACTCGCCGCGGGGTGATATGATGGAGGGGGTGGGGAGGACGACTAGGGAAAGGGGCTGAAAAGGGGAGGGGGTGGGGGGGGGGGGGCGAATGCCGTTAACGGCAGACCTATGTGTGAAGCTTGGGTTACAGAACTCGGTTGCGAAAAGAAATTTCGCGAGCGCGGCCGGGAGGTTGAGTGGAAGGTCTTGTGACGAAAGCATAATTCATGACGATGATGCTCAGTGTGTTGCAGGATTGTCGGATTACGTCACTGAAGAGATTACTACAGTCTGGTCACCTGCCCTGACCGGCCATTGTGAATGCTGTGCATGTGATCCACAGTGGACCGGTCACCGGCCGCAAAATGCAGCAAACTAATCGATACCGGCCTCCAGTAACTTGTAATGATGAGACTTCGGATTCTTTACTTTTAAACAAAGTCGTCGCCCAAAGCAAAAAAACTCACACAAGGGACGTATTTTTTAAAATTTCAATTCTGAGAATGCTCTGCTGTGCTAATGCCATGGAATTCCAGGCTGGTAAGCTTACATTGTGTCATCAGACGTAATTTTTCATTTCACTTCTGAGAATGAAAAACCATATATATATATATATATATATATATATATATATATATATATATATATATATATATATATTATATATATATATATATATATATATATATATATATATATATATATATATATATATATATATATATACCCACTCCATAGAGTTTATCCTTCTTTGACACATGTATTGATATATTGTATAACAAGCAAATTAATATTCATGAACTTGCTCGATATACTTTCCTTCCCAAAATCAGTCCCTTGCGCGCCAAGAACTGAGACTCGATCTTGATGATACTGACTTGCATTTTCTAAACGGCCGGAAACGCGAAAATATGCTTATACAACAACATTAACAAGCTCCTTATGTGTAGCAGTAATGAAATACTTCTTAGTGTGTATGAACGCTCGAAATTTATATCCTATACATACACACGAACGGAGACTGAAAATACGACAGGAAACGTGCGAGTCAGTCGCTGGACTGACTGACAAGTGAAATTGACGAGATGTCAGTCAGCTGGCGATATCGACAACCTGAGAAAAGAACTAAATAAACAAAACTGCTAGCATTTTCCGCAATTATGCGTGATCTAGTTACAAGCAGATTTTACTGAGTAACACTGACGCACGGTTATATAATGCACTGATGTCTTCATAGTCAGACGAAATCTACGCGCTGAGTCGACAGCGATGCAGTCGTCTGCCATTTATGTGTTTGTCTGAACACCGCAGCCGCAAAATGAATGACGTCAGGCACAGTTTTGTTTTGGGACTGGGTACATCAATTATATTTAGCAACATTTTGCTTGATATAGTGCTTATAACTGACAGATGTGATTACTTGACCCGACTCAAATGTCCTCATCGTCTTGCGACTCAGACATTTTGATTCGGGTCTCGTAATCACATCTGCCTGTTATCGGCACTATATCAAGCAAAATGCTGCTCAATATAATAAAATATAAATAAAATACTGGAAATGACAGGGGTCCCGGCCAAAAATGTTTGTGACAATGGAAGTAATTTACCATGAAACTGATGTCGTGTACATTACTTAACGTCCCGACTGCAACACGACTTTCTCAGGACGTGTCTGCGCTGCTTGCGAGAAAAACCCAACAGAATATTGAATGTATGTCGCCAGTCGGTCTAATATGCTAAATAAACCTAAAACATGCTAGGGACACTGTACCTTCAGTCATGCTAATGTATCCGCGTACTCTTTACTCTTTACAAAAAAATAGTATAACCGAAATCATTACACTTACTGACAAAACATTACAGGGAAATGATACATCATAATGCATTAACCGCAAACACATCACTACTCTTATGTGCAGCAGACCATTTGGCAACAACATCCAATATCAAGGGGTACAGGCAGCGCACACAGTATGGAGAATTTAACTTCCTCAATGGAGAATCGCCGCGTATCCGTATACGGCGCCTCTCCAATGAATTAAAAAGGAAACTGAATACAGGTGAATGGACCAAAGGTAGACAGAAACGTGCGCCAGAGAAAAACCCACCCTGTATGGCTAACAGAGTGACCCTGAGAACTAAAAAGTAGCTAACCCCACCCAAGTCAGTCTCCCAGGGCAAACACGGGTGGGGCTCTGTGAAATTAGCACTGATTAGTTATCGTAGTACAAATGTTAATACATCATGCCTTTTCTTTCATTCTAGCAAATTAGTAGTAGTATTGTGAAGACAAAATAGGCCTTGAGGCCTTTGCAAATGTCCTTTCTTTCTTTAGTTACTTTATGGGTCTGCTATGCATGCAATTTTCCTATAAATCATTCATCATAGGAATAGAAAATCTCTTTAAATTTTGGTAATTCGTCCAGCTGGTTTTTAAAAGAATTTATATTAGGTGCTTTAAAAAAAAAATGAAACTGGTAAGTCATTCCAAACAATGGCAACTCTGTTAGTAAAACAAAACTTCCGCAGGTTAGTGTTGCAGTGCTGTACAAAGATTTTCCCTTCAGAGTTTCGGGTTCTGTCACAAAATGGTGCTGCAAAAAAGTCATTCCAATTTAGGTCGTCGATGCCATTATAAATTTTAAAAACTTGGATTAAGTCTCCACGTATTCTACGTCCACATAAAGAGTGTAATCCAAAGTATCTGAGTCTGTCTAAATAAAACATATTTCTACATTCTTTGATCAGCTTTGTTGCTCGTCTCTGTACCCTTCATCAAGTAATCGTGTTCAGGATTGTTCCTTCCAGCATGCAAGACCTTGCATTTCTCTACACTATGATTAAAATGCAAGTCCCATGTGTCGGACCACTCTTGCAAGTGCTCCAAATCTTGCTGCAACACGTCTTTATTGCTCGATTTATTATAGATTTTAGTATCATCCGCGAATATTTTGCACATGCTATTACTGAACACAGTCAGGCAAGTCATTTATAAATATCGTAAATAATATAGGTCTTAAGATGCTTCCTTGAGGTATACCGCTTAGTACCTTTATTTTGTAGGATTTTGCATCTCCAAACTTTACCACTTGTTCTCTTTATCCAGTTGGAAATGTTTCCACATACACCATAGGCCTCTAGCTTCTCAGTGGAGAAGCCTTTCATGAGGAACAGTGTCAAATGCTTTTCTAAAGTAAAAGTAGTGATGTCAGCCTTTAAGGAAGGAAGGAAGTTATATCATCCATAACTGAGTAATTGAGTAACACATGATCGTTTTTTTTTTTCTAAAACCATGTATTCGACTGTAATAATAATAATAATAATAATAATAATAATAATAATAATACGACAAAGAAGAAAAAGTCGACTGTAATAATAATAATAATAATAATAATAATAATAATAATAAACTTTAACAACTCTGACGCTTTGCAATTTATGATGGGGCGGCCGCCTGCCCGTATTCCCGGCAGGCACAAAATGGCTACATGTTCAACAAATGACGTTACTAATTACAGCACAAAAATAACACTTTTCATGGACAAGCACTTTATCATGGACACAAACAATAGCTACAGTGGTCAGTCTCTCGCAGTACATGTACTGACCAGAAATCGCTGCGCTCTGTGTGCCGCGTTATAGCAGACGATGCTCTGTTGTGGCGGATTACGCGCCAACGCCGCTTTTCGCTCGCAACGCCCGCGGCACTGAGTTGCTGCGAATATCGAATCAATTCCAATCGACACCGCCCTTTGCAACACCATACTGTCAGCAGCCGCTCTGCTTTCGATCGGCTCAGGTATGAATACAGGCTAAAAAGGAGAAAAACGGGCGTTGAGTGTGGGTTAGGACACGGCGCCCACCTGTGGCATGTCGCCATTTTGGCCAGATCACATGATCACTTACCTTGTGTTCGCGGAAAACAGCGAATGGGGCCGAGGACGGACGAAAACAACCAAGGCGTCACGCTCGCGCTGTCCGACGGTCGGCGATCTAGCTTGCAAGTGCGCTAAATCTCGACTTCAACCACCATGTTTACAGTGATGGGACTTGTTCTCGCCAGGAGTACTATCCCAGGGAAACTAGGCTGACCGGCAATCAAAGCTGAATGGATTCTAACCGATCCCGGATTCCGTGATGGCTACTAAGTCAACTGCTCGCCTGTGACACAAGGAGTGTTCGGCATATCTGCACCCTTTTCCAGTCTGGCAGCTGCAGGGCTTTACGAATCCAGTCGGCTGTTGTTAGCGTTCAGTCCGAGCATACAATCTGTGTATGTGTTGTGGCCTACACGAGTGAGGTACCAACCTGTCAGTGATAATTTGTGTGTGTGCTTAGGAGGTATTCTCGAACCAAGATGGATGGACCACAGTGGTTCTTGTGGCTGATTCTAGAACGTGTGATTCCGTAGCGGATTAGCTTTTCACGTCTGTGGTGTGGGGATCTGTCTATTCGGTTTCATTGGAGAACGGAGGAGAAACAAAAATACCAAGAGGATAATCATGGCGAGTGCTAAACCAGGAGTGCACGTAGTGCAGCTCAAACCCATCAGGGTTCCGGAGGAACTGAGCAGGGGTAGCAAATTCATCATGTGGAGTGATGTAAGTAAACAGCTATTGTTTAACCCTTTGCGTGTCGGTAGCGGTTTTTGACGCGATGATTCCGTCACACGCAAAGGGTTAGAGTTCATCTTTGTTAGTAGTTCTGTGTGTGTGAAACTGACTTGTGTCGCTCAGACCGCAGGCGGCCGAGGACGACTGTCTTCTGCAGCAGACAACTGTTATAGTCTTACATTACAAGACATTAGTGTCTTGAAAATCCTGTCACTTTGATGTGTCAGGTGTGCATGGTACTCTCAGTCTGACAGACGTCACACTGAGTGAGCGGAGTGGTCAGTACCACACACTCCTGTGACACCTGAGTCTGGGAGAGAATGGTCACGTACGACTGACACACCGTTAGTACGGGAAGCTGTCTGAATGATAATGTTACAAAGGTGTCGACCTCCCGAGTATTAGGTGTTACAGTCCTGTTACTGTGTTAGTGTCTGTGTAACTCATTGACTGACAATGACACATGTCACGAATAGGTATTGACAGTCAGAGAGTGCAAGCACTATCACTCAGTGCCATAACGTGTCTCAGGTGTAAGTGCACAGCGCAATCTGATATATTTTAGTGATGATATTAATCTTACATGGATTGCTTTCAGAACAGACCTCCTATGGAGTCCATAAATTAAATGTTTGACAACCCTCTTTGCCTGAGATGTAACCCATCAAGAGCTATGGATCCTCATGAGCCCCCGCAGACTGCGGGGGCTCATGAGGATCCATAGCTCTTGCAGGTGGGTGTCATTTCACATGGGACTAGACGTCACTTAGTGGTAGTTGCTGCCATTAGACTGTAAAAGTTGACTTTGCTAACACCTGTCAGTTGTCAGCGACAGGTGCAACTTAATGCATTGGGTTGTTTGTACAGCTGCCTGCTCTCTCACACACTCATGAAGGCCTACTGTGCCACAACAAGAGCTTGTGTTGTGGCTCACAATGTTAAATAATTTACAGGGTTTGATGTAAAGTATTTGTTAGCAATAATCATTATACATGCATTACAAAACCAGTATGCACCTTAACCCTATCACCTACCAACTTCTTTTCCTACAAATTGCCCTGTGTCCCTAACTTTTTTCATTCAAACCAAGTAAAAAAGGGGTACATATTTCAGAATGTAAGTATGATGTTAATTCTGCTTCAAAATGTACCAAATTTTGACATGATGTTGGAAAATACATACAGTATATATCATACTTTTGTCATTTTAAGTGTCCATGTGCCACCGTCTCTGTCTACCTGTCATATATCTCAGACTTAACAGGTGCTAAAACATACCTCTGTCAGAAATTCAATCCAGAAAACAACAAAACTGGTTAGAAACATGTACCTGTGGCAGTCAGGAAGTCTCCACAGGTAACCACTCTACTCGTTCCATCATACAGATCACGCACATCTCATGACATACCCGCAGGTGACAATCAAGTCAGGTAGTTTTCAGAACTGTATTCAATTTCAAAGTTTTTGACATAATTCCATCTGAAGAAAATATGAGAAAAATATTCTTCAATGTCAAAGAAACTCAACATACGTAAAAACCATCACATGGCCAGTAGTACACAGGTCAGAGTCATATGCCACATTACACAATATACAGGTAGCGCCTCTTCATCATCGATATCGGACTCAAAATTGGTAAGATATTTAATGTGCACCGAACTGACGCTGATGTCCAATTCAGAGTCATCTTCTCTGACAGGATTTGAACGAATTTCATCCAGTAATGCTGTAAATTCAGGGTCGCTTTCGCTTTCTGTGATCTAGTCACATTGTAAGCAAAACAGTCTTGAAAAACACCCAACTTTTCATTCAAAAGCAACCACATGTAGCGGAAACGGAAGTAGGCATATTCCACAATGCATAGACTCCGTTAAAAGTTGGAATGGGTGCGAAATGAACCGGAACTGAGTCGAAACTAAAAGATATATGGGCGGAACGGGGTGGTACGTTCATACATGGAGTGATATGTCACAGGCGGAACCAGGGGAAATGGTAGTTTAAAGGTTAAGCCGCAGTAATTCGCGACATTGCGCATGCCATAACATTTAATTAACATCAAAATCAAATTGTTTACATCGGCTCTAGATGATTAGGTTTGAAAACATCAGAGTAATCAATTAACCCTGAGTGCAGCCACCTGTAGGAACAATTGCTATTGACTGAATGAACAAAGGGATCATTACAAACCCATTACATCCTGATGCTGATTTTGTAAAATGTGCTTATTGTGCTATGAAGACTACATTACAGATTAGGAGATAGATCAACTGTTTTAGTTCAAGGGTAGTGCCAGAATAGCTTGGCGCCTGAGGCGTCAAGCTATTCTTGCATCACCCTTTAACTATAGTCAAATTTGTTTCAAGCGATAGGTGTATCAGGATGAAAAGGGTGATTTTGATTACCACTCAGAAACTTAATTTATTGCCAAACTGTTAAATTGTAATATACTAACAGATTAGTTATAATAATGGTGAAACTTAAGGGCCACTTTTTATCGCGGACGCACCGACAACACCACACAAATAATGTAACAATACTTGGAGTCAGTACTTTGCTAATTTATTCAGTAATAATTTCATTTAGGTTTTGAGTAAATCAAGCAATTGTAACAACAATGATCGAAAGAACATTGTATTTTATTAGCGTACTTGCGACGATAAACAATGACATAAAAAAGTGGGGTGGCCCTTAAGTTTTGACCATTAGTATAGTATTATTAGTTATCCTGCCTGTTCAGTGCCTCTGACTCAGTGCTGCTCAATATTGTACTGGGTGTATTGTTATTATGGGAACTGTGGCTTATTTACTATAGCGATTAATACAACTTATCATTTTATCAGTCCAGCACTTTCAAGTTTCAGTTTCATTTGCACTCTTCAGAGCCAAATGTTGCCGCACTGACAGTATGCTAAAACTTCTGAAGCTGAACACAACACTTTATTAATTTTACTGAGTCAACATGATAACCATGCTTGCAATGCAAGGATAGTGCCTGGATTAATCCCTTCACTGCTGCAGCGGCAATGGACACAAACTTATGAAATGCCTTTGAAACCAGGGCAAATTCAATGGTGAATAATGCCACCTACCAAGAAACACAGGAATATGGTCAGCAAGAGGCAAAGAACCTCATGATCCCCCGCAATTGCGGTAAATAAGGTGACCAAAGGGCCCTTAACTCGGGCATTTGCGGGGGCTCATGAGGTTCTTTGCCACTTGCAAGTTGGGTGGTGGTCACATTTTGCAGTCAGTAAAATGTTTAATAATCAGCTTGATCAAGCTAATCCGGCACGGCCCTCTGCTATTTTTGGTTCATCTTAAAAGTCACGGCAAATGTTAATAATAATAATAATTACGGTATTTATAATGCGCTTATCTTATAATAGTACAGACCAGATCGCCACTCTCCGCATCATCGTGGAACAGTCTCTGGAGTGGAGCTCCCCGCTGTACGTCAACTTTGTGGATTATGAGAAAGCATTTGACAGCGTGGACCGAGAGACTCTGTGGAAACTCCTACGACACTACGGTGTACCCACAAAGCTCGTCCGCCTGATCAAGAGCAGCTATGATGGCATGACATGTCGCGTGATCCACGAAGGGCAGTTCACCAGAGAGCTCCAGGTCAGAACTGGTGTCAGGCAGGGGTGTCTGCTGTCTCCGTTCCTCTTCCTACTGGCCATAGACTGGGTCATGAAGATGACCACAGAGCACAGACGAAGTGGAATACAGTGGACACTGTGGACACAGCTTGACGACCTCGATTTTGCAGATGACTTGGCTTTACTGTCCCACACTCATCAACAAATGCAGGACAAGACCACGAGGCTTGCTGACATCTCGTCCCAAGTGGGCCTCACCATTCACAAACAGAAAACAAAGACAATGAGGCTGAACACAACCAGGGAAGAACCAGTCTTGCTTGCTGGCACCCCGTTGGAGGAGGTGGAGTCCTTCACCTATCTCGGGAGCATCATAGACAAAAAAGGCGGCACTGATGCAGATGTCAGAGCACGAATCGGTAAAGCCAGAGCAGCCTTTCTCCAGTTGAAAAAAGTGTGGAGTTCCAGAGAGCTGTCACAACACACCAAAGTCCGGATTTTCAACTCCAATGTAAAAGCAGTTCTCCTATATGGAGCAGAGACATGGAGATTGACAAAAACCACAGTCAACAGAGTACAGACCTTCATGAACAGTTGCCTTAGAAGAATTTTGAAAATCCACTGGCCAGAGAAGATCAGCAACGTCAGACTCTGGGAGAGAACAGAGCAGATAACAGCAGAGAATGAAATTGGGCGAAGAAGATGGGGATGGATCGGTCACAGTCTGAGAAAGCCAGCTTCCAGTATCACTAGGCAGGCATTGTCATGGAACCCCCAGGGAAAGAGGAAAAGAGGTAGGCCGAGAAACTCCTGGCGTCGAGACCTCCAAGCAGACATCAAGAGACTGGGAACCACCTGGAGTAGAATCGAAGGAGAAGCACAGGACAGGAGTTGCTGGAGGTCTCTCGTCGACGGCCTATACCCGGGTAGGGGTGACAGGCGTAAGTAAGTAAGTATCTTATAATAATTATAACTCTAAGCGCACACTCACAACTCGCATGACGCATGCGCACGCTTTAGACAACGACTCACGTACCACAAATACATTACGAGTACGACAGTCAGCTTGGGGTGGGGAGTATGGTGATTAGTGCTAGAACTGTTGAAAGAGGTGAGAGAGAGACAGAATCTTGTATTGGATGCGTTGGGGGATGGGGAGCCAGTGAAGAAGTTTGAGCAGGGGAGTTATGTGGTCGGATTTTTTCTTTCTGAGGACGAGGCGGGCGGCATTGTTCTGGACGCGCTCAAGAGTGAAAGTGGTGGGAGTGGGGAGGCCGGAAAGGAGAGAGTTGCAGTAGTCAATGCGAGATAGGATGAGAGAGACAGCAAGTTTGGTGGCAGCTTCGGTAGTGAGGTATTTTCTGATCTGACATGAGGGGAGGTGGAAATAGCATGCCTGGGCCATGGCGGAGACGAAGCTGGTCATGAAAAGAGAGGAATCAAGGATAACATCGAGGTTTCTGGCCGAGTCAGAGAGGGAGATGGGGGTGCTGTCGAGTTGAAGGTGGAGAGAGGGAGGGAGCTCGGAAAGTTTCTGGTGAGTGCCTACCAGCATGGCTTCCGTTTTGTCGTCGTTCAGTTTAAGCTTGTTTGCTGTCATCCAGTTTTTCACGTCTTCGTAGCAGTCAGCCATGCGAGTCAGTAGTGGCTGAGTGTTGTCGAGTTTGTCTTTGTCTAGTAGTTGTGAGTCGTCAGCGTAGAGGTGGTGGTATATGTGGTGAGACTGGATGATGTTGGGCAGGGGAGAGGTGTAGAGTGTGAAAAGGACTGGGCCCAGGAGGGACCCCTGTGGAACTCCCCAGGAGAGCGTGACTGGGTTGGAGGAGACTCCGTCGATGGTGACGGACTGCTGTCTGTCGGAGAGGTAGGAGAGAAACCAGGAGCGAGCAGAGTCAGTGATGCCAAAGGAGTGGTGAAGGCGGTGGAGGAGGATAGAGTGGTCTATAGTGTCGAAGGTGGCAGAGAGGTCGAGTAGCTTAAGAAGGAAGATATTGCCCTAGTCGGTGGACAGAAGCAGGTCGTTTAGGATATATATGTAGAAGGGCTGTTTCAGTGCTGTGATGTTAGGCGGACTGGAAGGGACCATTGCCTCTTAAGGGTAATAATAGACCATTACCTCTTAAGGGTAGTGCCTGGTTAACTTGTAGCGCTTTCAGTCGCCATGCTCATATGGGTAATGGGTAGTATTGCAATTGAGCAGTGTCACAATCAAGAAAAGGGCTCAAACTAATCAGGTACTATTTTGAATTTGAATTGTCTGAATCACAATCAATAAACTAAAAGGCACCAAGCATACCAGGCTCTGCCTTTGAGCAGGCAAGTGTCTGGTATCACAATCGATCCATCTCTCGCGGTTTATGCTGGCACACAGTATCAATATTACCATAGCGCAGGTTTGGGTAGAGTAGGAAGCTCTTTATTGCTTGCCTAATACTAATAGAGACTTGGGGAGATTAGAGATCTAGCACTGGTGGTTGTGGTCAGGTAGACTTTGGTGATGTCACTGTGGACTTGGGTGCAGGGCTAGCAGTTTATTGTTCTCCATGAGGGAGTAAATATTTTTCTGTCCTCAGTTTTCTGAATTGAGGTTAACCCTCTTAACCCCATGGCCCCATTTCCCAAATTTTGGAGTTGTCACCTGACAACTATGTACCAGTTGCAGGGGAAGGCACCAAGCTAATCTGGCACTACCCTTGAATTGTCACAGTCCATCCATCTCCAGCGCTAGGGTCTTGGGGATAAATAGGTTAAGTTTAATTTTTATTGAGATCTCCAGATGTTGTGGTAGAGAGAGAACAGATTTTACATCTCTACTTTAAATTTACTTGCAACTTGTCATGTATGTAAACCTCTCACTTTTGCAATGTCACGACAGTCCTGGCTCCTATTCAGTGGTTTTGCAAGGTGGTAACCTTTTTTAAATTTCATACTATGTATTCATCATGGTCAATATGAGTATGAATGATGTGACTGCATACATACTACACATGGCCCTTGAAGCTGAACTCAAGAATCACAGAAATTAACCTTTTGGTTGTTGATAGTGCTTTTTGTCAGGGTGATTCCTTCAGGTATCATCACAACGTTGAGTGAGGCAAAGGGTTTGAGACCACAGGATTGAAATAAGGTGACCAAAGGGCCCTTAACTCGGGAATTGTTGGCTACAGTCTAAACAACCACACTGTTAGAACAATGGAAGTATGTCTGCCAGAAGTAATTTTCAGACCGAGTTGTCTAGTTACACAAGGGCCTTCTTAAATCCCACTTAGGTTAGGTCAGCTCCTCTTAAAAAGGTGAAGTGCTTCTATTGTTTCAATGACTAAAACTTATTTCAGTGGTTGGACATTAACCCTTTTTATTCTGATACACCCATTCCTTGAAATAAATGTGTCTGATCTAGATCAAGGATGGTGCCAGAATAGCCTCGCGCCTCAGGCACCAAGCTATTCTGGCACCATCCTTGAACTAAAACAGTTGAACTTGATTATATATTTCTCCTAATCTGTAATGTAGCCTTTACAGGACAATAAGCACATTTTACAAAATCAGCCTCAGGATGTAATGGGTTAAGTGCAAAAAGCTAGGTCCTTCTCTAATCCTTTGCGTGTCGGTAGCAGTTTTATTCGTGATGATTCCTACAGGACTAAAAGCGCTACCGATATGCAGAGGGTTGAGAATCCTGTCCCAGAACATCTTAAAGCTTGTCAGTAGTACAATGCTACAAAGGGTCCCCCAGATAGAGAAACGGCAGGTAGATTTGCTAGCAAACACAGTTTGTGTGTTCACGAGACAAGGAAAGTCAGCATTGCAAAAAGGTTTATGGGTGTCTGTGCCATAATTGAAATGGAGGCCTACTTCAAAGCATCTGAAGCTTGGAAGTTGTATAATTTACATAAAGTCCTCTTAAGATGGTATGGTACAAGGCTCTTAACAGACTCATAAAAATATTATTACTTACTTACTTACGCCTGTCACCCCTACCCGGGTATAGGCCGTCGACGAGAGACCTCCAGCAACTCCTGTCCTGTGCTTCTCCTTCGATTCTACTCCAGGTGGTTCCCAGTCTCTTGATGTCTGCTTGGAGGTCATAAAAATATCATTACTGTCAATTGTAAACAGTTCAACTAGAAATTTAGTATGCAGTGTTGGGATGTGTCAACATGGGAAAGGATAGAATCTTTTAAAAATGTGGTAAAATAAGCTATAGAGCTTTAACCCATATCATACTGAGGCTAAAAGCTTCAAATTTGTACACTGCCTACATTATAGTACTTTATAGACCAATGGCTTTAGTTCAAGGGTGGTGCCAGAATAGCTTGGCTCTAGAGGCGCCAAGCTATTCTGGCACTACCCTATTTTAGTCAAACTTATTTCACACACTGGTGTATTCCGAATGATATGGGTTAACCTGTTCAATGCCAGCTGACTCAGACTTCATTAATTTTAGACCAAAAAGCCCAAGATGACACAGAGACATGAATGCATTCAGGCAAGAGGCATACATCCTCATGAGCCCCCACAACTGCGGGGGCTCATGAGGATCTATACCTCTTGCAGTTGCGTTGTTTTAAAATTATCTCAGCACTGAACTGGTTCTCAAACAAGCACAACACAATAGGACAACGCAGGATGCATACAAATTTTCATTTTAAAATGACTGTTCACGTGTGACAGTATGCTAGTGATACTACCATCAGCAAGAGACGCAGCCCTAGCAGGGGCTCACGATAACCTGTGTCTCTAACTGGCCCTTACTTTCTCAGACGGAGGAGGTTACTGCTTAAAAGTGTGTGACTGCCCAAGCCCTAGTGACCTGCATTCCTGTGGGAAGTTACTTCCACTGGTGACCTCACGAGTGACACTGACAGCACCTACAATAAAATTTCACCTACAGACATCGACAGACTTTGCCAGTGATCGCCTCAGACATCCAACTGCATAGTGATTCTGATAAAGTTTATTGAGGAGTGGTGTGTGAACAGTTTTGTCACTACTGTCACAGTCGCCCACAACCAACAACCAACCCCACCTCCTAAAGTGTCAAACATTTTTTAAAAAACTGTTTAACTTTATTTTTTTGCTTGCGCAAGTCAACGAATTTCATGGCCATAGATGGAGAAGGGGGCCTGAGCTTTTTAGTTGCACCTCAATTACCTGCATATTTCTTGGTCACTTAACACATTCTGCCCCAAATTTTGAAGATGCCCTCTGAAGGGACTGTATTACAATCTAATCTGGCACCAGTGAACACCCTTGAACTATCATGCTCGATCTGTGTCTTGCTGTTGTGTCTCAGGGCTGAATCAGTTAACACTAAGGCTGTCAGTAGCGGTTTTGGTCACAATGGTGCAGGAATCATTGCAACCAAACCAGCTGCTGACAGCCAAAGGGTTAATAACCCCCCTTTTAATCAATCATAGACATTCACCAGGCGTTGCCTATATTATTTTCAAAAGAAGAGGGGGGGGGGGGGGGGTCATAACTTGAAATAATAATGATAATACTAATAGAGCTCGGGAAGCTCGTGGTGGCCATCTTGTGAGGATACGGGACTAAGCGCTCATAGGGAAATCGCTGTTTTTTTATTGTCAGAAAAGTCCGGACGTACTATAAGCAATAACAGCAAGTCTTGCCATCACTGTAGGAAACCGCTCGCCAGAATCTGTTTTTGTTTGTTTCCAAAGAGGAAGAAAAACATGTTGGAACACTATTTCGGTACTATACGATGACTATGACTATGGTATCCTCTTAAGATGGCGGATGACGCTGCTAGGCAACGCGGGGAACTTCCAGAGCCCTATACTGGTCATTATATAGGTGCTTTACCCAAAGCGCAGCGAACTGAACCGAACACACACGCTCATGTGAAACACATGCATTCAGTCATTCACTCTGAATGACAAACACAGTACAACTACAAGACACACACAGGACATTCTCTTGGTGCAAAGGGTCAGCTCAGCTATTGAGGTTTTTGAAATTGTGATCACTTGTATTTGAAATTTATACATTGGCCTGAAATCGGTACCCAAGTGGAGGGGGAGGAAGGGCCGGAGTTTGGGAGAAAGAACTCCTGACGGTCCACCTGAATTAACAGTAACAGTTACTAGCGGAGAAAAGTCTGATGCCTGGACCCCGCATTGAACCTCGCACCTTTTGCATTGGTGCCTGGCGCTTTTAACTAATTGTGAAATGACCCATGTTCGCATACACACAGCACACAGAAATGCATGCTTTGGGCCTCCGCAAAGCACGCAGTTTACTAAAAAAAAGAAATAGAGCAGTTTTGAACGTGACCCCTGTTAACCCCCTCTTGCATTCTGTAAGTACTGTTTACAGTGCTGTTGCTGCATGCACAAGGGGTTAATGCAATAGATGTGATTGTGTGTGTGCATGTGGCAACTGCTGTTTTAACCCATTTAGCCCCAATGCACTACAACAGGAGATGGAATGACCATGATAATTAATTCAAGGGTAGTGCCAGATTAACTTGGCGCCTGCTGACGCCAAGCTAATCTGGTAATACCCATGAATTATCATGGTCAATCCATCTCATGCGGCTGGTACTTCATTGTTATACAGGTCTACATGTGGGAAATGCTTCCTTGGGGTTAAGTGGGTTAACCCTTTTAGCCCCAAATTCCCATTTCTCATATTTTGGAGGTGTTGCCTAATGACTAAAATACCAGTTGCAGGAGATGGATTGACCATGATAATTCAAGCGTAGTGCCAGATTAGCTTGGTGCCTTTAGGCACCAAGCTAATCTGGCACTACCAGTGTTTTATCATGGTCAATCCATCTCCTGCTGTAGGGACTCGGGGCTAAATGGGTTAAAGTGTATGTATTGCAATTTATTTTATGCACATGTGTCCTTGCCTGTTACAGAGCTCTGCAATTGGAACCCCTGTTACATTGAGGGTAGACGAGAAAGGGTACATCCTCTTCTGGAAAGACCAAAACAAGGTATATTGTTACATTAGGTAATCCTTCCACCCCTAAGCCAACTGCTTCACGTTTTAGAAATTTTATCAGCCGAATTTCATGAGGTCGCATTTGCTACATGATTAGACTGTATTGACTGTGCTGCTTTTTTTATTGCAGGAAATGGATTTCCTGGATATTTCCACAATAAGAGACACTAGGACAGGAAAATACGCCAGGCTTCCTAAGGTGGGTTGAATTTTATGAGGTTTATACATTGTAGAACATGACTCAGTTCATGGGTACTAGTGTACCATTGTAAGCATGCACAACAAGAAGTAATTGTTGTGTATGCTTGTAAAGTTCGCAATTTAACTTATTCAACTCCGACACGCTGCAGCAAGACATGGATCGAGCATGATAGTTCAAGGGTTGTGCCAGAATAGCTTCAAGCCCTTGAACTATCACACTCGATCTGTTTCCAGGAGTGTAGTATGTCTTCAAGAGGTATTTCAAAATTTGCAGATTTCGGTCCTGGAACAGAATGTGTTAATGTTATGCATGAAATGCGTTATAGACATTGTGTTGAATTTACAACAGTAACAAAATGCCATGGGAACCAGATTTTGTTGTTACTGAAAGTTTTGAAAGTGGTGAGTTCGGGGTTTAAAACTGTTCAGCAGTCATTAGCGGTTTTTGTTGTTATGATGATTCCTGCAAGAACGATTGCGACAATAAGCCCTGCTGACGGCGAAAGGGTTATCGTCCACAACACAAGCGTGATAATGGACAGATTATAGGGTCAGGTCTGGAAGGTGTACCTTGGGGTTAGCCACAGAGCAGGCGGTGTTAGGATTCAAATGACTTATTGGGACTGCAAGCGTGTTTATAAACTGTCATAAATGATAAAGGCCTGTGCACAATTTCAGGGGTGTGTGTGCGGGGGGGGGGGGGGGGGGGGGGGGGGGGGAGAGACAGCTATTGTCAGTGTAGTCTCGAACACAGAAGCAGAAGCCAGTGCAGTACGACCTGAACACTGATCAGTTCAGGTGTATTGCAGTTGATTTACAAGGAGCTTTCAGTGGACTAGCTTAACCCATATCATACTGAGGCGAAAAGCTTCAAATTTGTACTCTGCCATATACGCAAGCACATTATAGTACTTAAGTTACAGATAAGGACCAATGGCTTTAGTTCAAGGGAAGTGCCAGAATAGCTTGGGGCCTAGAGGCGCCAAGCTATTCTAGCACTACCCTTGAACTATTTTAGTCAAACTTATTTCACACAATGGTGTATTCTGAATGATAAGGGTTAATTGTCATGTCTTAAGCAGAGTTATTTTACTTCTTATCAGGAGCTATAAAAAAAAGTGGATGTTCTTTCGACTTTTGTTATCTTAACCCTGTTCATCCTGATACACTATTGCTTTGAAATATATTTGACTATGTTCAAGGGTGGTGCCAAAATAGCTTGGCAGGGCGCCAAGCTATTCTGGCATCATCCTTGGACTAAGATGGTTGATCTATCTCCTAATCTGTAACATAGCCTTCATAGGACAATAAGCAAATTTTAAAGAGATCAGCCTCAGGATGTAATATATTAAGTTAATCTGTTCAGTTTCGACTTTTTTAATCCTCAGTGCTCACGTTTTTTTTCCCCCTCAATTTGCTACTGCCGATAGTAGTATTAAATCAAGGCTGAAAACCTGTGTGTCCTCTATGCTGCTGCTATTGTAATTTTGTAAAGAGTACCTCTGAGTAATCGCATCCATGATATTTTCAGACATAATGGACTGTATAGTCATTGAAGTCTGACCCGCTGAGCCTTGACACACTACATATGAATGGGTCAACCGTGATAAAGGGTGCTCTGGTCTAGCCGCTAAGCTGTTAGTGAGGTTTCGTTTGTAATGAATGACTACCCACAATGAACCAGAGTGAAATCGTGCTTGAGAGCCAGCTTGTGCCATAAGCATGGACAACACTCCAAACATTTCCAAGAGGCATAGCCCGGAGGGGTCATGAGGGTCTATGCGTCTTGAAGATGTTTGGAGTGTTGGCCATGTAAGCATAATATAAGCGTAAGCTGGTTATGCGCTGTGAATTCGCTCTCGTTCGTTGTGTGGGAGTCCATCATCGCAAACAAAACCTCACTATTCTCGCACACCCTTGAACTATAGAAAAAAAGTTAATCTGTCTCTGTGTAGTCTTCAGATGACAACTTTGAGTCCCAAAGTTCAGAAATTTGCCCTAACGGCTTGGTGTTTAAACTCGTCCACCACTTGGCAGCTAGCTATACTGTGGCGGGCAGAATGAATCCAGTCTCTTGTTTTCTTTGGTCAGAGGAACCTTATAAAAGTGTAGCCTCTTTCAAGGTGGCCAGACTGAAGGCTTATAGGGTTACAAAGATGCCGCTGTGAAGGAGATTAGCGTGCAAATGAGGTGCAGCAATCAGCAAACCGTGCTGGGTTACATTTAACCTTCAGGATGTGTGCATCAATGTGTGCAGTCTGGTGCAGATTGTTGTCCCCGTCTGCAAGAGATCTCTGTGTTAAGTTTTGTGCACATTGTTATCCCCGTCTGCGCGAGACACATAGAGCCTAGTGATCCTCTGCATGCTGCAGCATGAGCTTATATGGATTTGCAATGATGTGAGCTTCTTGTTAAATGTACCCCAGTGTTTCGCAACCGGATGAGGCTGTGTGGTATCAGGGTTGCACTCCACGATTGCTTGGCCATTCTCTTCAGACTTTATGTACCTTACTCACATCCATCGCCAGCGCTAGGAGTAGGATCAACTATAAGAGCTCGAGGGTTGTGTCTGATTAGCTTGGCGCCTCAGATGCCAAGCTGATCAGGCACTACCTTTGAGGTAAGACTGTTGATGTATTTTTCACAACTTTTGCATACAAAATGTGAAATGTCCAGCTTTTGGAGGTGAAAGTCAAAGCGATAACCTGAAATGTGTAGCCCAGTTCACATTCGGGCTCCCTAGGGATAAGTTTCATTGTTTATTGCACTGGCAATTGAAAGGGATTTTGGAGTGTGTACAAGACTGGAAGAGATGGGTTTTGTTCCTGACTCTTCCGTTGTGTACTGAGAGAGGCTGTTGGCCGCTTGGGTTGCACTCATTCAGTGATTGGCATCCTGTCACATTAATTTTGTGTTGATACCATATGATGGCCCTCTGAAACAATTCACCCTGTTTGCACATTGTAATGTAGTATCCCAGGAGCCAGCCACACACAATCATCAAGAGTTAGAATAAACTCTGCGGTATTTTGATTGAGTGCATTGACAAAAACACGCACTTCCTGTGGATGTATGAATGCTGACCCTTTTCATCCTGTTACTCTACTGCTTGAAACTAATTTGACTACGATAGTCCAAGGGTGGTGCCAGAATAGCTTGACGCCTGAGACGCCAAGCTATTCTGGCACCACCCTTGGACTAAAATGGTTGATCTATCTCCTAATCTGTAACACACCCTTCATAGGACAACAAGGAACTTTAAAAAAAAAATCAGCTTCAGGATGTAATGGTCTAAAGCCTGTGATGACCCCCCCACCCCAAAAGAAACTTTTGTCTCATTCAGTGCAATGAAACCTTTAGATAGATTCTCTGAAAGCAAATTTATATATGAAGTTACAGCATACTATGGCACCACCCTCCACATTGCTCTAAAGGAATGTATGAACTTATTATTAGATGTTTGTATGTACCCCAGGGTAATACCCACAGATTCCTGTGGAATAAACATGGCATTTATAAACATGTGGTTAGTTTTGGCCCCCAGAGTTGATTCCCGTTTCGTGGAGAGCTATTATGGAGTCTGCAGAACCTAGCGGGAATTTCAACCGATTTAACCCGTTACATCCTGAGGCTGATTTTGTAAAATTTGCTGATTGTCCTATGAAGGCTACATTACAGATTAGGAGATAGATCAACCATTTTAGTTCAAGGGAGGTGCCAGAATAGCTTGGCGTCTCAGGGGCCAAGCAATTTTGGCATCACCCTTGAACTATTGCAGTAAAATTTATTTCAAGGAATGGGCGTATCAGGATGAAAAGGGTTAACACGAAAATGAGGGCACCAGCTTAGCAGACAGTGAGCAATAGATAGCCGGGCACCTTGCTTAGTGGCGTGCGCAGGACTAAGTGCACTTATGCAACTGGCCCATGCCAATGGTCCAATAAGCAAAAGTTCGTCCGGCCAATATCAGCCATCGAAGGACGGCCGACGTTGTCCTGAGGAGCCTTTGCTCACCGGGAAATGTGTAGGCAGCATGCATCATTTAGCTCCGCTCAGACTGACCAAATGGGGCGTGGATTCTTATGAGCTGAGGCGCATGTGACTCTGTGTCTCTGGCAGTGGCGCGCGGAACTCGCTGGATGAAGACATTATTTAGAGTGTTAGACTGACCTTAAGTTTACCGGATGGCAGGACCCGATCTAGGTCAGGCCAGCGAGAAGCATAGATTCTCATTAGCCCGTGTGGCTTGCAGTGGGCTCATGTGATTTTGTGGCCTTTGTAGACGGAAGAGATTGGATAAAGAAATACGGTATTTTTGCGAGTGCATGCACACCAAATGTTTGCATGCGCTGTGGCCACCTTTTCCGCATCCATTAGCGAATTTCGTCCGATGCTGCCACGAACAACGCCATCTGCATTTGGCATAGATCCTCATGGCCCCTGCAGTCGCAGGGGCTCATGAGGATCTATGCCTCTTGCGTAATCAAGTGCACGTACGTATTTCGCATCGCCTGCTCACCCTAATAACTAAGTAACAAGCGTTTTTCGCATTCTGTGTGGATGTTCAGCTTGGCTTCTGATGATTCGTACAGTCGCAGGGGGTCGTGATAATCTGTCCCTTGCAAATGTCAGCCCCGGAATGTTTTGCACATTCTGTGGAGGGTTACGGGTCTTCAGGCAACGGTTTGTAGGGTCTGTCGGAGGCACCTGATTTACTCAGCCATAACCCTCCAGGCACGCACCCAAGCATGCATGGTATAAACCATTCTAGACATGTTGAAAAGTAGACTTGCTGGCATCGCTTGTCGACGTGTACTTTTAGAAATTACGTTTGCCAAAAATGTTAAAAATGGCGCAGAATTCGCGCAGCGGCGTTAAATGAATGCAGTGTGAAATCATGTATGACAGCAGTGTGAAAAGTTTGATGATTTATGAAGTTCTGACTATTATTAATAATATCTTAATATCTTAACCCTTTGGTTGTCAGTAGCGTTTTTTGTCGATGTGATTCCTGCAGGGATCACGTCAACAAAAAGCCGCGCTGCCCGGCGACAGCCATACGGTTAATAGTTCAAAAGAGATCTTTATAAAAGGCATCTAGCCCCGTCGCACTACAGCAGGAAATGGATCGACCGTGATAATTCAAGGGTAGTGTCAGATTAGCTTGGCGCCATCAGGTGCCAAGCTAATCTGGCATTACCCTTGAATTATCATGGTCGAACCACTTGCTGGAACTGGTGCACAGTTGTTAGGTGTGGCCTAGTATCTTGATCATTCAAAAATAAGCTGCTAGTTAAAGGGTCAGGTCCCGAAAGTGCACCTTCGGTTTAGCCGCAGAGCAGGCGGCGCTATGTTTTGACTGATGCTGACGGCGATGATTCAAATCATCAGCTCATCAGAACTATGCGCGCGTTTATTTACGAAGGCACCGGCCGCTAACACTACGCTACTAAAACGAATGGGTTTATGGACCTTTTCCGGTATCGGAGAATGGTGGCCGACACTGCTCGTTTTACAGTTTCTCAGATGAGATATCACCCCACCCGGGTCTGCCCTGGGGGACTTGGGTGGGGTTAGGTATTTTTTAGTTCCCAGGGTCACCCTGGTCAGCCCCACAGGGTGGGTTTTTCTCTCTTTTCTGGGGCATGTGTTTCTGTCTACCCTTTGTCCATTCACCTGTCTTTGCCTTTTTAAAACTCTCCCTATTGTCTGCACTGCCTGTAGCTCTTGATATTGGATGTGTGTTGCTAAATGGTCTTAGCTTTATTTAGGCCCCATGTGTTAGGTTTATTTAATGTATTTGACCGGCTGGCGACATACATTCAATGTTCTGTTTTTTTTTTTTTTTTCACAAGCAGTGCAGGCACGTCCTGAGAAAGCCTTGTTGCTGTCGGGACGTTAAGCAATGTACAATCAATCAATCAATCAGATGAGATATCTTGGTGTTCTCAGATTGCATGCCAGAAATAATTTCCATGCTTTTGCCTGTGACCAAGCTTAAAAGAGGGCAGCAGGGTCTATTTTGAATCAGGCTGCAGATTTAACCCCGTCACTGCCAGTTGACGCAGCGGCCGCTCGTGTTGAAATCTGTTCACTTAAGAAGGCCCAGCCGTCCAAGGAACGTGCCGGGATGCAAAGTGGTGTCAGCAAGAGACATAGATCCTCATGAGCCTCCGCAACTGCGGGGGCTCATGAGGATCTATGACTTGCAGTTGTATGGTGTTGACGTTTTTCTCGGCAGTGAAGGAGTTAATGCCTTTGATCCTGTCCTATCTTCTGTTATTATGCGCTTGAGCTGTCTGGCCTAGGGTCGGTAATGCGGCCTTCTTAACGAACTCAACGAAATCGGTAATTGGAACTACATTGGATAGTGCCTACCCGTAATGGTGAAGTTTGAACATACTACGCCAGGCAAAGAAATCTGCCAGATACAGATTCTTCTGTTTGAGTTGACACTACATCTGGAGTTAGATCGGCCATGACAGTTTAAGGGACTGGATGCAGTTAAAAATCGTGAGTCTTTGGTTTTACTTTTAACCGGCCGGGTGAAAAAGCGCCAGCCCTTTGCTTTTCCCAAACTGCCTTGATCAATCTGTCTGTACAATTGATATTCGGTGCGTATCGCTAGCGCTACGTATTACGAAAGCTACATGTCGTTTGCACTACGATCGCCAGCACTGTGTGTCGTTAGCACTACTTGTCGTAGGCACTATGGTCGCTAGCACCACTTGTCGATAGCACCAAGGTGCTAGCACTACGTGTCGTTAGCACTACCATCTCTAGCACTGCGTGTTGGATAGCACTACGATCTCTGGCACTACATGTCGTTAGCACGACGATCGCTAGTACTACTTGTCAGTAGCACTACGATTGCTAGCGCTACGTGTCATTAGCACTACGATCGCTAGCACTTCGTGTCGTTAGCACTACGATCGCTAGCATTAGTTGTCGATAGCACCAAGGTCGCAAGCACTACGTGTCGTTAGCACTACCATCTCTAGCACTGCGTGTCGGATAGCACTACGATCTCTAGCACTACGCGTCGTTAGCACTACCATCGCTAGCACTACTTGTCAGTATCACTACGATTGCTAGCGCTACGTGTCGTTAGCACTACGATCGCTAGCATCAGTTGTTGATAGCACTACGATCACTAGCACTACGTGTCGTTAGAACTACGATTGCTAGCATTAGTTGTCGATAGCACTACGATCGCTAACACTACGTGTCGATAGCACTACGATTGCTAGCACGGCGTGTCGATAGCACTACGTGTCGATAGCACCATGATCGTTAGCACTAGTACGTGTCGTTTGCACTACGATCGCTAGCACTACGTGTCGCTATCACAGCGTGTTGCCGTAACGTGTCGTTTGCACTACGTGTCATTAGCACTACGTGTTGTTAGCACTATGTGTCGCTAGCACTACGTGTCGCTAGCACTATGATCGCTAGCACTACATGGGGATAGCACTACAATCGCTAGCACTACGTATGGATAGCACTACGATCGCTAGCACTGCGTGTCGTTAACACTACGATCGCCAGCACTACATGTGGATAACATTACGATCGCTAGCACTACGTGTCGTTAGCACTACAATTGCGAGCACTACGTGTCGCTATCACTGCGTGTCGCCGTAACGAACGTAGTGCCGTCGAACGACTAGTGCTGTCGATCAGTGTTCCCCCTGAGGTGCTTTCGAACGGTCGTAGTTATCTCGACCTGTAGCGCTCGTGACACGTACTAGTGATAACAGGATTCATCCCTTGATATTTATTGACTGAGCTCGTCTTCCAAATTCCTGCAGGTCAAGGATTGGAGGTTGAGTGAAAAATGTTTTTAACCCTTTTAGCCCCACTGGTGCATTGCCCAAATTTTGGAAGTGTTACTTAACGACTATGTACCAGTTGCGGGAGATGGATTGACCATGATAATTTAAAGGGTAGTGCCAGATTGGCGCCAAGCTAATCTGGCACTACCCTTGAATTATCATGGTCAATCAGTCTCCTGCTGTAGGGTGTTGGGGCTAAATGGGTTAACCTCGAATATTTCCGTCACTTAGGTGACCGGCCCTGTGGCTGTCGGTAGCGCTTTTTGTCGGTGATTCCTGCAGGATGTCAGGGTGTTGTTATTCCTGCAGAATTCACCTCGACAAAAAGCGCTACCGACAGCCATAGTGTTAGGGACGACTGTGTACCAGCTGAATTACCTGTGGTATACTGACCGACCATGATAGGTCAGGGTTGTGCCAGAGTTGATTAGCTTTGCGCCTTCCCAGGGACTGCAGGAGACAGCGAATTTGCCAGTTTCGGCCCTTGCACCATCATGACCGTCCACTATGAAGTCATAATAAGGAATACAGGTGTTAACCCTTTGGCTGTCGGTAGCACTTATTATTGTCGCTATGATTCCTACAGTATTACAGGAATAATCACGACAAAGAATCGTTACCGATAGCCGAAGGGTTACGTCTGGCGTATTTACAGATCAGCAAGTGTGAGGGTGCCCTTCACCTTTCTTGTCGATACAGTAAGTCAGCAACCGCAGGTACAGTGAAGAAGCCAACGAAGAAATTAATATTAATATTATTAATATTTCGGGTACAAGTAAAGCAGGTTGTCACTTACTCTCTCCACGCACTGACAAGATAAGCGGCGAATTGTACGCGTGTTTGTTTGTCTGTTTTGAAAAGGGCTTTTCAGTATTAATAAATTGTGTGGTAACAGTGTCATTTCTAAGCGTGCTTCTTTCTACGTTGGGTCATTCTCTGCATTTTACACGCTTCATGGCAGTCATCTTTGGTCTGGATTGCGCAACAGGTACGAATTGTCGTTTAGGGAGCTTCCCTGTCCCGCGCTGCCAACGCCGGTCTTCCTTCACCTTGAGTTGGACCGAAAATCGGCGTACACATGTGAGGAGGAGTGTGTTTACTGGCGTCAGTTGCATGAGTGAGCATAGTCCTGCGCCAGCCACCAAGCAAGGTGCTCCGCTCAGCGGAGCACCTTGCTTAGTGGCTGGCGCAGGACTAAGCTCACTCATTCACCCGGGCCCAGTTTTTTTCCAGTTTGCACACATCGTGGCAGTATGCATACACACGTTTGCCTATAAGGTCGTCGCTAGCCGGCGGTCTTCTTTCAGCTTGTGCCTATGAACCGGAAAGGCGTGATGTAGGGATGCACTGAACAAAATAGGGGCCTGTAGATTTTATCGGCACGCATGACAATTTGCCACCGCCACCGACGATAAAGTGCAAAGAAAAAAGATTGTTGTCTTTCCAGGTACAGCGTTTTATGGTTTTAGTGATTAGCAGCACTGCCCTTCTCCCCGGTTCTCACAAACAGCTGCACTTTGACCATGTTGTTGTTGTCAGGGTTGCTTGGCCAGGCCCCTCCGTTTTCAGATAAGAATCAAAGAAAAGTGTAATGAAATAAAATTAAAGCATTTGTGAAGGCAGGGCAGGAATTCTATTTTTGTTGTTGCGGATAGCAAGATTTTCATTGTAATATACTGACGAGCCAAACAAATGCGACATTTTAGGGATCATCGGAAACACTAGCAAAAGCGACTTTTTTTGAATCATCGGAAACACGAAAATGTCGCATTTCTTTTGCTCGTCAGCGTACAATACTTGTCAAGTCGGGGCTTGCTGTTGATTGCCTTCACGCGGCACACTTGCTGAAGGTGCCGCTTCAGTGACTTCTTTCCTGTTCAGCAACCGGTACGCTCGCGATGTTTTTCGCAGAGGAGGGTGATGACCTGACACCGATTGGAGACCGATAAAAGATACGGAGGACATTCGTGAACACTGAGAACCAGTGCTATTGACAGTGAAATGAACAGGATGGCCTAAAAACGGGTGCCCCGCGGCGATGATTTCAATTGTTGAAGATGAATTTCGTTTGAGTCGCTTCGTCACAGCGCTTTCTGATTGTCTACCCAAACAACATGAAACTAAAACTAGACTACAATGGTGCAGGATTGTTTAGTGCCGGCTTTTATTTTTCTTCTGTCGTTTTGACAGTTTATATTCGTGAGGTTTCGTTTGAGACAAACGACTTAAAACAACGAACGAGAGCGAAATGACATCGGGTCGACAACACTCCAGACATCTCCAAAAGGTATAGATCCTCATGAGCCATCCGGGCTCATGAGGATGTATGCCTCTTGGAAATGTCTGGCGTGTTGTCCATGCTTATGGAACAAACCTCATTAATATTTAGTGGTATTTGACGTCGGACCTCGTCATTTCCAAAACAGGGTTCTGGCTTAAAGATGAATTCAGTGAAAAGTTTTCGTCTGAAAATTGTAACGACGACATTTTGTTTGATTTTCGTAGCTTATGTTTCACCATCTTTAGTTAGGCCACTGGATGATGGTAGCGGTTTTTGTTGCGATGGTTCCAGATTCCTGCAGGAATCACCGCGATAAAAAGCACAATCGATACTGACAGGCAGTCAAAGGTCAAAGGGGGTGGGGGGGGGGGGTGTCGGGGGAGGGGGTGTGGTGGTTAGTAGGTATTGGCTAGCAGTTCGGGGTGTGTGTGTGTTATGCACTCTGTACTACCCCTACCCAGTGCACAAAACGAACGGGGTCCTCGTACTGACGTCGACCGGGCCGCAGTGGACCCGCAGACGAATGTGTCACGTCGGCCCGAGTTTATATTGCCCACTGGCACCCAGGCCAGCGACCTGCAACTAGTTACGATAAACTAAATGTCCTTGACTCGAGGTGACTCCACCATTTTAATCTCTCTCCCGTATTACCGCTCACATGCCCACTATCATGTTTCGTCGTGCATTACATATCACTCACTACATCAGCGTTAACTGCTGGAGATGGATCGATCATGACAGCTTTTGTATCAGAAAACTTGGTTCATTCAACGACCAAAAGCCCGCAACCCGCGGCGTTCTAGAAACGTGAATACAAATTGGCCTCAGCAAGAGGCATAGATCCTCATGAGGCGCCCGCTGTCGCAGTGAAGGGGTTAAGACGGCAACACGCAAACCGTCGTGCTGTTAGCGATAGTTCTCAGGATACTTAACATTAACCCCCTCGGCTTCACCGCCAGCGGTCGCAGATTAAGCACGACATAGCCCCAGCTGTACAGTGAACATGGGTGGGTTCAGCGGCAAGAGGCATTGATCCTCATGAGCCCCCGCAGCTGCTGGGGCTCATGAGGATCTATGCCTCTTGCATTTGAGTCGTGGTCACATTTATCTCGGCAGTGAAAGGGTTAAAAAGGGGGCGTGCATTTGTATTATCATGAACCAGGTCCAGAGATGTCGTTTTATCATATCGCAAGAAAGTCGATTTTATCATTTAGTTGCAGCAAAACACTTAAGTCTATCCACGCAGGTTTAGCAACTTTTTTTTTCTTTCTCAAATTCATGGTCATAATATTTTGTACAAGCGTTTGTGTTTTTTTTTGTTCTGCGTTGGTGTCTGTTGGGAATTGCACTCAAATTTCGTTTATTGCTTATATTTATTGGCACTTCAGCGAACAGTACAATTATTCGGCCAAGTCTACGGGGACCCATGTTGAAGCCACCGTGCTGGTTTTTGTATTTCACTAAACACGCCCGTCGCAGTATGCAGAGGGAAAGTGTGTGTGTGTGTGTGTGTGTGTGTGTGCTCGCGCGCGCGCGCGCGTTGGGAGGTTGGGGAATAGGATCCCGTTGAGATAATGTTTGAGCCTGCATTTTTCACCGCGATCCATCCATCACGCGGACTACGGTCCAGCATGTCCAGCCCGCCATTTGGCAAACTTGAAGTATTGTTTCATCTCGCCACAAACATTTTACCAGTTGTTTTTTTGTGGCTTGTACATTTCCACAATCCCACGCTGTCTCCCTAATTTTTATGGGTGGGGGTGGGGGTGGGGGGGGGGTAGCCCACTCAGCCCTCGCAGACACGAAGAAGATATAAACTGGCCGTGATAGTTTCTTCATGGAACTTTCATGGAACTATGACACAACCCTTGAATTATACCCATCTTAACCCATTGCATCCTGAGGGTGACTTAAAAAAATTAATTATTTCCTGAGGCGCTAAGCTGTTCTGGCACCACCCTTGAACTACAAGAGTCAAATTTATTTCAAGCTATAGTGTGTCGGTCTGAAAATGGTTAACTGAACAGAACCTGTATTTTTTTAATTATTCTTATTTACAATTTTTTTTCTTTTTGGGGGGGGTGGTTTGTTTTGTCTTCAGGACCAGAAGCTGAGAGAGTCGCTGATGATTGGACAAATGGACGTGGCTTTGGAGGACAAAATAGTGTCCATCTGTCATGGCACCGACATGGTCAACATCGAATGGATCAACTTCGTCTGCTCCAACAAGGAAACTGCTCAGGTATTGTCTTTAGCCCACCTATCCCCGACGCTCTACAGCAGGAGATGGATCGACCATGATAATTCTAGGGTATCACCAGATTAGCTTGGCGCCATTTGCTCGCCAAGCCAATCTGGCACTACCCTAGACTTATCATGGTCGATCTGTCAGATGCCAAACTAATTTGGCACTGCCCTTGAATTATCTTGGTCAGTCCACCTCCGCGAACTGTTACATAGTGGTTAGGTGACATCCCCTGAATTGCCTTGAGAGTGAATGGGTTGATATGAAAGATCAAACATTAAAGGGCGTTGCGTTCACACAGACTGGTCGGATTTAACCCCATGACTTCTACTGACGTCATGATATTGTTCCGCGGGATCTTCAGTAGCAGTCAAGGGGTTAAATACAATAGGTCTGATCAGCGCAGTTCGTAATCACTTGCTGCGAGGAAAGCCATTTGGCTTTTAGAGTATTGTGCCATAATAATACACTTTAAAAGTTGTGCACATTCCTATCCCTTTTATCTGCAAGGCCACGTTTTCCAAAGTTTAGAGACGTTACTTTGCAGCTATGTATCAATTCCAGGAGTTGGTTTAACCATGATAATTCAAGAGTAGTGCCATATTAGCTTGGCGCCATCAGGCGCCAAGCTAATCTGGCACTACCCATGAATTATCATGGTCGATTCATCACCTGATGTAGGGTGTCGGGGCTAAATGGGTTATACTTTTTCAGTTCACATGGGTGACAAAAAAACACAAACACGCAATCCCGACCAAAAAGGCCAAGCGTGTAAGATGCAGAGAATAACCCAACGGAGAAAGAAACACGCTTAGAAAAGACAGTTACAACACAACATGGGTGACAGTCTTCAGTCCTGGAGGGTGGAGACTGATTCAGCTTTTTCAAAACCCCAGAAACCTGAATGTCAGCATTTTGGTACAGGCAGAACAGCTCCCCCCCCCCCCCCCCCCTCCTTCCCCCCCCCCCCCCTCCCCGCCAGACTTTTCTGTCTGTAAGAGGCATACATTCTCATGAGCCGCGGCGTCCAGAGGGGCTGATGAGAACTTGCTGGCCATGATAAAAATTAATGAGACATACTCTGTGGACCGTTTTCGGTGATTTCAATCTTTTTGACGGTTGCCCATGAGTTCAGACTTCAAAACGTACACGGTTTTTTTTTTAGGCATGTGTTGTTTTTGTGGTTGGTATGTTGTGGGTTTTTTATTTTTATTGATTTATTTTTTTAGTTCAAGGGTGGTGCCAGAATAGCTCTTCTTCTTTTAATTTTCTTATGGGTGGGGGTGGGGGGGAGGGGGGGGGGGGGTGAGGGCTGCCATAGAGTGTACACGTTTTTCAGATTGGCTCTCCTTATAAAAGATTAATCCCGTCACTGCCAGCGTATGTAGATTGTGTTGTTAAAATTATTGCCAAATTCAAAGTCGCAAATCCCCAGCCGTCCAAGAAACAAAAATGAAAATTGGTGTCCGCAAGATGCATAGATCCTCATGGGCCCCCGCAAATGCGGGGGCTCATGAGGATCTATACCTCTTGCTTTTGGGTAGGGTTTAATTTTTAGCAAGCAAGGGGTTGTTAGTGTGTCCCCAGTTCAAATTGTCATGCATAATGAGGATTTCATGTGGTCAGCGTGAATCATTGCCTTGGATGGAGAGGGTGATTGGTTATTATTTAACCCTGAGTCCCTACAGCAGGAGAGGGATTGACCATGATAATTCAAGGGTAGTGCCAGATTAGCGTGGCGCCTGAAGGCGCTAAGCTAATCTGGCACTGCCCTTGAATTGTCATGGTCAATCCATCTCCTGCAACTGGTCCATAGTCACAAGGCAACACCTCCAAAATTTGAGAAATGGGATTGCCAAAAGGGTTACACAGCCTTTCCCCGTTGCATCACTGACGCTACACGTTTTGTATTTCTGCTGCAGTTGTGGTCAGACGAACTGCTCGCCTACTCCATCAACCTGTTGAGTATCAACGGCAGCACACTCAGCTTCTTGGAAAAATGGTACACACGCATCATCTCGATTCTTGGAACAGATGGCAAAATCCCGTTGAAGCAGTGAGTAAAGTCTTATTTATGTTTACTTGAAAAGAGTGCCCCAATTTTAACACCATCTCTCCCCCCCCCCCCCCCCCAAAAAAAAAAAAAAAAAAAAAAATTAAAAGAAATAAAAATAATTATAATAAAAATAAAATACCTAAATAAGAATCTAAAATAAATGAATAAATATGTTTAACTCATTCAGCCGGGCGCACATATTTCCCAAATTTTGGAGGCGTCATCTAAGGACTATGCATCTTTTCAGGTGATGGATCGACCATGATAATTCAAGGGCAGTGCCAGATTAGCTTGGCGCCAACAGGCGCCAAACTAATCTGGCACTGCCCTTGAATTATCATGGTCGACCCATCTTCGGCTGTAGTGCAACACGGCTGAATGGGTTAAAAAAAAAGTAACCACATAGGAAACAAAACACTGAAGAAAACAAAAGTTAGCAAAAACAGCCCTCCAACCCCCCACCCCCCCACACACACACACACACACACACACACACACACACACACACACACACACACACACACACACACACACCTCTAAATCACCTCCACACAAAAACAACGATAAAAGACCTGTAAAAAAATAAAATAAATAAATAAAGAATTAAAAAAAAAACCGATTGTACCTGTTTGTCCAGGATTCTGCCCCGCTACTTTAGTTCTGAGTTTTTCCCACATGGATTATTGTACGACAGCCAAACTTGGATTGACGCTTGTTAGTTCAAGGATAGTGCCAGAAATGCTGGCGCCTAAATCTGTGACTGTTCAATTGGTTATGCTAGAATAGTTCAAGAGTGGTGCCAGAATAGCTTCACTACTAGATCATGATTAGTTCAGGGGTGGTGCCAGGATAGCTTGGCTCCCAGATCCATGATAGTTTAAGGGTGGTGCCAGAATAGCTTGGCTACTAGATCCATGATTGTTGAAGACTGGTGCTAGAATAGCTTGGCACCTAAATCCATGACAGTTCACGGACGATGCCAGATTAGTGCAGGTGCCATAATAGTTTGGCCCCCAGTTCCATGATCGCTCAAGGATCTTGCCAGAATACCTTGGTCCCAAGATCCAGATAGTTCAAGGGTGGTGCCATTATAGCTTGGTCCTTGACCTTATATCCATGATAGTTCAAGGGTGATTCCAGTTTAGCTTGGCCCCTTATATCCATGATAGTTCAAGGGTGGTGACGGAATAGCTTGCCCCATTATATCCATGATAGCTCAAGGGTGGTGCCAGTATAGCTTGGCCCCTGGATACCTGATAGTTCAAGGGTGGTGCCAGAAAAGCTTGACCTTTAAATACCTCATAGTTTAAGAGTGGTGCCAGAATAGTTTGGCGCCTCTACGCCAAGCTATTCTGGCATCACCCTTGAACTAACAGGGTTGACCTGCCTCTTGAAATGTAATGCAGCCTTCGGAGTAAAGCCGAAATCTCCTAAATTTGAAAAAACCTCAGCCTTGGGGAGCAGCATGCCAATGGCGTTACCTGTTTTGTTTGTGTGTGTGTGTGTGTGTGTGTGTGTGTGTGTGTGTGTGTGTGTGTGTGTGTGCAGCATCGTGAAACAAGTGGCGAACAACAGGGAGGACAAGAAGAAGGTGGAGAAAGCCTTGGAAGCCGCTGGCCTGAAGGGGGACCAGGTAAGGGGGACGTTTTTTACATGTACAGTGGAACCTGTGTTGAGCAACCTACTTTTACCAGCAAAAAAAAAACGTGGTCTTAACAGACAGGCGCTCTCTAAAGAGGTCTTGAAAGGCAGGGAGGGTAGGTAACCTGTCATTACGGGCCATCTTTCAGGTGGCTGCCGCCACCTAAGTGATGGTCTTTAATGACAGGTAATCTGTCATAAGGATGGTCACTAAAACAGGGTTCTGCTGTGTTCAATTTCTTTTCACACGAACTTTATGCTGCTCTGTCATTTGAGATAAAACGAAGCAGCAGCTAAACGCGACAGCAGCAGCGAGCAACAGACTTACAGTCAACAGCCACCAACAAGGCGAAAACCATTGCCGAGATTAAAAAAAACAATTAACCGATTCAGCCCTCACGCACTACAGTAGGATATGGGTCGAACATGATAATTCAAGGGTAGTGCCAGATTAGCTTGGCGCCGACAGGCGCCAAGCTAATCTGGCACTACCCTTGAATTATCATGATCGATCCATCTCCTGCAAAAGGTGCATAGTCTTTAGATGACGCCTCCAAAATGTGGGCTATAGGCCGTCGGGCTGAATGAGTTATAAAGCAAAAACACAATAAAATCCAGTCCAGATGATGATTAAGAGTGAGAAAACGAACCAGCAAGCCAAACGCGACAGCAGCAGCAAGCAACAGACTTAAAGTCAACAGCCACCACCACCAGCACCACCACCAAGGCAAAAACCATTGCCGAGAAAAACAACAACAAAACAAAACAAACAAAAAAAACCCGAACAGTCTAGATGATTAAGAGTGAGAAAAATCATTTTTAGAATTTAAAAAAAGACATGAATTAACTTTGCTCTCAGCGCCCCTTATTTTCTCCTGCTCTTCTCTCCCCAAAACAAAGAACAGTATTAACCCATTACATCCTGAGGCTTAAGTTTTGTCTGCGTACTCGTTTCTTTACCTTTGCACTTTTTTGGGGGGCATTGACTTTCACAACTTATGGCAGTTTCTATAAAGACTGACTATGCCGTGCGTGGGCTACAGACTGTCCATGATTATTCAAGGGTAATGCCAGATTAGCTTGGCGCCTTGCTAGGCGCCAAGCTAATTTGGCACTACCCATGAACTATCATAGCCGCTTCATCCATAGCATTGGTGTCCCAAACCCTTCACTGCATACTGTGTTCATGGACTCATCGTAAATTCAACGTCCAAGGGAACTTGGATACAAAATGGTTTCAGTAAGAGGCATAGATCCTCATGAGCCCCCGCATCGGCGGGGCTCATGAGGGTCTATACCTCTTGTAATTAGGTGATGTCAGAGGACAGGTTAAGGGGTGAATGCGTCAAGCACGCACCTCTTTGCTGAATTAGCGCGCGACATTGACACACGACTGACGATCATCGACACGCGCGCGGTCGGCCAGGACACCTCAGACTGTAAAAGGCCCGAAACTAGCCCGGCGCCACTCGTTAACCTATAATGGCCGGTTCGTTTCCTCGCAGTGGTGTCATAGATGAATTCAGTTGTCAAAGAACAGCCCTGTTCACGATTTGGCACAAAACATGATCGAGATACACTGACGCGGTTTGTCGCTATAGTTTCAGCTACTGCAACTCGACTGTTCGCAAGCGCCATGCTAGTCAGGCACTGCAGAGAAAGGAGAAAGGAGATTTCTAAGACAGATTTCCATTGTCTTAAGTTGACCCTAATTAATTAACCAATTATGGTCATCACCCTCCTTTCTCCTTGCTCTACTGCCCATCAGCTGTCATGAATGATCCATCGCCCGTCGAGGTGTCTTCTCTGTAGCCGAGTATATAGTCCACGATATGATTGGCACAAAACTTGGAGACATATAACACTAGTGACGCGGTTTGTCGCTATAGTTTCAGCTACGACTGCTCCCATGCGCCACGCTAGTCAGACACTACCCATCAGCTGTCATGGCTGATCCGTCGAGGTATCTTCCCTGTAGGTGAATCTAGTTAGTCCTCTCTGTGATTGTCACAAAACATGAGGGAGACTCGCATGGTTTGTCAGGTCAATGGGGACTGAAGAAGGCTTCTTGTAAAGGGCATTAGAGCTCAGTTGGATTGTGTTAACCACTTCACGGCTGTGACACAGTGAACGACACCAAACTGCAAGAGGCATAGATCCTCATGAGCCCCCACATGCGCGGGGGTTCATGAGGATTTATACCTCTTGCTGGCTTTATTTATATCACATGTGTGCCGCAGGCTGACATGGCTAACCGCTACAACATTGGCGATGGTTGCGGTGACATCATCCCCAGCGGCTTGCATGGAAGGGGTTAATTCAGAGATTCTGGTTCACAAAGTAATGATTTTTTTTCATCACCCCTTTCTCTTTTTTCGATAAGTGTAGGAGATGGATTGACATTGACGTTTTAGTGGCAGTGCCTGACCTGTGATCAGCTTGGCAGGGCTTTGGTTGGATTAAAAACATAACCCATTTAGCCTCGAGTCTCTACAGCAGGAGATTGATTGACCATGATAATTCAAGGGTAGTGCCAGATTAGCTTGGCGCCTTTAGGCGCCAAGCTAATCTGGCACTACCCTTGAATTAAAATGGTCAGCCAGTCTCCTGCAACTGGTACATAGTCATTTCATTAGGCAACACCTCCAAAATTTGAGAAATGGGACCTTTTGGGCTAAAAGGGTTAACAATACCAAGAAACCTCGGGACTTCATAGTAATTATTTTTTCTGTCCCTTTCTTTCCTATCAGCGGAAGAATGAGCAAACTGTCATAGTAACAGGGTTAGTGCTTGAATAGGCTTTGCAATAGATCTTGAATTCAATGCGAAGAGGCTTCTTGTCTTCGGCACGAGGCATAACGTGAGCTGGCAGCACGTTTCGAGCGGTAGTTTCGTACCGGCATCGATCTGATATTATTTTCACCTCGTGGTCTACATGCAACTTCTGAAGAAACAGTTGCTTGCTCCATCAGTCCATGTGACCACATAGATATATAGGTGTAATTTGCGTGGGTGACAGTCTTCAGTCCTAAGGGCTGACTCAGTTCAACATTTCAACAAACAGAACATCCGTTCAGCCAGCCTGTTCCATCTGCAAGAGGCATAACTTCTCAAGAACCCCTCCTTCCGCAGGGGCTCATGAGAATTTATGTCTCTTGCTGGCTGCCTGCAATGGTCGGACCGTTTTCAGTCATTTCAATTTTCGCACTGCCACCCAAGAATTTACATTTCAATAAAAAAAAATTTGCATGTCAAGGCTTAAAATTTGCTGTACGGTGCTCAAGAATGCAGTAGGATGTTTCTGTGTGATGTGTTCTGTCAATGCGGAATATATCCCACTGTTCGATTATTCCCCCCCCCCCCCCCCCCCCCCCCCCGTTTGTGTGTGTGTGTGTGTGTGTGTGTTTTTCCCCCATGTCACGACATCGACTCTATGTCATTCACGGAGAGCCGTAGGTGGCAGGGCCATGGTCGGTCACGGGTAGTGGCTGATTAAGTTTGCATCAGCGCATTGGCAGATTGGATTTAATGCCGCGGGAGCCTCTTGTCCCCAGAGTAATGAGTTTTTCGCTGTAACGTAAGGGAAGCCATGCCGGTAGGATTTGCGGGGGAATTGAAGTGTTATAGGTTGCGTTGCGGGGCCGGGGAAAAGATTAGGGTCATGTGTCCTCTATATGTTTATCGTTTCTTGTGTGAATTTGTTTTTATTTGCATATAATATTATGACGTAAATGTATTACTGCGTCACTGAATGACTGAAGTTGTCTTGCCATAAACTATCAAAGCCGCGGAAGGACGTAACCATCTGTTACAGAAGTGTATCTTTGAACAGCTACGGCGGTAGTGGGCCTTTAATGAGCGAGTGGATAAATCAACAGATGAATCGATGGGTGGGTAGATGGTGTGATCGGTGTAGCACGCCGGAACGACCCTCACGCCAGAGTAGACCCGAGGTTTAATTTGCCGGTGTCCGCCAGAAGGTCGGAGGTTACTGTTGTCTGGCAGTTCTCGTGATGGGTGTAACCGTCTTCAAAGTGCCTCTCACAGCGGATCGTCAAGGGGTACAGCTTTAGAGCTTTAGTTCAGCGCAGTTTGTTAACGGTTTGTTCAAGTTTAAGATGGGGTCTGTGCCCTCGGAAAGGTCTATACGCGCAGCAGTACGTCCTAACCAGGCTTCGGCTGAGGTCTTCGGCCAGAGTTCCGCGTGCTAAACGGTAGTCATGACCGCTTCACAAAAGGAAAGGCCTCTTCACAAAAGTACATGTATATGTTGTGATGTACTTATGGTCTGTCATTACTGATATAGGTCACATGATTATGGATTATGTCTCTTCCCATACCACCCCCCCCCCCCCTCCCGCCTCAGTCTTGGGTGCCACTTAAAGTACCATTACGCGTAAATCTGATGACACATTTCACCACCATTTGTGTTCATTATGCCTTGTTCAGACACCTAATGCGGCAAACACACACGCGTAATCGCATTTGTACTTATCCTGTGCACCCGTTAGCGTGTCAATCTATTTTTAGCTGTTTCTCGTACTGATACCGTTGTATTTATAGAACGGAGTGGAGTCAGTCATTGTCAGGTTACTTGATATTAAGACGACCTGTGCTGAAATGGATTGTCCCGCGTGTCTAGATGAACCATAGCTTGACGTGTGTAGTGTTTCATAACCATCTGTTATTAACGTGTATATTTCAACAGGTACAGCGCCGGGTAGTGGGCCTTCAAACCCCCACCCGTCTTACCCCTTGGCCACGTCTGTCCCTAAACTTTCTTTACCTGTATACTTTTAACTCTTAAAACTCCCATAACTAAATGACTTCGGAAGTCATTTAGTTGCCATTCCGTAGAATGGAAGTCATTTAGTTGAAGTCATCTAGTTCTGGGAGTTTGAGAGATAAAGAACCCACCTTTCCTCCCGACTTGTTTACGGTTGCTACCGCGCGGTAACCACACTTGTTAACTGCGCTAGACACCGGTGTTGACCTGGGCCTGACTGTATACACACACTGGCCAGAACATTGCCGAGATGCCAAGTGCATTACATCGTCTACATTGCCCCCGTAACTCTTCCCCGGCCAGCACAACACATCTGCAAGAGGCATAGATCTTCATGAGCACCCGCGTTCCGCGGAGGCTGATGAAAATCTATGCCTCTGGCTGGCCAGATATCCTATTTTGCTGAGAGCGGGTTGGCTGGCAGGCACTGGTTTAATTCTCTTAGCATCTTCCAGACTGCCTTTCTTTGGAATGCGGATCAGCATCAGCAGCACATGCTAAACTCATTCAGCCCCAACGGCCGTATTTCGCCAATTTTGGAGGCGTCATCTAATATGCACCAGTTGCAGGAGATGGATCGACCATGATAATTCAAGGGTAGTGTCAGATTAGCTTGGCACCGACAGGCGCCAAGCTAATCTGGCACTACCCTACCCTTGAATTATCATGGCCGATCTATCTTCTGCTGCAGTGCATCGGGGGTGAATGAGTTAAAACACAATTTACAGTGCACCAGACATACACTCTTTTTAACCCATTGCATCCTGAAGCTGATATGATAAAATTTACTCATTGTCCTGTGAAGGCTGCATTACAGATTAGGAGGTAGATCAAGCATTTTAGTTCAAGGGTGGTGCCAGAATAGTTTGGCGCCTCAGGCGCCCAGGTATTCTGGCACAACCCTTGAACTATCATAGTAAAATTTATTTAAAGCAGTGGGTGTATCAGGATGAAAAGGGTTAATTTTTATGGTGGCTTGGCCGTGAGGATTCAGACCGGCCTCTGACTGGGATGGTTAGCTTCTCCCATTTTTCACGTACGTCGCGGTTTTTACACGCGATGGTCATCGGAACTTTATTTTCAGTAACCCATCTCATCCTGTTACACCCATTGCTTAGAAATAAATTTGAGTGATCGTTCAAGGGTGGTGCCAGCATAGCTTGGCGCCTGAGGCGCCAAGCTATGCTGGTACTACCCTTGAACTAAAACAGTTTATCTGTATCCTAATCTGTAATGTAGCCTTTGTAGGACAATAAACACATCTTACAAAATGAGTGTCAGGATAATAATAATAATGTATATTTTAAGGCGCCTATACTTTCGATAGAAAGTTCTAGGCGTCGTACAAATGACATACTAACATACATACACCTTGCATCCTACAACACATATAATGATATATAGTCCCTAACATACACACTCACGCAACAAGATATACAAGAAAAATGAGAATAACAAAAAGAACACACAGACAAAAAATGCTCACACACAAAAAGACACACGTGTACCATAAAACCAACAACGGATACACCAGACAGCCCTCGCTGACAACGAAATGTTGACAAAAAGAAGAATTATAACGGTGAATGCACGTTTAAAGGAAAAAATGCGCCTTTAAAGACTGCCGGAAACTATTGGCTAATTCATCATATCTGAGGGACTGGGGGTTTATTCCAAAGAAATGGTCCTTGGTATGAGAAAGACCTCTCGCCAAAAGACTTAGTTCTCACACTCGGAAAACGTAATAAACGATGTAAGGGGTTAAGACATGCTTAGGCTAAGATTGCTGTTACCAAATCAGTTCCGAAGGCTACAGTCATGCTCTTTAACCCATTTAACCCCAAGGCCGCATTCCCAGATTTTGGGGGGCGTCGCGTAACGACTGTGTGAGAGATGGATGACTGCAGGAGATGGATCGACTGACCATGATAAGTCGGTCATGAATGGGAGTGCCAGATTGGCCTGGCGCCGTCAGACGCCAAGCTACATTGGCACTCTTCTTGAATTACCATGGTCGATCCATCTCATGCTGTAGTGTGCCCACTATAGCCGTAACTGATTAAAGAAACACTTCTGCAACAAACTGACACTACAGACAGCATGTTCTAACAGTAAGATGTGTGTAAAACAATAGATAGAGAAGAGTGCTAAATGTTACGCCTGGTCTGTTTGAAGTTGATATGCGTCTTTTGTGATGATTGACTCATTTAGCCACAACGGCCCACAGCAGGAGATGGATTGACCATGATAATTCAAGGGGTAGTGCCAGATTGGCTTGGCGCCTTCAGGTGCCAAGCCAATCTGACACTACCCCTTAAATTATCATGGTTAATCTATCTCCTGCAACTGGTGCATAGGAGTTGGGTAACACCTCCACACTTTTGGCCATGGGACTAAATGGGTCCGTATGGAAGATAAATAAAAGAGAAACGTGCCCTGCACAGGCCCAGGTAATCCAAAATCCCGTTAAAAATAAACCCATTCTAAACCCCGTCTTGTGAATCACTGTGGTATTACAGCTTTTTAAATTTTTATTTTTTATTTTTGTTGGTTTATTATTATTTTTTTTTAATGACCCGTGAAATACAGGTGTACGGCGGTAAGTGTCGGCGCAGTTTCAGCCGAGGGCCGGGGTTATGTAGTCGTCCTTTCCGCTGAATGGTGTCGTCGGTAGCAGTCAAGGGGTTAAAAAAGAAGAAGCGAGAAAGGGGCCTGCAGTGCTCGTGTTCTGCCATTCATGAAGTCGTAACAATAGCCGTCTTTAGGCGTACCCGTAATTTGTTCAAGAGGCAGTCGCGAACACCAGTCGTCCTTCCTCTGGTCGAGGGACACGGGTTCAGTGCTGAAACTGGCGTAGACTTGTTCAGTACGAAATTAAGACCAAAAAGGTGACCGCAAGAAGAGCGTGTAATATGAAAAACGATCTCAGCAAAGAAATATAATTATACACGCTTAAAAGGGACAATTACCGCACGATTTATGAAATTTTCGGGGTTTAACCCGAGAATTTAATAAATTACGTCGTAATTGTCCCTTTTAACTCATTCAGCCCGACGGCCGTATTTCCCAAATTTTGGAGGCGTTATCTAATGACTTTGCACCAGTTGCAGGAGATGGGTCGACCATGATAATTCAAGGGCAGTGCCCGATTAGCTTGGCACCGACAGGCGCCAAGCTAATCTGGCACTACCCTTGAATTATCATAGTCGACCCATCTCCTGCTGTAGTGCGTCAGGGCTGAATGAGTTAAGCATTTTTAAATCTTCTGATTTGCCGGAGGATAAGCGTCTTTTGTGATGCATTAACCCATGTAACCCCCAACGCCCTACAGCAGGAGATGGATTGATAGCAGGGACGGCAAATGAAAGTGTGCAGTAAATCAAAGACGGATAGCGAATTGTCTTGTCTGTGTGTCCGAACACGTTAATGGCTTGTGTGGTAATTGTCTTCATAAACGCGTTTCTTTCTTCTTAGGATTTTGTGTGTGTTGTTGTTCAGTACACTAGCAATTGGCACAGCTCCTCATGAGACCCCGCAGTTTGAGGGGTCTCATGAGGAGCTGTGCCTCTTGCAGATGTAGGCCTGTCTCAGTAGGTGTGTTGTTGTTGAAGAGAAGTTGCAGAAGAGTTTTTCCTCTTTGTGTGAAGATGCAATTTTGGCATGTCGTTTTCTGTGAATGGGGAAAATGCACACGACTGATGTTTGCAAGGTGTTTCTTGTACAAGGAGCGACCCGGATTTATCGGGCAGTTAGCTTGGCGCTGCTTTGATGGGGCTATTCGTTTGCCTCTTGCAGCGTCTGGCTGTTCTCTGTCTGTTGTCTTTTTGGGTTTCAGCTCTGCCCCCCCCCCCCCCCCCACTCCCCTCTCCGTTCCGCTGTGTCTGTCTACCGGTTGCTTTTGCAAGCACATACGCACGTACCACACACACGCACGCACACAAAGACACGCACACATAGGCACGCACGCACAAACAAACGCACGCCCGCACCACACACTCACGCACATGCTTGCATGTGCACGCATTCACACGCACATACACACACACGCACGCATCCACACACACACACACTCACACAAACACACGCACATCACCAGCAAGGTTTTATTATCTCTTGAATTTCCTTTGGGCCATGTATTCCCGACTCAAAAGCCGTTTACATGTTGCAACATCCACCACGCACACCGTGTGATGGTCTGTGATTCTGGACCTTGAGGCTAGTAGATGCAAGGTCCAGAATCACAGACCAGCACACGATTTCAGACGCTTCAAAGTCGGCAGGAAATTGTACGTTACAAAATTTTTAACAAAAATCACAAGATCTCGCCATTTGAACGAGCACAGAAGCCGGCCGCACCTCAAGATCGATGAGAGTGGCCGGGCTGTACGCATGCCGGTCGTTTGTTTGAATTTGTCTTGCTTTCTGATCCGATTGTGGCTCAGCTCACGGTCGCCGCAGCTGGCTAGACTGCACTGCATCCTCGTGCAGCGCAAGAGGCATAGATCCTCACAAGTCCCTGCCGGGCTGAGGGTCTCTGTGCCTCTTAGTGCTGGTTCACGTTAGCGTACTTTTTTCTTTTACTGTGAATTTTGAAGCCTTAAGTCAGTTGCTCGTTGGTTGTGCGGCGCAGCTGCTCGTGAACGCAGCAGCTGACCAGGTCCACGTGGACCCTCATGAGTCCCTGCGTGACCTAGGGGCCCGTGAACATCTTGTCTCTTGCCGATCAGAGTCAACTTCGTTACTCTGCCCAGTGTCCCACAGGCGGAGGAGGCTGAAGTCATTTTGGAGAGCACGTTTGCTTGTGACAACACACTTTTTTTTTTTCTGTAAGAAGCCTTCTTTTGTGGACGGCAAAGTCTGGCCTTTCAGTTCCATCTCCCTGCCAGCGGCCGCGGATTTGTTAACCCATAAAGCTCTGACGTGCCACGATCGGATGTGAATCGACCATGACAGTTCAAGGGTGGTGTCTGAATATAGGCGCCAAGGTATTCCGACACCACCCTTAAACTGTCATGGTGACGCAGTCCTCAAAGGCTATATAAAATGATTGATAATGTCAATCTTCATGATTGTGATGAAGTCACCGAACGCCTAAGACCGCAGTCCACCCCACGACTGAGCAAGAAGTCAGAGTAGCGTCAGCAAGAGACATAGATCCTCATGAGCCCCCGCAGTGCGGGGGCTCATGAGGATCTATGTCTCTTGCTGTTGGCTTCGTGTTGATGCGGATCTATCATAGTCTCTTGCAGTTGGATGCAAGCCGACTTTTTCACGCCGACTGTCGTTTTGGACCCCCACGTCTCCAGGCCACAAGGGTCCTCAAACCCAGATCATTATGCGGGTCGAGGGAGGTCGGTGGAGTAGGTTACGTTTACGCCAAACGACTCGCAACAACGAACGAGAGCGAAGTCACTGAACGCCTAAGACCGCAGTCCGCCCCACGAGCAAGAAGTCAGAGTAGCGTCAGCAAGCGACATAGATCCTCATGAGCCCCCGCAGTGCGGGGGCTCATGAGGATCTATCTCTCTTGCAGTTGGCCTCGTGTTGATGAGAATCTATTCTAGACAATCAGCGTCTGCCGTAAGCACATAATAGGCCGTGTTCCCAAATGTCTCCGCAAAGAAAGACTTTTCTGTAGGGCTATAAGAACAAATATCATGAAATGCCCATTGATCTAACATAGCCTATATTTACTTAACTCCTATGATTTGTCGTTTTCGCCCCACAGTTGTAAAATTTGGCGAAAGACAACAGGCCATTTTAAATAACCTAAATAGAGCCCCAGCAGATTTTAATATCGAGGTCAATCATACAGACTTCATGTATGCCTGTGCTGTTTTAGGTTTGAAAATTTGACCAAATCACTTGAAAATGTCTTTTCGTTATGCTGGGCTTAATATATCTGGGGCACATTTAGGGATCTAAAATCAGTCATTTCACGAAAATAATTCTATGTTTTTTACGACTGTACAGCAAAACTGACGCATTGTTCGCGCTTCTTAACCCATTCAGCTATGACGCCCTACAGTAGGAGATGGTTCGACCGTGATAATTCAAGGGTAGTGGCAGATTAGCTTGGCGCCTGTCGGCGCCAAGCTAATCTGGCACTGCCCTTGAATTATCATGGTCGATCCATCTCCTGCAACTGGTGCGTAGTCATTAGATGACGCCTCCAAAATTTGGGAAATACTGCCGTCGGGCTGAATGAGTTAAAAGTAAATCGTATCAGGTCAACTGTCACTGAATGATATTTGTTCTAAGATTGATATAGAAAAGTGGTTTCTTGCGGAGATATTTTGCGAAAAACGTTGCGCGCTCCGATGTCAAACGGTCTACGCACCATTACTGTTGGCCACGCGTTTAAGTCGTAACTCGACAGTACGTGTATTATCTCAACTCGACAGTACGTGTATTAACTCAACTCGACAGTACGTGTAGTAACTCAACTCGACAGTACGTGTAGTAACTCAACTCGACAGCACGTGTATTAACTCAACTCGACAGCACGTGTATTAACTCAACTCGACAGCACGTGTATTAACTCAACTCGACAGCACGTGTATTAACTCAACTCGACAGCACGTGTATTAACTCAACTCGACAGCACGTGTATTAACTCAGCTCGACAGTACGTGTATTAACTCATTCAGCCCCGGCACACCACGGCAAGATACGGCTCGACCATGATAGTTCAAGGGTGGTGCCAGAATAGCTTGGCGCCTACGGGCGCCAAGCTATTCTGGCACCACCCTTGAACTATCATGGCCGATCTGTCTCTCTAAATTGTTAAGAGGACGAATCCAAACTGTGGGTATTTCGTACCTGGGACACAATGAGTTAAGTCAGTAGCACATGTACTATGGCAGCCAATCCCCCCCCAGCATCTCCAAGACGTGGATCATCACGAGCCCGAAGCGGGTTGTCCGCCGTGACTTGGCTCTTGTTCGTTGTTGGGGAGCTGGGTGGCTCAGTTGGTAGAGGCGTTCGACTCTCGACCGAAAGGTCTGTGGGTTGGGTCAAACTTTGTACAGACCTCTTTTCGGGGCTCCGTTTTTGAAATCACCTTCAAATCACCTTCGTGGTGGACAAGAGACGTCAAGACCTAAACGTTTTGCTCGTTATTGTTTGGAGTCGTTCGTTTCAAACGGAGCCTCTCTAGCGTGTGGGCAGCGTGCAAACTGTGCCCTAGCTCCAAAAAAAAAAAAAAAAAAAAACCAAGCAGAAACTGTGCGTTCACCGTTGCGAGTCCGGTGATGTCGCGTTATGTGGTATTGATCAGCAAGGGCACACGATGTTCTTGGAATTGGAAAGTAAACACAGGGCGGACCGCGGTGACGAAATAGGAACAGATCAGCCCCCGGGGGATATTTTCTCTTTAGCCCCCAAGTCCCAAATCTCCAATTTTGGGGGTGTTGCCTAATGACTATGTACCAGTTGCAGGAGATGGATTGACCATGATAATTCAAGTGTAGCGCCAGATTAGCTTGGCGCCTTCAAGGCGTTACCCTTGAATTATCATGGTTAATCCATCTCCTGCTGCAGGGACTCGGGGTTAAGCGGGTTAAGCCCCTTTTCCCCACAGGAAGATGGTTACAAAGCGCAGAGGATTCATTAACTAACCCCTTCACGGCCAGCGGACACAAAATTGTGTATTGTGAAAGCAGGGCGGATTCAGCGCCGAATAATCCCAAAGATGCAAGGAACATGTCGTTAACCCTTTGGCTGTTCCCGGTAGCGCGTTTAGTCGAGGAGATTCCTGCAGGAATCACCTCGACAACGAAAAGCGCTACCCGCAGCTAAAGAGGAATCCTACAGGAATCATCGCGACGAAAACAGCTACCGACAGGTAAAGGGTTAATTCAGGTGCTCCGCGGCTTTCTCTAACTCATTCTACCCCAGACACACCACAGCAAGATAAGGATCGACCATGATAGTTCAAGGGTGATGCCAGAATAGCTTTGCGCCTATTGGCGCCAAGCTATTCTGGCATCACCCTTGAACTGTCATGGTCGATCTGGGTCCTGCACTGCAATGCAGTCTTCAGAGAACAACGGCAAAATTTGGGGGATTTCTGTGTTGGGGTAGAATGAGTTAAGCGAAGATTAGCCCTGTACTCTTCATCCGTCATCTGAGACCCCGTTGGAAAACTGTTCATGAAATAAACTGTAATAACCCGGCAGTGTGTAACGCTCAACACTGAAGCGCTGACTGAACAAGCTTGCCTGTCTAGCAATTAGCATTTATTTTGCGTTGCGTGCAGTTTCGCCATCACTGCGTGCCTTTTCGGGCACTGCGACAGTTTTTTTCCCCGTCTTTTAGAGACCACACCCTATTTATCTGGTATCGAAGCCAGAAGCCTTTTTCGCCTCCTGACAGCCACAGAGCTAACGAGTCGTCTCAGCAAGAGGCGTAGATCCTCATGAGCCCGTGCGACGGCACAGGCTCATGAGAATCTGCGCCTCTTGCAGATGGAACGGTGCGGCGCGGGATCATCAGCCTAACTTTGTGCCAGACAGATCAATGACGTAAAAAAAAACAACCTCCCAACAACAACTGCTCAGCAGGAGGGCTTTAGCAGTGACGTATTTAGCGTCACTCCTAATGCGTGTATTGTTAGCAAGCGCGTGCATTTCAAGGTTAGAGAATGTAGAAACTGTAATTTAACCTGACACATTCTGCCCTCCCCCCCCCCCCCCACACACACACAATACACCAAGAGATAGAATGACCGTGATGGTTCAAAGGTGGTGCCACAATTTTGTTGAAAAAACTAAGTGAAAAGCAGAAGCGCTTAAGCGCGGTTTGCAGCGATGTATTTAACCCGCTCAACTGCCGAGAAAAATTAAGCACTGCCGAGAAAAAGTGGGTTGCAAGAGGTATAGACTCTCATGAGCCCCCGTAGTCGCGGGAGCTCATGAGGATCTATGCCTCTTGCTGAAACCACTTTGTATCCATGCTCCTTTGACGGCTGGAGATCTTTGGCGTAAGCTTGGCCATGCCGAAGGCGATTGCCGTTTACCGACTTTTTTTTTTTTTTTTTTTTGGGGGGGGGGGGGGGAGGGGGGGGGGGGGGGGGGGAGCCTATCGGTTTAGAAGCCTATCGGTTTTCAAATTCTATTACTTTCATTACCACGATTGTTGCTGTTTGAAGTTTGTATTTCGCAAAGAAATTTTCATGAATCTGTGACGATAACCCCTCACCCTCCCCTAGTAGTCCCCCGCACCCCGTCCCCTTATCAGGACCAGCTGCTTTCCAACAACCAGGCCGAAAAGGTGACGGACTAGCGTGTAAAGCGCGAAACAATCCTATAGGCCATTTGACATCGGCGACAACGTTTTTCCCAAATATCTCTGAAAAGAAAGACTTTTCTGTACCACTTTAAGAACAAATATCATTTAGAGCCAATTGACCTAATATGACATTTTTTATTGAACTTCTTTGATTTGTCGATTTTACTGTACAATCGTAAAAAAAAAAAAAAAAAAAAAAAAAAAAATGGTGAAAACACAAGAACAAGCCGTTTTCAAGTAAGCAATGTACAACCAACCAACCAATACCCTAAATAGAGCCCCGACAGATTTCAACATCAAGGTCATATATGCCTGCGCTGTTTCAGGTTTGAAAACTTGGCCAATTCACGTGAAAATGGATCTTTCTTATACTGAGCTTAATATATCTGGGGCACATTTAGGGATGTAAAATAAGTCATTTCATGAACAAAATACCGAAATTTTGCGTCTGTACAGCAAAACTGACACAATGCTCGATTTTCTTAAAAACAAATCGTATTAGGTCAACTGTCACTGAATGATATTTGTTCTAAGACTGATATAGAAAAGTTTGTGTGTGTTTGTTTGGGGAGATATTTACGAGAAACGTGTGCTCCGATGTCAAACGGTCTACAATAAAGCAAGAAACAAGCCTTACAGGTGACGGGTACAACACGTTATTAAATTTTCGCGTTTTATTTTCGCAAAATTAACTATTTTAACCCCACAGCCAAATGTTGGAGGTGTACCAGTCAGGTACCGGTACAAAGTACTATTCACTTGTTGCAGGAGGTGGAATGACCATGATAATTCAATGGTAGTGCCAGATTAGCTTGGCGTCTTCAGGCGCCAAGCTAATCTGGCACTACCCTTGAATTATCATGGTCAATCCATCTCCTGCTGTAGGGCATTGAGGCTAAATGGGTTAATGAACATACGGACAAAAATGCAATGCACTACATAGCTTCTTTTTTTTAGACGAGAAGTGTCACATTAAAAAAGATTAATAGGGATAATTTGATTTAATAAATTGTGCTAGACCTGACTTGTTTAAGCGTGCTTTTTTATTTGTTATTTGTTATTTACTGTTTATGTCTTGTTTTTTTGTTAATTGCTATTTATTTGTTGGGGTATTCCTTTGTGTATCGTGAGACAGAGGAAGTCATGTTGGTGTCACGCGCGCGGTTATCAGGCGTCATCGCGTAGTGGTCATTGTCTAGATCCGTCACCCGCAACTTGAACTCGTCTGCTTCTGGCGCATACGACTCCAGACAACCTGCACGGCTCCCAAACTGAAAAACCAGATGAACCATCATGCAAAGCGGAAGAGGAAGAAGGAACCCCCCAGTGCGCAAAAGGGTCCTCGGGCCGACGTCGGCAAGCGGTTGGCCCCGCGCAAGGTCGTGCCCGATGACCTTGCCCACTGGGAAGAACACGGGGCATTGTAACGCTAGACAACACTTAGACTGTAGTGTCAAGATCATTTTTTATTTATTAGCTGTGTCTCGATTTCCCAGACAGGCCCCTTGATTTATCGCGATCTAATTTTTTTTTAAGGGGGTAGGGGGGGTGGGGGGGGGGGGGGGGGGCGATTTAGGGAGAGAGGCAGTCCTTAACTGATCATAGAGCTCCTTCACTCGAGAAAACACAGACGTAAATGGGACCAGGTAAACTCGTGAACTCGCGTGGCGCGGAAGCGGTGAACTAACTTGTGATAGAACTTGCAGCCGTTGCGTTAGCCCTAACCCATTTAACCCAGACGCACAACAGCAGGAGTTGGATCGACCATGATAATTCAAGGGTAGTGCCAGATTAGCTTGGCGCCTGAAGGCGCCATGCTAATCTGCCACTACCCTTGAATTATTATGGTGGGTCTTGAATTATCATTGTTGGTCTATCTGCTGGAACTGGTACATAGAACTGGTGCTGGTACATAATTGTTCAGTGACATCTCTAATGCGGCCTTGTATTGGGGGTTCATTGGGCTAAAACGTCAATGTACAAGAGGCTCAGATGCTCATGATCCCCTGCTTTGTGCTGGGAGTCATGAGGATCTGTGCCTTTTGCAGAAAGTGTGCCGTAACTCACGATCCGCCTGATCCCCCCCCGCACAGCCTGCAGGGTGCATAAAGATCTGTGTCATCGTGCAGGTATCACCTTGTCTGATTTTTTACCAGCGTAGTTGGATGGCCTCAATATTGAATAACACTTCTGGGGTGTCGGTACATTTCGTGTCGTGGGTTTAATATCGGGGCGATTTCGCAATCTCGGACTTCATTGCGCGATTTTTCACAACCTGAGGATGCAGATGAGGACAGGCCGTGGCAGCCTGGGGCAATACAACTTTACAAGTTGCGGTGGCGCATGAGGGTCTACGCCACTGACAGATTTTGTTGCCTTTCTCTGTGCGTGCACCTATATTTGATAGAGCGTTTCAGTTTCCTAACCCTTAATAGCAACTTTGGTGAGTTAAAGTGGGCCCGGTCTCGCTCAGCAAGAGGCGTAGATTCTCATGAGCCCCTGCGACCTGCATGGGCTCATGAGAACCTATGCCTTTTGAAGATGGATCTGGGTGGAACTGCAGGCGTTCTGTCAGGATTTCTTGTCGAAATTGTTGAATCTCTTGCACTCGGCGACAACCTTTGCCCCGCCGTCCTTAGGCTCCAAGGGTCGAGTTTTCTACCTAGCAGTCAAAAATTTACAGCCAGGACCATTGACCACATCAGCCCATTTAATCACCAGGGCCCATATGTTGGAGGTGTCTCCCAACGACTGCGTACCAGTTGCAGGAGATGGATCATTCATTAACAGATGACGGTCTTGTTATTTACCAGCATATTTTTCTTATGGGCTGGCGATTGGGGTGCTTGATACGAGGGGGCAGGGGATCTAACCGTTTGTATGTCCAGCGCTGAGTAATTCACCTTGCTATGTGTACTTTTCTACCAGCGCTAGCCTTGCCTATCAAGTTTGTGTGATGGTTCAGTCATGATAATTCAAGGGTAATGCCAGATTAGCTGGGCGCCATAAGGCGCCCAGCTAATCTGACATTACCCTTGAATTATCATGGTCGATCCATCTCCTGCAGTAGTGCATCAGGCCTTGTGGTTCGAAATTTATCTTTGGAAGTGCACAGGCACATCTTGTCGCAGTATAGCTGGATGGGGAAGATGGCTTTATAGTTCGTTACAAATAGACGCTCACATACGTGATTAAAGTGAGGTTTCCTACTGCCCCCCCCCCCCCCCATCTCCCCCCCACGCCCCCCCCCCCTCCCCCCGCCCTTTCGTGTTCTCCACCCACCCGGGTCTGCCCTGGGGGACTTGGGTGGGATTAACTACTTTTTAGTTCCCAGGGTCACCCTGGTCAGCCCCACTGGGTGGGTTTTCCCCTCTATTCTGGGGCATGTGTTTATGTCTGCCCTTGGTCCATTTATCTGTATTTTCCTTTTTTAAACTCTCCCTACTGTCTGCGCTGCCTGTAGCTCTTGATATTGGATGTGTGTTGCTAAGTGATCTTGGGTTTATTTAGCGTATTAGACCAACTGGCGACATACATTCAATATTCTGTTTAGTTGTTTTTTTCACAAGCAGTGCAGGCACGTCCTGAGAAAGTCTTGTTGCTGTCGGGACGTTAAGCAATGTACAACCAACCAACCCTTCGTGTTCTCAGCAGTGGAACTCTCCAGCATATGACAAGAAAGAAGAGCAGAAAAGTCTTTCATTTTATGACATTCAAACTTCATGAGTTAGTCCTTTTGGACAGCATCATTGGAAGACAAACTGAGAACATTTATAAAGACATTATTCTAAACTAATAACTCTTTATTGGCTGGAGGTTCAATTAAAACTACTTTTTGCTCGTTCAGTGCCAAGAACATTTGAACACTACCCAACTGCAAGAGGTATAGATCCTCGTGAGCACCTGTAGTTGCGGGGGCTCATGAGGATCTATGCCTATTGCTGACACCACTTTGGGTCCACGTTCCTGGGACAGCCAGCGTAGCATCATCGCAGATTGCAGAAATTGGCAACTGGCACTGAACGGGTTAAAGAAAAATGGTAGGGTCAGTTACTAACATGGTCGCCCAGCCAGTGACGCCTTTGTTGGTTTATGAAACCCATGTAATAATAATAATAATGTATATTTTTAAGGCGCCTATACTTTCGATAGAAAAGCTCTTGGCTCCGTACAAATGACATACTAAAATACATACACCTTGCATCCTACAACACATATATATTCCCTAACATACACACTCACACAACAAGATATACAAGAAAAATAAGAATAACAAAATGAGCACACACATACACACACACACACACACACACACACACACACACACACACACACACACACACACACAAATGCTCACACACAAAAAGATATACGTGTACCATAAAACTAATAACGGATGCGCTAGACAGCTCTCACTGACAACGAAATGTTGACAAAACTAAGAACATATCGAAAATGACCGAACTTGAGCATTGTAGCTGAACAGGAAAAGGGGTGTGATCGGTGCCGGTACATCATCTCTCCCCCACATGTCAGGAGGAAATAGTGTGGTCCTTATTGCACAGATAATATTATCAGCGGGCAACAGCGCTTCGTCCCCGCCCTTCCATCTGCAAGAGAATAGATTCTCTTGAGCCCCTGCAGTCGCAGGGACTCATGAAAATCTATGTCTCTTGCTGATGAAGATTTGTTTCATTGAGGCTCATGAGAATCGTTTTCTCGGTGACCACGATTGGCACCACTGAGGCCTTGGTGAGTGGAGAGCAGGTATCACTCTTTCCTTCTTGGCAGTTTACGTCTAGATTCTCATCTCGGCAAGAGACATAGATTTTCACGAGCCCATGCATTCACATGGGCTCATGAGAATCTAGGGTCCAGGGTCGGTTCCACCTGTGCCTCATATTTAGGATTTTATTTCGGGTCAGGCGTACGATGGAAACAGGAAACTCCCTGTCAAAGAGCGGCGCACCTGAGAGAGAGAGAGAGAGAGAGAGAGAGAGAGAGAGAGAGAGAGAGAGAGAGAGAGAGAGATGATGAAACTTTATTTATCAACGGTAAAAAGTTTTGACAGAAGCAAATCGTCATTTTACAAACTTGCCGTTGCTAACATCTACAACATAAAATAGATTAAAAGATAATAATGATAATAATAATAATAATAATAATAAAAAAGAATTATATTTACACATTATTTCATGCAACAATAAAATAAAAAAATAAAAAAAATTTACACAAAATAATAGGAACACTCAACATTCATCTTATACCCCCCCCCCCCCCACACACACACACACACACACACACACACACAAACAATATAGATAAATGCATATATTACAGGAAAGCATTAACCATCAGGGTTTGTTTAAATGCCCAGTGTTGTTATGTTTGGCTCATCAGGTAATCGAAAAGTTTCGTTTTAAAGATTCCAAGCGAGGCTATAGCCTTCAAATGTGCAGGAATAGTGTTCCAGAGAGAGAGAGAGAGAGAGAGAGAGAGTGCCGTGTGTGTGTGTGTGAAACAAACGTAACATATATCATATGTTTGAGAGAAGAATCCAACGAAAAAAGAAGGACGCTTAGAAAAGACACTTACGACACAATTTCATATTACGGGTTAAACCTTTTTCAAAATAGACATACAAACTAGTGTACAATTCGCAGCTTGTCGTTTTGTTTTGTTTTGATTTTTTAAAAAATCTTTTAGGGGAATAGACCCTGTGGGCGGCTGCTGATGATTTATGCCTCTTGTTGGCGCTGAGTAACCCCCATGCTGCGTGGGTGATTGGTGGTTAACTTGTGTAGGACAGATAGGCAGAGCGGATCGTCTTCGTTGGACTTCTAGGAATTTTTCTTTTCTTTTCTGTTTAGCTCGTTGACTTCCGGAGCACAGCGAACAAGGCCTGAAGGCTAGATGCATAGATTCTCATGAGAGTTATTGGCACGGGTAAACCTTTTTTTTAATTTTTGTTTTTTCAGTTTGTGTGTGCGTGTTCTAGTTGAAGATACACTTACTTGTGTTTTAAGCAATGTCTGTTTGCCATTCAATCCTCGAGCGAGATTAGATGGGGGTGGGGGGGTGGGGAGGTGGGGGGGAGAGGAACGGGGAATGAAAAATTACCCTCTATTTACAGGTTTTCCTGATCCTGTTCTGAAGTTTTCCTGGTTTTTTTTTCTGTGGATTTATTGTTTTTAGTCATGCGTGGGCCCCCGCAAACCGCGTGCGTGACAGAGTTAACTGGTTATCCGTCCTTGGACGGATAACCAGTTAACCGAGTCACACACCTCCCCGCTCTAACTGTAAACCGTCCATAGACGGATAACCAGTTAAGTCAGTCACACGCGTGTATCAGAGCGTATTCAAATTGCGGTGGGAAAATAATTAGGGACTTTAATTGCTTCCACTAGGCGCCCCCCACGCACCCACGTGTACTAGAGCACGTCATCATTTACATTTTGGAGGAAGAATGATAATGAACTATTTTAACACATTCTGCCCCAGGGCCGAAATCCCCAAATTTTGAAGTTGCCCTCTGAAGGACTGTATTACAATTCTAGAGAGACAGATCGAGCATGATAGTTTAAGGCTGGTGCCAGAATAGCTTGGCGCCTGTAGGCGCCAAGCCATTATGGCACCACCCTTAAACTATCATGGTCAAGCCATATCTGGCCGTGGTGTGTCGGGGCCAAGGAGTTAAACTGTCTTCATGCTACATGCTATTATCATAATTATGTTTAACCATCAGGCTGAAAAAATGTAAGGCAGCCTTCTCCAGACAATAAAGAGTTAATAGTTAAAAGCTTTTGGTATGCCAGCATAAAAACACTAACTTTTGTGTATTTAATAAGAAGTTTGCATGACGTAATGTGAAAGACTTTTCTGCTCGCTTTCTCACGTAGGAAAGTTGACCCAGATGGCTGTAACATACCTCGGTTACTTATGCCAGCTCACATGGCTTGTGAAAAGATGGGTAAGAACGCCTTAGATATGGCAGGACATACATTGAGAATTTAAATTTGCTGAATTTTAGCACTGAAAGCCCTCCCTGGAGAAGGCAGCTTTTAAGTTTTGCAAGGTCTCATGTCAACAGTTTTTTTTGTCAGTGATATGGGTTTGATTTAAACTACCGCAGTTGTGTCTGGTTTATATTTGGTGTATCCACGGATTAGGCCCATCACTGCTGAGACAAGCGAACACCAGCAGCCAAGCGCAAGAGGCATAGATCCTCATGACCCCCGCAGTTGTGGGGGCTCATAAGGATCTATGCCTCTTGCTGACACCACTTGTGTCCGTGTCCCTTGGATGGCCGAGGCTCTTTGAATTCACTTTGAGTTAAGGAAAAAATCAGAAACACAGTCTGCTCCAATGCAGTGGGGAGCGACTCGTAGAATGATTTTTTGATACACGCAATCCTACCATCATTTTGATGTCTTTTGCCAAGGTACGTGAATGCATTGTACCGAAACAACTGGTAGACAGCGTCTGATTGAAAAATGAACTGCATGCGATACATTTTTAATGCGCAACATTCTGCTGATATTCTGGTCTCCTTTGTTGTTGAACGCGACGCATCTAAACGACAGATGGGTCGTTTTGGGTTAACCCCACTGCGCGTGCGGCCACCGCTGCTGTTCACAGTACCGGTGTGTGCATGCACAAAAGGGTTACACTATATTTATTAATACGATGCATTTTTATGTGAACGACCCTTTGTACTGTTTAGAAATAGATTAGTGCACCAGTGCGTGCGCGGGCCAGCAGCGGCCTACTTCGGCCCGATGACCTTTTGCTTAAATGGGACTGTTTTCAGTGCTTTCCCACTGCGGATTTTTTTGCCAGCATTCACCGGTTCGTGCGCTGTATAGTTTCTGATCAATGCTGTTTGACATTTGAAAATGTACGGCGGTGAACGATGAAAAACATTCGCGCTTGAAGATTGAATGCCTAGGCTTGAGTGAGAATATCCTCCGCGTGTGGAAACACGGGCGTAAATGGCCCTGCACACAAAACTGGTGCGGATTTTCACGGCTTGAGTTCCTGCAAGCCTGCGGGTAGTGTGTGCGTGCGTGCGTGTGCGTGCGTGCGTGCGTGTGTGTGTGTGTGTGTGTGTGTGTGTGTGCGTGCGTGCGTGCGTGTGTGTGTGTGTGTGTGTGTGTGTGTGATGTGTGTGTGTGTGATGGTGTGGGGGTTGGGTGTATGATTAGCTTTTTATCCCAGGCACACTCCGGGCAACTTATGGACCGACCATGATAGTTTCAGGGTGCTCACTTGCGCCAGAATTTCTTGGCGCCTAAATAGTTTAAGACTGGTGTCAGAATACTTGGCTGCCTAGATGGCTTTAGGGTGGTGCCAGAATGGCTTGGCGCCTAGATAGTTCAAAGGTAGTGTTGCCAAAATAGATTGGTTCCTAGGTAGTTCAGTGTTGGTGCCAGAATAGCCTGGTGCCTAGTTAGTTTAAGGGTGATGCCCGGATAGCTTGGTGCCTAGATGGTTCAGTGGTGGTGCCAGAATAGCCTGGTGCCAAGATAGTTCAAAGGTGGTGTTGCCAGAATAGCATGGTGTCTAGATAGTTCAATTGTGGTGCCAGAATAGCTTGGTGCCTAGATAGTTCAGTTGTGGTGCCAGATTGGCTTGGCGTCTGGATAGTTCAAAGGAGGTGTTGCCAGAATTTGCTTAGTGCCTAGGTAGTTACAGGGTGATGCCAGAATAGCTTGGCGCCGAGAGGCGCCAAGCTATTCTGGCACCACCCATGAACTATCACGGTAGATGTACCACCTGAACTGTTGTGTAGTCTTCGGAGGACAACGCCCAGAATTGGGACTTTGGACCTAAGCGCTCATTGTATTGCTGCTAGGACCTACACAGACAGTCTTCGCGTCCCTCACTGTGCACACGGGATCGATGACTTTTGCGTGTTGGTTCATTTCACAGTAACCCTTTGGCTGTCGGCAGCGCTTTTGTCGAGGCGATTCCTGCAGGAATCGCCTCGACAAAAGCGCTGCCGACAGCCATAGGGTTAAAACTGAGCACGTGTGGAACTGACATTTTGTATATTTGCAGAGGTATGCATTTCCTGAATTCTGCATACTAACAATAATAATAATAGCATTTGTATAGCGATACTAAGCATATCGGTTTTAAGGGCTTATAAACATCGAGACATAAACTTCACATATAACTCCAACAAACGAAGGGCTAGGAGAGAAAACAAAATTAAACTGAGGACGAAATGAGAACAATGCTAACGTGCCAGCTATAACTCATTGTCAGCTAAAGTGTATAAAAATGCTTTGCGTGGGCACATGCAGATCTGTGCCTCTTGCCGATCGGGCTCGTGAGCGCATGCCGACCTCGCCCGCTTGAGAAACACAGATGTAAATAGCACTGCAAAGATCCATGCGAGCTCTTGCAGTTTGCAGGGCGTATTACTGGTACACGCCTTTTCGAGTATTGGTAACGCGGACGTGGCATGAGCCTCCAGAGTTACCATTAGGCCTAGATCCTCATGAGCCAACGCATCTGCGTGGGCTCATGAGGATCTATGCCTCTTGCAGTTAGGTGGTATTGGCTGCATGAGTGTTTATAAGCCCCAACGTATACGTCGCCAGTAAGTTGAAGATCGGGGAATTGATTCTGCTCTAAAGTAGTTATGCAAATATAGTCTTTTATTTATGTTTTTTTTTTCAATTTTATTTTGTATATACTATAATGGAACTTCGTTGTATTGAATGGTTGTTCTTTTCATGTTTTCCCTTCCATCGTCGAGTTGAATGAATTATTCTCGTTTCCTCATTGTCAGAGCCTTTTTAAAAAGTCGTATTAGTAAAGTAAATTATTCCCTTTACGCAAAAAAAAAACAACAAATCATTTGTGCTCAGTTCGACCGGCGATAAAAATGCGAGCTAAAGCTGATAATGACTAGATCTAAAGCTCGCATTTTATTGGTCGAACTAAGCACACGTGATTTATTTTGCGTATGTGGAAGTCAGGCATAAGTTAATTTTCGTGAATCTTCTGACGAGGTATATTTACTGCGAAATAAGCTGGATGATGCTCACTCATTCACGCCATATGATCGTCGCAACTTTGGGAGGTACCTATGCAGACTCTGCCAGCTGTGGGAGATGGATCGGCCGTGATAGTTAAAGGGTAGTGTCAGATGGGTCGGCCGTGATGATTCAAGGGTAGTGCCAGATTAGCTTGGCGCCTTCTTCGGCCATGATGATTTACGGGTAGTGCCAGATTAGCTTGGCGCCTTCCATTCGCCAAACTAATCTGGCACTACCCTTGAATCATCATGGCCGACCCATTTCCTGCTGTGGAGTTATGAAGGTTTACACTGTCGTGTGTTAACCCTTTGGCTGTCGGTAGCGGTTTTAGTCGCTACTAAAATAAAACCGCTACCCACAGCCAAAGGTTTATTACTTATTTGAGACCTACCCCTCCCCCCCCCCCCCCCCCCAAAAAAAAAAAAAAATAATAATAAAAAATAAAATAAAATAAAATAAATAATAAAAAAAAATTCAGACAGATTTCCTTTGAGAAGTCTAGTAATGTACTGTATTAACCCATATCATACTGAGGCTAAAAGCTTCAAATTTGTACGCTGCCATACGCAAGCTACAGTATAGTACTTACGGATAAGGAGTATAGACCAATGGCTTTTGTTAAAGGTTGTTGCCAGAATAGCTTGGCGCCTAGAGGCGCCAAGCTATTCTGGCACTACCCTTGAACTATTTTAGTGAAACTAATTTCACACACTGGTGTATTCCGAATGATAAGGGATAATATTGATACGTGTCTTACAGATTCGTGTGTTGGACGCTTCAGTATTGACTAGGTCGGTCTAAACCAAACCATAACTTCTGCTTCGTGGTTAGCTCGTGAGGATCTGTGTTGACTGGCTCACGAGGATCTGTGTTGACTGGCTCACGAGGATCTTCGTCCGTTATGCACTTGAGGATCTATGCTCCTTTAGAATGCACGCGTAGATGTCGTTCACTTCACTATTGAATGGAGCTGGGCAAATGAATAGGGCGGTTATGAACAGGCCGGATTCTCTGCTGCAAGCGTCAACCCTCCCAGTGGCACACCTGCCATCTAGCAAGGGGCGCAGATCCTCATGGGTCCCTGCAGCCTGCAGGACTCATGAGAATTTGTGCCTCGCGCTAGAAAAGGGCTCAGTCCTCAGTTTGAGGGACCCACCCAGAGTTTCAGTGTGCGGCTGGCATGGATTTTTTCCCCCAACATCTGTCTCCATCATTGGTTCCCCACGTCTACCATAACATCAGTCCTGTAGCCAGGCTCCTCAGCTTCAAGAGGCATAGATTCTCCTGAGCCCCTGCTGTCGCAGGGGCTTATGAGAATCTATGCCTCTTGCTGGCAGTGATCAGTTTTATTGACGTCCTCAGACTAAAGATTTGCCGTCAGCCGTGATTTGCAATAGGCTGCATGTCCACTTTTGAGAAAAGAGAGCTTTTCGTTTTTATACAGTGAAAATTGTGCTTTTCTCAAAAGTGGACATAGTAGCTTTTGCCAAATCATGGCAGAGGTAACTTTAATCCTGACCAAAAAGTGTAAAATGCAGAGAGCATCCCAACGAGGAAAGAAACACGCTTAGAAAGACAATTACAGCACAAATTATTCAACACAATGTAGAGGTAACTTTGCAACAGACAGAGTTACAATACAATTTACTGAACATCATTTAGAAGTAATTTTGCAACTGACATAGATTTGTATATTTAATGGGGCTTGGGTTCTTCTTCAGCAACACCTCAGATGTAGTTGATGATGACTAACGTCGGTGATGGTGGTGGTGGTGGCGATGATGATGAAATGGCTGCAGGCCGTAAGTTCGAAAATCACAGTCAAGCAAACACAGACACACATGCACACCCGTGAGGGGCCCTCGGCGTCACAAGCGTGCCGTGTGCTGGGTGGTATATAAGATTAGCACGTCCTCATCGTCGTGAAACCGAACACCCAGCGACCTCCTGCGATGCAGGAACACTGCTGTAAATGGACTGGCGAGAAGAGTCGATTTCCGCGTCCTGCGGACGAGCAAAAAAAAAAAAAAAAAAAAGATTAACCCATTGTGTCTTACGGTCGATTTCCCAAAACGTTGCATTTGTCCTCTAAATGCTGGATTGCAGTCCAGGGTGTAGCTCGACCTTGATAGTTCAAGGGTGGTGCCAGAATAGCTTGGCGCCTATGGCGCCAAGCTATTGTCACCACCCTTGAACTATCAAGGTCGATCAATCACATTGCGACGATGTGTCGTTAAATTAGTTAAAACCGGAACCAGGCTGAGGCGTAGATCTTCATGAGTTCCCGCACTGCTTGCGGGGACCCATGTAGATCTGTGTCTCTTGGTGACTGGCGGTTGAGTCTTGCGTGTTCCCCGCATAGTTCGAGGGCGGGGTGGGGTGGGGGTGTAAAGATTACTGACGAATGTTGATGATTGCGGGCTTGGATCTGTAGTCCTCGAGAGACGCACACGCCTAGCGTTTATGATACCTGACATTTATTTATCAAACACGGAAGAATCGACCCACAGTGCATGGCTGCATCTTCACATTTTTTTTGGGTTTTTTGGTTTTTGTTTTGTTTTTGTTTTGATTTGTTTTTGATACAACTTTTTTTTTAACGTGTGGGTTTGAAGTAAAAAGGCGTGACTCATAGCGCTTGTACTGCAGCTATTTTGCACTGAGAAGCCATTGTGCCCACTTTGTAATAGAAAGGCCAGATATTCTTTATGACATTGAAAATCTCGCTTGTCACAATTTTTTTATAAAAAAAATGGACATAATAACTGCGATATACTTCACGGCAAGGTATGAGGGTAGGCAGGAAAAACGCACCAGGAAGGGAGAAAACTGTTATGCACAGTTCTGTCCTTTACTAGTGCTTTCTTATCCCCTTCACTGCCGAGAAAAAGTAAACACACAGCGTCAAGAGACATAGACCCTCATGAGCCCCGGCAGTTGCTGGGGCTCATGAGGATCTATGCCTCTTTAGAGACCAGTTTGTATCCATGTTCCATGGACGATTGTGCAGACTTTTGGTGTTGAATGAGCACGACAGATTTCAGACTGAAAACACGATCTGCGACCAGTTGCAGGAAACTGTGAGGCTTTTTAAAAAATGTGCTTATTGTCCTATGAAATTAGAAAATAGATCAATCATTTTAGTTCAAGGGTGGTGCCAGAATAGCTTGGCGCCTTAGGCGCCAAGCTATTCTGGAAGCACCCTTGAAACATCATAGACAAATTAATTTCATACAATAGTGTATCAGGATGAAAAGTTGGGGGGGGGGGGTGAGGAGGGGTGAGAGAGAGAGAAGAGAGAGAGAGAGAGATGATGATGATGTCTTACAAGCTGATATTGGATGTGTGTTGCTAAATGGTCTTACTCTTAGGTTTATTTAGCGTATTAGACCGGCTGGCGACATACATTCAATATTCTGTTTAGTTTTTTTTCGCCAGAAAGTTTTGTTGCTGTCGGGACGTTAAGCAATGTACAACCTATCCCGTAAACAAAAACAGAACACAACAGGAAAACAAACACAACATACAGAAATAAAATTTAAAAAATCAAGGAGAGAGAAGAGAGAGAGAGAGAGAGAGAGAATGAATGAATGAATGAATGAATGAATGAATGAATGATACTTTATTTCTCAAGGGTGGAAACAATAGGCGCACAGGCCTCTTTTCATCTTTGTCCTTGCTAAACTACAACATTAAAATCAACATTAAAACAATATGTTAACAGCACAAAACAAGCGGCTACACCCACAGGTCACTTGTGTTACATTCCGATACAAGTTACAAAGTTGCTGAAGATTACACACACACACACACACACAGCAAAATGACAGGGTCTTGGGGTGGGGGGGGGGGGCGGAGGTGCGATGTAAAGTGTGTTTATAGAAAGCGACTGCACACTTATGATACAGCTACTCATGTGTAGGAATTTAGTGAGCAGCCAAAACACCACGATAAAGAGAGATATTATGTAAAAGCTAACAAGTGCAAAACGGAGGACCACAGGAAATCATTGACATGACTCTTTTGGACATACTATCTACGTTTCTTTCAAGTTTGCTCAGAGATGTATTTAAAAGCTTTCGTCCTAAACAATGGAAGATGTCTCGTTTGCTGTATATGTGGCGGAAGTGAGTTCCATAAATAGGCACCCGCGTAAGAAAGGCTGGATTTAAACAAGTCAATTCGGGGCCGTTCAATGACGAGACTGTTCCTCAAAGTGCTGTAAACCCTTTCGCTCTCAGTGAAAAGCTTAGCCAGGTAGAGGGGGGCTTTCCCGTTCAGTGCTTTGTGCATAAGCACGCACTTATTAAACGTAAGGTGTTGATGTAAAGGAAGGAGCCCTGTTGCCTGAAGCTTTTCCTCCAAAGTTAGAGAGGGGATTGGGAGGATCAGTTTAACTGTGCGATTGTATAGAGAATTAATCCGCTTAAGGTTAGCCTTACTACAGCCGTCCCAAATAGTAGATGCATAGTCAATGTGAGGTTTAATGTAGGAGCAATGATAGATTTTAATCTTGACAGTAAAAATAGCTTCTTTGATAATGTTTTCCCTAGTTGTGTTAGATGGGGCAACCAGCACAGTTGGTCATCAACAATTACCCCGAGGAGGCGATATTCCTTGACTTGCTCAATCACAATGGGAACTGAATCAAAAGAGAGGTTAAGTGAATGGGGGCGGAGCTGATGCTTTTGGCGTGTTGTGATTAGCATGCTTTTCGTTTTGGATGGATTTACAAGCATTTGATTATTTTTGCACCACATTGAGACCTCCTAAAGACTAAACCCTAAAGACTAAGCTGAAGATTGCTTGATATTTCAGGTACAGTTTTCCCTCCAGCGTGAAGAGTTGAATCATCGGCAAACATGTCACATTCGGTATTTGGATTGGAAATAAGAAGTGGAAGATCATTTATAAACAAACAGAAAGTAACGGTCCTAGTATGGATCCCTGGGGCACGCCATACTCAACACGCTTTTCAGAAGAGAAGGTAGCATTGATGTACAGAGTTTGAATTCTCCCTATGATATATGAACGAAAGAATGAGAGAGTCCCTGGGCTGTTGTAGCAGTCTAGTTTCTCTAATAAAATTTCGTGGTTTATAAGGTCGAACGCTTTTTTTAGGTCTAGAAAGACAGCACCAGACATTTTGTTTCTGTTGATGTTGAGCAGCCAAGTGTCAATCATATGAACCAAGGCAGTGTGACACGAGTGTTTAGGGCGAAAACCAGATTGATATTTATTCAGGAGAGACTTTTCTTCCAGGAATTCGAGAAGATGTTTGTGTACATGCTTCTCAATAGGCTTCGATAGAATAGATAATATGGATATAGGCCGAAAATTATTTGGATCAGATGTGTCTTTTGTTTTAGGTATAGGTACCAATTTAGATTTTTTGAAAGCCGCCGGAAAAAATATTATTGAATACATAGGTTGTTAATATAGGTTAAGCTTTCCACAATGTATGGAAGAGAAAGTTCGAGGATAAAACCATTGATACCATCAATGCCAGCTGACTTTTTGTTCATGAGACTAGAGATAAGTCTGCCCACTTCATGTACAGCGATGCAAGGGATATTAAAAGCATCGCCCGCGGACAGTCTTTGCTTACAAAAGTCAGTAAGCTTCTGCGATGCGACATGTTCCACCTGATCCAAACCTTCAGCATGTAGTAAAGATTTCGGGGCTAAAATGAAGTGGTCGAGAGAAGAGTGGAAAAGAGAGAGAGAGAGAGAGAGAGAGAGAGAGAGAGAGAGAGAGAGAGAGAGAGAGAGAGAGAGAGAGAGAGAGAGAGAGTTTCCCATTGTACCTGTAACTGTCAGCAATATTTGATAAACATCAAACTTCAGATAAAACATCGCCAGGGGACCCACGTTTTCTTCTTTATCCGAAGTTTGTTTAAGCGAATTTTACAGAGTGCTATCGGGACCTCTGAAAAAGTGTTGTTATATCCGACTTTTGTTAAATCTGTCCTAGTGGATGCGTCTGTGCGGCAGCCAGTGCTAATCGATGCTTGACTGATGACAAGTTAAATAATTTATTAGATGTCCCGGTGGTGCTTATTATCACTAAAAGCTGATGAAGCTTCAGTTAACCCTTTTAGCGCCAACACCCTACAGCGGGAGATTGATTGACCATGAGTGATAATTCAAGGGTATTGCCAGATTAGCTTGGCGCCTTCAGGTGCCAAGCTAATCTGGCACTACCCTTGAATTATCATGGTAATTCACCTCCTGCAAGTGGTGCATAGTCGTTAAGTAACACTTCCCAAATTAGGGAAATGCGCCTATGGCGCTAAAAGGATTAATGAAGACATTTTAAAGCTGTCTCAAACAGGCCTTTGTTGGCAAAATGTCAGGACCGGAACACAGCGCGCATAATAACTACGGCTGTAAACCTTTCACTGTTGGTAGCGGTTTTTGTCGAGGCGATTCCTGCAGGAATCACGTCGATAAAACCCGCTACAGACAGCCAAAGGGTTAGGAAACGTGTGGTCAGCGAGAAGCGGCTCATCCCCGCGATTAAAGGTGCGCATATGAATCTATGTCTCTCGCAGTGGGATGGAGTATAGATGGTTAACACATGCGATGCGTTATGCACTCGTATATGCGGCTCTTAGTGCTGTGTATCCCGATGCGGCTTCAGACACGAGCATTAAGTGACTCATTCTACCCCAACACCGAAATCTCAAAATTTCGTTGCCGCTGTCCTCTGAAGACTGCATTGCAGTGCAGGACACAGATTGACCGGCCATGATAGTTCAAGGGTGATGCCAGAATAGCTTGGCGCCCATAGCGCCAGCTATTGGCATCACCTTGACTCATGGTCGACCTATCTGCTGTGGTGTGGGGTAGAATGAGTAACGCATTTACCCATGGCGCGTTCCGAAATTTGGAGTGTCACTTAGCGACTATGCAGGAGATGGATCGACCATGATAATTCAAGATTGCTAATCTGGCACTAACCTTGAATTACCATGGATCACGCACTACCCTTGAATTTCATGGTCGGTCCATCTCTTGCTGTATGACTGTTTTGGGTCAACGGGCCAGTTCTATGTGGATGTCGTCGGAATCATACGAGGTATTGACTTATGGGCATATATATAAAAGTACAGGTATAATGTGGCAGAGGGTTGAATGGAAGTGGGTGGGAACGGGGGTTGGGGCGCGGAGCTGTGTCACTTTTATAGGAATATCAACTAATCATAAATAAAAAGTTGGTAGCGTAGAAATCCTAGTTGACTTAAATAAATCTCACATTCACCTTGGAAACACCACAGTGGGAGATGGATCAGTTTGTGATAGTTCAGGGGGTAGTGTCAGATTAGCTTGGCACCAGGCGATACCTGCCATGTCCGATCTAGCTTATGCACGCACACAGAACACTCACGCACGCACACACGTACACCTCTTCCAGTCGTTAACACACACGCACTCACGCACACCTCTTCCAGCCTGACACTCTGCAGCAGGAGGCTTAGCGACCGTGATTAGAGTAGGATGACGCCAGAAGCTATTTGGGGGCCACCCTTGAACTGTCATGGTCGATCTAGCAGTCTTCTGAGGATTACTCCAGAGTTTGAGAATTATGTCCTTGATACGTTTGTCGCACTAAAGCCTGTGCACTTACAGCGTAGATGCTTGTTTGAGCCACCACCCTCACGAGAGGTCACATGTCATTGAAGACCCATTAACCCATTTAGCTCTGACTCACTACAGCAGGAGATGGATGGACCATGATAATTCAAGGGTAGTGCCAGATTGGCTTGGCGCCTGATGTGTGTGTATGTGTGTGTGTGTGTGTGTGTGTGGTTTTCGCCTGCGCATTGAGTTATATTATAAATATGAGAAATGCGCCATATAAATACCGTGTATTATTATTATTATAGCGCCAATCCAATCTGGCACTACCTTTGAATTATCATGGTCCATCCATCTCCTGCTCGTGGTTCCCACCTGAGTCTGCCCTGGGGGACTTGGGTGGGGTTAACTACTTTTTAGTTCCCAGGGTTTTTCCCTCTATTCTGGGGCACGTGTTTCTGTCTACCCGTGGTCCATTCACCTGTATTTGCCTTTTTAAAACTCTCCCAACTGTCTGCACTGCCTGTAGCTCTTGATATTGGATGTGTGTTGCTAAATGGTCTTAGCTTTATTTAGGCCCCTTGGCGTAGGTATATTTAACGTATTGGACCGGCTGGCGACATACATTCAATATTCTGTTTATTTTTTTTCACAAGCAGTGCAGGCACGTTCTGAGAAAGCCTTGTTGCTGTCGGGAGGTTAAGCAATGTACAATCAATCCTGCTAGTGGTACATATTTAGTAGGTGACATCTAAATTTGGGGACTGTGGCCATGGCATTAAATAGTTAATAACCGGTGACACCTTTTGCCCTTAAAGGGGTTAACGTGTGGAGGGGACCATCAACACAGCTAGCGAGTTGCTGCTCAGTAGACCGTGACCAGTGTCACAGAGGCCTCGTGAAATCGATCCCCGTGTACGCCAACCCGTGATAAATTACACCGTGATCAAATTGCAGGTATTTGGGACTCTCATCGGATGGTTTACCTCTGGTACTCCGACTTACCCCCTCATGCAGAATTGTTTAAATAATTAATAACTAAACAAAATAAAACATCTTAACCCATTACATCCTGAGGCTGATTTTGTAATATTTGCTTATCGTCCTGTGAAGGCTGCAGATTAGGAGACAGATCTATTGTTTTAGTTCAGGCGCCAAGCTATTCTGGCACCACCCTTGAACTATCAGAGAAATTTATTTCAAGCAATGGGTGTATCAGGATGAAAAGGGTTAAAAAAAAACAACAGGTTTCACTGTTATGTCAATCTATATTTGCCACATCTATCATTTTTCTGCGTTATGTTTTTTTTTTCACCACCACCACCACACACCCCAACCCCCACCTCCATTCCTTTGAGGGGGTATATTGGACATATTTTCTTTGTTTGTCCGAAATGTTTTTCAAGGCAATGTCATGGAAACCACTGGACCGATTTTTGTTTGTTTGTTTCAGAGTGACTCCCTAGAGCCACAGAAATTCACCTTCCAGAATTTCTTCAACTTCTACAACCAGCTGACAGGACGGTCAGAAGTGGACATGATTTTCGCCGAAATGTAATTAACTCTTAAACTCCCAGAAGTAAATGACTTCCATTGTACAGAATGGAAGTAATTTATGTGTGTTAATTAACTCTTAAACTCCCAGAACTAAATGACTTCCATTCCTTGGAATGGAAGTCATTTAACTCTGGGAGTTTAAGATTTAATTAACATACATACATAAATACAAACCAGCCTAAAGTATTCCACTCAGCAGTACATTGCTAACCATTATGTTGTGCACTAGTGTATTGCATTATATGATATTGTGAAAAGAAGGCTTCAGTAGGATTTGATATTAAAATCCCGCATGAATACAGGAGAAGCTTTAATTATTTCATTTAGTTTGAGATGTGACTAAAAGTCATATGTTTATGTGGATCTAAAGAATGGATTTGTCTCGATTCACTTCCACAAAGAGCAGGGATGTGCAGAAACTGCTAGTCAGAAATTACTTGTAACCCTTTGCATGTCAGTAGCAGTTTTAGTTGTGATGATTCCTACAGGAATCATGACTAAAACTAACGACATGCAAAGGATTAACAATCCATGGTTTTGTGTACATGTCTTCTCACATTGACGAAGTTCCAACAGTAAAATAACTTTGAGAACTTTGCCCCAAAACAGTTGATCGGACGTAAAACCACTCTGAACAAGATTCTGTATATTCACAAAAAGAGACAAGTCTCTCTGGTGGTGTTTGTATCACTGTGACGTAGCAGTGTCCAAAGTGAATCTGGTCAGACTGTTGCCATGAGACCTGATTTTTTTTATTCTGACTTCCCTCCCTCCTTTGCTCTTGTGTGAGGTTGCATCTGAATCGAGATGAACACTTTTTTTTATGTTTGTACCTGTAACATTTTGAAGTGACCAGTGAATATATACTGATGAGCAAAAGAAATGCAGCATTTTTGGGATCATCGGAAACACAAAAGTTCCGATGATTCCATAAATGTCACATTTCTTTTGCTCATCAGTTTATATTTTTTTCTTATTCAGGGGCGCCAAGAAGAAGCCACACCTGACGGCTCAGCAGTTCATGGTGTTTTTGAACCAACAGCAGAGGGACCCAAGACTTAATGAAATCCTCTACCCTCACACAAACATCAAGCAGGCGCAGGAGTTGATCAACACGTATGAGTCAAAACACGGCATGGCACAAAAAGGTACACAACTGGTCTTAATAATGTGCTGGGGTATGATTTTGGACCTTATTGCTGAAGACAGAAAGGTCCAAAATTATAGACCAGCACAAGTGAAATAAAAATTTTCAGCATAATGCTTATTTGATGCAGTATTTTATTTTGAAGAATTTTATCTAGAGGAGATTTAAGTGTTATGTAAAAAGCTATTATCTGCTCTTTACAGAAACTTTCTGCTTCTTTTATGCAGTACACATTTTGTGTTTGAGAAATCTCACGCTAGATTTTCATTTTTACAATTTTCCAAATTCTGCAGCATCTGTCCAGATTGTTGTTCTGTAAATTTTGTATTATATCTTCTGCTTTCTAAATAATTAAAATAGCTGTTACTGCTCTTGTTTTCTGATACAACACCAAGCTCTCTTTTTGTACCGTAAATTTCCATTCTTCGTGGCGTAACGGAGACAATTCAACTTCATGCTTTTCATTCTTTTCATTGTAAAAATTCAAACCAGTGTTTCCATCATCTCCAACAGTTGGCACTGCAGCGGGAATCACAAGTGTGACGGTCTGTGATTTTGGAATATACTGCTCTAAGATGTCAGGGTCCAAGATCACAAACCAGCACACATTGTTTAAAGGACTAGGAACTCAGAATCTAAGTTCACATATTGAATATTTTGACCGATTCTCTGACATCTATGCTGATGAAAGCAGGAAAAACAGGTCAGAATTAACCCATTTAGAACTGAGTCCCTACAGCAGGAGATAGATTGACCATGATAATTCAAGGATAGTGCCAGATTAGCTTGGCGCCTGAAGGCGCCAAGCTAATCTGGCACTATCCTTGAATTATCATGGTCAATCCATCTCCTGCAACTGGTACATAGTCATTAGGCAACACTTCCAAAGTTTGAGAAATGAGACCTTGGGGCTCAAAGGGTTAACAGTCACAAAGTAAATCTTCAGGTTCTGAGTCTGATGAAATCCTTTACCCCCCCCCTTTGTGTATGCAGTCATCAGTACTGTTTACAAATAGGGGGGGGAGGGGGGGGTGTCGGGGGGGGGGGGTGTAAGAAATGTGGCCAAGGTTTTACACCAGAATAATGGTTAACATTTATTTCATGCATTTGAGTCCTGAATGCTTTGCCATTCTTTTTCTCTTGATCATTGATCTTTTTCACTGTTTAATCTCTGTTCACCTCTTTCTTTCCAGACAAAGGTAAGGTTTGGCACACATCGTTTATGATGCCTCAGTACAGGAGGTTCCACCAGTGTGCTAAAGGTCCTCTGGCCGACGTTGGCCGCAGCTGGCCCGTGCACAACTGTGTGCAGGCCAGCTGCGGCAGACGTCAGCCCTGAGGACTTTTTGCTTACTGGGAGCATGCTGTTTGAGATTGAACTATATGATCTACCACCTTGAGTTCTTTTCTAGATAGAAAATGTGGATCCCATTTTGACACCGCCGTCACCATTACCACTTCAGCTCATGGGGTAGAGGGCAGTGGTTTTATCAGTTTTTTACGCCCAGGTATATATATCAACATTGATCTGTAAGCATGTCTTTGCTCTGTTCAATACCTTATCCTTTTCACTCATTCGAGACGTGCCGCCTCCGGATATGCGGCATAAGCTGCGTATCCCGAGGCGGCTCGTCTCGAACAAGTTAACACATTCACTGTGGAGAAGAGTTAACACTACCAACAGCAAGAGGCACAGAACCTCAAGAGCACCCGTATGCGCGGAGGCTCATGAGAGGTTGTCTACCTGAGGCGAGCCCAGAAATGTGTTATCCTTGGGTGGATGATTTTTTATCCCTTTTTCTTTTTTTTTTTTTTGGGGGGGGGGGGGGGGGTGGGGGGTGGTAGGGAGTATTCATTGTACAATTTTTTGGGGGTGATCATTTGTAACCATAGCCAGTAAAGTACCACTAAAATTGTCCTCATTGTTTAACGAGAGTTTTACAAGGCATTGTTTCCGTCTCCTGACTGTTTGTGGCCGGTGTGGCAGATTTTTGGTGTGAAAACTGATAAAACTGCAAATGTCTACCCTGCAAGCACCACTTTTTGCCTGAATTCAGTTCATATACTGAGAATGCTCTTTTGTTTTTAGTATTTCACCCATAGAGAAACGTTTTGTACTAGGAGGCAGCTTTCTTTTAACTCTTATCGCGTTGTGTCAGTAGCGGTTTTAGACGCGATGATTCCTACAAGAATCATCGTGAATAAAACTGCTGCCAACATGCAAAGGGTTAAACTCCCAAAAGTAAATGACTTCCTTTCCTTAGAATGGACATTATTTAGTTCTGGGAGTTTAAGAGTTAAACATACATGGTTTTTCAGTGCAACATGTGCATTGCAGTGTGTGAATATTCAGAATTAACCCCATCACTGCTGGGGCACGCTGAACACCACTCAACTGCAAGTCATGTGATTGTCTGTACTTGAATAGGCTGTAAAATGTCACTGTGTTGCCTCATAGTGCAAAAATTCTAGCAGCCTTATGTGTTATTTGGAAGCTGTCAAATGCATATCACGTTCATTTTCTCCATTTTAAGTTTTGCATGGGAGTGAAAGTGTTTTTTTTTTTTCTTTCTTTTAACCTGTTTTGATTTTGAGTTACTTGGGGAAAGGCTTGGATTTGTTTCATTTGAGGCAGTGTCCCACACTACAAATATTTTCTGCGCAAAAGGACGGGCTTAAAATGGTGAAATTAATCAGTTCGAGCAAATACCCGATGACGTTTTTTGCCAATAGTGCTTTAACTTGTTCAGTGCCTGGAAAACGTGAGCACAACCCAACTGCTAGAGGTATAGATCCTCATCAGCCCCCTCAATTGCGGGGGCTCATGATGATCTATGCCTCTTGCTGACACCACTTTGGATCCATGTTCCTGGGACAGCTAGGGTATTTTAGTGTTCAGTTTACAAAGATAGCAAAAACACATTCTGCGTCAGCAGGCACTGAACAGGTTAAGGTAGTTAACCCTCTTGTGCATGTAACCATTGATACTATTTACAGTACCAGTGGCTGCATGCTCAAGGGGGTTAACACTAAATTCAATTTATTTTTAGTGGATATGCTTTGGAGCTGTAAGTGTGCTAGGGTGTGATACGCAGCCGTGTTTATTACACTCATCTACATAAGAAACTAAATAAAATTCACATCCCTTTGAAATGAACCAAATTAACTTCAAGAGCACAAAGTTTATGTCTTTTAGGAAGTTTTAACCCTTTGGCTGTCCGTAGCTGTTTTTGTCATGATGATTCCTGCATTCACTGTTACCGACAGCAAACGGGTTAAATACACTTCACAGTGATTACCGGGTAAGGTGGTAAATTTAGATGAATGAATGGAGCCAAAAAATTAAGATAAAATAAAATTATATGGCGTTTAAATTGGTTTCAAATTTGAAATAGAAAATTCAGTTAAAATTGTACATATATAATTTCCGTCCGTTTGCACCTAACTTTTCAAAGAAGTTAGCCTCATTTCTCCCCATTCGACAACTGAGTATGTGAACAGGAAAGATTGCAACTGCATATGAAATGTCAGAACAACTGCGGGAATATGGCAGACAGTTATTTATGCATCTCGGATAAAAAGAATAACTTCCACAGGCGTCGGGCAATAAAGTTGTCTGAGTCAGAATTTTCTCAGCAGTTATATTCAATTCTTTATTAGGGTTATAAACTGTAATAGGATTCTCGACAAGTCAGTGGCAAAGTCTTTGGTGTTTATACTCTCCTGGGGTCAGCTGCATGGGTGAGTGTAGTCCTGCGCCAGCCACTAAGCAAGGTGCTCTGCGATAGCGGAGCACCTTGCTTAGTGGCTGGCGCAGGACTAAGGTCACTCATGCAACTGGCTCGTGCAGTAGGAAGCAACCTGGGCCTCTTGTAACCCCACCTAACCCTTCATGCCAGAACAGTGCAACTGATGCCCAAATGCAAGAGACATAGATCCTCATGAGCCCCCGCAGCTGCGGGGGCTCATGAGGATCTATGTCTCTTGCATTCGCGCATCGAGGATAATCAGCACGAAAAGCATCATGAGTATCTATTCCCCAGGCTGGCCTCGGTGATCTGACATTGATGCTTTTCGGACACAGATTCAAGCGGCAGGCTGTAATTAACCCATTTAGCCCCGAGTCCGTACAGCAGGAGATTGATGGACCGTGATATAATTCAAGGGTAGTGCCAGATTAGCTTGGCGCTTGAAGGCGCCAAGCTAATTTGGCACTACCCTTGAATTATCATGGTCAATCCACCTCCTGCAACTGGTACATAGTCATTAAGTAACACTTCCAAAAATTTGGGAAATGCACCCCTGGGGCGTAAAGGGTTAAGGCGGTTAAAGACGCCCGTCACTCAGGCAGTTGGGTCACCAAATGTTAACCCTTCCACTGCGTAAAAATGTGCAGCCTGTCTGAAACCATTGCAGATTCGCCTCTGAACAACTTCGTCTGCCTGAGGCTCACAGATCTAAATGGATGAGGCCAGCAAGTGGCATTGATCCTCACGAGCCCCCGCAACTGTGGGGGGTCATGAGGATCTATGCCTCATGCATTTATGTGTTGATCACTGTGTGGTGAAAGGGTTAAATCTGTGATGGAGCAGGTACATTAAATAAGATTTTGTTGACTTCAAGTTTTAGAATTTTGGTTTGGCCCAAGGAACACAAGGCGTATTGTACCCGCCCAATGTTCTGTTTACTGCATGTAGCACAGAAGAAAAAAAAACATGTCTGCAGCCACTTTCTCTTGAGTTCAGTTTGAGGTTGTTGGTTGTTGTTTTTTTTTGGTCATTGCACACTTTTGATTTCATGTAATGTACATACATATTATGTAGTTATAGTAATATAACTAGTTCTTGGCAACATTTTTGTTAACCCATTACATCCTGAGGCTGCATTTTACAAATATGCTTATTGTCCTATGAAGGCTACACTACAGATTAGGAGATAGATCAGCCATGTTAGTTCAAGGGTGGTGCCAGAATAGCTTAGCACCTCAGGCTCCAAGTTATTCTGGCACTACCCTTGAACTATCATAGTCAAATTTATTTGAAGCAATAGTGTATCAGGATGAAAAGGGTTAATTGTTAAAGTGTTAATGTGTAAACACATTGTTGTGTGCACAAGATATTATTGCACTCTTGTGCGTTTGTTAAGTATCGATATGGGATCCTGCTTTTATGTTTGTGGATAGACTAAAGAAACTGCACATGAGAGGATTTGCTGCGCTTATTAAGCATGATTGTTTTGTAGAATCCTCCCCCCCCCCCCTCCCCTCCACAAAACACACACAACTACAGGCATACACCAATGCACATACACTATCTGCTGAAGCGTAATGCAGATTCAAGATTCAAAAACTTTATTGTGTGTCAGACAAATCGTCCTTCAGAAGAACAGTGCCATGTTTGGGAATTCTGTCCTTAAGGGCCCAGTGTTCACTTCTTGTCAGGGCTATTCCTCCTAGAATCGCCGCATCAAAAGGCGATGTATACCGACAACCAAGGGTTAACCCTTTCGCTGTCAGTAGCGCTTTTGGTTGAGGCGATTCCTTCTGGAATTGCCTCGACGAAAAGCTCTTTCGACAGCCAAAGTGTTAACCATCCACGGACATATGGCTCACTGCTCATCCAGCTCATATACCCAGTCGGTCATCTACCAGTCATTGCCTTCAACACAATCCCAGTAAGCAAGAGGTCCTCAGGCTGATGTCGGATGCAGTCAGCCAGCCCTCAGCCGTAGGCAGCCCGACTGTGGCTGACATCTTCCCTGTGTCCTTCGCTTACTGGGATGCCACTACCACACCTGAATGTTTTTCATCTTAATTGTAACAGTTATCATCTCAGTAAGCAATAGGTCATCAGGCGGACGTTGGCCAGGGCCAGTGTTGAGCCTGAGGACCTGGGCTTAATTCGCATGATTGAGCCGAGTCCTGAGCCAGCCACTAAGCAAGGTGCTCCACAGTAGCGGAGCACCTTGCTTAGTGGCTGGCGCAGGACTCCGCTCACTCACGCAACTGGACCCTTGGCTCAGTTGCACGAGTAAGCTGTAGTGGAGCACTTTGCTTAGTGGCTCGGGCAGCAACGTTAGCTCGCTCACGCAACAGGCCCCTCTTGCTTGACGAACGGGTGTTTGGCATGCAGGGTGGCGTCAGATGACCCCAAGAGGTAAAACTAGAAGTCACCTGTTTGAACCCTTTGACCCGAACCAGCCTCCTCAGGAAGAGCGTGAGACCAGTTTGACCTACTTTCATGATCAGCTTGAGCTATTTTTCAAAACAGCTTGACACACTTTCCTGACCAGTTTGACCTATTTTTCTGCCGTGATCATTTTGATATAATTTGATATTGGCCTGTGGTCAGCAATGTATCGTGCTTACCACACGCCAGTATCAGATATGTACCCATTCCAAGACCATGAACATCTGGAACTTTGAAATGGGGTTATGTCCTTTTTCATTCTATTTTTTGGAAGAAAACAATGGACTCCCCCCCCCCCCCCCTCCCCCCCCAATTACCATCATTTAAAGAAGTAAATTCAAAATTCACATAAAAAAGAAGGTAAATACAAATTTCAGTTTCATTGGTGATGGGTGACTGCCATAGCATGCAGAGAAAAAGTTTTTGGAGCTTAGGAGCTGTGAATTCAAAAGATTGTAAAATGCTAAACTGACGTAACACAATTGTCAGAAATATAGTAAAATCCTTAACCCTCTTGTCCGTGCATCAGCCCACGCTGTACTTCAGTACTGGGACCAGTTGCGTGAGTGAGCTTTAGTCCTGTGCCAGCCACGAAGCAAGGTGCTCCGCTAAGCGGAGCACCTTGCTTCGTGGCTGGCGCAGGACTAAGCTCACTCATGCAACCAACCTCAGGTGCCTAGAGGCATGCGCATGGGGGGGGGGGGGGGGGGGGGAGTTGTAATGTCCATGATAAGATTTGTCAGTGGCACTTGATGGATTGGGTACATATTTTCCTGCCGTGACCCGTTGCTGTGACAGTCCTTGATGCAGCCTGACTCACCCAAATTTCACAAGTTGAAGTTTTTTTTGTAATGCTGTCTAAACTACCATTAACACTGTATCCAGTACGTTGCCATAACACAAGAGCAGATAACGATGAGTAAGTACTGGTAGGCGAACTAACAGTGTGGCCTGTAGCATCGGCGGATTTCCTGTGAAACAGATTTTTGTATTTTTTCTAACCCATTTAACCCCAAGGCTGCATTTCCCAGATTTTGGAAGTTTTGCCTAACAACTGCGTGCCAGTTGCAGGAGTCGGATCGACCATATTATAAGGGTAGTGCCAGATTAGCTTGGCACCATCAGGCGCCAAGATAATCTGGCACTATATTTATAATATCATGGTCAATCCATTTCCTGCTGCGCTGTGTCGAGGATAAATGGGTGAAGAAAAGTATGTGATTTTGGACCTAGGCAGCTGTCAAGTCCAGAATCGTGGACCAGCTGACAAATTGTCAAGTGAGCTTTTCATGGGAGAGGCGCCGAGCCCATCAGACACAATGCTTGAGCTGTCACAGTCAATTAATCCCACTGAAATTACTCTTTGCTTGTTTGCTCTTGTGTTTAGCTGCATCTGCTGGTAGTGCAAATGTATGCCAGAAAACAAAAGTTTTTTGTGCTTAACCCATGCCCTAAAAGAGTACGATGGGACGTGGATCAAACATGATAGTTTAAGGGTGTTGTCAGAACAGCTTGGTGCCTCTAGGCACAAGGCTACTCTGACACGACCCTTGGGTTATCATGGTCGATGTGTCTCCAGAACTGTAACAAAATTTGATCATTTTCTCCTTGGGGCTTGAAGAATTCAGCGTTGATTAAAAACATACACATACACTTGTTCTTTTCCCTTTAACCTATGCCCAGACCTTTCGCAAAAGAGTCTTTCTTGTTGACTGATGCCTTAAACAGCTTATTACCCCCCCCCCCCCCACACACACACACACACACACTCCTTGACTGCTGCTGCTGAGACACTGCTCTGCAGAAAAGACGCGTAACTACGTGTCTTTTCCACCAAACGGTATCGTCAGTAGGAGTAAAAGTGTTTAAAAGGTCACAAATTAGCGGATGTGCAATATATCTATAGTGAAGCTGTTGATAAATTACACACTTTGGTCAATCGCGCGTTTTATCAGTTGTAAAATGCTGTCAGATCAGCATCTGAGGAAGACAGAATGTAACTAACTCTGAAACTCCCAGAAACAACCCAGTGTGCAAAAGGCCATTGGGCCGATATCGGCCCGATGGCCTTTGCGCACAGGGAAATGACATTCATTTTGTAGAATGGAAGTCGTTTAGTTCTGGGAGTTTCAGAGTGAATGGTACGATGTACCCCATGTTAGTGCAACCCTTGACTCCCCAACTCCTCCCACCCGCCACCCAGACCCTTCCCCCATCCTCCCAACCCCCACCCCCTTTATTGGCACACACTCCCCTCACACACCATCCCCAGGCCATAGAAAACAAATGCACCAGCAAGGCATACACATGTTAATGCTTTTAGCCCCAGATCCCTACAGCAGGAGATGGTTTGACCATGATAATTCAAGGGTAGTGCCAGATTAGCTTGGCGCGTTCAGGCGCCAAGCTAATCTGGCACTGCCCTTGAATTATCATGGTTAAGCCATCTCCTGCAACTGGTACATAGTCATCGTTAAGCAACGTCTCCAAAATTTTCAGAAATGGGACCTTGGGGCTAAAAGGGTTAAAGATTATTTTTCAGCACATCAGAATTATGTTGAAGAACACTAATATCGTATTGTAAATGCACTCACACACTGCCTTTCCCGAATGTACTGACACGTTGGAAATAAAAATCACGTTGTAGAGTGCACATTACAATGTATTTCATAAGCTTTTCACTTACATCCTTTGTTTGCAGGTATTCATTATAAGAAATATTATATACTTTGTCCATGTGTGTTGTTTTCAAGAAATAATCAAGACATTTTGCTGTGTTTGCACTAATTTCAAGCACAAAATGTTGTTAGTTAGATGTCATTAGTTTAGAGATTGTTCGTTTATTTGTTTGCTGCATGTACCACAATGACAGGATTAAGATAATTTAGCTGATGTACCACTGAGCCCTGTCTTTCCGAATTGGAAATGGAGTGGTTTCCTGTTTTCAAAGACAAAAGTCAGTTGAGTACTAGATTTTCATAATTATTATCTGTTGAAAGAAGTTTATATGGTTACCCTCTTTGCGCGTACAGTGCAGTCACCATCTGCATGCACGGGCGTGTTGGCAGTCCTATGCATTGGTTTCCTTTGCAGGCATTTTATTTATTACAGTTATTTATTTTGTGTCCACCACTCATCGAGTGAGGATTCATTAGAATGTGTAACACACAACGTACAATATCTGTATCGGTATTTTTCCAAGCGTATTAACACTTTTAGCCCAGAGACCATGCATGCAGCAGGTGATTGGATTGATCATGATAATTCAAGGGTAGTGCCAGATGAGCTTGGCGCCTTCAGGCGCCAAGCTCATCTGGCACTGCCCTTGAATTATCATGATCAATCCAATCACTTGCTGCATGGTACATAGGCACTAGGGAACACCTCCAAAATTTGGGAAATGGGACCTTGGGGCCAAGAGGGTTAAATTCAGTGTCTTAACCCAGATGCGCAGTCGGCCATTGGTACTGTGAACGGTACCAGTGGCTGCATGCATGAGGTGGATCAGTTTTCTGTGTCTAATGTCACTTTGTTTAACCCCATCTCTGCCGATAAAAATGAACACAATACAACTGCAAGAGACATAGATTCTCATGAGCCCCCGCAGTCGCGGGGGCTCGTGAGAATCTATGCCACTTGCCCTGGTGTTGAATTAACAAAGATTTCAGAAAACACAGCCTGCGACCAGTGACATGGAAGCAGTTAATTACCGGTGCCTGAGTAATTGAATATATCATTGATTGTAAAGATATGTCCATATTATTCATTTACTGAAATTGTATGTATTAAATTACTGTGTGTCTTCTTTACAATGTTTAATATTGTAAAATGGCTTTGCTGGTATTTGTTTGTGGCCCAATGAGTATTTACTTATTTACTGAAGGAAAAGTCTGTGAAAAGTGTCTGTTGCTCGTAAGACTGCATACAGCATTTCTAACCAAGCAAGACGCCACCCTTAGTAATAGTGTCAAAGTTATTTATCAGTCACTAAATGTATAGTTGGTTGTTTTTTGTTTCCATTTTTTTTGTGTTCATGATCTCATGCATTCAAACAGGCAGCTTTTGGTTGCAAAAGAGGTATTGCTAATAAAATGTTTTATATTTAACTCATTCAGCCCCATGCACGTACTTCCCAAATTTTGGAGGCGTCATCTAAAGACTATGCACTTGTTGCAGGAGATGGATCGACCATGATAATTCAAGGGCAGTGCCAGATTAGCTTGGCACCAACAGGCACCAAGCTAATCTGGCACTACCCTTAAATTATCATGGTCGACCCATCTCCTGCTGTAGTGCGCCAGGGCTGAATGGGTTTAAAAAAATCCTCAACAAGCAGCAAATCAAACAAGCAAATTGAAAATTTTACAAGCCCGATCTACAAGGATGGCTCATCTTTGCAGTTTGGGCTTGCAAAGTTGAGTTGCTTTTTGTTTGTTGACTCGTCTTTGCAGTTTTGGCCTGCAAACGTGTTTTTGTTTGTTTGTTTTTTAAATTTATTCTATGTAGATTTTCTTAATCGGTTGTGGAGAATATTTTTCAAATTTATTTTTGCAACATCTTGCAGGCCACCTGTCTCAAGAAGGGTTCCTGAAATTCCTGATGAGCGAAGACAGTGGCCTGATACCAGCGGAGAAGTTGGACTTGAGTGAAGACATGAATCAGCCTCTGGCCCACTACTTCATCAATTCTTCTCACAACACCTACCTCACAGGTATGTCTCAGCAGTGTTGATTTTTTTCTTAAATATAGGGGGTCAGATCTAGCGTGGCAGATTCAGTTTACAGTTGCCAGAGGGTCAGTAGGATTTCCCAGGGGGTCACAGAAATGATGAAGTCTTAGATGATCACATACTTTCTAACACACACACAAACACAAATTTCTGTTGCTGTGCATGTGGTACTGTTGCTGCGTTGGTGTTTGGCGCTCTCACAAAAGCTTTGTTCTGACCGGCACGCGCGGCTGTGAGACATGTTCACAATGACGCACTGGTGCGTTTTTCAGTACATAAGATAAAGCTTAGTGCGTGTGAGTAAAATTTTTTATGTCAGTCTGACGCAGAGCTCGGAACACTAGTGCATCAGAGGTGGATTTAGAGGGTCAGATACGCACATTTCTGCGTAATAATCGTCACTGCTCAGTATCTGAGTGATTGCTCTGATGCAGAAAACTTGCACTTGATATGAACAAAATACTGACCAGTTGGCTATCGGTAGAGCTTTCTTTTTGCAAAGATTCCTGCAGGAATCATCGCAACAAAAAGAGCTACCGACAGCCAAAGGGTTTGCAAGTTTGTCAAAGTCATGTATTTGTTTTTGTGCAGAATCATGCGTCTACAGCCTCACAGCGCCTTTTCTGTTCACACATGCGATGCTTTTACTCGTTCAGAACTTAATAAACTCTGCTGGCATCCCTAGACATGTAGCCCGTCCTGGGTAGCTTTGGGTATCAGGTGGAGAACAGGGTGCTTCAACCCTTTCAGGCTTGACACATTCCAGAAAGCTATGATTGACCATGATAGTTCAAGGGTGGTGCCAGAACAGCTTAGTGCATGTAGGAGCCAAGCTGTTCTGGCACCTTCCTTGAACAGTCATGGTCGATTGGTTTCTGGAATTTTAATGCAGTCATAAGAGGACAACTCTAAAGTTTGTAAGCTTTTTACCTCAAGGCTGAGAGTGTTAGATAAAGGAGCTGACGAAGAAAATAGGAACAATAATGGATGCATTGTTGCTCACAGGTCACCAGTTCACAGGCAAGTCGTCCGTGGAGATTTACCGGCAGGTTCTGGTCAGCGGATGCCGGTGTATCGAACTGGACTGCTGGGATGGTAAGGGTGCTGATGAAGAACCCATGATCACACACGGATACACCATGTGCACGGACGTCCCATTCAAGGTGCAGTATCATTTTCACATGACGTCTTCATTCTGAAAAATATTGCTAGTTTGCGCAATCGGAATACATTCATCCTTTAAGACACCATAGGGGGGGGGGGGGGGTGGGGGGGGGGGGGGGGGGGGCGATGGATCAGCCATGATAGTTCAAGGAGAGTGCATGAGCCGACATAGGTGGATGTTTTTTTACGCTGTTTTCTCAGTACATTTAACCCCAAGGCCGCATTTCTCAATTTTTTTACAGGTATCATTTAACAACAATGTACCAGTTCAGGAGATGGGTTGACCATGATAATTCAAGGGCAGTGCCAGATTAGCTTGGCGCCTGATGGCGCCAAGCTAATCTGGCAATACCCTTAACTTATCATGGTCGATCCATCTCCTGCTTTAGTGTGTTGGAGCTAAATGGGTTAATCTGTTTGACTGCTACTGATGACACTGTTTGCCAGGAAAGACATGTAGTTATGCGTCTGTTTCCCTAAACAATAGCAGCAGCAGCAGTCAGGGTGTATATATCTTTGTATACTCAGTCCTGACCAAAAAGGTGACTGCCAAGCATGTAAAATGCAGAGAAGAACCCAAAGGAGAAAGAAACACGCTTAGAAATGACAGTTACAACACAATTTATTCATATTTCAGGTAAATACGCTTCTTCAAAATAGACAAACAAACAAGTATAGAGATCAGTCACCACTCATCTTATCGCAGAAGGAATGTGGCAGCTGAAGGAAGATCAGTTGCCACATTTTCTTCTGCGATAAGATAAGTAGCAACTGATCTCTATACTTGTTTGTTGTCTTTTCTAAGTGTGTTTCTTTGTATGCTCAGCATCATAATGATGCAAAAGTAAACAATGTGATCAGATTGATGTCAGCTAAGTGCATTGCTACGCTGAGGCTCAACTTCGACAACAAATAAATGTGGGTTGCTGCCAGTTTGTTGACACTGTAGCTGTTGGTAGCGGTTTTTGTCGCTATGATTCCTGCAGGAACCATTGTGACCGAAACGGCTGCCGACAGCCAAAGGGTTACAGCCAGACTTCACCGCACATGTAGGGAGAATGGAAAGCAGAGTTGGCTCTGACACGAGTGACACATATCAGTGTTCATCTTGCGCCTCAAAATTGAATCTGAGCCATGAACTGAGTGAAATGCTATTCTCTTTTTGTTTCAGGATGTGATAGAAGCCATAGCAGAGAGTGCCTTTAAAACCTCCGACTATCCTGTCATTCTGTCCTTTGAGAACCACTGTGGGTGAGTAGACAAGTATATTATAAGTTATCAGTAGCAGGGGTTTGCTACACGGACCCTTGTAGGCCTGAGGGAGGTCAAATGAATAATTGTACCCTGAAGGCCTTCAGGGTACAATGGTTCCTCATCCGCCCTCAGGCCTACAAGAGTCCGTGCAGCAAGCCCCTGCTACCAATAACGTATTTGTTTTCATTCCTCCACTATTTTCGTAAAGGAAATCAAGAAGAAATCTTCCGACCTGGATCGTGCCTGACATGACTGACGTAAAAGGAATATATATTTATACATAATAGACTTATGATGTAATTAAAAATCTTATGATGTAATTAAAAATCTTTTACGACGTTGCCGTCTAGAGTAGTGTGCCTGTTGTTTCGAACAACACTAAGTAACTTTGTACTTTAAAACATTTTGGTGATCTTTCATAGAACAAGACTGGCATCTAAGATGTGTTAGAAAGAGGGCTACAAAAAGTCCGTCATTAGTCGCTACAAGGGTTCTTGTAGCTCGGTCATGTGGTATAGTTTGCGCTAAAGAGATTGGTTGTGTGACGTAGGGATGAAAACAGTATGAAATATCTAGTGTGCAAAAACCCCATCAGGTCAACATTAGCTGCCGTTGGCCCACGCTAACACCAGCTAATGTCAGACTGATGGCCTTTCGTGCACTGGGTATTTACTTTCTCTTTTTCTTTACATTAAATGTAGGAATACATCTATATTAGGGCCTGCTTTTTTCATAACAGATCTGTTGGCTTTTTTACTCGGTGATTCGATACAGTGCTTTCAGACCTAGAATACTAGAAATGTTTGTGTTAACCCATAACGCCCTGAAAGACTACAACACGATGTGGATTGACCATGAAATTTTAAGATTGGTGTTATAATAGCTTGCCGCCTACAGGCGCCAAGCTATTCTGACACCAACCTTGAAATATCATGGTCGATCTGCCTTCAGAACTGTGATATAGATCTCAGAGGATATCTACAAAAATTTGATAATTTTGTCTTCCGGGCGTAAGGAGTTAAAATATTACACCTAGGTACTTCACTTTTTGTTTTGAACAAATATACAGTGAAAGTGGGCTCGATCGTGATACTTCAAGCGTAGTACTAGCACTGTCCTTGAACTATCTTGTTTTAACCATTTACCATCTTGTACAGTTCGTGTTTAACCATTATATCTAGTTGATGCTGCCTATAATGGGAAAGACATTAGAAATGTGACAATTGTTCTGCATATATGGCTTCCAGTCTTTTACTTCTCAATTCACCCCCCCCCCCCCCTTCTGCCACCTCCACCTTACCTGTTCCTATAATTTTTTTTGGTGTGCTTATCATTTTTGTGTGTCTTTAAGCGAGCTAGATCTATGATCATTGGTCTGTAATGCACAGCTCTCTGCCTTCTTCCTACCTACTAGGTACGTTACCCTGTTTTTCTGTCGGTTTAGGCCTCGACAGCAAGCAAAGATGGCCCACTACTGTCGGTCGATATTTGGCAGTATGCTTCTAGATGCACCGTTAGACTCATACCCGGTAAGACTTATAACATACCTTTATAACATACCTTTCTCCTCAAGACACATTCACCCTTTAAGACACCACATTGGAAGATGAAACGGTTATAGCAGTTCAAAGACAGTGCCAGATTAGCTTGTCGAATGATAAGGCACCAAGCTAATCTGGCACTACCCAAGAATGATCAAGGCCAGCCCATCTCCAACAACTGTTTCACAGTCTGTATGGATACAGTGCTTCATACGCTATGAAGGTCATTGTTAGGTGTGCAGGAATCGCCTAATCAAAAGCTATGTCGATAGACAAAGTTTTAATTTGAACCCCTGATCTTCCAGGGCACGCACGGTGAATGCCACCCAGCTGCAAGAGACCTAAACTCCCATGATCCCCCGCAGTTGCTGGGGCTCATGAGGTTTTATGTCTCTTGTTAGTCCTGTGTTCTTTATGCCTATTTTGAGTCCATTTTATGTTTGTGTTCTTCATGCCAATATCGGTCAGCAATCTGCGGTTTCTGACACGGAATTAGTGGTTACTGGCAGCGAAGGGGTTAATGCTAACATGATGGAATTGTCTACTGTTGTGCTGTGTTTGCTAGTAATGGGAATTAGATCAATCGTGTTAGCTTATAAGTAGCACTTGATCTTGGGGGTGATCTGGTTGGGAAAATCGCATTTTGGGGGAACGTTAACCCTGTACATCCTGATACGCTCTCATACGAAGATAAATCTGACCATGATAGTTCAAGGGTGGTGCCAGAACAGCTTGGCGCCCAAGGCGCCAAGCTGTCCTGGCACCACCCTTGAACTATCATGGTCGGTCTATTGCCGGAACTGAAATGTAACCTTCATAGGACAATTTGCTAATCTGGAAAAATCAACCTCAGGAGGTCATGGGTTAAAACGTTTTGTGATTGTTCACAGGGGAAACTAGAGCATGCACACTGTGGTAACTATTGGTCTATTGCAGTTCTGTTCAAATTGTGACTGGTGTGTTTCATTTCTCCTGTATAGTTCTGTAGGTATTTAACCCTTGCTGCAGCCACTGGTACTGTATACAGTATAGGTGGCTGCATGGACGTGGGGGTTAACTCATTCGCAGCCAGCCGCATCTGGATGCGCGGCTTTTGCCGCGCATCCGGATGCGGCTTGCCGCGAATGAGTTAAGCCTTTGGCTGTCAGTAACGGTTTTTGTCTCGTTGATTCCTGCAGGAATCATTGCAACAAAAACTGCTACCAACAGCCAAAGGGTCAGATAAACGTGTGTACATGTACGTATGTATGTATGCATTACCATGGGCTTTGAATTGTAAACTATCTGTTTCTGTTTTACTATATCTGTTTCTGTTCTTTTCAGTTGAAACCTGATGTTCCCTTGCCGAGTCCTGAGCTTCTGAAAAGGAAGATTCTTATCAAGAACAAGAAGAAACACTTTCACAAATGTTAGTAACATCATTTTTGTTTTGTTTTTTGGGTTGCTTATTGACATACGCATGCCTGTTATTTTAATGAAATTGTTTTACACCCTCTCATTAGAAGCTTTGAGAGGAAGGCAAAGGCAGCATTACAGCTATCCCCTTTTAACTCACTTGAAACGTACTGGATATGCGACATAAACCATGTCGCCATCTGTATGCAGCATGCGTTAACCCATTTAGCCCGGACGCACTACAGCAGGTGATGGATTGATCATGATAATTCAAGGGTAGTGCCAGATTAGCTTGGCGCCTGATGCTAGCTAGTGGCTGCATGCATTAGGGTATGTATGTTATTTACAATCAATCTAAAGCAACAGAGCTTTTTGTCCCTCACAGAACCAGTTTTACTGACCTTAGCCTCTCACCTTGATCCTAAATCTCCTATAACCCTTTTAGCCTTGACACACTACAAAAGAAGATGGATCAACCATGATTGTTCAAGGGTGGTGCCAGAATAGCTTGGCACCAACAGGCGCCAAGCTATTCTGGCACCACCCTTGAACGATCATGGTCGATGTTTCTCCTCACAAACCAGATAGGTGAGGCTAGCGCTGGCAGAATTGTACACAAACCAAGTTTTTCTCCTGAATTTGTATGTAGTCATTTGGGAATATACGTTCATTGTATCAGTTGAATCTTTTGACCTTAGAGCTGAATATGCCTACAAAAAGAGGTCAGCTTCCAAATTTTAGAATTTCAGCTGTAAAGTTTATTTCATTCGGCCCGGTGCACGTATTTCCCAAATTTTAGAGGAGTCATTTAATTCAAGGGCAGTGCCAGATAGCTTGGCACTGACAGGCGCCAAGCTAATCTGGCACTACCCTTGAATTATCATGGTCAACCCATCTCCTGCTGTAGTGCGTCAGGGCTGAATGAGTTAATTTGCTCATTCATTCTTTACAGCCCAGCATCAGACAACAACAAAACCCACTGCAAACTCCAAATCCTCCAAGCCGAAAACCAGCGGTGTCAGCAGCGAAGAAAAGGAACCCACCCCTGATCCAGACGGAGACAGTGCCCCTCCATCCACGGGCCGCAAACCCAGCGGGGCAGAGACGTCTCCCACTCATGGCATGCTGGAGAAGAACATGTCGGTGTGCAGTGATGGAGAGAAGGGGGAGGAGGTGTTCGACTCAGAGTCGGAGTCCAGCGACAGTGAGGATGAAGATTTGACGGCCGCAGAGATCACGGAGGAGGAGAAACGCAAACGAGAAAGAGTCAAGAGAGATAAGGTATTGTATGTTCACCCTGCATTTCCCAAAATGTATATGTATATTATAAGTACATTTTGAATGTTGATTTTAACCTTCAATCCCACGGCCGCATTTCCAAACTTTTGGAGGCATTGTCTAACGACTATGTACCAGTTGTAGGAGATGGATTGATCATGATAATTCAATGGTAGTGCCAGATGAGCTTGGCGCCTTCAGGAACCACGCTCATCTGGCACTACCCTTGAATTATCATGATCAATCCATCTCCTGCTGCAGGGTCCTGGGGTTAAATGGGTTAAGGTGTAACATAAGCTGCCCCGTATTTCCCAATTCTCACAGATACTTATTCTTATACTTATACTTATTCTTGTAATGCTAATAACCTTTTGACTGTCGGTAGTGGTGTTTATCGCGATGAATCCTGCAGGAATCGTCACGATAAAAAGCACTACTGACAACCAAAGGGATAATCTTGGTGATGGCAAGTGTACAAATGTATTGCTTTTTGGGAATGAAGAATTCATGACGTTCAGTGTTTTCATTCCACACACCTTGTAAGTGAATCAACTCATGGTGACTGATGACTAATTTGTGTCCTGCAGGGTACAGCCGGCAAAGAAGCAGAGGCCGCTCTGGAAATGTCCGCACTCGTTAACTACATCCAGCCCATCCATTTCCATTCCTTTGAATCGTCAGAAAGTGAGTACACCTCTGTCTAAGTTTAACCTTTTGGCTGCCAGTAGTTCTTTTGTCGTGATGATTCCCGCAGGAATCATCGCAACACAAAGATCTACTGGCAGCCAGAGTTTTAACACATAACCTAGCCTTAATGTCAGACCGCCGTGTTAGCCGATTTTAGTGCTCAATTTGCACAGGCTTGTTGAGAAAAATCACCCAGTAAGCAAAAGGAGTCGAGCCGATGTCAGCCTTGTGTGCAGGCCAGCTAAGGCTGACATTGGGTCGAGGGGACTTTTTTCTCAGGAGGTGTCTACTTGGGATACTTGGGTGTTTGTATTACTGTGGCAGAGTTGTATAGCATTGTGATATCTATTGATATATACTGATGAGCAAAAGAAATGCAACAATTTTGTTGCATTTAGTTTCCGATGGTTCCAAAATTGTTGCATTTCTTTTGCTCATCAGTATAAAAAGTAGGAGAAATCGGTATGCGTAAGCAGACCAGATGATAAAACATTTAACTTATTAAGGCTTTTTGGTTTACTGCTGCCTGCCCTTGTGTACTTCTGTCTTAATTTTTAATCATCTCTTTTTCTCTGAGTTCTTTTTCTTACCAGTCAAATTTACTGGTGGATAGCTTGCTGCCTTGAACTGAAGAATATTGCACTCTATTAGTAAAACAACATTTTGTTCTTTCTTTTGGGTGAAAATTTCCTCTACGAAAGAAAATGCCAGGTTTTTTTCCCTCTATATTGTCACCTTTTGGATGATTTCATGAGTTTCCTCCCTGTTTGACATTTTTTTTTCAGAGAGGAAAAGATCGTATGAAATCTCGTCCTTTGTGGAGACACAGGGCACAGCACAGCTGAAGGAATCTCCCGTCGACTTTGTCAAGTATCCTTTCTCTAGAGATGCAGTGTTTACAAAAGGGGTTTTGAGAATCAGTATTTTGTTTTCATTAATACCTGGCCAAAATAGCGCCCACTGTCAAATCGGTCCTGCCAAAACATAATCAGTTCTGTGTCTGGCGGAAAGTCGAATGATAGATGTATGTGTGTGTGTGTGTGGGGGGGGGGGGGGGGGGGGGGGGGAGGGGGGTGGGGGGTTGGGGGTGGGGGGGGGGGGGGGGATCTGGTCAGAAAGGTGCCCGCCGTCAAATCAGTACAAATAGTGCAGGGTCTGAAAGGGTTTAACCCATTTAGTCCCAACACACAAAAGCATGATATAAACCAATCATGTTAACCCAAGGGTAGTGCCAGATCAGCTTGGTGCCATCAGGCGCCAAAGCTAGTCTGGCACTACCCTTGAATTATAATGGTCAATCCATCTCCTGCCATTTGTACATTGTGTTGGTGGGTATGTGTGTATGTGTGTGGGGGATTTGATCAAAAGGTGCCCGCTGTCAAATCGGTGCAAATAGTGTATGGGTCTGAAAGGGTTTAACCCATTTTGCCCCAACACACAACAGCATGAGATGAATCAATTTTGTTAACTCAAAGGTAGTGGCAGATTAGCTTGGTGCCTTTAGGCGCTAAGCTAATCTGGCACTACTTTTGAATTATTATGGTCAATCCATCTCCTGCCATTTGTACATCGTGTTGGGGGAACCCCTCCGAAATTTGGAAATGAGGCCTTGGGGGTTAAATGGGTTAAGAATGTTTTTTTTAAGAATCCTTAACTCTACCCAGCTACAACAAGCGTCAGCTGAGTCGGATCTACCCACGGGGCACAAGGGTGGATTCCAGTAACTTCATGCCGCAGGTTTTCTGGAACGCCGGCTGTCAGCTGGTCGCTCTCAACTTCCAGACGCTCGGTGAGCTTTTTATATGTTGAAATTGTGCATGTCTTGGGGCAGGGGGGGGGGGGGGGGAGGGATTCCTGTCTGTATTTGACTCGGCAAACTCTGTGTGTTTTCAGTCTGTCTGTGTGAATGGCCAGAGGAGCCGTCAGTGGGAGTGGTTGTGCTAGCAAGCTCAGATTATTAACCCTTTACTTACTTACTTACGCCTGTCACCCCTCCCAGGCAGGGTACAGGCCGTCGACGAGAGACCTCCAGCGACTCCTGTCCTGTGCCTCTCCTTTGATTTTACTCCAGGTGGTTCCCAGTCTTTTGATGTCTGCTTGGAGGTCTCGACGCCAGGTGTTTCTCGGCCTGCCTCTTTTCCTCTTTCCCTGGGGGCTCCACGACAATGCCCGCCCAGCGACACTGGAAGCTGGCCCTCTCAGACTGTGACCAATCCATCCCCATCCCCCTCGCCCAACCCCATTCTTTGCCGTTATCTGCTCTGCTCTCTCCCAGAGTCTGACGCCGCTGATCCTCTCTGGCCAGTGGATTTTCAAAATTTTTCTAAGGCAACTGTTTATGAAGATCTGTACTCTGTTGACTGTGGTTTTTGTCAATCTTCAAGTCTTTGCTCCATATAGGAGAACTGCTTCCACGTTGGAGTTGAAAATCCAGACTTTGGTGTGCCGTGACAGCTCTCCGGAACTCCACACCTTTCTCAACTGGAGAAAGGCCGCTCTGGCTCTACCGATTCGTGCTCTGACATCTGCATCAGTACCGCCCCTTTTGTCTATGATGCTCCCGAGATAGGTGAAGGACTCCACCTCCTCCAACAGGGTGCCAGCAAGCAAGACTGGTTCTTCCCTGGTTGCGTTCAGCCTTATTGTCTTTGTTTTCTGTTTGTGGATGGTGAGGCCCACTTGGGACGAGATGTCAGTAAGCCTCTTGGTATAGTCCTGCATTTGTTGATGAGTGTGGGACAGGAAAGCCAAGTCATCTGCAAAATCGAGGTCGTCAAGCTGTGTCCACAGTATTCTACTTCGTCTGTGCTCTGTGGTCCTCTTCATGACCCTATCTATGGCCAGTAGGGAGAGGAACGGAGACAGCAAACATTCATTTTTCTTTAAAAGGTATTTTTTCGAAAAATACTTACCGATGACATGACTACTAGGAGTGTCCACTCCTTGCTCAATTCTAGCCTAAGAACCCGTTGTGTGAACACAACCCGGGAGGCACTCGGGGAACCCCCAGAGGGACCGAGAGTTGTCTCCCGCTCCTACCCACCAGCCCTATTCACCTGTGAACTCCAGTCACGAATTAGGCTCACCAGTGGCAAGCGGGGCAGGTGGGAGGGTCCTTCGAGTCATGTCATCGGTAAGTATTTTTCGAAAAAATACCTTTTAAAGAAAAATGAATTTGTTTCTTCAAAAACATTACCGATGACATGACTACTAGGAGAATGCCGAACAGGAGGAGGGTGCCGCACCAGAAGGTTTTCTCTAGGCCATGGCCCCCTCCTCTCCTCCGACACTCCGAACTCCCTAGCGGGTGCGTACCTACGGCGCCTGAGGCGCCGGGAGGAAGTGTTGTGCCACCGTGAGGTCCCCCACCAAGGCGAGGTTGTCTCGCTGCCCTGTCAGATCCCGTAGATAGAAGCGGGCGAAAGTAGATTCTGATCGCCAGCCCACCGCAGCCACGATGTCCTTGACAGCGCAGTTCCTGTCGAAGGCTACGCTCGTGGCCATGGCCCGTACTTCGTGCGCCCGAATCTTTAGGCTCTTCGCTCCCTGAGGGGAGAGATCGACATATGCTGAGCGAATCACCCAGCGTAGCCAGGAAGAGACTGTCTGTGCTGTAATGTCGTTTCTTCCGGGTTTTAAAGGTAGGAAGAGGCGTGAGCATCCCCTCCGGACGGCTCTGGTACGGCGCAAGTACACTCTGAGGGCTCGTACAGGATCTTGTTGCCTGGTCTCTTTGGGGAAGTCTTCGTAACGGTCGTAAGGTGATAACCTGTGGTGCCGTCAGTGGAGACCTAGTCTTGGCAATGAAGGCAGGGTCGGTCACAAGTTGGACCGAATGATCAGCTCGAAATTGCAGGCATGTAGGCCGGGCTGATAGAGCGTGTATCTCGCTTACTCGTGCCGCGGTGGCGAGCGCCAGTAGGAAGCAGGTCTTCCGCGTCACATCAGCCAGACTGGCCAGCGGTAGTGGTTCGAAACATGGTGAGTTCAGCCAGGTAAGAACCCATGGTAAATCCCAGCGGGGAAGTAGTGAGCGAGAGACAGGCCTTTGTAGTCCGAAGTGTGACATAAGATCTGCTAGGTCCTTACATGCGCCGGGATCCGCGCGGCCGAGATGCCGGTAGGTGTCGGCAATCATCGAGAGATATCCCCGAATGGTAATAGGGGCCAGTCCTTGGTCTCCGAAGAGCCAGAGGAAGAAGTCCGCAAGTTGGGGGTTTGTCAGTTCGGTGGGGGAGAGACGACGGTCGCTGCACCAGGCACAGAGTACCCTCCATTTCCCCTCATAGATACGTCTAGTAGAGGGCTTGCGGGCTGTAGCGATCGCTACCACTGCAGCACCCGAGAAGCCTCTAGCGGAGAGGGCTTGCCGCACAACCTCCAGGCGTGTAGCAGTAAGCGTTCCGGACAAGGGTGGAACAGCGCCTGACGTGGCTGCTTGAGCATAGTGCGGGGCGTGGGGAGCAGTAGAGGAGGGTGAGTGGCGAGGCTGATCAGGTCGGTGGACCAGGAACGAGTCCAAGCGAACGGGGCGACCAGGAGCAGGATCGCATTGGTTCCTCGCAGCTTTAGGAGGACTTTGGGAACAAGGACTGTCGGGGGAAAGGCGTACGCTATGAGTCCGTCCCAGGGAATGGATAAGGCGTCGACTGCCCAAGCCAGGGGATCCGGTACTGGGGATACGAAGAGGGGAAGCTGGTGATTCCACCTCGTGGCGAACAGGTCCACCATCGGGTCTCCCAATGAGAGCAAATCATCCGGAAAATGTCCTGGCGTAGTGTCCATTCTGTGTGAATGAGCTGTCCTCGACGAGATAGGGAGTCCGCCAAAACATTCAGGCGACCGGGGATATGGCGAGCGTTGAGAGTCAGATCGCGGTCCTCACACCATCGCATCAATCGGAACAGTAGCATGCAAAGATCGGGTGAATGAGTTCCTCCCTGCTTCTGTATATACGCTACCACTGTCGAGTTGTCCGAAAGGACGAGAAGATGCTGGTGTCTGAGTTGCTCTTCCCAAACGATGATGGCCTGCCACACCGCTTGCAGTTCCAACCAGTTGCTGTGTTTGTCCGCGAACTCCGGAGGCCAGAGGCCGGACGTCGTGGTGAACTGAGGAAGCAGGTGGGCTCCCCAACCAGCCCGACTCGCGTCGACACACAGGGAGAGGCGAGGGGATGGAGAGGAAATGGGGACTCCCAGAGCCAACCACGCTCTGTCGGTCCACCGTAAGAGGTGGGGGCGTACCAGCGGGGACACGGGGACGATCGTGGTCAAGTCGCCCGAGGAGGGACGCCAGAGCAGTAGGAGATGAAGTTGTAGCGGTCGGGAGTAGAGACGCCCGAGGGGGATAAGATCTGCTGCTGCGTTGATCAGGCCCAGAAGCTGAAGCCAGACCCTGGCGGGGGCTGCCTGCTGCTGATCTACCAACGCGGCGAGAGCAGATAACTTCACAATCCGTTCTCTGGCAAGAGTACCCTGTTGCGGTCCGTGACAAACTCCATGCCTAGGTGGATGAAGTGGCGCGCAGGAGTGAAGTCCGACTTTCCGGTGTTGACCAGGAATCCCAACCGGTAAAGCAGCCGTAAAAGGGCGTCCCTGTCTGCCGCAAGCGCGGTCTCCACCTGATTTCTCAAGAGTAGGTCGTCGAGATAATTTGACGTCGGACTGGACGACGACTGCCTTGCCTTGGCCACTACAGCATCCATGATGCGGGTGAAGGCCCAGGGGCTGAGGTTGAGACCGAACGGAAGGGCGCAAAACTGGTAAATCACTCCTTCGAACTCGAAGCGCAGGTACTTCTTGGCAGACGAGTGCATGGGAACATGTAGGTAGGCGTCGGACAGATCTAGACTGACCGCGTAGTCCATGGGTTGAACCGCCGCCCGAAGGGCCCTTGTCGTCTCCATCCGAAAGGAAGGGGCCGCGATGAAGGCGTTCAGCGCCGACAGATCTATGACTGGCCGCCACTTGCCGCCGGGTTTGGGCACCACAAACAGTCGGCTGTAAAAGGCAGGCGAGTCCGAACGCTGCACTATCTCTGTGGCCTGCTTCGCCAGGAGAGCCGCGACTTCTCCTCGCAGAGCGGCGGCCTTGAGGACATCGGACGGAACCTCTGTCCAAAGTGGAACGGAGCGCAAAGGCGGAGGAGAGCGGAACGAGATCCGTAATCCTCTGGTGACTACGTCCAAAACCCAGGGCTCGTCTCGAAACAGCGAGCGCCACTCCTCGCTGAATCGTGCTAGCCTCCCGCCGACTGGAGCCCCGATGACGGTCGACGGGGGCGGAACCGGGGACAAGTCAGGTGGCCCGCCTGCACCCAGGGCGACGGGCGGGACGGGGCCAGGCGGGGGTAGGGGCACTAGCTGGGCCAGGGCGACGGAAGGACGGGCGACGGCGCAGCGCAGCTCGTGGCGGGGCAGACGGGTCCGAGGTGACACGTTTACGCGCCCGCAAGGAGCGACCCAGGGCCGTGCGGGCGGGAGGAAAGCGCTGCTTGACAGCCTTGCGAGGCCAACGGTCGGAGTTGGAGTCCTTCACCGTCTGCCAAGTATCCCCGAAGAGCAGAGACCCTCCCAGGGGGGCCCGACGTAGCTGAGTACTCAGGTCGATCGGCATTCCACTGCAAGCCTGTAGGACGGCGTCTCGTCGCATAAGGTCGCAGTTGGCCGCGGCCGCCATCGCGTTAACCGAGGAGAGATAAGCTGCGCGGTTCCCAGCCTCCGCCATGACTAGTAGGTCTCCCAGGAGGGGAGACAGAGCAGGCTGCCAAGCTTCCTCAAGATGTCGGATGAAAGCCTGTGTCAGTAAGTCCAAGAAACCGGAGCAGGCGAGCGTGTTCCGGACCAGCGACGCCGTCCTATCCAGTCCCCGTGGGAAGGACCGTTTCAGCATAGAAGCACCTCCGGCTTGCATCAGAGCGGCGGGATCCACGGGTGGAAGCGGGCAGAGGAACGACTGCGAATGGCCGGCGTACCAATCCTGTTGAAACGCGATGTCCAGAGCGGAAGGCCATCTCCCGTCCGCGAAGAAGTCCGAGTTCCGAGTCTCCGAAAGCAGGTGAGACGAGAAAGCGTCCCGCAGATCCAAAAAACTAGCCGGCTGTGGGAGGGACTTGAACCTCTTGACAGTCCTATCCACGTCCACGAAGGCGGAAATCTTCCTCTTCACAGGGGGTGAAGCCGGACAAACGACCTCAGGTAAGGAGGCGGCGATGAGCTTGGCAGCCCCGTCCAGCGCCAGCCGCGTGTCCATCCGGGTAGAAGAAACCTGTCTGACGGAGGCCGACACACTGGAAGCCGAAGAGGCAGAAGCTGAAGAACGGCTGAGACCTCCGAGTAACCAGTCCGAAGAATCCTCCGGCGTCAAACTGAGGGTGTCGAAGTCCCGCTGTCCGGAAACCGGCGACCGAAGAGGGCGACGAGGGCTCCGAGGCCGGGAATCCCGTTGTCGGAGAACCGCAGCAGAAGAAGACTCCCTCCGCAGGGGAGAGCGGTAGTCTGAACGACGCGGTGAGGGTCTCCTGCGTGCCGAGGGCGGATCCCGACGAGGAGAACGGCTGCGACGAGGGGGAACGGAACGGTGAGGACGAGGAAGAGGGGAAGTGGCCGGTCGAAGGGAAGAGGGACGGGACGAACGGGAGTCCAAACGAGAAGGGGAACGCGAAGAAGGTGAAAACCGTCTGCGGCGAGGGGAGTCCCGATGCGACGAGCGATGAGAAGAGAAGGTCCTCCTACAATCGTGTGAAGGAGAGCGAAAACGTCGAGCAGAATCCCTGTGTCTACGTTCTTCACAACCAGGAGGCTCCGGACGAGTGCATGTACGTCTCTCTGAACCAGGCTCTTAGGAGAGGCGGGTTACTGGCCGGCCAGGGGACCTCCAGCGGGATCCCGGCGGCTTCCTCAGAGACGAGTGGGGAACGACAGTGGAGGAGGGACGCCACGAGCGTCCCACCAAACCAGGCTCTTGGGAGAGGCGGGTTCTTTCCACCAGCTGTGTCCGGGCGCGCTCTCGAACGGAGATGGTCTTGACGGTCGAACTCCCACTCTGTGCACTAGTCCCTTGATTACTCAGTGGCGTCATCTGCGTCGGATCCCGTTGGTCTCGCACGTCCGGTGCCAGGGGCACAGCGGAAGGCGTCTCGGTAATCTTCAAGGTACCCGAAAGGGCAGGAGGATCCCTCCTATAAAAGTTCCAGAGATTAGACCACCGCAGTTTCGGCCATGTAGCACAGATGTCACACGTATGGTCGGACGCACACCCAGCGCAGGGGAGACAGACTGCATGTTTATCCGACGGCCACTGGAAGCCTCCGCATTTTGTGCATGTCATCAGTAGGCCACTGCAACACACAAAACATGAAGGCACTCGGCGAGTGTCCACCAATCTCCCCGTTAAGCTTTAGGCCCCAAGCTACAATGGTGTTAGGCACCCAATTAACCAACGTATGGCTCACATGCCGTCAACATTTAGTTAAAACCACGGCGGAGGGAAAACAAACCCTGCCGGGACAGGTGAGCATCCAAGCCTTCGTCATAATGCAGGGCGTCTAAACCGTAAGCCTAGGTAAGTTAGGTATGGCCTAGGTACAGTAACGGAACTCACCGCTCGCAGCTGGCAATGGCGCGAAAAGCCCGCCAAAAAACCGGCGCGAAACATTCTTCAGCTAATCAGGCAACCAGAGCCCAAAAAACCCCAAACGAGGGAGAAGCGAAGCAAAAAGCAAGCTGCTCGTGCCTGTGCCCCGCCCGGGCAACCAGCCGAGGCTCCTCTAACTACCTTACCTCTCAGTCAGAGCGGTACGAGAAGGAGATTGGAGAAAGTTCCATGACCCCCACAGCCCGACCGGCAAAGCCAGAGAGGGAACCCTTGAACACGACCGAAGCTGCAGTCGACCAACCGTCGCAAGAGTAGAATCCAAGGCCGGCGAAGACGAAGCAAGCAAGGCAGACCAAACCGGTCGAAAACTTCAAAGTCCAGAGGCTAGAGAAAACACGTCTGAACGCGTGAGCCTAAGAAGCGTGACTGGAGTTCACAGGTGAATAGGGCTGGTGGGTAGGAGCGGGAGACAACTCTGGGTCCCTCTGGGGGTTCCCCGAGTGCCTCCCGGGTTCGGGTTCTTAGGCTAGAATTGAGCAAGGAGTGGACACTCCTAGTAGTCATGTCATCGGTAATGTTTTTGAAGAAACAAATCCCTGCCTGACACCGGTTCTGACCTGGAGCTCCCTGGTGAACTGCCCTTCATGGATCACAAGACATGTCATGCCATCGCAGCTGCTCCTGATCAGGCAGACGAGCTTTTTGGGCACACCGTAGCGTCGTAGGAGTTTCCACAGAGTCTCTCGGTCTACGCTGTCAAATGCTTTCTCGTAATCCACAAAAGTTGACGCACAGCGGGGAGCTCCACTCCAGAGACTGTTCCACGATGATGCGGAGAGTGGCGTTGTGGTCCGTACATAATCGTATTAACCCTTTGACTGCTGATAAAAAATTTAACTCAGTCCGAGTGCAAGAGGTATGGATCCTCATGAGCCCCCGCAGTTGTGGAGGCTCATGAGGATCTATGCCTCTTGCTGAGACCAGTTTGTCTCAATGTCTGTTGGATGTTGCGAGTTTTGGTCTTTGAATGAACAAAGACTTCTGAAACAAAATGTGCAACTAATGGTAGGGAAGGGGTTAACAACAGAAGGATTCTCTTGTAACAAGTTTGGATATATCAAACGTCTGATGTAACAGTGCCTTTAATTGCATGACCACACTTGTCCTTGGTACATTACTTCGCATGTATAATGTGTGGAGATACCGAGTCCAACATCTTTAATTACATGCATTTTACAGCAGAACCTTATTTGAGTGACCACCTTTAAGAGAGGTCACCGGTGATTAAAGACCATCATTTAGACGGCTATAGCCACCTAAATGATGGTCTTTAATGACAGGTGACACTTTTTGCCCCTTAACCCTTTTAGTTGCAAGGTCCCATTTCTCAAATTATGGAGGTGTTGCCTAACTACTCTGTACCAGTTGCAGGAAATGGATTGACCATGATAATTCAAGGGTAATGCCAGATGAGCTTGGCACCTTCAGGCGCCAAGCTCATCTGGCACTACTCTTGAATTGTCATGGTCAAGCCATCTCCTTAGGGATCCGGGGCTAAAAGGGTTAATGACCTCTTGAGAGAGTACCTGCCTTTGAAGACCACTTTCTTGCAGAAACATTGGTTGCTTAAAACAGCCTGTGTTTATTTGGAAATAAGTGAATAAATAAATAAATAATGAAGAATCTATTGTGAACAGATTTGGCGATGCAGATCAATCTTGGCATCTTTGAGTACAATGGCCGCTCGGGATATGTCCTGAAGCCCGATTTCATGCGGCGAGTGGATCGTCACTTTGACCCCTTTGCCGAGTCAACCGTGGACGGCATCATCGCTGGCACAGTCACTATCAAGGTGAGAATATCTGTGTCAAGGCAGGGTTTGACAATTTCTTTTTACCATTTGCAGGGGCTCGTGAGGATCAGTACTCTTGCCTTCTCATTCATGTAATGTTCAGGGCTCCCACTTTTCTGCGAATTTGCGGATTTCTGCGAAAAGTAAAAATGAGAATCTGCGAAAAAATATATATCCATGAAAAAAAAGATTCAGGGGGGAAAAAAAAGCAGCAGTGGAATCCGCAGAGTGGTGGTCACGTGTTCTGGACACTAGTCAGGAGATCTTGTGTAAACTCTCCTTCGCGAGAGCAGGAAGTCGCCATTTTGACTCTCTGAGAGGGAGGCAAAATGTCACGCTCCGACATTGTGTGTCGGCAAGACTTCAGAAGTGAAAGAGATTGACAAAAGTTGTACACACAAGTGGTCTTGGTTGCGGTTGGACCGAGAAGTACAAGTGGATGATACACCTCTCAGTGCTTGGTTTTGCAACTAGAGGAAGCAGGGAAAGCTTACTGTTCCCTTCGTCACGTTGATGTCCCCCCCCCCCCCCCCCCCCCCGACTCGTGAATGCTTCACGGTGTTTTTGTTTTTTTCTCCTTATTAGGTGATATCGGGCCAGTTCTTGTCAGACAAGCGTGTTGGGACCTACGTCGAAGTGGACATGTATGGTCTTCCTACTGACACCATCCGCAAGAAGTTCAAAACTAAAACGATTCCGAGCAATGGTCTCAACCCTCTTTATGACGAGGAGCCGTTTGTCTTCAAAAAGGTATGTTCTTTTCTTTCCATAATATTCATCACTCTGCAGTGGACAATTAGATGCATAAATGTTTGGTTTATATGTTTGTCCAGCGTATAATGATTCCACTTGATATGTTTATTGTTCCTGATTTGAGTATGTCTAATGAGTATTGAGTATTGCATGCGAATATGTGGCTGAAAGCTGAGTAAATGAATGAGAGCTGATTCAGCTGTCATCAAAAGCCACAGATTCTCACGAGTCTCAGCAGCCACCGGGACTCGTGAACATTTGTGCCTGTTGGTCTGGCTTTCCTTCTTGGCTTTTTACTGCAGATCTGTTTGCAGTGTATCTTGAATGTGTTAACCCATTTAAGCCCAATGCCCTATAGCAGGAGATGGAACGACCATGATAATTCAAGGGTAGTTCCAGTTTACCTTGGCGCCATCAGGCACTACCGTTGAATTATCATGGTCGTTCCATCTTCTGCCACTGGTACACAGTTGTTAGGTGATACAGCCCTAGGGTTAATTAAATGGGTTAAAAAGAAAATGGCGTCCATCTTTTGTGGCTAAATCTCTCAGTCCCAAGTACAGTCATTACACCTCAAAAATGTAGGTACACTGTAGTATGGCCATGGGGTTAAATGTGGTAATTGTAGCCACGCCTACATGGGCAACAGTAGATGGACGGAGGGATTGAAATCAATCAATTCAGAATCTCACATATGCACAATATTTTATTTTTAAATTTTTTTAATTTGAATTGATTTTATTTTTTGATCACTACAATACAAATTTTCTTATCAGGAGTGTAGGAGAAATAAAAAAAAATTCTTTAGAATGCAAAGAAGGAACTTTTTTCATTGCCCTGCTGCTGGTAGGATGTGTTACACTACCACAGCCACACGCAAGGTGTTGTTGATGGAAGACGCAGCCAGACAAGAGTGTTTCCAGAAGAGTCTTTTATTTCTTGGTCATCGTGTGTCTAATAGGTTGGGCACAACCAACCTACTAGCATGGCATACTAAAATGGCGAAAATACCGGAGCTCGATCTCTCGCTTCTCCGCTCTCTCTATCTATCTCGTTCCATTCGTTGTGAGCTCTCCGTCCATCTATCTCGTTCCCTTCGTTGTGAGCTCTCTCCTCTCGTTCCCTTCGTTGTGAGCTCTCCCTATCTGGTGTTTCCCCCCACTATATATACACGTTTTGGAGGGCATCGCCCCTCTGTCTCAATCAGTCAAAGGGGCTATTACTGTCACCCATAATATTCCCCATCTATCATGGTGGTCAGCGTCCCCTGACCCTATCTGTCAAAGGAGCTATTACTGTCGTCCCTAATATCCCACATCTGCTCTGGTGGACAGTGCCCCCTGACCCTAGAGGTCAAAGGAGCCATTACTGTCATCCCCAATATCCCCCATCTGCTTTGGTGAACAGCGCCCTCTGACCCTTAGCTGACCAGGAACCTATTACTGACTCTCATAATTATTCCTTGTCAACAGGAGTCTGTGGGCTCATTATGTATTAATTAGTCCCAGCTCCCAGTTCGCTACTGCCCGCATCGTGACCGCTAAAGTGAGCTTGATGTATTTCCACTCGAAATTATCATTCATTAGTCCCAGCATAGTAGGGCCGGCCACTTGTCAACTTTACGTGAGCTTGTGGTAGCTAAAGTGGACCGTGCCATTACCCTCTCCGTGCTCTGCCCGTGTTACTCAATTATACCCTCGTTATTTTCATATCAAGGGAAATTATAAAATTACCCGACCGTAAAATTGGCCGTATACACTTATAGTGTAACATTCCTCCCAAACCTACCCGAAAAAAAAAAGGAATCTTAATTCACAAGATTCGTTTTTTTTTCATTACATAATATTCAGACCACAAAATCATTTCAAACAATTAAACATGTTATCCATAAAATACATCATTTCGGAATGACCGCTTATTTAAATCGGTCACTCCTTAGAAGCTGGGCCCACGCTACCAGAATTTGCCACTAGCAATGTGTGGTAAGCAACAATTTGCCCCCTGCCACATCGGCTTCGTGGCACACGTTTCAATGTACGCGCAATGTTTTGTACTGACTGACCTGCCATTACTATATATGGAACAGCTCTCACGGCGCGCCCGGTTGAAATATTCAGAGCTGCAGGAGTCCCATATGCATGGGAACTCTCGGACAAGGTTGATCAATTTACTCACTGGAGACGTGCCGCATACGGATACGCAGCTGTTTAGCAGCGGTTTCACATGCGGCGCGTCTCCAATGAATATTACAGTCTCAAAGCCGTCGGCCGTCGCTCAGCTTCTCCGCCATTTTTTCCGGCTCGCCGGAAGATGAAGAAACGGGAAGTGGCGCAAGAACACCGCTGATTGGCTGAGAGGCGGCAACATTGCTCGAGCCTTGCCGGCTACCACAAATGAATAGACTCGGTTTGTATCGGGTCGCAATTTGTGGCGGCAATATTGTAGGCGCCCCTAATTGAGGCGGCAACATTGCCGCCACAAAATTGCGCCCGGCAATAGGTGTTTGTGGTAGCGTGGGCCAAGCTTCTTATTAAAAATTATTATTGTCCGGCGTAATCACGCCAATAAATGTTCACATCAAAATCGTCGACTCAGTTATGTCTTTGCACATGTGTTCGTATTCTTCACGATCCATCCTGGATCCCAACAGCGTTGATCCTTTGTCACCCCAACGACGGGTAAAACTTGACAACGTTCGAGGCGGGGAGTAACTGCACTCCTCCCTCCATCATCGGCGTAGAGTCCTTCGCTCTTGCGACGTCATTCATGTCTGCTGATTGCACAGCCGCCGAAACCAACGTGGGCATCGTGACCTCACGTTCACCCTTCCTGAGTCGTGATAATATGGAGCCAAACCATGCGCTAGTTTTCTTCTTATATCGTATGCACCCTACTCCAACTATGATCACTACAACTGTCCCTACGATAGAACCAATGATGATATGTTTCCATATCGCCCATTCTTGTTTTGGCTTAACGAATCGCATGCTCTGAAGTCGAGCAATTAGATGATCCATTGGCATTTCCTTAATTTCATCTAACTCTTTTGGCAAAGAGATGGGATCGTAGTCTGGTAAAACGCTATGAAATGGTTTCCATAACGTTATATTGGAAAATGCATAGTTTTCCATCCATCCTATCAATTTGTCTTCCACCTGATACTGGCTCTCTTGTTGGTAGTAAGGGGTTAACATCAATCTATCACTAACAGCCGTACATGATTCATTGAGGCGGATTAGCGATAATGGTGGGTTGATTTGTTGGTACGTGACCCCTCTATCGTGACAACTAATACTCATCTTTAGTGGACTATGATTACTAATGACCCATAGCCCATCCATTATATACCGTGCCATAGGTAACACTGTACCCAACTTGACCTTTGTTTGGCAGTGTGTTGCAATTACGTCTGAATTGTTTAAAAACAGCGCCGTAACACAAAACTGATTAATGTTCATAGGATATATTGCACTTCGAATCGCACAGAATCCTATCAAGGGTTTGGAACAAGCTTCAAGTTCAGCTTCCGTAAGGAACGCGAACCGCGTACGTTGCGCGTCTACTGCTATTGTTGTGGATTCTAAGTCATACTGAGCCGTCATTGATTTTGGCGCAGGCCAACCTGAATCTCCAGTTACTAATGGTACTGGTAAATTGTGTACCTTATAAATTTCAAATTTCTCATTAAAATCGAGCAGTGGTATGGGCACGATCACTAAAATTCATGAGTTTTCAAGAATGGTAGTACATGTAAGAAACTGATAAAATTTCCACAACTCTTTCTTTGGATCCCCATGTAGGTGTAGGGGTGACTCTAAATGTAATTCAATCTCCGTTAACAACTTTCGAAGGTTATGCGGAGTAATCGTACTCGGAGCTAAACGTCCAAGAGATAACATATTCAACTGAAGTTGAAGATGTTCAAAATAAATCGTCAGACGTTGTATCATCTGTTTGACTTCTTCGATCACCAAATCGATTTGAAGATAAGTTGAAATAAAGGTTTCTAACTCGTATATCTGCTTCTGCATTTCTTGCGTTACCTTTCTTAATTTCTGATCAAGTTGCGTCACACCTTCCATCAACTGATTAATCGTGTGTCTATTTTCTGAAATCTCAACCCGCGAAGCATTTATTATGGTCAGACTTTCAGCCACCACATGTGCCAATTCTTGTTGATTATCTGCTAACACTTGTACATTTTCTTGCACGGCTCTCAAGTCCGATTCAGAAACAGTACAGAAAAGGAAATTGAGGGCACTACCTACAAACGGAATTAGTGATCTTCTTTTTCTGCCATACAACGTATTGTATTCTGCAAAACTCTCAGTAATTCCATTGTATGTATCCATCACTATCTTTAGTTTCTGACCTAACTGTGCGAAGTTCTTCACAAACTGTTTCCTTTCTTCAAAATAATGCGCAATGATATTCCAAGTGCTGTTGGTAATACCTTGCACGTCTTTATAGAGCTTATTGATCGCATTATGATATGGCAGTAGATCAATAACATAAGTTACCAACCATCGCGATCTCGTCGTGGTAACTTCATCAAGTTTTTGAAATACGACATTGTGATTAATATTTAAACCCTGCGCTAGCCCCAATACTATCAGACTCAAGAAAAACTTCATCTTGTTGTTGTCTGCAACATACAAGATACCACCAGAGACTTGTACCACTGTCTCTGACAAAACCCAAATCATGCTTCATGATTTACACATTACAATAGTCCTCTCTCAGATCCCGTCTGAGAGTCGCATTTCTAATTTGAAGCCTTCTTTGGCAGAAGAGTCAGTATCGCTTCAAAAAGTTCCCTAACCCCATTAGTCTGTAAACTAGGCTGAATCGAACGATTGTCGTCGATCTCCCCATCATCAGAACTGTCTGATGTACCCTGGTTACAACTAACTTTTACTGCTGAGAGAGATCTTTTCTCTCTTGTCTGTAGGCGCTTTCTTAACTCCATTAACGGAACATCCTCCTCGGATGAAGAATTCTCACGCTCTTTTCACACCCCCCTAGTCAGTCTGTCTCGTGCGTTCTCTTGCCCTACTGCATCGTCACTGTCGCTATCGGATGATTCTGGAGCTACAACCTGTGTGGCTTTACGTAATGTTTTCCCCCTGGCTTTTGGAATAGGCCACTCGCTAATCTTGGCTATCCGCAAGTGTTCAGCATGTGAATTGACCTCGGTGCCATCGAGTTGATGCCTCACCCTGAAAGTAACAGGTGACAATTGTTCCACCACTCTATAGTGCGACCTCCACTTACTGTCTAACTTATTGTGTCTATGGTGATTACGAAGGTACACTGGATCACCGACCTTAATCTCGACAGGCTGTACATCTCTATTAGCATACTTAGCCCCTTTCTTCTGTGCTTTCTTAATTCGCCGATACACCTGGGTGAAGGCCTTGTGTTGCTGTTCAAGCGCTATCTTGTGAAAATCTTCACCAGCGTATCTTCTTCGGGGTCTAAGGATGTTATCTAACGGTAGCACTGGATCGCGACCGTACAGTAAAAAGAAAGGAGATTCCTGCGTAGTTTCCGAAACACAAACCCTATAAGCTGCTAGTACCTGGTTAATATGCACGTCCCATGTCGAAAAATCCTCTTGTATCTTTTTGGACAGAATGTCGTTAAAAGTTCTGTGAAAACGTTCGACCTTAGCATTGGACTGTGGATGATAAAGACTGGTCGTGACATGATCTATGTTCAGTTCTGCCAGCGTTTCTGCCATAACCCTATTCACATTCTCAGATCCATTGTCTGATACTATCTGCAATGGACAGCCATGTCTGGGTAGAATTTCTTCTACGAGCAGCTGTACCACTGACTGCGGCGTTTTATCTGGTACAGGGAACGCCTCTACCCAACCTGTCAGATGACAGATGAATGCTATGACATAGCGATTCCCGCTAAGGGAGCGGTCAAACGGACCTGCCAAGTCCAATGACAACTTAGCGAATGGGTATGGAGGAATGTCCCTTTCCTGTACGGGGGCCCTTTTCTTTTGTAACACCCTAGTCTGACAGATGACACACCCACTAACATATTCATACAGTTGTTTGTACATGCTAGGCCAGTAATACTTTCTACTGACTGTGTCATGAGTCTTGTCTATTCCTAAGTGACCATTTTCGTCATGGTACTGTCTGACTACGTACTCTACCAAGTGAGACGGAACATACAATCTGGCTACTGGTTCATCATCAGGATGAGACAAGAAATATAGAACATCCTCTATCAGCATGTACCTCCTATTGACTGTCATGGTTCCTTGTTCACTAATCAATAAGTCCTTTATGCGCACTATTTCAGAATCCTTCTCCTGTTCCTCAATAATATCAAACTCTGGAAGATCAACTTTTTCCAGCTTCTCGTCACACCCTGCCCCTACTGTACAACTAGCGAACTGCTTGGGTGTGAATTGGTTGGAGTTTATGACTCCTATGACAAAAGCATTGTCATTGACCTCTCTGGTTAACTCTACTTCTTCCTCATGCTCTGGCATGTGAGTACCACTCGGCATTCTGGATAGTAAGTCTGCCAAAACATTTTGGGGACCTGGGATATATTCAGTCGTACAATTATATCCCGAAATGCCTAGGGCCCACATCTGCACCTTCTTATTTTGCATTGGTGAATTAAGCAAATACTTAAGAGGCATGTGATCCGTGCGGATGACAAACTCCGCATTATGCAAATAGTGATTTAGCTTTTGAAGCGCATAATGGATCGCAAAAGCCTCTTTCTCTATCGTCGACCATTTTCTTTGGCTGGTACTAAGTTTATGGGATAGAAAATAAATAGGTCTTTCTACCTTTGAGCCTGGGGAAATGTCTGAATCCTCATCGCCTTTTTGCGCGAGACATGCCCCCACGCATGTGTCGCTGGCATCCGTGTAAAGGATGTACGGACGCCGTGTATCTGGATAGGCTAACACTGGTGCTACAGCTAACGTTTCCTTCATCAAATCAAACGCTTTCTGGCATTCCTCTGTCCAACTGAATCTCGCATATTTTCGTGTCAGTGCTATGATTGGTTCAGCCATCTGGGAGAAATTAGGAATCATTTTCCTGTAAAACCCAATCATACCAATGAACGAACGGCACTCTCTGACACAGGTCGGAGCCGCCATAGCCCTAATGACTTTTACCTTTTCCTCATCCGGTTTTATCCCCTGGTTACTAATGACAAACCCTAAGTATTTGGTTTCTTCCTCAAAGAACTGACACTTCTTGAGTTTCAGCTTCAGGTCATGCTGTCTCAATCGATCAAAGACTGTCTGAAGGTGACACAGATGGTCTTCTATTGTTTCTGAGAAGATCAAAATGTCATCGAGATAGGCACAGGAAAAACTTTCTAAACCGGCTAGCACGATATTCATAAGCATCATGAACAATCCCGGTGCTCCAACCAAACCAAAAGGCATTTTCGTGAATTCGAATAATCCCTTGTGGCATGCAAATGCTACTCTATCCCTACTCTCCTGATCCGCCATCTTGACCTGCCAGTACCCCGACTTAAGGTCCAGACTGGTAAAATACTTGGCCTTTCCAAGCAATGACAAAATGTCATCTATCAGCGGTAGTGGGTACGATGTTTTCTTTGTAATCTCATTCAGTTTTCTAAAGTCAACACAAACGTTTCGACCCATCCTTCTTGGATACAATCACTAAACTAAAAGACCATGGAGACTGAGAACGTCTTATCACACCTGCCTGTAACATCTCTTCTAGAGCCTTGTCAACAATCTCTCTATCTTGCAGCGGGGTTCTATACGGTTTTATCCTAATGGGAGGATGATCGCCGGTATCTAGTTTCATCGTGACAGTGTCAGTAGCCCCTAAATCAAGGTCGCTATTCGCGAACAAGTCTTGATTGTTCGTAATGAGCTCTGACACTACACTTTTCATCTTCTCCGGCGCAGTGACTTCCGTCAAGTCGACTGCGGATACCTGCCGATCAACCGACCCTATCTGTACTTCATGTACTTCCTGAACTGTCGTTACCTTCCCCACAACACAACCCCTTCTAACTCTATACGTCTTGTTTGTGTTGTTCACTATCAGTATGGGATACGTCTGGTGATTATTTTGCTTGACTACCGTGCTTGTCACTAATAGTCCCGGTTCTTGTGCTATGAATCCCTTGTCTGTTTCCGAAATCTCTAAGAGTGTCTCTCTTGCAAAATACGGAGCATTCTTCATCCGTACCTGGAGTACTTCTGCCGTCTGAGGTTTTATCACTTTCGTCTTAGTCACTCTGACCAAAGACGAAATGTGGATGTCCTGTTCATAGGGCACATAATCACTCCCGACTCTGAGTTTCTTCAAGTCAAAATAAATCCTCACCCCGTTTTTGTCTAACCAATCATTCCCCAAAATAAAGTTCCTGTTGAGCCCTAATACCACGTAGAACTTATGCTTAAATTTTTGCCCCGCTACCATAAATTCTAATTCTGAACTCCCCAATACTTGTAAAGCTTCTCCACTAACTGACTGTAACGACACATCTCCCTTTCCTAACTTTGGCTTATGACTGAGTTTATCGTAAGCCCCCTTGCTAATCAAAGACACCTCTGCTCCCGTATCGATCAAGCTACGAAATCGTTGCTTCCCAATTTTGAACACTATGCACTTAGGGCTATCCGCTACGTTAATGCTAAACAACTGACTCTTTCTACTTTTCCGGTCCTGCGTAACGGCTTCGTGTGCCGCAGAACCTTCTAGTTTTCCTGCCTCGACGGAAACCTTCTTTGACCTTGTGGCCGCCTGTTTCCGGCCTTTCTACATTCCCGCTGAATGTGACCTCGTTCACCACACTTCCAGCATTGAATCGGGGGACGCATTGTTTGCTGACCAACCGCCCCTATCACTCGGCAATTTCTTGCCTGGTGCCCCACTCTCCCGCATTTAAAACAATTACGGTGACGAGCATGGTCTACTTCCATAGCCTCTTCTCCACCCCTAGCTGTCGTTCTCGGCTGACTAACTGGCCGACTGTTTATCGTGCGTAGCTCAACCCTATGGCGGAGGTTTTCTTCTTGCATGGCCACCTGCACGGCCCTATCTAACGTATTTGAGTTATCCCTCAGGACTTTCATTTTAAGAAAGTCATGCGCCAATCCGTCAACAAAGAAATTGGTTAGTTGCCGTTGTACCACAGCCGCGCCCATCTGACTCGGGAAGGCTTCGCCGGCTAAAGTCATTAGGCGCTCTGCATACAGAGGCACACTTTCCTTCGGGTTTTGTTTCACCCGCTGTAGCAAAGCAAACGCATGATTTTCATCGGCGATTTCGCCGAACCTTACGGTTAGCTGCCTTTTCAATTCATCCCAATCCCCTGCCGCTTCCGTTTGTAAGAATCGATGGATAAAATCACTCACCACCCCCGAGCTTGCTTGATAAGCAATGATGGGGCGCCTGTTGAGGGCTTTCATTAGCACTGCATATTTGTCAATTTCTTTGATCCACTCCCTAAATTTGGTAGGCTTGCCGTCAAACGTTCCTACCATCCGCCCTATACTCTGAGCGTTAATCGCCTGACTCATTTCCTCTACTTTTTCGCCTAAAATCCTAAACACTTCCTCTGCCATTTTTTTTTTTTTTTTTTTTTTAATGTAACAACACAACCCTAGCTAACTGGTCTGGCTCCTCTATAAGACTCAACAAGGGTTAAACGAAAAAGTCACTTACCCCGTGATCCTTTCGGCTGTTGGTCTTGAATGAGTCGCGGACGTCTCGTGGGCTCGAACTCTGTTTTTCTTGACGTGGGCTCGAACTCTGCTTTTCATGAAGTGGGCTCGAACTCTGCTTTTCTTGAAGTGGGCTCGAACTCTGCTCGTCTTGAAGTGGGCTCGAACTCTGCTTTTCTTGACCTGGGCTCGAACTCTTCTCTTCTCTTCGGGTTGCTGGCTTGACTCTTCTCTTCTATTTTCTTGTTGTTGGCTTGACTCTTCTCTTTCTGGTCTGCTCTTCCACCCTTGCGTCGTTGGCTGTCGATTTGGTGCTGATAGTCTAGTTTTCTGTTGCTTCGTTGCTTTGTTTCTTCCCGTTCCGAGATCCTGGTCGTCGCGGCACCAAATAAGAAGATAGGTAGTGTTACGCTACCGCAGCCACACGCAAGGTGTTGTTGATGGAAGACGCAGCCAGACAAGAGTGTTTCCAGAAGAGTCTTTTATTTCTTGGTCATCGTGTGTCTAATAGGTTGGGCACAACCAACCTACTAGCATGGCATACTAAAATGGCGAAAATACCGGAGCTCGATCTCTCGCTTCTCCGCTCTCTCTATCTATCTCGTTCCATTCGTTGTGAGCTCTCCATCCATCTATCTCGTTCCCTTCGTTGTGAGCTCTCTCCTCTCGTTCCCTTCGTTGTGAGCTCTCCCTATCTGGTGTTTCCCCCCACTATATATACACGTTCTGGAGGGCATCGCCCCTCTGTCTCAATCAGTCAAAGGGGCTATTACTGTCACCCATAATATTCCCCATCTATCATGGTGGTCAGCGTCCCCTGACCTTATCTGTCAAAGGAGCTATTACTGTCATCCCTAATATCCCACATCTGCTCTGGTGGACAGTGCCCCCTGACCCTAGAGGTCAAAGGAGCCATTACTGTCATCCCCAATATCCCCCATCTGCTTTGGTGAACAGCGCCCTCTGACCCTTAGCTGACCAGGAACCTATTACTGACTCTCATAATTATTCCTTGTCAACAGGAGTCTGTGTTCCTCACTACTACAGTGGGCTCATTATGTATTAATTAGTCCCAGCTCCCAGTTTGCTACTGCCCGCATCGTGACCGCTAAAGTGAGCTTGATGTATTTCCACTCGAAATTATCATTCATTAGTCCCAGCATAGTAGGGCCGGCCACTTGTCAACTTTACGTGAGCTTGTGGTAGCTAAAGTGGACCATGCCATTACCCTCTCCGTGCTCTGCCCGTGTTACTCAATTATACCCTCGTTATTTTCATATCAAGGGAAATTATAAAATTACCCGACCGTAAAATTGGCTGTATACACTTATAGTGTAACAGATGCCGCTGGGACCCTGGCCTGCCTTTCTGTTTTTTCACACTTGCTAAGTGGCTGTAAAATCTGTACTGTGCTGCCAGTGCCGTTGCCGGAGATAACTTGTCAATATTTTGGGATGTATGTACTTTCAGGTGGTGTTGCCAAATCTGGCCATCATCCGCCTGGGGGTGTATGAAGAAACGGGGAAACTCATCGGCCATCGCATCATGCCTGTTGAGGGCCTCCGACCAGGTACACAATAATTTTGACACATGCCTGAGGTGCTGGCACCAGTTATGAGAGATAGATTGACCATGATAGTCAATAGCTTAACCTCTTCACTGCCAAGTGATATAAATTCTCTTAATTCTTTTGCTGTCGATAGCGACATTTGGCACAATTTCTGCAGGAATCATCATGACAAAGGTCGCAACTGACAGCCAAAGGGTTAAACCATTGCAGATTATCTGCAGTCAGGTTTTGGGGTGGGGGGTGGGGGGGGGGTAGGGGGGGGGGGGTAGGGGGGGGGGGTGTTAGTGCAGTCTCAGAGTTATTTGAATTGTTGGTCCAACAACTGTAACAAAAAATATTTCTTGTCCATTCAGATTATTTCAGAAATTAACACATTTATCTCCGAGTCCCTACAGCAGGAGATGGATTGACCATGATAATTCAAGGTTAGTGCCAGGTGAGCTTGGCGCCTGAAGGTTCATTTGACACTACCCTTGAATTATCATGGTCGATCCATCTCCTGCAGCTGGTACATAGTTGTTAGGTAACACCTCCAAAGTTTGGGAAATGGGACCCTGGGATTAAACAGGTTAATTATGTTATGTTTTTAATCACTGTGAATCTTGTTGTTTGATAAGTTACTTTCACATGTTTCCCAGTCAGCGTCGGTCACCACCCTTGATTGATTTGTTGATTGATTGATGGGTGGATGGAATGTTTGATTGATTGACAGGTTATCGCCACATTCCGCTGCGTAATGAGTGCAACCAGCCCCTGATGCTGGCCACCATCTTCGTCCACATTATCATCGGGGACTACGTGCCTGACCAGCTGCAAGGTGAGCTAGTTAACCCCGCCACTGCCAACAGACAGCAGTAATGTGAAACATGAATGCGAGTTGAGCAAGCAGAGGTACAGATCCTCAAGAACCCCCGCATCTGCAGGGCCTCATGAGGATCTATACCTCTTGCACCTTGAGCTTCTCGCTGTGTTCTTGCAGTGATGGTGTTAACTGTAGGAATTACTCCTAACTCAGAATCAGGTAAAGACCATAGGTAGTGCCTTTGACAGAGAGGATGTCCAAGCAATATGCAGGGACCGATATGCTCTGCAGCTGCTGTCATGGCAGCACGCATCCTTGTAACACTGGTACACTTAAAGCAGGGTCGAATATGCTAAGAATTTTACCTGAAAAAAAACCCCTGAACTACATCTGTGTTTTTTACACGAATTTCAGTCAATGTGCAGTCACTTCAGACGCAAAATTCGTGGTCACTAGCAACGAAGGGGTTAATGTGAATGCTGACATTTTCTGTCATTCTGTTCATAGCCTATGCAGATGCCTTGCTCAACCCCATCGCATACATCTCTCAGCTGGAGAAACACGCACAACAACTGGAGATCTTGACAGAAGACTTTGAGAGCGATGTAAGTGTCCATTTCCATCTGTGCCTCCCACATGCATCACTTAACCTTTTTCCTCATTAACTGGCATATGCCCTCAGCCAGTAAATGCCCATTTCTGTCTGTGTCTCTCCTGTGCATCATTTAGCCTTTCTGCATCAAGTGGTGTATGCCCTCACTCAGTAAATTTTTAGTACCAGAGGGGATAGAGGTACATAGGCCACTCCCTTCAAGCGAAGTGACAAAGGTTCTCATGAGCCCCTCTGGGGCTCGTGAGAATCGTTGCCACTTCGTTATAGGGAGTGCCCTGTGCACTGCCATCTTCACTACTTAGGCCGTTTGGCCTGCAACCTGTGATTGAGGGGTAGGAAATGTGCTGGTCTGTGATTTTGCACCTTGCAGCCTAAAGGCGTGAGATCCAAACGCACAGACTGGTACACAAATGAGAATCATTTGCCTCAAGTTGAGCTGAGAGAAGTCTGCATTTAAATTACATCCTTGAGATGGCATCAGCATATTTTTAGGTAGTATACTGCAGCAGAATTTGCATATTGCCTTAGAGTGAGAGTATAAAGGCAGAATTGGCATATTGAAACAAAATTAGCTTATTAGGACAAATTCGCGGTATCTAGCACATCGTCCTACTGCCATGTCACCTGAAGCTGGTAAGTGAGACATTAGGTGGATGTGAACACAGAATTTTAACCCATTCAGCCCTGACGCACTACAGCAGGAGATGGGTCGACCATGATAATTCAAGGATAGTGCCAGAATAGCTTGGCCCCTTTCGGCGCCAAGCTAATCTGGCACTGCCCTTGAATTATCATGGTCGATCCATCTCCTGCAACAGATGCATAGTCGTTAGATGACGCCTCCAAAATTTGGGAAGTACTGCACCGGGCTGAATGAGTTAAAATGCTTTCTTTGGCAGCTTAGATTTGTGGAGATCAGCCTGCATAAAGCATGGGTAACAGTTTTCAGCCCTGGAAGCTGATTTAGCTTGTTCAAAACCCCAAAAGCTGAATTTCAGCCTTTTTGTTCAGACAGGGCAGCCCTTCAACCAGTCTGTTCCATCTGCTAGAATGATAAATTCTCATGAGCCCCTGCATCTGCAGGGGCTCATGAGAATTTATGTCTCTTGCTGGCCCTGGATCATGGGGCATAGTTAGTCTGTGGACCATTTTCAATCATTTCAATTTCTCGCTCTGTCATCTACGATAGAGCTAATGAAATATCATTTCAATTTTTGTTTCCTGCCACGTCTTTGACTTTAAAACGGGTTTGTCACCTATGTGTACATCCTGTTCTTTTGCAGCACCCAAAAGCAGTAGGTTACTTTACTTTATTCACATTTTATGCTTGTGTTACTATATCGGTTTGAGGTTACCTGATTTACCCTACAATATGTTGATTCTCATTACTTTTTATACTTCTCGTTTCTTGAATGCTGGTTTTTTTGGGTTTTTTTTTTTTTTTTGGGGGGGGGGGTGGGGGGGTGGGGACTGGTTTCTTTTTTTCATATGAATGATGATTCTTCTGAATTTATTTATGTTTGAATGTATTTTGTACATATATGATTTGTAAAATATCAGTTAACTGTTTTTTGCCATGGGTATAAATGCATGTCTTTGTAAACGACTTGTTGATATCATTTTAAGAAAATGTTGGTACCCTCTTTTTGTCTGAATCGTCATCACAGGAAGAGCGTGTATGCATTTTCATTCAATTCATGTCGTGGTTGCCACTTTTTTCCTTCTCGTCACATTTTTTGCTCGGCCAACTTTTTGGGCCCCGTAATGTGTGTGCTGGCCAGTGATTTTCAGCAAGAGGCATATATCTTCATGAGCCCCCGCAATTGTGGGGGCTCACGAGGATTTATACCTCTTGCAGTTGGTTGCTGCACAGTCTTTCTCGACTGTGAAAGGCAGAAAGGTCCAAAATCACAGACCAGCACGCCCGTAGTGGAATCTCAGTTTTCACCAATTTCTGGTCGAAAAGCACTCGTTGGTGACACAGTGTCTGTGTAGATTTCCAGGGAGAAAATTCTTCAAGTCAGAAATAATGAAGAATGAATTCACACTTCTCAATTTCTGTCACGTGGCTGAATAAGCCTCAGCATGCGTGTATTGGGACTGTTAGCCCCCTTTGCTGCCATCCGCTAGAACTTGCATCTGTCAAACCATTGCAGATTTGCTGCTGAATAATCCACATTTACGAGTCCCACCTGATATAAATGAGGCTGGCAAGAGTCATTTGATCCTCATGTGACCCAACGGTCTGTTGGGCTTCATGCGGTTCTATGCCTCTTGCACATGAGGTTTGTCCGCTGTGTTCTGGCAGCTAAGGGGTTAATGACAGAAACATTTGACAGGGGACCAGGCATCTGTTACTGTTTAATGCAAATTTTAATGGTTTACGAGTACACAGAGTTTGTGTTCAGTTGATTTCGCTGATTTCTCTTATCTGTTAACTCTTTGCGTGTCGGCAGCGGTGTTAATCGCGATGATTCCTGTAGGAATTATCGCGACTGAAACCGCTGCTGACACGCAGAGGGTTCAGCTTTTCTAGTTATTTATGTTTTTCGCACAATAAACTGCTCAGTTCTTTTTTTAACGATTTATAATTCCTTCTTTTTTTCCCCTTGGCCTTTGAGGTTTTGGTCTGCAACATTATTTTTTGTTGATTTTCCAGTAATCATCCTTTGATGTTTAAAATTTTGGTCTTTCTCGTAGCCTGCAATTTTCATAGTGTCTTGTTTTTTTTGCTAATTTTGGATTTAGCTGTCATTGGAAAATGGTGTAACAGTTCTGGAGTTTTAGACATTGTCCATGATTGTTGAAGGGTGGTGCCAGAATAGCTTGGCGCCTCTAGGCGCCAACCTGTTCTGGCATCACACTTAAACTGTCATGGTCAAGCCATCTTCAGTTGTATAGTGTGTCATGACTGAATGGGTTATGATGTCCAGTGTAAATCTTTTGGTTAACTTTTCATTGTTTAGAGCCATGCTTTGTGGTTGAACTTGTATGACGCATAGAAATACATAAATGTCTTGTTTTCATTTGAATAGTAATTTTCAGCTTGTTTAAACCTTTGGCTTTGAGTAGCACTTTTTGTCGAGGCGATGCCTTCGTGTATCACCTCGGCAAAGAACGCTGCTGACAGCCAAATAGTTAATGAGATTTGTTTTTCTGTTTTACAGCTTGGTATGAAAAATAGTGTCTATTATTTTAGAGCTTGTTTTCAGCAGTTGTTTGCAGATTTTCTCAGCAGTTTGTTCATTTCTGTAATCAGCGGTTTTTCGTTGTCGTTTGTGTTGTTGGTGTTTGTTTGTGGTTTGTGTTTAAAAATTCACTTGACAATTTCACCATGGGAGAAGTGCTTGTGTGCTGGTCTGTAATTTTGGACTGTGCAGCAGCATGCTTAACCCCTTCACTGAAATCATTTGTAAATTCAGAGATTCCACACACATGGATACAGAATGGTTTCTGCAAGAGGCATAGATCCTCATGAGCCCCCGCAATTGCAGGGGCTCATTAATCTATACCTCTTGCACTTCCCAATTTTCTCTTGGCAGTGAAGGGGTTAAGGTCCAGAATGACAGAAAAGCACATATTTAGTTTGTTAATTCAATGTATGTTGGTTCCCAGAATGAAAAACATGTTGCGAATGTTAGCGCAAATTCCTCTAGGAATCACTTCAACAATATTTATTAGCTTCAGCTTCCATTTCTTCTTATATTGACATTTGTTCGACTTTCTTTGTGATTTATGATCCCATACACTTTGCTTTTTCTCTGTCTGTTCTCATCTCAACCCATTTAACCCCAAGGCTGCATTTCCCAAATTTTGGAGGTGTCACAGTATAGCAGTTGCAGAAGATGGATTGAGGCATGGTCATTCAAGGGCGGTGCTAGATTAGCTTGGCGTCTGATGGCGCCAAGCTATTCTGGCACTACCTTTAAATTACCGATACCTGCTGTAGTGTGTTGGGGCTAAATGGGTTAACCCTTTTTTCTGTTGGTAGTGCTTCTTGTTGAGGTAAATCCTAGAGGAATTGTGTCACATTTCTTCAGGAGTCCCTGTGACAAAAAGAACTACCGACAGTTAAAGGGTTGAAATTGCTGTTGGTAGCTCTGCTTGTCAAGGTGATTCCTGTAGGAATCACCTCAACAAAAAGCGCGCCACCAACAGTGGTAGGGTTAAAGGGTTCTACTGGCAATTGACTTTTTCTGCAATGTTTGTGCTTTCATTTTTCATTTATTGGTGTGGTTCCTTCCTTGTTCTCAGCTTCCAGATGATATGGGAGATGGGACGTCCGATGTAAGTGGGGAATGCCTCAGTGTCTGACATCGGTCTTGCTTTAGTGCCGGCCGTGTGGTCTTGCTCGCAGTTGTGTCATGTTTCGGCCCTGTTGTCTTGACGTACTTCGACCCTGTGGTCTCGTTTCAGTGTGAACATAATGGTCTTGCACGAGTGTGGAGTTTGTCGATGTAGTGTGAATCGTGAAACTCGTGAATGGGCTCTGTTGTTTCCTTGTTAAAAGGCTGAGTCTTATTTCTCATCTCTCAAGTCGTAAAAGGAGTGCTCACTTACTGACCCTGTCATCATGATGAGTACAGACATGAAAGTGTGCATGAAACACACACATCCACAGTTGGCATGCATACAAGAAACTCTGTTCTCTTTGAAACAAGTTTATGAATGTGTGTTAACCTCATGTGCCTGAGGAAGATGGCTTTAAGTCCTTAACCTCTACGGACGGTACTGTTCTGCAGAAAAGACGAATATGAACTACATGTTTTTTTTCTGCTGAATGGTATAGTCTGTAGCAGTCAAACACAAGCACCTGTAAGACATCACGGTTAGTTCCTGGGTAGTGTTGGATAATCTGGCACTGCCCTAGAACTATCAAGTTTGATTCATCTCCTGCGGCTGGCACACAGTTCCTACAGAGGCTTCATGAAGTCATTTTAACCCCTTCACTGCTGGGAAACATGAGGAACACCACCCAGCTGCAAGAGGCAAAGAACCTCATGAGCCCCCGCATTCGCGGGGGCTCATGAGGTTCTTCGCCTCTTGCTGGCCCCATTTATATCCATGTTCCTTGAATTCCAGGGATTATTCCGAGTTGAATTAGCCCTGCTTTCAAAGACGTAACTTTGCGTCCTCAGGCAGTGACAGGGTTAAATAGTTTGACGTAGAGCTTCGTTAGTCATCTACAGCTGCGATGAGAGGAACTCTGCCTCGAGCAGGTTGGTGTCGTTCACAGTAGGAGTGTGAAGTGTGCAGGAAAAGGACTCTTACGAGCTGTTGGAAATAGTCTGGTCCGCATTCACCTCTGTGGGCATGAATCTAGAGCAGTTTCACGCTGGATGACTGTTGGTATTGTCACCCTATAATTGCACTGTGGAGTGGCTCGTTGCGATTCATTGCATTCCTGTTGTGTGTTGTGTGCAGACCGGCGCATATGTATCGTAGCTTGATATTTGTGGAGATACGCATGATCACAGTGTTGCACACAGAACGAGTGATTGTGCATGTATGTTCTTCAGTATTTTGCTAACCCCCGTGTGTGTACAGCCAACGGTACTGTTAACAGCACCAGTGACTGCATGCACAAGGGGGTTAAATTGGGCCCAGGCATACTCTGTAGATTGTATTCACCCTTTGGGATTCGGTAGTGATTTTGGTCGAGGTGAGAGGTTCACGTTTTGTGTGTCGGTAGCGATTTAGGTCGAGGTGATTCCTGCTACCGACACACAAAACGTGAATATAGTGATCAAAGCTACTTTCCTGTTCTAACGGAGCATCATTTTATTAGGGATGGCAGTGTTGAAATGGGGGCAAAGTCGGCATGAGAACCATTTCTTCAATGGGTAAATGAAGTGGTTTGGTTGTTAGCCATGGCCGAGACGAGTTTCAGTGTCGTGTCTTTGAGGTCTGCGTCCCATCTGCACCTTATGGTGCCGCGTGTTGCATGTTACAGTTGTGATTGACAGCATGATCCTGTTGATGATGTTCTATGTACATGTATATCTTTATGCTCGGCCTGCAGAATGATGCATGAAAAACTGTCAGCCTGGTGGTCTGTGTGTGTTCATGTGTGCGTGTATGTGTTTGAAACAGCTGCATATTGTGAAAAAGTCTCTCTGTCTTGTAACAAAGGCATATACGTGTGTATGAGCATGTGTATGGGACAACTTTGTGATCAGTTCACTTGAAGACCCTGGCACTGAAATCTAAATCTTTATTAACGCTTTGCCTACAGATGGTGGCTTCAGCCGCCATGAGATTAATTCCCCTTAACTCCTTATGCCCTGAGGACGAAATTGTCAAATTTGTGTAGATATCCTCTGATGTCTATATCACAGTTCTGGAGATAGATCGACCATGATATTTCAAGGTTGGTGTCAGAATAGCTTGGCGCCTAGAGGAGGCGCCAAGCTATTCTGACACCAACCTTGAAATATGGTCGATCCACATCCTGTCGTAGTCTTTCAGGGCTTTATGGGTTAAACACTATCAGGGAGATCCGTCCAGCCAAGGTTTGCATGCAGTGCACTTGCTTGGCTATTTTTAGCGCAGAACATGTCGTCATTACTTGGCATGTGCACAGGACCTGGAAATTAACTCTGCACAAAATTGCTTAGAGGCAGAGTACGTTATACAGAAAGCTATCTAGTAGTCAAAGGGTTACCTCATTCGTGGCCAGCTGCATCTAGATGCGCGGCTTATGCCGCACATCCGGATGCGGCTGGCTGCGAATCGGTTGAGCAATGTTTTGTTGTGAGTCTCTCCAGAAAATGCACTTTATTGAGACTAAACACAGTTGGTTTAATTTTAAACATTTTAAGGTTGTAATTTGACAAAAGGTTATGTTTATTCTTCTCATTTTCATTCACTAACACTTTGGCTATCGGTAGCGTTTTTTGTTTTATTTATTTTGGCGATAATTCCCGCAGGAATCATCATGACAAAATGTGTTACCGTAAGCCAAAGAGTTAACAATTTATCTATTTGTGTTCATAGCTTTGAGGGGTTACATCTTGATAACATCGTCTGTATTCTGTCATCAGTTTTAAGGCCTGTAAGGCATGAATTAATTCGCTAGTGTGAATTCATATTGATTTTAAAATAGATGTGTGGGTAGGGTTGGCAGACAACAAAACAAATCTGTAAATTCAAAATCTAGCTTACAGAAATTTCTGTATTTGCTTCATTGAACCTTTCTTACACTAGTAGAAAAAATGGAATTTTCGTTTTTAAACTAGTTTGCAGGAGAACCTGAAAATGCTGGTTTTCATCCGATTGTAGAATTTGATGAGAAAGATGGTGATAAGTCGTCCATCAGTTTCCAAACTGATCATCCACTGTGCGTTTTCAGATTCAGCATGTCATATGCAATAAGAAAACGAAAACAAACAAAAAACGTGAGGATCAAAAACATTGGCTGTTGGTAGCACTTTTTGTCATGATGATTCCTGCCATGATTCCAGCAGGAATCATCATGACAAAAAGTGCTATCAACAGCTAAGGGGTTAACAAAAACTAAACAGTTTACTTTTTGGTCCGTGTGTTTTTCTGAAGTTCATTTCTTTCTTGATCAGTTATTTCTGTAAAAAGCTGCAACGTACGTTCTGATTCAACAGACGGAGCAAGAGAAGGGGGACGAAGCGGATGGTCTGCCCAATGTGGCCGTGAAGGAAATGAGTGACAAGATGCAGCAGCGTCAGAACTCGGTCACCTCTCGCTCCAACCGCGTCGACATGAGTCCCACCGTCGAGTCCAAGCCCCTGTCATCCAAACCGTCGCTGTCAAGGATGATGTCGTCGGGCCATGTTGGGGTCAGCAAGCAGGAGAGCGTGCATTCCACGTCCAGCCAGGCTAGCAGCGGATCGGGTAAATTTTTGTTCTTTTTTCTTTTGAGGGAAAATAGACGATTTCCGGAAATCAGAAGTCGGTCGAAAACTGCACGTCTTTTGACACAGACAGGGGATTTAAAGCTCGGGCAAACGTGTGTCTCATGTTTGTCTGGGCTTTTAACCCATTTAGCTCCAACACCCTACTGCAAGGGATCGATTGACCATGATAATTCAAGGGTAGTGCCAGATAGGCTTGGCTCCTGAAGGCGCCAAGCTAATCTGGCACTACCCTTGAATTGGGATGGATCGACCATGATAATTCAAGGGTAGTGCCAGATAAGCTTGGCGCCTGAAGGCGCCAAGCTAATCTGGCACTACCCTTGAATTATCATGGTTGATCCATCTTCTGCAACTGGCACATAGTCGTTAGGTGACACCTCCAGAATTTGGAAAATATGGCCGTTTGGTTAGATGGGCTAATCCACTCTTTGCATCAAAGGGCACGCAGTTTTTGACCTGCGTCTGATTTCTGAACAGCCTCTGTTAAGGTTGCATCTCTAGGGGAAGGTATGTTACTACTCGAGCAGCGCCACTCGACCGTATCATTTTATATATTATTTCTTTAATTTTGACTTTGACATTTCAAGGAAAACAGTGGAAAATTGAACTACAAGCTACCCTCTCAGCTACAAGTGGGGGTTCATTTGGTTTACGGAATGTTTTAGGCTACCCCCTCAGCTACAAGTGGGGGTTCATTTGGTTTACGGAATGTTTTAGGTTACCCCCTAACTACAAGTGGGGGTTTATTTGGTTTACAGAATGTTTTAGGCTACCCCCTCAGCTACAAGTGGGGGGTTCATTTGGTTTACGGAATGTTTTAGGGTATCCTCTCAGCTACAAGTGGGGTTTCATTTAATTTACGGAATATTTTAGGGCATGTTGCAAGCATGACTGTGTTTCATGTATGCATTTTGAGTTTTTATTCAGTTTTAGCGCTTGAGCATTTTCCTCTTTCCTTATTCAATCGTAGTGCAAAGCAAGTAGCACACCACAATTGTACAAGTTTTGAATGTTTAACCCATTTAGCCCTGACGTACAACTGCAGGAGATGAATCCACCATGATAATTCAAGGGTTGTACCAGATTAGCTTGGCGCCTGATGGCACCTTTATGCAAATCCCGCAGAGCTTATAGAAATAAGACCAATCTGAATAACAAACCTTTAATAATAATAATAATAATAATAATAAAAATAAAGAGGAATTATAAGGCGCCTATACATGGTAAGATTTACCATTCTATTCCCTATAAAGGTCAGTCAGCGTGTTTAAAATTGACGATTTCTGGAAATCAGAAGTAGATGCATGTGTTTCAACACCAAAAAAATTAAATAAAAAAAAAAGAAAAACAAAACAAAAGTGAATCCAAAGGATTAAAATCCCAAACACGTCATATCTCATGTTTGTCTAGACTTTTAATTTGCTGTTTTCATTGAAACGTGCAATTCTGACCAACTTCTGATTTCCAGACAACGTCTACTTGCCTGACTTTCTGACACAGTGTCAGTAGAGCTGTGACACTGACAACTAGTTTTGAGAGCTGACGCATGGATTGATCGTAGATTGTTGTGGTGTTTTCCCTGTCAAATTTAGGCAAATTCCTGAGGTTGTCTGAAGCCAACCTGCAGTTGTTGTTGTGTGAGTAGATTGAGACTCTGAATTACAGAGACGGGTGTATTTTATTATCGGTACGATAACAGCTTTTTGTCACTGGGTTAACTAAAATCTGTAGCCATGGCTTAATTTGCCTGCAGGCTGTCAGAGTCTGTGTGATTCTACATGCATATATATTTCCTGTTTGTGTTCCTTTATTGTTGTGTACTGTCAAGCAAAGAAAGTGTGGCATATTGTCGTCCGAAAAAATGAAGTATTTCCAATGATAGCAACAGTCTTGCAAAGTGGTGTCAGTAAGAGGCATAGATCTACATGAGCCCTCGCATTCGCGTTGGCTCGTGAGGATCTATGTCTCTTGCAGTTGGGCTGTGTTCACCTTTTCTCGGCATTGAAGTTATTCAGACCAATACATTGACCACACACGCAAAAAAACATTCAACAGCTTTGGAAATCCTCACAAGTACTCATGTATTTCATTCCAGCGAAGTCACATTTCTTTTGCTTGTCAGTATATATTAACCCCTTCACTGCCAGTGGACGTAGATTTTGTGTTTTGAAATGTGAATTTCAACAGCAAAGATCCCAAACTGTGAAACAGCAACATCAAAATGAAATTAAAAAAGAAATAATGGATGTATCTAGATAAAGTGGTTTCATCAAGAGGCATAGATCCTCATAAGCCCCAGTGACTGCGGGGGCTTATTAGGATCTATGCCTCTTGCATTTGGGTTGCCGCATGTTGTTTTTTCCTAGCAATGAAGGGGTTAAACAGCGAATCCCCTGCCACCCGCCACCCCCACCTCCACTACCAACCCAATCACTACCGGAGTACTTGGCTGATGAAAAGACTCTGACAGCCAGTGTGGTGACATACTAATCACAGTCTTCAGACTAATTTTCTATAGACAGTTTTTATACCAAACAAGCCCCTTCAAGGAATCTATTGCTGTACATAGAGGCTTCTTCCAATACTTTTTCCATTGTTTCTTTGTTTACTGTCTGATTTTTTTTCTACTGGTCATCTAACTGACAGAATTCCTAACCCAATCACCTGCTCTGGGTTAATTCACATTAACTCTTTCTACCCCAGACACACCACAGCAAGATAAGGATCGACCATGATAGTTCAAGGGTGATGCCAGAATAGCTTGGCGCCTATTGGCGCCAAGCTATTCTGGCATCACCCTTGAACTATCATGGTCGATCTGTGTCCTGCACTGCAATGCAGTCTTCAGAGGACAACGGCAACATTTGGGGGATTTCGGTCTTGGGGTAGAATGAGTTAATTAATTCACTGTTCACCTCCTTGTTAAACCATTTGCTGTCGGTAGCGCTTTTTGTCGCTATGATTCCTGTGGAAATCTTCGCGACTAAAAGCGCTGCTGAATGCCAAAGGGTTAACCGTGTTTTTCAGCCTCCTAATCAGTATATACCCAGGTACCACCTTTACCTTCGGCCTCTTTGTGGTTTGGGGTACTGATTTGGTGTAAGTGCAATTAAATCGCTCGGCCAAACTATGCTGTTGCTGTCATTCTGTGTAAATTAACATATAGAAAACATCATTAAACGCTAGGCAGCTACGCAGCCAACTAGGCACTTAGTCGTGTGTTCTGTAAACATGTGAAGTTCTTAAGCGAGTTGCATTTTACAGTGCAGAGTGAAAACTAACCATGTGTTCCATCTCCCCAAACTCCCCCCCACCCCCCTTTTTTTTTGTTAGACGCACTCCTTAATATCTAACACGAAGGCTTCTTGACTGTACTTCAAAAAGTTGTCATGTGCGCATGCGCTCTAGCTCACACATGCACGCACATCATGTGCACATATATATGCATTGCAAAGAGGGGACTGTTTGCAAAACTTGTATGAATAAAATAAGGACAGAAGCATTCTTATGTTCAAGGGATTTTTTTTTTCTCCATCCATCTGCTCATAACACATGTTTTCTCTTTTGAGTGTTGCACACATTGTTTTTTTTTTAATTACAAATGGTGCGTTCTAAACTATTTATACACTTTTGAAAAAAATAAATATTTTTACTTTATTTTTAACTCATTCAGCCCGAAGCACATATTTCCCAAATTTTGGAGGCGCCACCTAACGACTATGCACCTGTTGCTGGAGATGGGTCGACCATGATAATTCAAGGGTAGTGCCAGATTAGCTTGGCGCCGACAGGCGCCAAGCTAATCTGGCACTATCCTTGAATTATCATGGTCGACCCATCTTTTGCTGTAGTGCGTCAGGGATAAATGGGTTAATCTTTATATTTCAAAATGTTTTTCTGTCTGTCTTGATGATACATTGACTCCTTTTGTTGAGATGTTTAAAATATAACATACTTCGTTTGTTTATCAAACGGTAGGAATCATCAGTTGCTATATCATCATCATCATCAGTCCCTTGCCCGAACTGGGCGTTGGGGGGACTGAAAGGCAGCAGCAACAGACAGTGCTCTCCACTGAGTTCTATTTTGGGCGGTGGCAAGCAAGTCTGGCATCTCGAGTTCGGTCCATTCTTTTATGTTTGCGACCCAACTCTTTCTCTGACGACCTCGCCGACGACTTCCTTCGAGAGTGCCTTGGAGGATAGTCTTGGACAAGGTGTTGTGTCGGGTCACGTGGCCAAACCAAGCAAGCTTGCGCCGTTTCACGGTTGCCAGAAGGGGTTCATGTGGGCCCACCAGGGAAGTGACGATGCTCCGTACATATTCGTTGGTCTTGTGCTCGCGGTACGAGATGCGGAGCAACTTCCTCAGGCACTTGTTCTCAAAGGCCTGGATTTTCTTTTCTGAGTCTGCAAGCAGTGTCCAAGTCTCACAGCCGTAGAGTAGAATAGACACTACGAGGGACTTGTAAAGCCTGTACTTGATGGTGAAGCTGATGGAGTTACTTCGCCATATCCTGTCCAGCCTGGCCATTGCGGATGTTGCTGTACCTATCCTGATACGGATCTCTGCTATGCAACTACCGTCTTTGGACAGGGTGGCTCCCAAGTACTTGAAGCTATTGACCTCTTCTAGCTTCTGGCCATTCATGTGAATGTTGCTGCTGCTGTCGCTTGTGGTGTTGATCATCACTTTGCTTTTATCCGTACTGATCTCCATGCCATAAGACCCTGCGCTACTTGAAAGTTTGTCTGTCAGGTTTTGGAGCTCACTATTGCTGCCTGCCATGAGGTCAATGTCGTCTGCGAATCGAAGATTGCACAGGGATCTGCCACCAATAGAGATTGAAGTATGGTGGTCGTGGAGGGTTTCCTGCATGATCTTCTCCAGGAATATGTTGAAAAGGACAGGAGAGAGCAGGCATCCTTGACGGACACCGATCGTCGTCCTGAAGAACTCGCCTGACTGATTGTTAAGTAGAACCGCGCTGCAGGCGTTCTTGTAAAGCGCTTCTATCATTTGGATCAGTCCCTCCTCTATGTTGAACGATCTCATGACTTGCCAGAGTCCGTCGTGCCAGACGCGATCAAATGCTTTCCTGAAATCAATGAAGTTGTGGTAGAGTTCGCGCTGATGCTGCAGATGTTTCTCGATCAGGACGCGGCAGTTGAAAATCTGCTCTACAGTGCTTCTTCCAACTCTGAAGCCAGCCTGTTCTTCTGCCAGCAGTTCCTCGGCGAAAGTTTTGAGGCGGTTGAGAATGATTCTAAGCATTACTTTGCTAGGGTGACTTATCAGACTGATAGTTCTGTAGTTCTGGCACTGTTTCAGGTTTCCTTTCTTGGGGAGCGGGATCACTAGAGACTGTGTCCATTCTACTGGCCATTTCTTTTGCTCCCAGATCTTTTGACAGAGTGTAGTGAGGACCTTCGTTGTTACTTCTCCTCCATGTTTCACGTTGTCTACACCTGGAGACTTTCCTCCCTTCAGGCCGCGTACGGCTGCTTCCACCTCTTCAGCTAACACTGGCAGGTCTTCAGCCTTCCTGGCCCCAGCCTGGTTGTTTTGGAGGATGCTGGTGTCTGGCTCAGCCTTGTAGTTATACAAGTCTCGGCAGTATTCAGTCCATCTGTTTAGTACAGCAGTGTTTTCCGTAAGGAGTTGGCCGCTGCTGTCTTCGATGACTGTGGCTGTTCGCTGTTGAGTCTTGGTGAGGGTCCTTAGCGTTTCATAAGCCTTCTTGCTGTTGCCGTTTGCCATGCCCTCTTCCACGCTACAACACTGATCTTCAATCCAATCTTCTTTGGCTTCTTTCATCCTCTTCCTGATCTTCTTGTTGACAAGTCTGTACTTGTTTGCTGATGTGAGGTCTTGGCCTCTCTTTTTCTTCCAGGCTCTCCTCTCATCACAGAGATCGAGGATGTCATCGGTGACCCAGGGCTGTTTGCGCTTCCTCTGCTTCCCCAGCACTTCTTCTGCTGTAGAAAGTAACACCTCTTAAATATTTCCAGCAAGGGTGTCTACGTCACAGTCCAAAGTAGCCAAGGCTGCAAATCTGCCTCCCACCTGGGCTTGGAAGAGCTCTTCTACTTCCGGGTCTTTTAGCTTCTGGAGGTCGAATCTGATGCGAGGGCTCTTGCTATCTCGTTTCAATGCCAGCTTCAACTTGAGGCTAGTAAGGACGAGGTTGTGGTCGCTGCCAATATCAGCGCCAGGAAAGGACCTCGTTTGTGCTTTGTTAATGCTGGATTTGAATCGTCGAGGCAGCAAGATGAAGTCAATCTGGTTATGGACCAGGCCTCCTGGCGATTGCCATGTCACTGTTCTTGACTTCTTGTGTGGATGGAGGGTATTAGCAACGGTGAGACGGTGACTCTGCGCGAACTCTAAAAGTCGCAGGCCTCTGTCGTTTGTTTCTCCAAGGCCAAACTTGCCAGCTGTTCCTGCCCATTGTTGGTAGGCATCAGGGCCGATCTTTGCATTCCAGTCACCGAGGACAGTCAGAATGTCTTTCTTAGGTGTTTTCTTGATGATGTTGTCCAGTTGTTTGTAAAATTCTTCTAATTCTTCATCATCATGATCTGCTGTTGGAGCGTATACTTGAATGATAGTGATGTTGTGCGGTCGGGCGGAGATGCGGATGGAGATTAGTCTGCTTGACACGGGGGTGCAGCTGATGACAGTTCCAGCCACCTCTTTCCTTACGATAAAAGCTATGCCATGTTCGTGCTTGGTTTCTTTTCCACTGAACCAGATTTTATGGCCTTCATCTGTTGTTGTTTCTCCGAAGCCTGTCCATCGAACTTCTGCAAGTCCTACAATGTCCCAGCGATAGCGCTTCAACTCGTGGGTGAGTTCCTTCACTTTGCCGCACTGGTAGAGTGTGCGAACGTTCCAAGTTCCGATAGTTATTCCTTGCGTGGGCAGCTTGATGGTGGGTTTGGTTCCAGTAACACACTTGTCGCCCCCACCCTGGAGACCTCCAATGGGGTGCGCGGTCGTTGGTGATCCGGCCCCGACCGATCCGGCATGTTATTCTTATTCTGTTGCTTGTCCATCAGTCCTTTCAATGGGCTTAGGCGAACTTGGCGGCGCCCGTCTCCTCTCCAAGTATTTCAACTGACTGAGAGACGCGTCAGCCCCTCACAACGTTTCGCCCGCCAGCAGAAGCGGTTACCGGGGTGTGGCTAGGTAAAGGACCTGGACGCGTCTCTCAGTCAGTTGAAATACTTGGAGAGGAGACGGGCGCCGCAGTTGCTATAATTATTCATTTATTTCCTTTTTGTTCATTTTTCAAAAACCTTGTTTCCATCAAAATTCAGTCAATACGAGACTAGCTCGACAGGTCAGATACACAGCCTTGCCCTTTTGACCCGCTTTTCATAGGCACTGCCTTAACAGCTTTCAAACCTATATCCGTTTCCGATGTTGCCAGCATAGTCAAGAAAATGAACATCACCACTTGCAAGCTCCACACCATTCTTTCGTCCTTGTTCTCCACCTTTCTCACTCACCTCCTTCCTTCCATCACTGACATCGTCAGTACTGCACACACCACTGTAACTTCCCCTGGAGCAAAACGTCTTCAAGCCCACTGCGGCCCTCTTGGGCCTGAGGACCTTTGCGGAGTGGGTGTCTCACTTTCCTCAAAACTGCTTATTGTCTGCCCTCTTCAGAAAAAAAACGTAACCTCAAGGCCGATGCCTTCAAATGCTGTCACCCAGTCTCAAGGCTTACTCTTTATTTCCAGTCCTGTCCTCAGGCGCCAAGCTATGCTGCCACCACTCTTGAACTATCATAGCCAAAATATTTCAAGCAATAGTGTATCAGGATGAAAATGGTTAAAAGGTGAAAAAAACAGAAGTGCCCATCGCCATCACTGGACTCTACCTCGAGCAAAACACTCTGTCTGTACCACTCTCGCCCTGTGTTAAAAACCTGGGCGTGACTTTAGACGGTACTTTCTCCATGCAGAAATTTTTAAGTCAGACATTTCAGTCTTGCCACTACCATCTCTGTCGCATCTCCATCAGAAAATATCTGTCCTCCGAAGTCGTTGCCAAACTCATCTCTTCTTTTATCAGCGTCTGCCTAGATTACAGGCACATTTCCTAGTCATGTGCTTAACCCATTACACCCTGAGGCTAATTTTTTAAAAAAAATTGTGTATTCTCTAGCTGTGAAGGCTTCATTACAGATCTGGAGATAGATCAACCGTTCTAGTTCAAGTGTAGTGTCAGAATAGCTTGGCGCCTCAGGTGGCAAGCTATTCTGCCACAACCCTTGAATTATCACAGTCAAATTTGTTTCAGACAGTGGGTGTATCCGGATGAAAAGGGTTAAAAAGGTCGGACCACATCAGTTCAGTACAAGATCTGCTCTGTGGGCTACACGTGCATACACCACTCTGCCCCTCCATACCTCCCTGAGCTGCTTCTACTTCACGCACCATCCAGATCCCTCCGCTCCTCCTCCGATCCGCTCACACTGAAAGCTCCCGGCACTAAACTCTCCTCTGTAGGCTCAGGCGCATTTTCCCACGCTGGGCCGTCACGTGGAACGCCATTCCTCATTCCCAGAGGCAGTCTCCCATCTTTCCTAGCTTTTAACCTATTTAACCCCATGGCCGCATTTCCCAGATTTTAGAAGTGTTACCTAACGGCCACATAAAAATTCTATTAGATGGATTGACCATGCTAATTCAAGGGTAGTGCCAGATTAGCTTGGCGCCTTCAGGCACCAAGCTAATATGGCACTACCCTTGAATTAGCATGGTCAATCCATCTCCTGCTGGAGGGCTAAGTGGGTGAAGTGCAGTCTTAAAACGTACCCTTTCCCCAAAGCTCAGGGGTCTGTCTAGTCCATCTATCATTTAACAATACAATACAACAGTACAATACAATACAATGGAGAAACCAAGGGAGAAAAAAGACCTGCTTAGAAAAGAAGGTTACAACATAATTGGGTTGTCCTCTACATTTTACATGCTTGGCAGTTATAATCACCATTTTGTTCTGGATTGAATACAATACAGTACTATACAGTACAGTGCATTGTCTACATGAGATTGTCTTTGGTTTCACACATAAAATATAACAAAGATAATTCTAGGTTTGCTGACTAATAGTTTTTCGCTGATCTTCGTCCTCACTTTCTTTTTTAATTATTATTGTTCCTCCTTAGGCCCCTGAGTTGTGTTTTGGTGTCCCTTTTATTGTCTCTGTTTTTAAGTGCTTAGAAGCAGCGTGATTATGAAAAACAGGGGCAGACTGTCAAGTATCGTCGGAACATCTGGGAAGATCATTGGTGTAGGACAGTACCCATTAAATGATCTGTACCATAGGGCTGTCTGAAGGAAAGCTGCTAGCATTGGTAGTGATCCTCGTCACCCTGTATTTGATCAGTTTCAAATGCTATCATCAGGCAGACGTTTCAACATGCCACTTGCCAAAAAAGAATGTTTTTAAGAAGTCTTTTATTCCAACGGCTGTCTCGATTTTGAACTCTTGTTTATAACGCCATGATATGTGTGATCTACTTAACATTACCTCCCATCTTGTGATAGATTGCTTGTGATAGATTGCCTGTGATAGATTGCTGCAATGACAGTTTTAATGGAATGTTCTTATAGTGTTTATTTGTGTCTTGTTTTGTTGTTTATGACGAGCCAAAAGGCAAATTTCCGTTGTGCTTTGACTCGAACTGACAATAAAGTTGTATTGTATTGTATTGTATTAAAATTCGGTAACAACTCTATATAAATGCTATTATTATTATTATTGTTATCAGTAGTCTCACATCTCTTCATTATATTAGATGTGTAGTATACCTTTTGTTGTTTTTGAGTGTGTGTGAACAAGCTGTTTCATTCTGTTGTAATGATTCCTGTAAGAATTGTTGTGACAAAAAAGTGGTATTGTCCATTTGAGCAAAGCCTTTATGTGTTGTTTTTTTTCAGATAACTTTTGAACTTGACATATTTCAGGACAACACTAAGAACAAAAAGATCAGGCTCATGAACATCTATGCCTCTATTCACCCCCACTGTATTTTAACACATTACATCCTGAGGCTGATTTAAAAAAAAAAAGTGCTTATTGTCCTATGAAGGCTACATTACAGATTACAAGATAGATCAACCATGTTAGTTCAAGGGTAGCGCCAGAATAGCTTGGCGCCTGAGGCACCAAGCTATTCTGGCGCCACCCTTGAACTATCATAGTCAAATTTATTTCAAGCAATAGTGTATCAGGATGAAAAGGGTTAAGTGGAAGACATCATAGTGTTTTGAGTCTATGGATTTTGGTGTCATCTGTACAGGCAGCAACAATCCACTGAACCGTGGACAGTCAGGAATTCTGTCTGAAGGCAGCGCCAATTCTTTTGCGCAAAACTCCAAACTGAACGGTAAGCATGGGTAGCGTATTATACATTTGATGTCGCTCATAGCAAAGGTGGATATAAGAAATCACTTAACAGCAACGCTTACTGTTTTCTGTGTGAAATCATTCTCCATGTCTGTAACAAACTTCAGGGTCATAACATGACATTTTGTTTTCTCCCTAGAGTTATACATGTATTTATTTGTCTGTGGTTGGACATTGCTTTTAGATGCACACACACACACACACACACACACACACACACACACACACACACCACACACACACACACACACACACACACACACACACACACACACACCCCTCCCCCCCTCCCCCCCCTCTCCTCCCCCCCCCTCCCCCCACCTCCACCCACCCCCACCGCCCCACCCCCCACCCCCTTACTCCCACCCTCTGACGGAGGTTGTGTTTTTGCAGTCTTCGTTAATTCAAGGCCAAAAATCCTTGATGTCCCAGGAACATGGATTCAAAGTGGCGTTAGCAAGAGGCATGGATCCTTGAGCCCCCACAACTGCGGGGGCTCATGAGGATCTATTCCTCTGGCAGCTGGGTGGTTTTCAAATTTTCTCGGCACTCAACAGGTTAACCCATGTAGATCTCACACGACTCAGCACAAGAGATCAGCCATAATAGTTCACGGATGATGCCCAAATAATTGTAGTGTTTGATAATTGACCCTTTTGCTGTTGTTAGCAGGGGGAGGGGGGGGGGGGTTCAGGTGATTCCTGCAGAGAAGACCCCCCCCCCCCCCTAAAAAAAAGAAAAGAAAAAAGAAAAAAAAAAATTAGAAAAGACAGTTACAACACAATCATGTGATTCTGCACAACAGCCAAAGGGTCAACCCCTGAGTGCGTGCAGTCATGGTTAACCCTTATCATTTGGAATACACCAGTGTGTGAAGTAAGTTTGACTAAAATAGTTAAAGGGTAGTGCCAGAATAGCTTGGCGCCTCTAGGTGCCAAGTTATTCTGGCACCACCCTTGGACTAAAGCCATTGGTCTATATCCTAGTGCCAGCATAGCTTGGCGCCTCTAGGCGCCAAGCTATTCTGGCACCACCCTTGAACTAAAGCCATTGGTCTATATCCTTATCAGTAAGTACTATAAGGTAGCTTGCATATGGCAGTGTACAAGTTTGAAGCTTTTAGCCTCAGTATGATATGGGTTAATGTTTATGGTATAGCATGGCAGAGGGTGATAAATTGATTTTCTGGTTGTGTGGAAGACCCTGCAATCCTGAAGCCCACCCCAGTGGAGGAGCTGAAGACATGCAAGGCCTACCAGAAGGCCGTCGCTAAGAGAGACAAGGAACTGGAGACGATGCGACGAAAACATGAGAAGGTAAGTGCATGTCATCAGAAAATAAGGGACCAAAATCAAGTCAGATAAACAGAAAGCCTCGGTATCACGCGCTCCATGATGCCGCGGTACCTGATCTAACGTGCACGGGTCTCTGGCTCTCACTGTGGTGCCACGTGAGCAAAGGGTCATCGGGTCGATGTCAGCCTTAGCTGGCCTGCGCATGGGCCAGCCAGCTAAGGCTGACATCGGTCCGAGGACTTTTTGCTTATCAAGTGGCTTTTCTTCTCAAGTCTATTGTAAATTCTGCACGCAAGAATGCGATCATGATTTATGCAGTATGGTTTTATGGCTCCAGGATTTCGCGATATACTGAGGCTGGCCTGTCTAGACGCAGGGATTATTCAGAATCAGGTCAGAGAGATGACACAGTCTGTAAGGTCGCTCGTCCAATCGAGTACCGTTGGCTTTGTGTGCAAATGGGTTTAAGTTTCCCTATACTTTTGCCTCTGGGTCTTTCAGCTTCTCTGAGAAGCTGAAAGGCCCAGAGGTAGCGGAAGCCTTCCAGGCAAAGATAGGCGGAAGACATGGATGTGGACACACTGATCGACACATTTAACACTGCTGTAACTCAAACAGCCAGTGAGATCCTTGGCAAACATCGACAAGCAAAGAAACCTTGGGTTACAGCTGACATCTTTGCTCTATGTGACAAGCGTCGAGAATTACAGAAAAAGAAATCAGAGGTAGAAGGAGCTAAACAATACAGGGAAATTAACCAGGATATCGAGAAAAGCATGAAAAATGCAAAGAATAAGTGGATTGAAGATCAGTGTAAACACGTAGAAGAAAATCTGAACAAAAATAATAGCAAAAAAGCATACCAGCTGGTGAAAGACCTGACCAGTGTAAAACAAGGACGCTCCTCGATCATTCAAGATAGTGAAGGGAACTGTCTTACGGAAGACCAAGACATACTGAAGAGATGGACAGAGTACTGCTCAGATTTGTACAACCACCGAGCTACAAGGGGGACCCAGGCATACTTGTCAACCCACCCGTGACCAACAATGGCAACTGTCCCATCCTCCGAGAAGAAGTAGAGGCTGCAGTGAAGTCGCTGAAAAAAGGGAAGGCAGCAGGAGCAGACAACATCCCTGCAGAGCTAGTCCAAGAAGGGGGAAAAGACAAGATAAGCGCCTTACTAACAATCTGCAATAAGATCTGGCAGTCAGGGGATTGGCCCACACCATGGACCCAATCACTTATAATAACTCTCCCCCAAAAAGGCAACTTACATCACACTATCACAATTATCGCACTATCAGTCTTATATGCCACCCAAGCAAAGTCATGTTAACTCTTTCCCTATGTATCCCTTCCGGTTTAGTGTTAGCCCAAACAAACCCTTAGCCATCGAAACACTTACGTTATAGCGTTGTGCTCGATGCCGTCTATAGATGAGTCACTAGTATTCTAGCGTTGTGTTTGTACAAAAATCGCCTGAAGCACAGCTATCGGTCTAAGGGAAGCAACCACTATAATATGTTTCACCAACCATTTCTAAGTTATCTGAAAGTGAATGCCCTTGTTCCGAACAAGGCCAAAGTAGCCGACAACATGCCTTGGATCGTCTCCTACGATAAGCTTATTCGATCCTCATGAGCGCGGTTTCAACAGTGATGTTTAGCTCATAATATTGTGATTCAAGAAGAGACAGTTCTCTTGTGTGATTTCTTTGCTTGTGGAATACATTTTTTTCCTCGCGCTGGGACCATACGGCGTTGAGGCGCGTCCCCTGGGTGGTGGATAGGGGGTCCCTCGTGAGAGGGGTGCACCGAATGAAATAAGGTGCCGTGAACCAACATGGTCTAAGGGAAGGTGACCCCGACAGAAAACCCCTGGTCCTCCTAGTAAGGGGGTTGGGCGTGGGGGTAGCTTCCCCACCCTGCAAAAAAGGAAATAGCTACAAAAACGCCGACGAAAAGACTAACAGTAATTCCTTTCCTGGAGGAGGAAGGTTCTTCTACTAGAAGACTTATGACGTCCTGTGGTGAAAGCCGGAAGTCTTCGGAAGCCACAGGACCGAGCCGCCTCTCTCTATCCAGGGATACAACCATGGGCACATGGAACGTCAAGACCATGTACCAGAGCGGCAAGGCCGCCCAGATAGCAGCGGAAATGCAAAAGTACAACCTTTCCCTGCTAGGCATCAGTGAAGCCAGATGGACGCAGTCTGGCCAGAAAAGGCTGTTAAGTGGGGAGATGATTCTGTATTCAGGTCATGAAGAGGAGAATGCCCCCCATACAGAAGGAGTAGCACTCATGCTGTCACCAGTGGCACAGAGAGCGCTGATGGGCTGGGAACCTCTTGGGCCAAGAATTATAACAGCAGCCTTTAGAACCAAGAAAAAGCTCAAGCTGAACGTCATCCAGTGTTATGCGCCCACCAATGACAGTGACGAGGAAGAGAAACAAGAGTTCTACGACCGACTCCAGAGTGCCGTGGACAAATGTGCGGAGCGAGACATCACCATCGTCATGGGCGATTTTAATGCCAAAATAGGGGAGGACAACACCGGATACGAAGAGGTGATGGGGAGACAGGGACTAGGCTCGGAGATGAGTGAGAACGGGGAGAGGTTTGTAGACTTTTGTGCTCTAAACCGACTTGTCATTGGAGGCAGCATCTTCCCACACAGAAGAATACACAAAGCAACTTGGGTCTCACCTGACCATACAACAGAGAACCAAATAGACCATATCTGCATTAGCAAGAAATTTAGAAGATCCCTTCAAGATGTTCGAGTGAGGAGGGGAGCAGATGTCGCCTCAGACCACCATCTGCTTACCTTAAGAATGAAGCTCAAGCTAAAGAAAAGCCGCACAGAGACAACAAGAAGACAGCGCTATAATGTAGGCCTCCTGAGAGAAACTGGAGTTAGAGAAGAGTTCAAACTGGTGCTGTCCAACCAGTTTCAAGCGCTACAGGAGCTAGTAAATGAAGAGGAGGCGGTCACCACAGAGCAGCAGTGGAAGGCAGTTAGAGAGGCGCTGAACTCAACCTGCAAAGACACTGTAGGGTTCAGGAAACACCACCACAAGGACTGGCTGTCGGCACAGACCTTGAAGAAGATAGAAGCGAGGAAGCAGAAGAAAGCAGCGGTCAACAACAGTCGCACGAGAGCAGCCAAAGTAAGGGCACAGGGGGAATACTCGGAAGCCAACCGCGAGGTGAAGAGGAGTATCAGGGCAGACAAGAGGGCCTACACAGACAGCCTGGCAGCAGAGGCAGAAAAGGCAGCAGGCAGCGGCAACATGAAACAGCTCTACGACATTACCAGAAGATTGTCGGGTAAGTATGGCCATACAGAAAGACCAGTAAAAGACAAAGAAGGCAAGCCTATTGCAGACAGAGCAGACCAACTCGACAGATGGGCCGAGTATTTTGAAGAGTTACTGAACAGACCTAGCCCACCCGACCCCCCCGACATCCAGCCGGCAGAGACCAACCTACCCATCAGCTGTGACAGACCCAGCCGGGAAGAGATCAGAAAAGCAGTGGCATTTTTGAAGAATGGCAAAGCAGCAGGGCCAGATGGCATCCCAGCGGAGTCTCTGAAAGCAGACCTAGAGACAACAGTTGAGATGTTGTACCCACTGTTTGGAAAGATCTGGGAAGAGGAGGTGATGCCAGCTGACTGGAAGGAGGGGTACCTAATCAAGCTTCCCAAGAAAGGCGACCTCAGCAAGTGTTCCAACTACAGAGGAATCACCTTGCTGTCAGTACCAGGAAAGGTCTTCAACAGGATCATCCTAGAGAGAATGAAGAGCTCCGTTGACCCCCAGCTGAGAGACCAGCAAGCAGGATTCAGGAAGAACCGATCATGTACAGACCAGATCGCCACTCTCCGCATCATCGTGGAACAGTCTCTGGAGTGGAGCTCCCCGCTGTACGTCAACTTTGTGGATTATGAGAAAGCATTTGACAGCGTGGACCGAGAGACTCTGTGGAAACTCCTACGACACTACGGTGTACCCACAAAGCTCGTCCGCCTGATCAAGAGCAGCTATGATGGCATGACATGTCGCGTGATCCACGAAGGGCAGTTCACCAGAGAGCTCCAGGTCAGAACTGGTGTCAGGCAGGGGTGTCTGCTGTCTCCGTTCCTCTTCCTACTGGCCATAGACTGGGTCATGAAGATGACCACAGAGCACAGACGAAGTGGAATACAGTGGACACTGTGGACACAGCTTGACGACCTCGATTTTGCAGACGACTTGGCATTACTGTCCCACACTCATCAACAAATGCAGGACAAGACCACGAGGCTTGCTGACATCTCGTCCCAAGTGGGCCTCACCATTCACAAACAGAAAACAAAGACAATGAGGCTGAACGCAACCAGGGAAGAACCAGTCTTGCTTGCTGGCACCCCGTTGGAGGAGGTGGAGTCCTTCACCTATCTCGGGAGCATCATAGACAAAAAAGGCGGCACTGATGCAGATGTCAGAGCACGAATCGGTAAAGCCAGAGCAGCCTTTCTCCAGTTGAAAAAAGTGTGGAGTTCCAGAGAGCTGTCACAACACACCAAAGTCCGGATTTTCAACTCCAATGTAAAAGCAGTTCTCCTATATGGAGCAGAGACATGGAGATTGACAAAAACCACAGTCAACAGAGTACAGACCTTCATGAACAGTTGCCTTAGAAGAATTTTGAAAATCCACTGGCCAGAGAAGATCAGCAACGTCAGACTCTGGGAGAGAACAGAGCAGATAACAGCAGAGAATGAAATTGGGCGAAGAAGATGGGGATGGATCGGTCACAGTCTGAGAAAGCCAGCTTCCAGTATCACTAGGCAGGCATTGTCATGGAACCCCCAGGGAAAGAGGAAAAGAGGTAGGCCGAGAAACTCCTGGCGTCGAGACCTCCAAGCAGACATCAAGAGACTGGGAACCACCTGGAGTAGAATCGAAGGAGAAGCACAGGACAGGAGTCGCTGGAGGTCTCTCGTCGACGGCCTATACCCGGGTAGGGGTGGACAGGCGTAAGTAAGTAAGTAAGGAATACATTTTCATGCCATGTTGGTGAGTAAATCTGGGTTTTTCGTTGCATGTGCTTACACTGTTGCTGCCAAAACCATGCTTCTTATTTTTTGCTCCACCATGTTTGTTCTGTTGCATAATAATCAAATTGGTTTGACTTCCCACTAAACTGATGCACAAACACATGCAGTTTTGAAAAATACTTTTAATGCTCTTTCCAATGATACCCAATTTATCTATGGTTGTTCAGAGGTGCCTACCTTACGTGCTAGCTCGTAATTTTATGCATTTTCGGCTCAAATTACGCGAGTACGACCAGTTCTTATAAAATACGCAATTTTCGGGGGGAGAGGGGGGGGGGGGCTAATTGTGGACTGAAGATCGGCCGCTTTATAGGCTCTCAGCCTCTGGAACCAGAGACTATGTCACTGAGCTTTGCGCGTGTAGTCCGGCCGCTACACATTGACTAGCCAAGGCAACGCGCCAAGCGTTCACTGAAACACTGAACTCTGACTCACGGGTAGTAACTAGCGATAGCAGGGGGCTCCTCTGCTACAAATGCATGCAACGCCGGTGTGCAGAAAGGACTTTGGTGTTCCTTATAGTGGTGCGTACAAAGTCACAGTATGATATTCAAAGACATTTGGAGTGCGCTGGGCACAAGGCCGAGGCAGTAGTACATCCCAAAGCTGACATAAAGCCAAGCACTCTTTCATTAACCATTTCGGCCCGGCAAACCGCTGTACTGGTTGGCGGTCTCGTATACCGTGCAGCCTGGAAAACCGCTAGAGCGGTGTCAGGTGTTTTATATCGCGCACCCGGTGATGCGCGAGCCTCGCCGTGCGTGTGGTGACTTCGCACTAACATATCTTTACACTAGCATGAGGGTCCTGACAGTGCGTGCGTACTTTTGTACGTTGTATGCGGTCAGCTCTGCAGCGCTAGCATGCGTATTACAGTCGAAATGGCGAGTGAATGTGTAGATATTCGAAGTGATAAAATTTTGTGTTTGGAGACATGGTTTCAAAAGCAGATGGCTTTGATGTATTAGGACACGTGTGCCCACCTACTGTGTGGCAGCATAACTGCCACGTGTTGGCAGTGTGTGTCAGCTGGAGCGATCGACGGTTGAGGCACTGACAACGGCAATGACGTAGAGCTTGATTCTGAAGCTGAATTTGGAGGTTCTAATTGATATTCCGTTCCTCTGATGCTACACCTTGGTGCACACTCATGTAGGTGACTCTGTGGACACCGACACACATTGGTTACACGTGCAGTACGTGCATTGTCTTTACAACACTGGTACTTCCACCCGATCGTGTATGAGACACAACATCGTTCAATGCCGCTTATTACATGTTGTCTAGACTGGATATACCGTACAGTGGCAGATGTAAACATTGCGGCTGGTGACAAAGTAGGAGCCTTACAGTGTATCGGCATACTGGAGCTGCATGGACACTAACGTATCGCAGTAACAGATGCCCTTTTTAGTTACTGATGCATATTAAGTACTAAAAGCGATCTGTCATGCACGAAAGACATTTTTGGCTCACGTGCGAAGAAAAAGTGAGTCTGTTCCGAGCCAGCGGTCGTCCGTCCGCCGTCGTGCATGGTAAACTTTAACGTTGGCATTTTCTCGGATACTATTGAAGCTACAGTCTTCAAACTTGGCCCAAGGATACTTTGTGGCAAGACCTTTCTAAACATGCCAATTTTAGTGACAGTTTCTCACAAAGGTCAAGGTCACAGAGGATCAGGAAATATATCAAAAATAGACATTTTGGGACATAATTTCTTTTTTCTCAAATCAAACTATTCACAACTTCAAACCCAAACTTGGTACAAAGATACCTGATAAAAAAAGACCTATATATGTACACTAATTTCGTTGATTCCTCGGAAAAGTCAAGGGTGACAAGAGCTCAAGAAAAATGTCCAAAATGACCATATTTTTACAAAAAAAAGAGTTGGTTTTTTTCTCGCAAATACTATTCACAACTTCAAACCCAAACTTGCTACAGCGATACCTGATATTGTGTGAATAAAATAGCTAATAGTGGGGATAAATGTCTTTATTTTTAATTTGTTTGCTGTGGTGTATTTTGTTCGTTGCTTGTTGCGCTGAAATGATTACACAAAATACACATTTTTAAGCAGCCCACTACACAAAATGGTCTAAGAGGGGTAGGCACCTATGGTTGTTACTTTGGGAGGTGTGAAAATTAATTCAATATACCCCAAAAATGTACGTCACCAGGGAACAGACGTCCTTTTCCCTGCTACGTCGGCAGGGAACTGACTCGCTGAAAATGTTACATAGGGAAAGAGTTAAAGATCCTACTGAACAGGCTGAAGCCACAGGCAGAGGAAATCATAGCTGAGGAACAGGCAGGCTTCAGACCAGGGCGCAGCACAACTGAGCAGATCTTCAATCTGAGAGTTCTATGTGAGAGGTACCTCCAGCACCAGCAAGACCTCTATCATGTCTTTGTGGATTTTAAGAAAGCATTTGACAGGGTGTGGCATGCAGCCCTTTGGTCCACCATGAAGCTATACAACATCAATGCCAACCTGATCAAAGTCATAGCAAACCTTTACAACAAGGCCACTAGCGCAGTCTGCTTCAACGGCAAAATAGGAAACTGGTTTAGGACTACAGTCGGAGTCAGACAAGGCTGCTTGCTCTCACCTACTCTTTTTCAACATCTTCCTGGAAGAATCATGACGGACGCTCTGAAAGATCATGAAGGAACTGTCAGTATTGGAGGCAGAACAATCACGAACTTGCGCTTTGCGGACGACATTGATGGCCTTGCAGGAACGGAGAAGGAGCTAGCTCAGCTAGTGGAAAAGCTGGACAGTACAGCCATTGCGTATGGGATGGAAATCAGTGCAGAGAAGACTAAACTGATGACAAGTAACACCAGTGGCATTGGCACTGACATCATGATTGGAAGCCAAAAACTGGAAACAGTTAATAAATTCAAATACTTTGGAGCCATTGTGACAGATGAGGGATCAGAACCAGAAATACTGTCCAGGATTGCGCAGACAACAACAGCACTGACAAGATTGAAGACCATATGGAAGGACAGAAACATCACACTCTGCTCCAAGATCAGACCGATGCGCTCCTTAGTCATCTCAGTGTTCTTGTATGCCTGTGAGTCATGGACCCTCAACAGCAGACCTTGAAAAGAGGATACAAACCACTGAAATGAGATGTTTTCGAAGGCTTCTTGGCATTTCATACAGAGGTCACATCACGAACGAGGAAGTGGGAAGCAGAATCAGGCAAGCCATCGGGCCCTATGAAGACCTATTAGCCATTATGGAAAAACGCAAACTGAAGTGGTATGGGCATGTCATGCGTTCAGCAGGGCTTGCCAAAACAATCCTGCAAGGCACTGTGCAAGGAGGACGAAGGAGAGGAAGACAGAGGAAAAGATGGGAGGACAATATCTCAGAGTGGACAGGACTGAGGCTGGGCGATACGCTAAGAATGGCAGAGAACAGAGAGGAATGGGGGAGCTGGTTGCCAAGTCATCAGTGGTGCCCCAACGGTCGGCAAGACTACGGAATATAGATAGATAGATGGATACTTTTTTGCCTAGTTCTTTTGTGGAAGGCTTGTCTTTTGTCGCGGGTAGCATGGAGTGAAAACAGAAACGACTATTGTTTTCTTTCCCAGGCGCGCGAGAGTCTAGAAGAACAGCAGCAAGCACAGCTTGACAAGCTCATCAGGTCGCAGACGCGGGCCCGCATTGACCTTGAGAAGACCCACACCAAGGCCTTGAAGAAGGCGGCCAAGGTTGGAGCCAACGTGGAGCAGAAACAGCAGGAGTGCAAAGGGGACATGCAGGCCTTGCTCCACGCGCAGGCGACCCAGGTAATGATGATGATGATGGTGATAATTAAGCCCTGTGGCTGTTGGTAGCACTTTTTGTCGAGGTGATTCCTGCCGGAATAACAACACCCTGACATCCTGCCGGAATAACAACACCCTGACATCCTGCCAGAATCACCTCAACAAAAAGCACTATGGACAGCCAAAGGGTTAGTGGAGAAGTTATGTTAGCAATGAACGACTGACTACCAACAGCGAACGAACGAAATGGAAGTCACGTGACATGTTACTCCATTGGTATGAATGCTGTTTTTGTCATCCTGGGTCATGCAAATCAAGACGGGTAGTCGTGGTGGTCAGTATGAGTGAGGAACATTTTTTTTTAATGATTAAATTTTGCGATTCTCACATTTGTATTGGTGTTTGACGTGAGACCTAGCCTCCGTAGGTATTTAAGGGTGAATGAAAGAAGAAAGCGTTACCAATTTGTGTGAGAATTAGCAGCCTTCAGTTGTTCGATGTGTACTCGTGAATGAATATAATAGCCAGCCGTTCTGAGAAGAGCAATAGCACGAGCAGCAAAATAGCATTCATTGTGAGCTTCAAGTCATGAATTGGCTTGTCACGTAGATTGTGTATGTAACCGACTCTTCATGTAAAAACAGTGTCATGACGTAAAGTTTACAATGACGTCATTTTGCTGCTCGTGCAGTGCAGTCGGCACTGTTCAAAATGTAATTTATTAGACAGTGACTGAACTATCATAGTACGGTGATTCAGAATGAACGTGCTTTCATTCACCCAGTCAGTCTTTCTGTAGCTAAGGTAACCTCACTAACAGTAACACAGCAAGTTTAAAGATCTGTAGCAGTTGCTACTGATTCTCATTACCAGTAACACCCCCCCCCTCCCCCCTCCCTCCCCCCCCCCCGTTTCTCCCCTCCCTTCCCTGTTGGACTTTTCAGTATTAACCCATATCATACTGAGGCTAAAAGCTTCAAATTTGTACACTGCCATATGCAAGCTACATTATAGTACTTACAGATTCTCTCTCTCTCTCTCTTTCTCTGGCCTCACCTACACGCCTTTTCTTTTGCTCGCTCCTGCACGTGTATGCACACACTCTTGTCTCTCGTGTTCAGGTTCTTTCCGAGTCTCCCTCTTACAATTGACGTCATTTTTACTTTTTCCGACTTACAATTGACGTCATTTTTACTTTTTCCGAATTTTTCGTTGACGTCATTTTTACTTTTTCCGCACTTTTGTTCTTCCTTTTCTTTTATTTTACATCACCTCCTTCAGTTGCCACATTCCTTCTGCCAATGAAGATAAGTAGCGGCTAATCTCTCTGTTTGTTTGTCTATTTTGACAAAGGGTATTTACCCGAAATATTAATAAATTGTGTTGTACCCATCTTTTCTCAGCGTGTTTCTTTCTCCGTTGGGTACTTCTTTGCATATTACACGCTTGGCAGTCACCTTTTTGGTCTGGATTGCTTATAGAATAATGGCTTTAGTTCAAGGGTGGTGCCAGAATAGCTTGGCGCCTAGCGCCTAGAGGCGCCAAGCTATTCTGGCACTACCCTTAAACTATTTTAGTCAAACTTATTTCACACTGCACTGCTGTATTCCGAATGATATGGGTTAACCATGCAATTTGGGGAGCCCTCACTCCATGTCCAGCTCTCTGCCATTATCAAGACAACATCGCATTAGGCAAAGGATTCTTGAGCTGATGTCGGCGGCAGTTGGCCCGCCAACTGCTGCCAACATCGGCCCAAGAATCTTTTGCTTACTGGGATCTCACTGAATGTCCTCTTTCTACAGAGCAAGAGTGAGCCCATTTTATCTGCAAGAGGTATAGATCCTTATGACCCTCTGCAGGCTGTGGGGACACATGAGGATCTGTGTCTCTCACTGGCCCCATTCCCACACTGTCGATCCTCGTGATGGGCATTCACAGTTTGCCGATTTGATACATTTATCGCTGTTCTTTTTCTTGTTCCCACCAGCATCGTCAGATGAAGTACGATCACGCGCAGGCCATCCTGACTCTTGGCCGCGAGCATTTCCAGGCCGAGCACGATGTCTTCAAGCGGCACCATGACGCCATCTACGACGCCCTTGTGTCGGTCATGACCACCAACCATGAGTGCCACAAGAAGGCGCTGGAAGAGATTCACGACCGTGACGTCGTCGAGTTGAAGAAAGCCATGGACCCGCAGATTCGTGAGCACATGAAGGCCCTGGCCAAAAAACATAAGGATAAACAGGAGCTGTCCAGGTATGAAGCGATCAACGGATTAACCCATTTAGCCCCAACGCCCTGAGGCAGGAGATGGATGGACCATGATAATTCAAGAGTAGTGTCACTAATTTGGCACTACCCTTGAATTATGGTCAGTCCATCTCCTGCACCTGGTACATAATCGTGCAGTGACCTCGCCAAAATTTAGGAAATGCGGGCTTGGGGCTAAATGGGTTAACTCATTTGAGACAGGCTGCATCTGGATACACGGCAAAAAGCCGAGGAGGAAGCCGGTCCCTCCTTTTGCAAGAGGTTAAGATTCTCATGAGCCTCTGCAGCTGCAGAGGCTCATGAGAATCTGCGCTCTCTTGCTGGTAGCGAAATCGGCTGCCAGTCATAGACTCAGATTTTTGCAGCATGTTAGTATCAGGGTGGAGAACTATCCTCGGATCCGCGATTTTCCGAGGAAAGGTAGCATCACTTCTGAGAAAATGAAATAGAGTTCCGAGAAAAATTTGTGAAACGCATTTTCTCCAAGTCTCGATCCGAGTTTAAAAATAGGACGAGTTCAGGTCCGTGTCCAGCTTTTACTTTCTCGTCACTGAACGTCAGTGGCGCCCGCGAGTGTAACATTGTATGCACTGCCCAATATAATTATAAGGCTTACTCACAGGGTTTCTGTTTTAGTGCGTCTCTGGCGCACTAAAACTAAAAAAATCACGTACTGAAAATGTAACTAAAAGGGTAATCAGACGGCACTAAAATTCAGTGCATCTGTGTCCGAGACGCATCATCCTTACGCCACCGTGCGTACCCTAACAGAGGTCGGTGAGTTCTACTTTTAGTGATGACTTGGTTAGTTTTGCTGCTCGCTTGGTCGTGGCTGCGTTCAGAATCGCCCTGACTCCGGGGTCCGTGCGAGTGTCGCACTGGACGGGCAAGTTTACGCCCGGTGTGGTGTCAGCATGTTATTACAAAGTGCGCGCTAGATGTTGAACGCGTTACTTGCTGTGAAGTCACCATTCATACTATTATGGGATGCGGCATCGCGCGTTTCACTTTCGATCTTGAACGAAGTTGTAAATGGCGGAGCAAAAGCAAAGGAAGCTGGAATGATTCGGATTCTTCAATCCGCCACCGTCTGATCTTGATAATCGCTTAGAAGAAAGTTCCACTTCGACACCGCCATCTCCATCGACAAGCGACAGTAGGGGCCTACCAGAAATGATACCCCTGGGCCGTGCCAGTGTGGCACCGCTGTTGCGACGCAGTTTCAGAGTTCACCATGGCTGTGTGTATTTCCGTGGCTAAAGCACGACGGCACACGGATGACAAGCGCAATATGCATGGAGGCAAACTCAAAAAGCAAGTCCAGAAATTTGAACAGAAATAAGTTTATTAGTTTTTTTTATCATACTCGATCACAGTTATTAGGCAAAAGCTCGATCTAACATTGGAGAAATAGGTCTTTTGGGTTAAATGGGTTGAAACCAACTTTTAAGTACATTAGTTCACACACACGCACACGCACGCACGCACGCATGCACGCACGCACGCACACACGCACACACACACACACACACACACACACACACACACACACACACACACACACACACACACAGAAAAAAAGAGAGAAAGAGTTTAGACAGGTCAGACTTTTGTTGTCAATCTGCATTCAGCAGAAAAGGCTGTATTCTCAGTTCCAATACATTATTAAATGATCATGCAAATAAATACAGGCTTTTGCACGACAGCTCACCAGTTAAAGAATCAGTATGGAAAGGACACAGACACACTGTCAACAAATTTAAAGAGGAGAGAGCGAAATGAGTTAATTTATTTTAAAGAACATACAGATGATGCAGTTGTTCTTAAATAATTTTTGCGGACCCTCTATTAATTGTATTATGCTCAGATGGGGGTCTGTGTACCCTGTAAAATTTATTACTGGGGGTCTACAGACCATTTAACCTGTTGTGAAAACAGAAGCCCTGTTAATAAATACTCGTCACCTGATTACAGTGGGTGATAGCGATGTTGAACGTTTGGCAGTTCACCGGAAGGTCAGTCCTCTGTGTCGGTCATTGTTAGTCTATCGTGATACTGATCAATAGCCTACCATGTCGTGCTTTTCACGAGTGATTAATCGGGGAGACCCTTGGATGATGTATTTTACTCTGTAATCTTGAGTTTGCATGTAGTCAAATTTGAGCCTTTTCTGTGTGCTATCTCTCACAAGAAGCCAGAATATATACCTCTAAAAATGAAAAATATCGATTTCTTTCCGGGGGGCTTCGCCCCCCTGGACCCCCTACCGGGGCTTTGCCCCTGGAACCCACCGGGGCCTTGGCGGCCCCTGAACCCTGGCCACTTTTCAGAGATTTTGACTTGAATTTGTTCTCCACCCTGTAGTATGCGGAACACTTAGTACGAGTGAATATCCTTGGTTTTGGTCATTTTCGTACTTGGTGGTAATTTCTTTTTTTCTTCTTTTTTGTGTGTGTGTTCATTAGTTCATTCGTTGCAGTTTTACAGATGTGGATTGTGATGTACTTAACCCATTCACTGCCGAAGAAACTCTATGACTCCTGTTGACACCACTTTGTGTCCATGTTCCTTGGATGGCCAGGGCTCTTTGGCATTGAATTAATAAAAATTTCACTGACAGTGATGGGGTCGTTGTCGTGGGCTTGCGGGTGGTGCCCCAAGGAAGGGGTCAAGATATATAACTCTTTGTTTACGTCTTTGCCCAGTGTTGAGTGATCCCCCTTGGTATGTACAGCCAAAGCTGTTTTGCGAGGTAAAAACTGGTCCTGAAAGACGTGTGCTATCTCAAGAGAAGTCTTGAAAGGCAAAGAGTCTCACTTTTCATTAGCCCGTTCTGTGCCGAGAAAATTTGAACACCACCCAACTGCAAGAGGTATAGATCCTCATGAGCCCCCGCAGTTGCGGGGGCTCATGAGGATCTATGCCTCTTGCTGACACCACTTTGAATCCATGTTCCTGGGACATATAGAGTGTTTTGGGTCTTGAAATAAGAAAGATTGCAGAAACACAGTCTTTGTCAATTGGCACTGTACAGGTTAAAAAACATCATTTAGGTGGCCACAGCCAGTCACAGCTATAGCCACCTAAATGATGGTTTTTAACACCTATCATACTGAGGCTAAAGACCATCATTTAGGTGTCTGCAGCCAGTCACAGCTCATCATCATCATCATCATCAGTCCCTTGCCCGAACTGGGCGTTGGGGGGACTGAAAGGCAGCAGCAACAGACAGTGCTCTCCACTGAGTTCTATTTTGGGCGGTGGCAAGCAAGTCTGGCATCTCGAGTTCGGTCCATTCTTTTATGTTTGCGACCCAACTCTTTCTCTGACGACCTCGCCGACGACTTCCTTCGAGAGTGCCTTGGAGGATAGTCTTGGACAAGGTGTTGTGTCGGGTCACGTGGCCAAACCAAGCAAGCTTGCGCCGTTTCACGGTTGCCAGAAGAGGTTCATGTGGGCCCACCAGGGAGGTGACGATGCTCCGTACATATTCGTTGGTTTTGTGCTCGCGGTACGAGATGCGGAGCAACTTCCTCAGGCACTTGTTCTCAAAGGCCTGGATTTTCTTTTCTGAGTCTGCAAGCAGTGTCCAAGTCTCACAGCCGTAGAGTAGAATAGACACTACGAGGGACTTGTAAAGCCTGTACTTGATGGTGAAGCTGATGGAGTTACTTCGCCATATCCTGTCCAGCCTGGCCATTGCGGATGTTGCTGTACCTATCCTGATACGGATCTCTGCTACGCAACTACCGTCTTTGGACAGGGTGGCTCCCAAGTACTTGAAGCTATTGACCTCTTCTAGCTTCTGGCCGTTCATGTGAATGTTGCTGCTGCTGTCGCTTGTGGTGTTGATCATCACTTTGCTTTTATCCGTACTGATCTCCATGCCATAAGACCCTGCGCTACTTGAAAGTTTGTCTGTCAGGTTTTGGAGCTCACTATTGCTGCCTGCCATGAGGTCAATATCGTCTGCGAATCGAAGATTGCACAGGGATCTGCCACCAATAGAGATTGAAGTATGGTGGTCGTGGAGGGTTTCCTGCATGATCTTCTCCAGGAATATGTTGAAAAGGACAGGAGAGAGCAGGCATCCTTGACGGACACCGATCGTCGTCCTGAAGAACTCGCCTGACTGATTGTTAAGTAGAACCGCGCTGCAGGCGTTCTTGTAAAGCGCTTCTATCATTTGGATCAGTCCCTCCTCTATGTTGAACGATCTCATGACTTGCCAGAGTCCGTCGTGCCAGACGCGATCAAATGCTTTCCTGAAATCAATGAAGTTGTGGTAGAGTTCGCGCTGATGCTGCAGATGTTTCTCGATCAGGACGCGGCAGTTGAAAATCTGCTCTACAGTGCTTCTTCCAACTCTGAAGCCAGCCTGTTCTTCTGCCAGCAGTTCCTCGGCGAAAGTTTTGAGGCGGTTGAGAATGATTCTAAGCATTACTTTGCTAGGGTGACTTATCAGACTGATAGTTCTGTAGTTCTGGCACTGTTTCATGTTTCCTTTCTTGGGGAGCGGGATCACTAGAGACTGTGTCCATTCTACTGGCCATTTCTTTTGCTCCCAAATCTTTTGACAGAGTGTAGTGAGGACCTTCGTTGTTACTTCTCCTCCATGTTTCAACAGTTCAGCAGGTATGTTGTCTACACCTGGAGACTTTCCTCCCTTCAGGCTGCGTACGGCTGCTTCCACCTCTTCAGCTAACACTGGCAGGTCTTCAGCCTTCCTGGCCCCAGCCTGGTTGTTTTGGAGGATGCTGGTGTCTGGCTCAGCCTTGTAGTTATACAAGTCTCGGCAGTACTCAGTCCATCTGTTTAGTACAGCAGTGTTTTCCGTAAGGAGTTGGCCGCTGCTGTCTTCGATGACTGTGGCTGTTCGCTGTTGAGTCTTGGTGAGGGTCCTTAGCGTTTCATAAGCCTTCTTGCTGTTGCCGTTTGCCATGCCCTCTTCCACGCTACAACACTGGTCTTCAATCCAATCTTCTTTGGCTTCTTTCATCCTCTTCCTGATCTTCTTGTTGACAAGTCTGTACTTGTTTGCTGATGTGAGGTCTTGGCCTCTCTTTTTCTTCCAGGCTCTCCTCTCATCACAGAGATCGAGGATGTCATCGGTGACCCAGGGCTGTTTGCGCTTCCTCTGCTTCCCCAGCACTTCTTCTGCTGTAGAAAGTAACACCTCTTTTATATTTCCAGCAAGGGTGTCTACGTCGCAGTCCAAAGTAGCCAAGGCTGCAAATCTGCCTCCCACCTGGGCTTGGAAGAGCTCTTCTACTTCCGGGTCTTTTAGCTTCTGGAGGTCGAATCTGATGCGAGGGCTCTTGCTATCTCGTTTCAATGCCAGCTTCAACTTGAGGCTAGTAAGGACGAGGTTGTGGTCGCTGCCAATATCAGCGCCAGGAAAGGACCTCGTTTGTGCTTTGTTAATGCTGGATTTGAATCGTCGAGGCAGCAAGACGAAGTCAATCTGGTTATGGACCAGGCCTCCTGGCGATTGCCATGTCACTGTTCTTGACTTCTTGTGTGGATGGAGGGTATTAGCAACGGTGAGACGGTGACTCTGTGCGAACTCTAAAAGTCGCATGCCTCTGTCGTTTGTTTCTCCAAGGCCAAACTTGCCAGCTGTTCCTGCCCATTGTTGGTAGGCGTCAGGGCCGATCTTTGCATTCCAGTCACCGAGGACAGTCAGAATGTCTTTCTTAGGTGTTTTCTTGATGATGTTGTCCAGTTGTTCGTAAAATTCTTCTAATTCTTCATCATCATGATCTGCTGTTGGAGCGTATACTTGAATGATAGTGATGTTGTGCGGTCGGGCGGAGATGCGGATGGAGATTAGTCTGCTTGACACGGGGGTGCAGCTGATGACAGTTCCAGCCACCTCTTTCCTTACGATAAAAGCTACGCCATGTTCGTGCTTGGTTTCTTTTCCGCTGAACCAGATTTTATGGCCTTCATCTGTTGTTGTTTCTCCGAAGCCTGTCCATCGAACTTCTGCAAGTCCTACAATGTCCCAGCGATAGCGCTTCAACTCGTGGGTGAGTTCCTTCACTTTGCCGCACTGGTAGAGTGTGCGAACGTTCCAAGTTCCGATAGTTATTCCTTGCGTGGGCAGCTTGATGGTGGGTTTTGAATAAGAATAACATGCCGGATCGGTCGGGGCCCGGATCACCAACGACCGCGCACCCCATTGGAGGTCTCCAGGGTGGGGGCGACAAGTGTGTTACTGGAACCAAACCCACCATCAAGTCACAGCTACAGCCACCTAAATGATGGTCTTTAACACATATCATACTGAAGCTCAAAGCTTCAAATTTGTACACTGCCATATGCAAGCTACATTATAGTACTTACAGATAAGGATACAGACCAATGGCTTTAGTTCAAGGGTGGTGCCAGAATAGCTTGGCGCCCAGAGGCGCCAAGCTATTCTGGCACCACCCTTGAACTATTTTAGTCAAACTTATTTCACACACTGGTGTATTCCGAATGATAAGGGTTAATGATCTCATAAGGGTGGGGAAAGGAACTCTGGGAAGACTTCTAACGGGTGGTGTGGAGCACGTATGGACCTTTCTGAGTGCAGAGATGCTGTTTTAACTGAAGTGAATTGAACTGAACTCTGGTAAGAGTGGTAACTCGCAAACAGGTTGTGCATACCTTATTCCTTGCAAGACAGAGATTCATATGCATAATTGGTTCATGCTTGTTTCAGAATCAAGCGAGAGGCCCAGCACAAACATGTGGGTGCTGTGGTTACTGAGCGACAGAGGGTAGGTAATCTGAGAAATCTCCGGAATATACAGAATCTACATTATGATTCTGCATTGAATTTTTATTGGAAAATTATCCACCTGGATTTTTTTTTTTATAATGAAGATTGCAAGCCTGATGATGAAAATAACTATGCACTTTAATAAAAAGGTCTAAGTTGGTCAGACTTTGGACATTTGGCATTAGAAATAAGAATAAAGCGACATCACTATGTTTTACATTATTGAATCTTAACCCTTTGGCTGTTGGTTGCGCTTGTTGTCGCGGTGATTTCTGCAGGAATCACAGCGACCAAAAAGTGCAAGTGACGGCCAAAGGGTGAATGGTTCCATGGCTGAGCACTCAACGGTCAACACTCTTGTTGTCCGCAGCTGAGCGATTTGTTGAACAAGCGGAAAGAGGACGTGAAGCACAGACACGAGGAGATACGCAAGGAGGTGGAGAAAGGCAGGGAAGAGGTATGTCATGACCAGCTTTAGTTCCGAAAGCTCATTTACTCTCCCTTTGAGGCTGAGTGAGTGTTACAACTCTTTACATCCTGAGGACGACATTAACAAATTATTATTAGAAATCCTGTGAGGTCTGTGGTGCAGTTATGGAGATAGTTCAAGGGTGGTGTCGGAATAGCTTGGCGCCAACTATTCAGTCGCTTGGGGCAGTCCGTGGCGCAGCGGTAAAAGCACCTGCCACCAATGCAAGAAGTGCGAGGTTCGATACCCGGTTCCAGCATCGGACTTTTCTCCTCTAGTAAGTGTCACCATTAATTCGGGCGGACCGTTGGGGTTCTTTCTCCAGGTACTCCGGCTCTTTCCTCCCCCACGAATTCGGTATTAATTTCAGTCCACTTATTCAAATTTCAAAAATTTAAAAAAACGATCTAAATTTCCAAAATTTCAGTAGCTCGCTTGAGCTTGCCCTTAGCACCACGTGAATGTTCTGTGTGTGAGGGAATGCGCGTGATTCACGTGAGCGTGCTTGTTGGGTTCAGTTCGCGGCTATGTCCTGCGCATTGAGTCATATTATAAATATGAGAAATGCGCCATATAAATACTATGTATTATTGTTATTATTAACTATCATGGTCGATCCACATCCTGTCGAAGCATGTTGGGGCTTTATGGGTACAAGAAAGAAGGAAAATGTAACAAGTAGGTAGGAAAAAAGCACGGAAAAGAGATAGAACAATGCATTCCTGGTCTAAGCACCCCAAAAAAAAGAAAAGAAAAAAGATGGATGGGGGAGGGGAGAGAAGGGGGGGTTGGGGGGGGGGAGGGGAGAGAGGGAATTTAACCCATATCATACTGAGGCTAAAAGCTTCAAATTTGTACACTGCCATATGCAAGCTACCTTATAGTACTTACAGATTAAGGATATAGACCAATGGCTTTAGTTCAAGGGTGGTGCCAGAATAGCTTGGTGCCTAGAGGCGCCAAGCTATTCTAGCACTAACCTTGAACTATTTTAGTCAAACTTATTTCACATACTGGTGTAATCCGAATGATAAGGGTTAAAGCTCATGGTTCCTCCACAAATCTTGTGGGGACTCCAGAAAAATGGCCTTGATGTCCTCTGTGACAGTTGGCTGTAAAGCTTATGGTGTCTGCACGATCTTTGTAACAATTGTCACAAAGCGGGTTGATCCTCTGTGCATTTTGTGACAACAGAAAATTTGACACAAAGCAAGTCGGGACTTCTTGGAGCGGCCGCGAGCTTTGAGACAGTGTCATCACGTTGTCACAAAGCGTGTAACAACAGAAGTGTGTTCATTAGTCTAACCCCTTCACGGCCATTGATCACGCATTTCGTGTCTAAAACCAACTGCACACTGACCGACACTTGCATGATGAACACAAATTGAACGGGACAACAGATATGCATGAAGAGCATAGGATTAACAAGAGACATAAATCCTCATGCGGCCCTGCGACTGCGGGGGCTCATGAGGGTTTATGTCTCTTGCAGCTGGGTAGCATTCGCCTTGCCCCAGCTGTAAAAGGGTTAAGGTGTAGGTTTTTCACCTGTTTTTAGAGTTTGCATAGAAGAGACTGAGAAAAATGTATTGATGGATAGATGGACGGATTGTTCAGTAGATGGGATGCCAGCTGGGGTGGGGTTGGGTTGTAACAGGACTGGCTGCCCGCTTGATGGATTGGTCAGCTGATCAGCTTGTTTGATTGGTTGTTTGCTTGTTGGCTGATTGGTGTGTAGAATGGATGAACAGATGGGCTCATCTGCAGGTGCTTCTCAGCTGATCGACTGACAACACTTTGGCTTTTGTTAACGCTTTTTGTCATGGTGATTCCTGCCAGAATCACCTTTGCGAAAACCGTTACCAAGAGTCTATAATAATAATAATACCAGTTATTATATAGGCGCTTTTTCCCAATTCTACCAATCTGCTCAAAGCGCCACAAACTGCACCCAACACGCATGCTCACGTGACACACATGCATTCACTCTGAAGACAAACACAGTACAAGACAAACACAGGACATTAACGTGGTGCGAAGGATCAGTTTAGCTGCTGAGGTTTCGGAAGATCGCTTGTATTTGAAATTTATAAAGTGCCCTGAAACCGGTACCTTGGGGGAGGGGGAGGAAGAGCCGGAGTACCTGGAGAAAGAACCCCGACGGTTCCCCCGAATTAACGGTGACACTTACTAGAGGAGAAAAGTCCAACGCCGGAACCCGGTCTCGAACCTTACACCTTTAGCATTGGTGTCAGCCGCCTTAACCACTGCGCCATGGAAGGGTTAATGTGTTGATCGTTTGTTGATGGACCATATGGTTGATAGATTTATGCATTGATGGATTTGTTGCTACTTTTTGCAGGCTTTGAAGCAATACCAGGCAGAGTTTGAGCAGAAATGCCAGAAGTTGCAGGAGGTGTTTGACGCCGAAGTTCAGGCGCTGGGCGATGATGATGATGATAACGACGACGATAAGAACGAGGATGACAACATCGTCCCTGCCGACAACTCCGTCCCAAATGGCAACAACAACACCACAACCCCCACCAAAGATGGAGACGAGGATCACTCTCCTGTGAAGCAGAATGGGCCACACAAATCCACCATCATCGTGAACGGCTCCACGAGTCCCGTGAAGAAGAGTGAGAGTGGCAGTCTCGATGGCGAGAAGCAGGCAGAGGAGGGATCAGAAGAGAAGGCGGCTGATGCAGAGGAGGAAAGGGGCAATGCAGAAGTGGAAAAGGCCAGCCCTGAAGAAGTGCAGGCCGAGGAGGAATCGCAGGACAAGAGTCCAGAAATGGAAAACGGCTCCGTTGATAAAGCCGCGGAAGTTGACAATGGGGTGGGGGAGACAAACGGAGAGTCTGAAGTGGACAGAGTGAACAGCAAGGAAGAGCTCACGTGCATGTGAGCACTGGGGCATAGCTTAACGCATTTGAGGCGTGCTGCCTCTGGATACACGGCTTTAACCCTTTTAGCGCCAACACCCTACAGCAGGAGATGGATTGACCATGATAATTCAAGGGTAGTGCTGGATTAGCTTGGCGCCTTCAGGCGCCAAGCTAATCTGGCACTACCCTTGAATTATCATGGTCAATCCACCTTCTGCAACTAGTGCAAGTGGTACATAGTCGTTAGTAACACTTCCAAAATTTAGGAAATGCACCCATGGCGCTAAAAGGGTTAAGCCGCGTATCCGGAGGCAGCACGTCTCGAATGAGTTAACCCTTTGTGTATAGCACTGCAGCAGCATGCACAAGGGAGGGCAACACATTCAGCTCCGTCGCTGGCACTCCAAAATTCTCAGATTTTGAAGGTGTGATCTGGAGACTACATGACGGTTTGGAGACAGATCGGCCATGAAAGTTCAGGAGGCGCCAAGCTATGCTGGGACCACTCTTGAATTGTCTTGGTCAATTTTTATCAGCTTTCAGTTTGCCAGAGCTGAATTGCTTAAACTTCTTGTGTGAAAACGGTCGTGAGCGTGTGAGCGGCGGAGGTTGGTTGACTTCTTAATTGAATAGATATCTGCAGTTAGGGCTTCATCTGCGAGACATTGACCCGGCACCTGGGCAGTCACTGGCTGAACCCCCACTCTCTTCTACATCTGAAAAGTAGAGTTACACCGATCTTTGCAACAAGAGGCGTACATTCTCATGAGCCTCTGTGTAGTCACTAGCTGAAGTTCCAGTGACTTCCTACATCTGAGAAGGTTCTTACCAGCAAGAAACACAGAGTGTCATAAGCCCCTGCATGGGCTCATGACACTCTGTGCCTCTTGCAGATGAAAAGCCTGGCCGTGCTTTGTTTCACTTGTTGCACAGTCTTGCTCATGTGTTGACTGTGCAAAGGAGAGGGCTGTTGAATCGCTCCCCTCAGAGACCTTCCCAAAGTTAGCTTGTTCTGTGATCTTCAATTTTGTAACATATTTGTACATTTTGTCTCGTCCGATTCATACGTACCAAGTTGAATTTCAATTTTGCATCTGATTTTGTCTTTTTCCAGTTGGTTGTGTTTTGAATAGTCCGTTGTTGTAAAAGCACTAATATTCTTATTATGTTTCTTTGTTTTTTTTAAATAATAATTTGCCCATGGGACAGAAGTGAGTGTGCGTTCAGTGATAGCTATTGGTTACAGCATGTGCATTTGTTCATACAGAAAAAATCCAAGATGGCTTTGCCATTCTTTTTGTTTATTTACTGATATGTCAGCACTTGTAAACTCTTGTTTTCCGTGAAGGTTAGAGATCTTGAAAGCAGGCCCTTCACATACCCATACAGTTTGCAGGTGTACTTTTGCAATGTTTGTGTTAACCAGTAATAATATTTTGCCATTTAAAAAAATAAATGAATCTAGCCAGTAGATGATACCAATACCAATAACAGCCAGTAGATGATACCAATTAGAAGCGCTACCCGCATCCAGAGGCTGAGTGTGAGTCACAGGACTTCTGTTCACTTTGAGAAAACCATCTTTATTTTCTCAAAATCATTACCGACGGCATTACTACTAGGAATACTTCGCTTAGCTTAACAATTTTAGCCCCAAAAACTCGTTGTGTACATTACCACAGGGGAGGCAATCACTAAGGGTGTCATTACCAGGACACCCGGGGTGGCCTCCCCTCCTCCCTATCCGGTGGCGTGCTCACCGTTTCCCGGCAGTCTCTTCGCTTAGCTGCTCAGGACAGGCCGTGTGCACTTCGTGCTCCGGCTGAGTTAGGTGGATTACCGTTGTGTACTGTGGACTTTTGGATTTATGTGTTCGGACTTTCGTGGATGGTGGATTATGTGCATTGTGTTGTGTTTGGATTACCTATGTGGTCTATGGATTACGTGGTGTTGGTTTTCTGTGGTATCACCGGTTTGGCAATGGCGAGGTAAAGTAGCGGTGACTGCCTCTAACCGATTTCGACCAGGCAGTGGCGGTGACTGGGCCGTGATGTTTGGCAAGCCGACCGGGAGCGCGGTTCTTCTTTGGAGGTTCCCTGCTTTCACTTGGTTGTTTTGTTGTTTTTTTTGTTCTGTTCTTTGTTACAATACTCAGGTACGGATATGCACCAAGTGTGGCACCTTTCAATGGCCGAGCGAGGGCCATGATGTCTGCCTACCCTGTTCAGGCTGCTCCTCTGGCCGGACGTGCCGCGAATGTGGGACTTAGGCGTAGAAAGATGGTCACAGGTGTGGGCGTTTTACAGGAGGGAGAGACCGGCGCCGATCTCACAGCTGAAGTCGAGGAAGGCGCTACAGCAGGGCAGAAAAGGCAGAATCATACGGAATTGAGAATAAAAGGGGTCTTCTATTCCCGCCAGTGCCTCGGGAAAACTTCCCCACCTTCAGCGGATGATTGAGCCTAACATTTCGGATCGGGGCTTGCCCCCGTCCAAGCCCGGGCACCAAGAGCTCCACCCCGCCTCGTAGAGGCCCCAGTATGCTAGACCGCCAACGGTGGGGTACGCCCCTAGGCACGGGTCGGCACTGGGAGCTCGGTCCCCCCGCAGTAGGAAGATTGGGTGAGATTATCACCCCCCCCCCCCCCCCCAGGTGAAAGACAGAGAGAGAGCGCCCAAGCAGGGGACCTCCCCCCTCTGAGAGGAGAGTGCCCGCCAGCCTTAGGTCAGACCAGCGCCGTCACCGGGCCGCATCTACAACGCATCTTTCAGTCGGGGACAGGAATAAAAGTCGCAGAGTGAACTCTACACCTCCACCCCTCCACTTGAGGGCCAGGATATGGGAGAGCAATCGCGGCGAGATTCGTTTCCACGGCAGGAATGGGAAGACGAGGAAGGAGGCAAAGACAGAATATGGTTGGACCGAAGCTGTCCATAGGAGGATGGACATTCGGTCATTAGAGCCAGCTGACGGAAGGTGCATCCCCGTCGCGAGTGAACCACCAGGACACCTCCTCCACGCCATAGGAACATGAAAAATGATACAGGCTACAGGGTCCCGAGTCGAAGAGTGGAGCCACAGACGAGATCTAACGCACAGGACGGATCCCCCATGTCCGAAGCCCTATTAGGAAGAACTAACTCGGTCAGCAGTCGATGAGAGGTGGTGCCAACCACACACCCACACTCCACCCTTGGAGATAGAGAGGAACTCACAGTGGCCATGGACCTGCATTACACGAGGAGGAAGCCTTCATGTTCGGTCGGGCGACCTCAGCAGCGGGAGGAAAGGCGCTACAGATACCTATTGCCTGGGAACGCCTTCTTCCTTCTTCACCTCTCCGACCAGCGGACAAGCTCGGGTACGGCGCAGCATGGGATCTCTTGGTGACACCGAGCATCAGAGGCGCCCGGCAAGAGCGGCCGTTCTTCAGACCAGAGCTTTAAGGGCCGATTTCCTCGGGGAAACGACAGCCTCGACACCGGCGCTGGGATCATGGAGATGGCAGCGGCAGGACGGAATCGCCCTCACTTTCGACACTCGACCTCTGCCTGTTGGATTATGGAACGAGCGTGAAGGCATCAGCACAGTGTGTCCCGCTCTCTTCCGAGTGGGAGCCTCAGGACGGGTACCTAGCTAGGGGCTCCACAAGCCCAGGGATGGCATGGGAATTAGGACTTTGATGACTGTTCAGCTGGATCACAGTCCTTTGGAGACGCGCGGCAAACCCCTGCCTCAGCTCCGCGTCCGAGACAATCACAACCCTGGCAGCAACTGTTTGTACAGACACAGAGCAGTTGGCGTGGCACGCTGGGAGATGGATAGTCAGCACTCACACCAAGAGGCTTCTCGGTGCGACAGTGGATGTGATTGCAGCGACTCAAGGAGTCTCTGACAGTACGGATACGATGGAGAGTACGGCAGGCCTGATGTGCAGCGGAGCAACTCTCCCCACAGACCAGACTACCCCTATTTTGGCCGAGTTCATCTAGGGGTTTCCAAGCAGATCGGACCCCTCAGCATCATTCGAATTTACAGGGTGGCAGGCACTTATTGACACCTAGCACGGACCAGCGCCGGTACAAGACCTCTCGTATCTTTTTGATTTGTTGTCAGTACATTTTACTGGCTCTAAAAGCAGCTGCTAAGAAATGATTTTTTTTGTGTGTGTAGGACGCAGGGATTCTTTAGCCATCATGAATTAACCCCTTCCCTGCCGAGAAAAACTGAATGCCACCCAACCGCAAGAGCTATAGATCCTCATGAGCCCCCAGCAGCTGCAAGAGCTGATGAGGATCTATGCCTGTTGCTGAGACCAGTTTGTATGTATGCCCCTTGGACAGTTGTGGCTTTTGGTCATTGAGTGAGGAATGATTTCAGAAAGACAATAAGCGTCCAGTGGAAGGGAAGGAATTAACCGCCTGACAGCCTTCGGCCCTGGGAAAATGAGTGTAAAAGGGATCAGCAAGAGACATAGACCCTCAAGAGCCCCCGTAGCGGCTCATGATGATGTATGCCTCTTGTAGATGTGTGGCTGGAACTTCCGGAGGGCATGATTTTGATGAAACACTGAGCACTGCAATGCATGGAATGTTATGGGTGATAACGAGGCCAGATCTATCCACTCTCACAGTGGCAGTGAGATCTTAGGGGGCATTTTTATTTATTGATTTGTCACTTGATTTTTCTCTTGATTTATTTTGACATGATTTTGCGTTCTGCTTTTGAGGTGTAAGAAAAATGTAAGATGACCGATTTTGTGATAATTTTGAAGACGTGGGTTTCACACATGAAGTGCGTACCCGGTCTGTCTTGTGTATTGTAAAAATGTTTCTGCCGCTGCCAGTGGCTGCATGCTTGATGGTGTTAAATCATACAGCTGTCCCAATTTTCTTGATGCATTTTTTTTTTGTTCCCATACTTTGAGGTCTGAATGACTCTATACATCTACACATTAGATGGAAAGAAAGAATGTTTGCACCTCATATATATAGATGTGATATAACCCCCTTTGTTCTTGTAGACACTGGTGATAGCGAGGTTTCGTTTGCATTGAATGACTACCAACAAGGAACGATGGCGAAATGACAGTTGATAAACAGCATAGACAACACTCTAAACATCTCCAAGAGACATAGATCCTCATGAGCCCTAACACTCCAAACATCTCCAAGAGGCATAGATCCTCATGAGCCCTAACACTCCAAACATCTCCAAGAGGCATAGATCCTCATGAGCCCTAACACTCAAAACATCTCCAAGAGGCATAGATCCTCATGAGCCCTAACACTCAAAACATCTCCAAGAGGCATAGATCCTCATGAGCCCTAACACTCAAAACATCTCCAAGAGACATAGATCCTCATGAGCCCTAACACTCAAAACATCTCCAAGAGGCATAGATCCTCATGAGTCCTAACACTCCAACATGAGGATCTGTGCCTCTTGGAGATGTTTGGAGTGTTGTCTGTTTACCGTGATTTTGCTCTTCGTTCGTTGTTGTGAGTTGTTCATTGTAAACGACCAGTACCAGTGCCTGCACGCACAGGCGGGGGGATAAAAATGTACTTATCGCCTCGCAAGCGATTTGTTTTCTCTTCTATGCACACATTCTTTGAATGAAGATTTTGTCAGTAGTTTGGAGGAAAAACAGACACTGCCGTTGAGGGTGTAATATTTGCTTTTTTCCCCCTCTGCGTTGAAATGGTTGTTTTGTAATACTTTAAACTGCATTCTTCTCTGTTATAGTCATCTTTCAAATACTGTGAAAGTAGTTTCTGCATAGGCATGTTTTTTTGTTGTTTTGTTGGGGTGACACATGTATTTGGTTTCATATTACATGGTTGTTGGATCAGTGTTCAGATTCAACGAAATTGCTTCTAACATGTACGGATTGTGTCAAACAAGGACTCAACTGATACAACACCTGATGATACGCGCCTAGCTTGATACAGATACGGCTGACGAGGCATAGATTCTTATGAGCCTTCAGGGCCTGCAGGTGTCATTTTGATCTTTGCCTCATGCAGATGGGTGATATGAATTGTGCTGTGGATGGGTCAGCCAGAGGCACAGATCCTCATGAGCCCCGGCAGAGGCTCATGAGGATCTGTGCCTCTTGCTGACTAATCTACAGCAAAACACAAATTGCGTTATTCATTGCAAGATTGATGTAAAGCGATCAGTTAATTCTAATCTACAAACGCGTAAAGTCATTGATTGGTCAGTAAGAAACTTGTGAAACATTTGTACCGGTATTTGTATGTAATGTACACGTAAGTTTTAATTGAAAACATACAACATCGTATTTGTGATTTTCATTTGATCTTTTTTTAATATTTGTTCTACTACTATTTACACCATATCTGTTTATGAAGATGTATCTTTTGTGTCTCTTCACCCCCTCGCCCCCCCCCCCCCACCCCCAACCACCCTCCACCTCCTTTCCCCAGTAACAGAAGTGATTTTTCAAAATACACTTTTCTTCTCAAGTTAAAATGCCATAGAAGAAAAATGAAACAACAGAGAAACCAAAAAACAAAGGCAAACAGTCTCTTTCAGCTTTTTATGCATTTTCCCTTAACCTCCCTGTGCTTGCAGCTGCCAGTACTGTTTGCAGCACAGCTGCATGACTAGCATGCACGATGGCTTTAACCCCTTAATTGCCACTGACGAATTCTGTTTGCTGAATGGTATTGTCGGTAGCAGTTTAATGAGTTTACATTAGGCGTGAATTTGAACGCCTTCAGTGCTGAGAAAATCTGTGATCCAACTGCAAGAGGCATAGATCCTCATGAGCCCCCACAGTTGCGGCGGCTCATGAGAATCTATACCTCTTGCAGACATCACTTTGTATCCATGCTTCTTGGACAGGTAGGGTTCTATGGCGCTGAATTAACCAAAAATTTGGAAACACAATATGTGTCTACTGGCAAAGAAGGGAAGCAGACGCCATATTTGCTAGCTCTGGGAGGACTTTGTAGCCATTAAGGTCCTTACAAAAAAACATTTTTTTCTGATCTCAATCTTTTTCTTGGTCTCATTTTAAAAAGTAATTTACTACCAAATTAATTTGTTACTTTGTGTCTTAAACTGCTCTTCTCATGATTAAATGTGCAAGCACATTTGTTTTCAAAATTTAGAACATTGCACAAGGTGGTCTGTCACACTATATCCAAAAACATATTGTACCTGGTAATGCCTATTTTCGTCGTCGGCTCAAGAAATTGTAATCGTTTCAGTCTGGTAAATATTTTTCTGAGCAAATCTTTGTCTTTGTTTTAACACATGAGGTGTCAATTCCTTACACTACTCGTGCCCGTTCAGAAGACAGATCCGCCATGGAACTTTTGAGGGTGGTGGCAGAATAGCTTGGTGCCAAGCTATTCTGCCACCACCCTAGAACTAGCACGGCCAGTCCATCTCTGGTTTCAGTGTTTCGTGGCTTGACGGTTTAAATCAAAGTTCGGTCTGTCTGTGCTTTTGAACTCTCTGCATAACTGCACATATTACTATCCCTAACATTCCACTTGCACGTGTTCATGGGTTCACCAGTTTGCTGCTAAGACTCGGGGGGGGGGGGGGGGGGGGGGGGGGGGGGTTGTGGGGGGGGGAAATTGTCCAGCTGCAAGAGGCATGGATCCTCATGAGCCCCCGCAGGCGCGGGGGCTCATGAGGATCCATGCCTCTTGCGGGCCCCCTCTCTGTTTCCCATCCTCACTCAGAACGGTTGTTGTACTTTCAGTCTGTGATGGGGGTCAAAGAGCTACTTTATGTCCACTGGCTCAGTGCGTCCAAGTCAGTGACTTTAACCCCGTGCTTTCATTCATGATGAAATGGATATTTTTTCAAGCAATTCTCTTGTAGTAGCAGTAGTTGCAGTCGCAGGAAAAAATGCAGGATAATACACTTAGTGTGGTCTGAACGAATTCATGTTTTATCAGACTAACGAATCACCAAGTGTACAAGTGGTTCGTTAGCTTATGCTGTGTTTGTTCCATAATGAATCAGCTAAGACCGCATGTGCGCAGGTCTGTGGGTTTGTTCCTTATGACTCAAGGCTATAAGGTTCAAAATCGTAGACAAGCACATTTGAATTTTATGAAGAAAAAACAGATTTCATCTTTTATCTTTTGTAATCTTTGATTTTGAAATGTTTTTGAAAGAAACCTTTTGATCATTTGTGCAAGTGTTTTTTTTTTTATTTTTATAATTCACACTGAAAATTGTAATGTAATACTATGTGTCACATATAAAGTGCTTCATTATTCAAGGTCTGTAACATAAGCCCCTGGTGCATGCAGCCACTGGAACTGTGTACAGTACCTGTGGCAGCATGCACAAAGGAGCTAACCCTTTGGCTGTCAGTAGCGCTTTTTGTCATGATGATTCCCGCAGGAATCATCACACGTATGCACATTTAGTTTATAAATTGTCCTAGGTATGCGTACGTTCAAGTGGTTGTTTAAAATACGTGAAATATTTTTTGCTCTGTGCTACAAATAACTTGTGTTCATCTTGTGTGCTTCACTTTTTGCTGTTTGTATCATGTGCTTTTTTGCAAAGCTTATCGCACCGTGCACAGTGTCAGAACTCTGCCTAGGGCTGTTGTTCAAGCTGTTGCGATGATTCCCACGGGAATCATCGCAACAAAAAGTGCTACCAACAGCCAAAGGGTTAATCTTCATTGTTTTATCCACAACAAAAATAATCTATAAACATGAAAGGAATACACTTTGATTGCTTTAACACTCTATTTTTTCCGTGCTTGCACCTGTATTAATTTATTGTTTAACCCATTACATCCTGAGGCTGATTTTTTAAAAAATTGCTTATTGTCCTATGCAGGCTACATTTTATGATTAGGAGATAATAGATCAACCATTTAGCTCAAGGGTGGTGCCAGAATAGCTTGGTGCCTGGGGCGCCAAGCTATGCTGGCACCACTCTTGAACTATCGTCAAATTTATGTCAAGCAGTGGGTTTATCAGGATGAAAAGGGTTAAAACTTGTATTATCGATTGGATCTAATACTGTCCGTCATCCCTTCAGGGAAAGGAAAAAAAAAACCTGTTTGATACAGCTGTTTGGAGTCCGCTTGTACTGCCTTCATACTGTGCATTTGGTGACCTTTTCAAGTCCCTTCTATTTATAGAAGGGACTTTTTTAGGACGGGTCGCAGTGGGGCGAATTTAATAGCATGTCCATAATGTTAAAGGTGGGCAGGCTAAACCTCTAACAACTGAAGTAACAAGATAAAAATTACGTAGATTTGGCGCGAAGCGCTTTATGTGCGTATGTATGTATATGTATGTACGTATGTGCGTATGTATGTGTGTGCGTATGTATGTAAACAAGAGAATCTCCGATATTTCTGTACACACAAGCTTGCAACTTGGCGAAATACTTTCCTAAGTGGATGGCTAAGAGAGCCTCCGAGCATATTGTAATTGAATGTCTCATTGAAGACATAAACAACAGTTTATAGGAAGTTGGTTGGCCCAGATTAGAGTCCGTAATTTTTGTCATATTTACTTGAACTTTTGCATATGGCTAGTTTGGAGAAAGACATTGGATGAGTTCGTTAGCCAGCTTTGTATCCTTTCAACTTCTTTAGTAAAAATAATTCTTTTCAGAAAAGAATTAAAACACTAAAAAACCTTAACTTCTATAGAAAGTCGGACAGTGGCGGTGACGTAAAAGAGGCAACTCCGTCACCACGCAGACACTGACATAATACTCTAAATATGACGTCAATCTCTCTTGCGTGCATGGCTCTCTCTCTCTCTCTCTCTCTCTCTCGCACAAACATGCGCGCATCTGCAGGAGGAATAGATCCTCGTGTGCCCTCCAGGCGCATGAGGGTCTATGCCTCTTGGAGATGTTTGGAGCACGCGCACATGCACGCACTAACACGCACACAAACATCGACGCGCTTTCAGAAGAGCATTCAGGTGACCCATGTACTTAGTATATCATGTAGCTAGGTAAAGTCAACCTGCTTTCACACAAATTATAGCAAGACTGAAATTGTACGGTGAAGTTCTAGTTCTGGCACCATTTTCTGCAGTCTATGAAGCGAAAGTGAAACTTGTATCATGTAAAATATAAAATTATGTAAAAACTAAAACTTCTGTCATGACAAATAACGTTTGACAAATCAATGATGCGTATGTCCTGTGCCCCTTATAGAACTCACTGACGCATTGGCAGATCTGCGAGACTTTTTCAATAGGAGATAATTCAACATCAGAATCAGATCAAAGACAAAAGGTAGAGACCATTGACAACGAGGACAGCTCTCATATAGAAGGGACTTTGTGGGTTATGGTTCATCCCATCTTGTTTTGATTTTCCCATACAAATAATCGCACAAGGATTTATGTATATATATATATATATATATATATATATATATATATATATATATATATATATATATATATATATATATAATGTGTGTATAATTATCTGCGTGTAGCTCAAAATGTGCTTTTGGAGTCGATAAATGGCGGCCTTTTTCTATCGGTGTGTGGCGAGGAAAGTCTATGCGCATTTTTTTTCCAGTTACTGTCTCTTAATGTTAATCATACGAAGTTGTAAATTGAATGTATGATATAATGGGTATTTTGCGTTTAACGCATGTGGTTTTTGTCATTTGTATCTGTGCTTTCACATAGTAATAATGTTCATTGCACAAATGTCTTTTGTATAACACATGTACCAATAAGTGAGTGATCATAGGGCCGACATCGGCTGAAGTTCGCTCGCGCACAGCGGTGCGTGGGCGGACTGTTGGGGTGAAGTTTCTCTCTTGGGTACCAAATTAGTCTTTTGAAAAATATGGACGTACACTTATATTCCTTTATGTGTGTTGATGCATGAATGTATATTTCTTTGAGTGTGTGTGCGTGTTTGCCCATATGTGGTTCAGACATTATGGTGTACATGTGTGAATGCAGATGTGTAATTGCTTGGCAAGGATAGGTCATCGGGCTGACTTTGGCTGCTGTGGCTTGACCTGATGACTTTTGCTTGCTGGGTATAACATTACATAAGTTGGACCAAATGATTTTGTTTTCATGTTTGATGTCGTAGTAAACCTGAGTAACAGAGCAGTATTAGTGCATAGGTGAGTGGCTAACACAAAGTTCAAAGTTAAACCACAGTCAGTGTAACTGCATGTGTTTATCATTTAAAACCTGTGTGCGTGTACTACAAAACTGGTGGCTATATGCACAAGTGGGTTAATGACTGCCTTGTGAAAACCTGTTAACCCTTTGGCTGTTGGTAGCACTTTTTGTCACAATGATTCCTGCAGGAATCGTCTTGCCAAAAAGCGCTACCAACAGCTGAAGGGTTGACTCGATGGGATTCAGGCAACAAACAGATTCACAGTCAAAAATAAGTAAACGTTAGACCCCGACTTACACAAGTTACATTTTCATATTCAGCGAATTATTTTCTTGTATGTTTTTTTTTTTTTCTTTTCTTTCTGTACAGTGCAATTTAGCCTTTTCATCACTTGCCAAAACTGCCTTGTGTCTGGTATGTTAGTTGTCGAAACCACTGAGACAGCTATTTTTATTTTACAATCCAAAGCCAAAGAAGCGACTACCACGCACTTAATGCAAAGAAACCACCAATGGAGAAGGAAGCATGCTTGAAACTAACGGGGACAAAATGATCGGTGTTATTTCAGCATGTCTTTCTTTTTTTTTCATTTCCCCAGGGAAACGGCAGTGTGGTCTGTTATTTAGTATAGCGCGGGCTTGGAAGTCAATGATGAAAATATTTTGTGTTCATCCCTGGTTTAACCCCATCAATGCCACAGGAAACCGAGTAGATTTTTGAAATCTGTGTCAATTTGATGTCAAAGATTCCTGGCTGTCGAAGGAGCTTCGATCTAGAGAGGTGTCGGTAAGAGGCATAGATCCTCATGAGCCCCAGCAACTGTGGGGGCTCACAAGGATCTATGCCTCTTGCATTTGGGTGGTGGTGTTTTTCGTGGCAGTGATGGGGTTAAAAACTGCAGTTGCAGTGGTTTCGACAGGTCACGTTCAATCTAGAAAGCACTGATGTGATGTATTTTGTCTCTCGTGACATTTTTTGAACAATTTTGTATTAGGATGGCATCGTTACCGATTTGCGAGATCCGTTTTCATTAATCATTGCATACTCATAAAAATTGTGTGTAAATTTGGTGGAAACAAATTTTGTCGCATTTAATCGTTCCACTTATAGCGATTGCACTTTGAACTAATTGTGTGCATGTACTTGCCTGTCCTTCTTTTCCAAAATGATTATGATTTTTGTTGTTGTTGTTGATGCATACGATGTACATGTAATCAGACTATGAGAAATATAAAGAACTTCTTATCTGTCCTTGCTGTGTTCCAGCAGAAAACCAGAATAGACGGAGAATTATGGCACATACACCTGTATACTGTCTACATGTTAAAAAACTAAACCGCTTAACACTTAGGCTGTTGGTAGCAGTTTCTGTCACAATGATTCCTGCCAGAATCATCGTGACAAAAACTGCTACCAACAGCCGAAGGGTTAATTGCATACCAGATGCTTCTATCTGTTTTACTTTTAAATGTTTGCTGGTCTGTGATTGTGGACCGTATGACCTAGAACTCTGAGGTCTAAAGTTTTAAAAAAAAGACGCACAAACAGCTTTCTGGGGAACTGGGTGGCTCAAAATGGTAGAGTGTTCGACTCTCATCCAAAAGGTCACAGGTGCCGTAAAAATTTGCTCAGACCTTGTTCAGAGCTTCGTGGTGTGCGGAAGACGTCAAGTCCTAAACGTTTTACTTTTTTTGTATCCATCATTCTTATATGGATGTGTTTTTTTTTCTCTTTACATATCCAGATAGAAGTTATATGTGAATCTGTCCTATTTATGGCAAAAACAGATCTTTTGGTTGAAACGGAAGATGAGATGAGCATACAGAATAGCAACTTTTGCATACTCAAGATTGAATTTGGATGGAAGGTTATAACAGACAGGGTAGCAAACAGAGATGATAAACTGTTACGAATGTTAGTCCCACTCTTATTGTGTAAATATACAAGTGTACCATACATCTACCCCCTGCCTTCATCTTGTGGGATTATTGACCCTTTGGAAGTGGGTAGCTTTTTGTCGCGATGATTCCTGCAGGAATCGTCGCGACAAAAAGCACTACCAACAGCCAAAGGGTGAATTAATTGTGCGTGTATTATTTTAACTATCCACTTTTGACCACAGAACCATTCCAGCTGTATTCCCTTCACTCTCTCATTTTCTGTTTTCACGATCATAGAAAACCCGTTGGCTGTTGGCAGCGCTTTTTGTCACTATGATACCTGCCAGAATCATCGTGACAAAAAGCACTACTGACAGCCACAGGCGCTATCGTGTAATATTAGTTTGGCTGTGGAAGGTTGTATGCTTGGCACTGCCAAACCAATCAGCCACTATGCTTGAGCTAATACAGTGGGTCCATTTCTAGTCACGTGTAGTACACAGCCGACTATTTTAACTATTTGGGTGTCAGTAGCGTTTTTTGTCACGATCATTCTCCCTAGAATCATCATGACAATACTGCCAACAGCCAAATGATTATGTTAAAGACAGAGTTTTGAAAAATTTATCTTTACTGTTCTCTTTGAAAAAGAAGATAGTCTGCTACATAGTATTCTTCACGGTGAAAGTTCCTGAAAGTGCAAATTGTAAAGATCCTCTTTTTAACATCTTTTTTCCAAATTACATCAATGGCTTAAAGAAAAATTTGTTTTCTTGGTCCACGGCAAGTTCTTTGCAACTTACTCCAATAAATTTGAAGAGAATGTTTATCCTTTATTGTTATAAATGTATATTTTCTCATTTGTTTTGTTCAATTATGTGATGTTTTTTTTTCACATACCTGTCTCAGTTTCACTAATTTCCTACTCAAAGTAAATGTCTGTTCACATTACGTTATTGTTGTTTTTCTTGGTAGCAGGTGTTGTGTGTGAAGAGTGATGGAGCTTGTTAACCCTTTTCATTCCTATACACTGTTGCAATAAATTAATTTGACGGATAGTTGAAGGATGGTGCCAAAATAGCTTGGCGCCTCAGGCGCCAAGCTATTCCGACACTACCTTTGAGCTAAAGTGGTTGATCAATCCCCTATTCTGTAATGTAGCTTTTATAGGACAATAAGCAATACAAAAAAAAACAAACAACCTCAGGATGTAATAGGTTAAAAAAAATGTACTCAACAGTGAATAATTTGAGAATGATCATGCCTCGTGTCTAGGAACTCCCTCTGCAATTCTCATACAGGAATGGCAGAGTTTCAGGGGTGCTGTGCATAAAAAGGGAATGACAGGGAAAACAACGGAAGTCGCTCAGAATACCGTGTTTGCTTTTCAATCAGCAAAAACAGAAAACAAAAGACTTTTCTTTTTTAGTTTTGCTTTTGAAAAATTTCAGGAAAATGGAAATTACTTTTTTTTTTTTTTGAAGATAAAAAAATGCATTTTTTTCCTCCCGTTCAGCGATTTGGCCGAGCCAACTGATAGCAAACTTTGTTCGATTCATACACAGTAAATAAGGGCAAACACACACACACTGCGTCACACACACAGAGCAAAAGTAGTCTCACACACATTTATGCACACTCACGCACAGGGTAGCAAAAGAAACTTGGTCATTTCTTTTATTCTTGTATATTTCAACGGTTATCACAAGCATACCATTACACTGTATTCAGTTCTCCACAAGACAGTCTCACCACATAACATCATAGGCCATTTAACTTCGGCATCTGCCCGTCAAGCAAAAAGACCACTGGGCCGACATCAGCCGCAGTCGGCCCGCACACAGCTGTGCGCGGGTCGACCAGCTGACATCGACAAGAAAAGATTTTTTGCGTCCTGGGTGAGCAAAAAAAAGTATGATTACACAAGTATATAATTCCGTTAACAATACAAACACGCTTGCACATTTGAAAACATTCAATATTGCACGTTGAGCTACCATTTGTAATACCCAAAATATGCATGTGGGACTGATTTTGGACCTTACGGTCATAGGCCATAAGGTCCAAAATCACAGACCCGCACAATCACGAACACATCAGAACAACTTTCCTCACGATACATCTACTAGTACTACATTACACTGTTTTTATATATATATATATATATATACATATAAAACCAGCGTATGATACATGTACTGCAGTTCTCTATGTCTAGTGTTTGAAACCGAAGTCAAAACAAGACGGACTGCTGATCCCTCCACTGCTAAGGCCGAGAAACACACAGCATCCTGACGTTTGTAAGCATCCGGACGTTTGTAAGAGGCATAGATTCTCATAAGCCCCTGCAGACTCAACTTGCACCAGTTATTCTCCTGTGGAGGAGCTCAAGCCATCACTCTGCAATGGGTCTCAGAAATATGATGCAAGGCCACAAACGGCGAAGGGCTGACTTGACGACAAAGGTGGGTTTGATTGATTGTACATTGCTTAACGTCCCGACAGCAACAAGGCTTTCTCAGGACGTGCCTGCACTGCTTGTGAAAAAAAAATAAATAAACAGAACATTGAATGTATGTCGCCATCCGGTCAAATACGTTAAATAAACCTAACACATGGGGCCTAAATAAAGCTAAGACCATTTAGCAACACACATCCAATATCAAGAGCTACAGGCAATGCAGACAGTAGGGAGAGTTTTAAAAAGGCAAATACAGGTGAATGGACAAAGGGTAGACAGAAACACATGCCCTAGAATAGAGAGAAAAACTCACCCTGTGGGGCTGACCAGGGTGACCCTGGGAACTAAAAAGTACCTAACCCCACCCAGGTCCCCCAGGGCAGACCCGGGTGGGGGACGACAAAGGTGGGATGCAGTTTGACGCGCTGCAAGTCTTTTTCCCCCCGAGCGTTATCATCAGTAGCAGACAAGAGGCAAACAAAGACAATAAGTTTGCAACATTCATAGTATAAATTAAGGTTTACGAGTGTGAGCGTCAAAACGTTTTCATTCATATAAAGGACAACATATAGTCTTTACACAAACAATTCTTGAATGGGCCACACAGAGGCATAGATCCTCATGAGCCCCTGCCAGTGGCGGGGGCTCATGAGGATCCATGTCTCTTGCAGATGCATGGCGATCACCATATGAGTGTGTGTGGGGCAGGGGGGGGCGGAGGGGGGGGGGGGGGGGCGGAGTGAAGCAGACATAATGCTGAAATTTACCTCAGAAATATTTGTTCCTCCACAAATCACAAGTTTCGCTTTCATTTTAAGTCATGGGTGTGTGTACACACAAAGGCTGTACATTTGTATTTACATTTCCAGCTGAGCTGGTTCACAGACAAATCAAAAGTGAGATATCTAAGCCATCAGCGTGGCACCTCCTGAAAAAGTGCGGTGTAAAACTCAGCTGGACTGGAGCTGCATTTGTACTTGTTCACGATGTCCTGGATCTTCAGTTTCCGTCGAACATGGGGCGGTTGGTACCTGCAATGTATACGTAAATAGTTTGTACCTAATTCAATGTCCCAACAGCAGCAAAAATGTATTTTTCTCTAAAATGTATTTTTTCGAAAAATACTTACCGATTGCATTACTAATAGGAAGGTACACTTAGCTTACCAATTTCAGCCTACAAACTGTTGTGTGTTGCTACACAACCAGGGAAGTAACTCTAGCAAGCAGTTACCCTGACCCCCTAGACAGCGTCCCCTTCCTCCTCACATGACCGGACCGGTCTCGCCAGTCTAACTCTTAGCGTACTGGCAGCAAGCGGGGTAGGTGGGAGGGCGCTCTGAGTAATGCCATTGGTAAGTATTTTTGAAAAAATACATTTTAGAGAAAAATTCATTTTTCTCTAAAAGGTATTTTTTCGAAAAATACTTACCGATGACATGACTACATGGGAATGTCTACTTCTAGGCTCAATTTTAGCCTACTTGCCCGTTGTGTGCCCACACAACCCGAGAAGCACTCGGGGAACCCCCCAGAGGGGCCGAGAGTTATCTCCCCATACCCGCCTTACCAGATCCGGTCACGAGACCGTTCAGTCTGATACTTCGCTCGAAAGCGGCAAGCGGGGCAGGAGGGAGGGTCATCCGAGTCATGTCATCGGTAAGTATTTTTCGAAAAAATACCTTTTAGAGAAAAATGAATTTGTTTCTTCAAAAACATTACCGATGACATGACTACATGGGAGAATTGCGATGAGGAGGAGGGTGCCGCCCAAAACTCCCCCAACAGAACAACGCCGTTCTCCCCGTCGCACACTCCCGACAATTTTAGCGAAGTGCATACCTACGGTGCCGGTGGCGCCGGGAGGGAGTGTTGCGCCGCGGCAATGTCCCCCACCAGTGCGAGATTCTCTCGCTGGCTGGCCAGGTCCCGGAGGTAGAAACGGGCAAAGACTGACTCAGTTTTCCAGCCCACGGCCGCCACGATGTCCTTGACAGCGCAGTTTCGATCAAACGCGACACTCGTGGCCATAGCTCGTACCTCGTGTGCGTGAATGTTCAGCCTCTTCGCTCCCTGAGGGGAGATCTCCTGATAAGCGGAGCGTATGACCCAGCGGAGCCAGGAAGAAATCGTCTGGGCTGTAATGTCACGCCGGTTGGGTCTTAGAGGTAGGAAGAGGCGCGACCGTCCCCTGCGGACGGGCTTAGATCGCCGCAGATAGATTTTAAGGGCGCGCACGGGATCCTGTAGCCTGGTCTCCTGGGACCGGGGTCGGTCTCTCAGCGGCCTAATGGTGATCACCTGAGGCGGAGTTAAAGGAGACCTGTTCTTCGCCAGAAAGGCCGGGTCCGTGAGCAGCTGGACGGAGCCGTCTGTACGGAACTGCAGACAGGAAGGGCGTGCCGAAAGCGCATGTAGCTCGCTCGCACGCGAAGCGGTAGCAAGAGCCAGCAGGAAACAAGTCTTGCGTGTCAAGTCCGCGAACTGGGCCAAAGGTAAAGGTTCGAAGCGGGCGGAGTTCAACCACGTGAGCACCCAGGGTAGGTCCCAGTGAGGAATGAGCGAGTGGAGTGTCGGGCGCTGTAAGCCGAAGTGTCCCATAAGGTCGGCTAAGTCCTTCCAGGCGCCCGGATCAGGTCGTCCCAGGTGACGATAGGTGTCCGCAATCATGGACAGGTAACCGCGTACCGTGATGGGGGCTAGGCCTTGGTCTCGGAAGAGCCAGAGAAAGAAGTCCGCCAGCTGAGGATGAGTCAGATCCGTGGGCGTAAGGCCGTGATCGGTGCACCAGGAACAGAGGACTCGCCACTTTCCCTCGTAGACTCGAAGGGTCGATGGTCTACGGGCCGCAGCGATCGCCTCCATTGCTGCACCCGAGTAGCCTCTAGCTCCGAGGGCTTGCCGCACAACCTCCAGGCGTGAAGGAGGAGTCGCTCCGGGCAGGGGTGGAACAGCGGCTGGCGCGGTTGCTTGAGCATGGTCCGCGGGGTGGGCAGCGGCATGGGCGGGTCCGTGGCGAGGCTGAGCAGGTCGGTGGTCCAGGAGCGGTTCCAGGCGAACGGCGCGACCAACAGGAGGATCGCCGAACAGCCCCGCAGCTTGAGGAGGACTTTGGGAACGAGGACGGTAGGGGGGTAGGCATAGGCCACAAGGCCGTCCCGGGGAATGGAGAGCGCATCGACAGCCCAGGCAAGGGGGTCGGGAATCGGAGAGACGAAGAGGGGAAGCTGGTGGTTCCACCTCGTGGCGAACAAGTCGACCTGGGGAGTCTCCCAGCGGGCGCAGATCATCCGAAAGATGTCCTGTCGCAGGGTCCATTCCGTGTGTAGGAGCTGGCCGCGGCGAGACAGAGAGTCGGCCAAGACATTCAGATGTCCGGGAACGTGCCGGGCTCGAAGGATAATGCACCGGTCCTCGCACCACCGCATCATCCTGTAGAGGAGCACACACAGGTCGGGGGAATGTGTGCCCCCTTGCTTCTGGATGTAAGCGACCACCGTCGTGTTGTCCGAAAGCACGAGGAGTTCCTGGTGTCGGAGGAGGTCCTCCCAGACCCGAAGGGCTTGCCAGACAGCCTGCATCTCCAGCCAGTTGATGTGGGTGTGCGCCAATTCTGAGGGCCAGGGGCCCGAGGTCGCGAGGAACCGCGGCAGGAGATGGGCCCCCCATCCAGAAAGGCTGGCATCGACGCAAAGAGAGATCTGCGGAGGGGGAGAGGCTAGGGGAACTCCCGACGCTAGCCACGTAGGGTCGGTCCACCGACGAAGGTGCGGACGGAGCATCTGGGACACTGGGACCGCGGTCGTCAAGTCTCCGGAAGACGGACGCCAATGGAGAAGCAGATGCAGTTGAATCGGCCGGGAGTAGAGACGCCCTAGTGGGATAAGATCCGCTGCGGCGTTCATCAAACCCAGCAACTGAAGCCAGACTCTGGCAGGGGCTGCATCCTCCCGAGCTAACTGGTCGGCTAGGTCCGCAATCTTCTTGACCCGGGGCGCCGGAAGGCGAACCAAGTTGAGGTCGGTAGCGAATTCCATACCCAGGTGCACAAACCGGCGGGAGGGAGAGAGATCCGACTTGCCGTTGTTTATTAGGAAGCCCAGGTGTGCCAGGAGGTGCAGGAGAGCATCTCTGTCCGTGGTTAGCGCAGTCTCCGACTGGTTGCGCAAAAGGAGGTCGTCCAGGTAGTTCAACGTCGGACTGGAGGAGGACTGTCAGGCTAAGGCGACTACGGCGTCCATCAGCCGAGTGAAGACCCAGGGGCTGAGGTTGAGTCCGAAAGGCAGTGCCCGGAACTGGTAAACGACGCCGTCGATCGCAAACCTGAGAAACTTCCTGGAGGCCTGGTGCATCGGGACATGCAGGTAGGCATCGGAGAGGTCCAGACTGACTGCGAAGTCGAGAGGCTGGACCGCGGCTTTCAGGGCTCTGGCAGTCTCCATCCGGAAGGAGGGGGCCAAAATGAACTTGTTCAGCGCCGAAAGATCGATGACCGGACGCCATCTCCCTCCAGGCTTCGGCACGACGAAAAGGCGGCTGTAGAAGGCCGGAGAGTCGGGGACTCGGACAACCTCTGTGGCGGCTTTCCTTAGCAGGGAGTCTACCTCTTCCCGCAAGGCGGTGGCCCTCAGCGGGTCGCTGGGAATCTCGGTCCAGAGAGGGGCACGACATAAGGGCGGCGGGCTTCGGAAGGCGATCCGCAGACCCGTAGAGATGGTGTCGCAAATCCAGGGGTCGTCGCCAAAGAGCGTGAGCCAATTTCCGCTGAAATCGGCTAGCCGCCCGCCGACCGGAGACCCCGAGAAGGTCGGCGGGGGCAAGGTCGGCAGGGAGTCACGCGGGCCGCCCGCGACCCTGTCCCCTGCCGGGACGGGTCCACGCGGGTGCACGGCATCTGGAGGGTCTGGACCAGCCAAAGGCGGGTGCCAGCCCGGGCGCCGAGGCCGGGGCCGAGAGGGCAGCGGGTCTAGCAGACCGCGAGGCGCGACCCCTAGCCTGGCGGGCGGGGCGAAAGCGGCGTGGAGGAGGGGCACTGCTGGGCCAGCGGCCGGGGTTGGAGTCTCTCACAGCGGACCAGGTGTCGCCGAACAGCAAGGACCCCCCCAAGGGGGCACGGCGAAGTTGCGCTCGCAGGTCCGGCGGCAACGTACTGCAAGCGAGGAGCAGGGCATCTCGACGCATGAGGTCACAGTTGGCCGACGCAGCCATCGCGTTGACCGACGAGTGGTAGGCGGCGCGGTTGGCGGTCTCCGCGAGGACCAGCAGGTCACCTAAGAGGGGAGAGATGGAAGCCAGGATTCCTCCACCCGATGGACCAAGGCTTGAGTGAGGAGCTCCAAGACCCCCGAGCAGGCTAAGGTGTTTCGGACCAAGGACGCTGTCTTGTCCAGGCCCCGTGGCAGGGACCGCCGCAGCAGACTCGGGCCACCGGCTAGCGACACGGCCGACGGGTCCAGCGTAAGCAGAGGGATGGAGAAGGCCTGTGAATGGCCAGCATACCAGTCCCGCCGAAACGACATGTCCAAATCCGCGGGCCAGCGACGGTCGGAGAAGAAGAACGGCTCCTGGGAGGTGGCCAGCTGTAGGTGCGACGAAAGGACGTCTCGAAGGTCCTTAAAGCCGGGCGGCTGGGGAAACGCCTTAAATCTCTTGACCTGCCTCTCCGCGTCAACGAAGGCAGCGACCTTCCTCTTCAAAGGCGGGGAAGCTGGGCAGGCGTCCGACGGCAGCGTCGCGGCCACGATCCTGGCGGCTTCATCCAGAGCCAAGAGCGTCTCTGACCGGGAAGAAGACGGGAGCGCCGAGGGGGAAGCATCCTCAAGGGCCGCGGGCAAGTTCGAGCGAGCTTCCTCGCTCAACAGGGCCGAGACGGAGTCTTCGGGCAGCAGGCTGAGCGCGTCGTCCTCTAGGGGGCGTCGAGCAGACACCGGAACCACTACCGACCGCAGCGAGGCCAAAGGAGAGCGCTGAACCTCCGGCGTAGACAGAGGACGCGAGGGCAGCGGGGAGCGCGGCGATAATCGAGGAGGCGACCGGGAGCGAGACCGAGGACGAGACCTCTCCAAAACGCAGGAGCGAGGACTGGAAGGCGCCCGGCGAGCACACGGCGAGGAGTCCCGACGACGCGAGGAGGGTCGACGAGGGCGGCGTTCTTTCTTTCTTCTCTCTCTACTCTCGTCTTCATCTCTAGGATCCCGCTCACGGAGCTCGCGAGGCGAGCGAGAGCGCCGGTGTCTGGAGGAGGAACGGTGAGGGTCAGGGTCGCGGCTGCGTCGCGAAGGACGGCGCTGACGTCTCTCCGGGCCATACTCCGGAAGTAGGCTACTATGCCGGCAAGGCGATCCTCCGGAAGGATCAGCGGGCTTGGTGCTGGGAGAGTGGTGAGGACGGCTCGTCACCGACGGACGGCTCACGGCCGACTGCTGCTTGCCACTCTCAGTGAGACGGGTGCTAAGCCGGCGAACAGACCCTCCGGAAGGGTCAGCGGGCGTGGCAGCAGTGGCGGTCCTGTGGTCAGACAAATAACGCGAACCCCGACGAGAGGACCGTTCCGTGCGGGAGTGGTCAGAGGAAACAGTAAGGGCGGCCACCGCCTCAACGGGCGCCGGACGCTCGTTCGCCGGGCGGGAACGCTCTCGGCGGTAGAAGGACCAAAGGTCCGCCCAGAGAACCTCAGACCAGGCGGCACAAATCTTACACCTGTGGTCCGAGGAACAACCTGAACACGGTAAGCAGACCGAGTGGGTGTCCGTCGGCCACCTAAAGTCACCGCACCGGGAGCACAACCACATTATGGCTCAGCGCAGGTGGGCTCCCGGTGAAAGCGTAAAGGGAAACTCTCGGAGGGCTAAAGGGCCTTTAAACGGGCTAACACAGCAGGGGCCCCAAGGCCCACGTGCAAAACGGGCGCGAACGGCAAAAGCCGACCGTGAGCTAATCAGGCACTATGCACTGAAACAAGACCACTAAGCAAGAAAAGCAGGGAAGCACCCACAGGCAGCCGGCTCTCAGCCCGAGGGCCGGCCGAGGGAACTACCGCTACCTTACCTCTGCAACGAAGGGAAGGGGGGAAGTGTAGGCAAACCGCCGTCCACCGAAGCAGAAAAATCCCCACAGGCAGCCCAACGAAGCAGGAAGAGAAGGCAGGGTAGAAGGCAGGGTAGAAGTGGGCGCAGAGCACACGAAGTCGGCAACGAGCGTCGCGTAGGCAGAAGACCGGTCGAGGCAGCGAGAGCGCAGGCCAGACACGTCTTCTCTCCACGAGCGAAGTAGCAAGACTGAACGGTCTCGTGACCGGATCTGGTAAGGCGGGTATGGGGAGATAACTCTCGGCCCCTCTGGGGGGTTCCCCGAGTGCTTCTCGGGTTGTGTGGGCACACAACGGGCAAGTAGGCTAAAATTGAGCCTAGAAGTAGACATTCCCATGTAGTCATGTCATCGGTAATGTTTTTGAAGAAACAAATACATTTATTTCTTCAAAAACTATACCGATGGCAGTAATAGGAAGAATAGTGAATAGGAGGTTGGTGCCGCCCAAAACAACCTATCCCATCCTGAACGCTTTAGCTATGCCCCCCTTAGGGGCAACCTCCCGACAATTTCAGCTAAGCATTACCTATGGCGCACTTGGCGCCGGGAGAGAGTATTGCGCCGCGGCGATGTCCCCCACCAGTGCGAGGTTTGCTCACTGGCCGGAGAGGTCTTGAAGGTAGAACTGGACGAAAATAGATTCTGCCCTCCAGCTCACGGCTGCCACAATGTCCCTCACAGCACAGTTGCGGTCGAAGACGATGCTGGTGGCCATGGCTCTGACCTCATGCGCCCTGATCTCAGCTCCTTCCGGGGAGATGTCCTCGTACGCGGCCTGTATGATGCCGCATATCCAAGAGGAGATAATCTGGGCTGAGATGTTGTCCCTGCCCGGTGCCAAGGGCAGGAAGAGGCGCGAGCGTCCTCAACTGATTGGTTGGTTATTGGGGTTTAACGCCGAGCAGGCGACTAAGGCTATCTCACGGCGGGCATCCTCGACTGAGGGGTTTCGACCTGCGGAGATAAATCTTTAACGCCCGGACCGGATCCTGCTGCCGGGATGCTCGGGACTGGTCACGGTCCTTCTAGAGGCCGAATAGTTATCGTCTGTACCGCGGTCAAGGGGGCTCTATTCTTGGCCAAAAAGGCCAGGTTGGTGAACTGCTGAACCAAGCCGTCGGCCCGGAGCTGCAGGCAGGAGGGGCGCACCGACAGTGCATGTAGCTCGCTTACTCTCAATGCTGTGGCAAGGGCCAGCAGGAAGCATGTCTTCCTGGTCAGGTCGGCCAACCGTACCGTGCCAGGGGCAGAGGTTTGAAGCGGTCTGAGTTCAGCCAGGTTAGTACCCACGGCAGGTCCCAGCGTGTTAACAGAGAACGGGAACCGGCCGCTGCAGCTCGAAGTGCGCCAACAGGTTGGACAGGTCCTTGCAAGTTCCCAGGTCAGGCCGGCCCAAGTGTTGGTACGTGTCCGACACCATCGCCCAGTAGCCCCGGATGGTAATCGGTGCCAAGTTCTGCTCCTAGAAGAGCCACATGAAGAACTCGGCAAGCTGGGGCATCGTCAGATCCGTGGGGGCGAGGCGCCTGGTGGCGCACCAGGCCTGCATGACTCTCCACTTCCCCTCATAGACTTTCCAGGTTGAGGGTCTGCACGCTGCAGTGATAGCCTCCAATGCCGGACCCGTAAAACCTCTTGCGGCGAGGGCGCACCGCACAACCCAGAGGCGGAGGGGATCGGAGGCGTGTAAGAGTAGTCTCTCTGGGCATGGGTGAAAGTGCTTCTGCCGGGGTTGCTTCAACATCGTGCGCGGTGTGGGAAGTCTCAGGGAGGATCTGTGGCAAGGGTCAGGAGATCGGTAGTCCAGGTCTTGTTCCAACTGAACTGGGCCATCAGGAACAACACTACGTTGCAGCCCCTGAGCTTCAGGAGGACCTTGGGCACCAGTACTGTAAGCCAGTAGCCCGTCCCAGGGGATGGAGAGAGCATCCACTGCACAGGCTAGAGGGTCCGGTACCGGCGACACGAAGAGGGGAAGCTGTGTGTTCCATCTCGTCGTGAAAAGGTCGATTATGGGCATCTCCCACCACGCCCCTATCATCCTGAAGAGGTCTGGGCTGAGTGACCACTTTGTGTGGAGAAGTTGGCCCTGCCGCGAGAGGGAGTTCGCTAGCATGTTCAAGTGTCCTGGAATGTGTCGCGCCTGAAGCGAAATACCGCAGTCCCTGCACCAGACGAGCACTTGATACAGTAGGATGCAAAGGGAGGACAAGCGCGTCCAGCCCTGCTTCTGGATATAAGCCACGACTGTAGTGTCGTCTGAGAGAACCAGGACCTCTGCGTCTCCCAGGCAATGAGGGCGAGCCACCCTGCCTTCTTCAGCCAGTTGATGTGTTTTCCGGCCAGCTCCGTCCCGCAACCGCGCTGAAGTCTGGGAGCAGGTGTGCTCCCCAACCCGAGAGGCTTGCGTCCGTGCAGAGGGACATGCGGGGAGGGGGAGAGGAGAGGGGAACTCCGGGTCTGCCCATCTTTGCAGCTGCCACTCCGGGTCTGCCCATTTCTGCAGGTGCGAGCGGACTAGCTGGGAGACAGGGACCAAGGCCGCTAGATCGCCCGAGTACGGCCGCCAGTGAAGTAGGAGGTGCAGTTGGATTGGTCGCGAGTAGTCAGCCTTGGGGTAACAGATCTGCTGCTGCACTCATGAGCCCCAGCAGCTGTAGCCACACTCTGGCTGGGACGCCATGGGCGCGGGACACCTGCAGGGCCAGTTCCGCCAACTTCTGTACCCGTGCCTCGGGTAGTTGCACCAAGTTGAGGTCGGTCTGGAATTCCATGCCGAGATGGGTAAAGCTGCGGGAGGGCATAAGGTCTGACTTTCCGAAGTTGACCAGGCTCTGGCCACCACCGTGTCCATAATCCTGGTGAACACCCAAGGGCTGAGTTTGAGGCCGAAAGGCGGGGCACGGAACTGGTAAATCACCCCATCGAAGGCAAAGCGAAGGTAACGGCGCGCTGACGGGTGCATGGGGACGTGCAGGTAGGCGTTAGCTAAGTCGAGACTGACGGCGAAGTCCATGGGCCGGACCGACACTCTTAAGGCTCTGGTAGTTTCCATCCGAAATGTGGGGGCGGCGATAAACTTGTTCAAGGCCGAGAGATCTTTGATGGGGCATCACCTGCCGTCCGGCTTGGGCACTACGAAGAGGCGACTGTAGAAGGCTGGCGAGTCGTGATGAGCGACCACCTCCATGGCGACCTTCTGTAGTAACGAGAGCACCTCCCCTCGAAGAGCCTGAGCCTTGACCTGGTCGCCCGGAACTGTAGTCCAGAGCGGGGAGCGACGAAGCGGCGGTGGCGACCGAAAGAAGATCTGAAGACCCTCCAAGATGGTAGAGAGGATCCAAGGGTCATCCGGCAGCAGTGCCTGCCAAGCGGCGCTGTGCAGCGCCAGCCTCCCGCCGACTGGAGACCTGCAGACGTCGGAGGGGGCAAACTGGTAAGGAAGCCAATGGGCCCTACCACGCCTGGGCCGCTGTTTGCTCCGGGGCCAGGCAGGGGCGGGGGCTGGGGCCGGGAAGGCAGGGCGGCTGGCAGGGGGGATGGAGGGCGGGAGTATCTGGGAGTGCGAATGAAGGGTCTGGAGGACCGCAGGGCGTGACCCACGACCTTGCGGACAGCCTGAATGTGGGCGGAGGTCAGTCCCGGCGCGCTGGGCCAAAGGTCTTTGTTAGCGTCCTTGACTGCTTGCCAGGTGGGTCCAAACAGACGTGTGCCACCCAGCGGAGCCTGGCGGAGCTGGGACTGCAGTGTCATGGCTAATCGAGGACAGCCTGTCAGCACAACGTCCCGCATCATCAGATCACAGTTGGCAGTAGCCGCCATCATGTTCACCGAGGAGTGGTATGCCGCCCGATTCGCCATGACGGCTAAGGAGTGCAGATTGTGCAGCGGAGGAGAGGCATCCAAATCCCAGTTCTCTGCCAACGATCTGATGAAAGCTTGCGTGGTCAGCTCCAGAAACCCTGCACAGGCTAAGGCGTTGTGCACCAGGGTGGCTGTCTGTCCCAGGCCAAGCGGTGTCCGGAGCTCGACGGTCTTGTGGCCGGCCTCCTGCCTGTAACTCTCCTGCAGGATCAAGTGAAGGAAGTGGGCAGGAGAAGGCTTGGGAATGACCAGTATACCACTTTTGGCGGAACTTGATATCCACTCCCTCTGGCCGCTTGTTGTCCGCGAAAAAGCCTGCGTCCGGCATGGGTCCCTGCAGGAGGGCGGAGAACGCGTCCGAGAGGTCTCAAAAGCTGGGCGGCTGCGGAAGGGCCTTCAGTCTCTTAGGCTGGTGTGGAGCGTCTACCCAGGTCGAGGCCTTCCTCTTGAGTGGTGGAGCTGGAGTGCAAACCTCCGGCGGCATAATCCCTGCAATAATCTGCGCGGCCTCCTCCAATGAGTGTCAGGCCTCCCACCTCGGAGCGTCGTGGTTGGAGGATGAAGAACAGCTGCGCGACGAAGGAGCGGGTGGGTCCGGGGACGAAGGACGACGATCATACGGAAACAGGGCCGAAGCAGAGTCCTCTGGGTGCAGGCTGAAAGCGTCGTCCGCGTCTGCCAACTATGAAGGCCGGCGCTGAAGGGGGGGGGGGAGACCACTTAATTCAGAGGGGAGGGAACCACTGTGCAGGGAGCGCCAGATCGTAGAGGGAGAGAGGGTGTGAGTACGTGGGTCTAGGGGAAGACGAAGGGAATCTAGGCGGGAGATGTGGCGGTCCCCACAAACGTCCGAGAAAGCAAAAGGCGGGCTCACCTGACGTCGTGGCCGAGGCGTAGGGTCCGGAGTCCTGGACCGGGTCCAATCGGCGTCTGGTGGTGTGAGTTGTCTGTCCCGCAAGTAGCCCGGTGACTGCGATGTGCATGGCTAAGAGGTCTCACTCCCTGGCGCTGTAGGACGCGGTCTCAGTCAACCTCTCCGGACCAGAGGAGGGCTGTGGTGACTGTCATCGCTTACGCTGCCGCTCCCTGGCGCTGTCAGACGTGGTCTCAGGCGACCTCTCCGGACCAGAGGAGGACTTTAGTGACTGCAGTCGCTTGCGACAATGCTCCCTGGCGCTATTGGACGGGGTCTCCGGCGACCCCTCCGGACCAGAGGAGGGCTGTGGCGACCTGTGTGGCTTCTGACCCCACTCCCTGGCGCTGACAGATAAGGTCTCTGGCGACCTATCCGGACCAGAGGAGTGTCTGTGGCGATCCCGCCGAGTGGTGCTGGCACAGGGACGTGCGGGGGTAAAGGGTAGGGGCGCCAAGAGCGTAAGGGGTGTCCGATGTGATGACATCCCCAGAATGTCCAACGTGGCGCGCCTGTGCATCTGCGCTGTCACAGGAGGCGCTGGGGGAGGTAGATCCTTAGGCCGCGCTGGCCGAGTGCGCCAATAAAAGCCCCAAAGCTGCAACCAGTGGTCCTCCTCCCATGAAGCACAAGTCCCGCACGTGAGTCCAGAAGCACATACCGAACAGGCAGGCACCAAGCGTGTTAGTCACTCGGCCATTGGAAATCCCCACACTTGGGGAAGGTCTTAAGCTGTGAACTGCAACACAGAGCACAACTGTAACAGCCGACCGCGCGTGGCGCCGAGGCCACGTGAACCGAGCTCACGATCGCTCATGGCTTTATTCTGAGCTGGACTAAGTCGAAACTTTAAAACACATTTCCTAAGAAAATTCATTTTTCTCTAAAAGGTATTTTTTCGAAAAATACTTACCAATGACATGACTTTGTGGAAGTGTCTACTACTTGCTCAATTTTAGCCTAAGAACCCGTTGTGTTCCCACACAACCCGGGAGGCACTCGGGGACCCCCAGAGGGGCCGAGAGTTGTCTCCTGCCCTACCGGTTCCTGTCATGAGACCAACCAGTCAGATACTTCGCTCGAAAGCGGCAAGCGGGGCAGGTGGGAGGGTCCTCCGAGTCATGTCATCGGTAAGTATTTTTCGAAAAAATAACTTTTAGAGAAAAATGAATTTGTTTCCTCAAAAACATTACCGATGACATGACTTTGTGGAAGAATTGTGATGAGGAGGAGGGTGCCGCAAAAAAACTCCCTAGGGGTAAAACAGCGCCGTCCTCCAAGTCGCAAAACTCCCGACAATTTTAGCGAAGTGCATACCTACGGCGCCGGTGGCGCCGGGAGGGAGTGTTGCGCCGCGGCGATGTCCCCCACCAGAGCGAGATTCTCTCGCTGGCCTGCCAGGTCCCTGAGGTAGAAGTGGGCGAATACAGATTCAGTCTTCCAGCCCACAGCTGCCATGATGTCCTTGACAGCGCAGTTTCGATCAAACGTGACGCTCGTGGCCATGGCTCGTACCTCGTGTGCGCGTATGTGCAGCCTCTTCGCTCCCTGCGGGGAGAGATCTTGATAGGCGGAACGTATGACCCAGCGGAGCCAGGAAGAGATCGTCTGGGCTGTTATGTCATTCCTGCTGGGTCTCAGAGGTAGGAAGAGGCGCGAACGTCCTCTGCGGAAGGCTTTAGATCGACGCAGATAAACTCTAAGGGCGTGCACGGGATCCTGTTGTCTGGTCTCCTGGGACAGGGGGGTTGTTTCTTAGCGGCCGTAAGGTGATAACCTGAGGCGCGGTCAGAGGAGACCTGTTCTTGGCAAGGAAGGCAGGGTCAGTGAGTAGTTGGACGGACCCGTCTGCTCGGAACTGTAGGCAGGTAGGACGCGCTGAAAGCGCATGTACCTCGTTCACCCGTGAGGCAGTAGCAAGGGCCAGCAGGAAGCACGTCTTGCGTGTCACGTCTGCGAAACGGGACAAAGGTAGGGGTTCAAATCGGGCGGAATTCAACCACGTTAGAACCCAGGGTAGGTCCCAGTGGGGGAGCAGTGAGCGGTGAGTCGGGCGCTGGATGCCGAAATGTCCCATAAGGTCGGCCAGGTCTTTGCAGGCGCCCGGGTCTGGGTGACCGAGGTGTCGATAAGTGTCAGCGATCATGGACAGGTAACCCCTCACAGTGATGGGGGCTAGGCCTTGGTCTTGGAAGAGCCAGAGAAAAAAGTCCGCAAGTTGAGGATTAGTCAGTTCCGTGGGGGTCAGGCCGTGGTCGGAGCACCAGGAACACAGGACTCGCCACTTTCCCTCGTAGACTCGAATGGTCGAGGGTCTGCGGGCCAAAGCGATCGCCTCCACTGCTGCACTCGAGAAGCCTCTAGCTCTGAGGGCTTGCCGCACAACCTCCAGGCGTGAAGGAGGAGCCGCTCCGGGCAAGGGTGGAACAGCGGCTGGCGCGGTTGCTTAAGCATGGTGCGAGGGGTGGGAAGCAGCAGGGGGGGGGGGGGTCCGTGGCGAGGCTGAGAAGGTCGGTGGTCCAGGAGCGCTTCCAGGCGAACGGTGCGACTAACAGGAGGACCGCCGAGCAGCCCCGAAGCTTGAGGAGGACTTTGGGTACGAGGACCATAGGGGGGTAAGCATAGGGGATGGAGAGCGCATCGACAGCCCAGGCAAGGGGGTCGGGAATCGGGGAGACAAAGAGGGGAAGCTGATGGTTCCACCTTGTGGCGAACAAGTCGATCTGGGGAGTCTCCCAACGGGCGCAGATCATCCGAAAGATGTCCTGCCGAAGGGTCCATTCCGTGTGTAAGAGCTGGCTGCGGCGAGACAGCGAGTTGGCTAAGACATTCAGGTGTCCGGGAATGTGTCGGGCCCGAAGGGAAATGTCCTAGTCCTCGCACCAACGCATCATCTGGTAGAGGAGCATACAAAGGTCGGGGGAGCATGTGCCACCTTGTTTCTGGATGTAAGCCACCACCGTTGTGTTGTCCGAGAGAACGAGCAGCTCCTGGTGTCTGAGGAGATCCTCCCAGAACTGAAGGGCTTGCCAGACGGCCTGCATCTCCAGCCAGTTGATGTGAGTGTGCCCTAAGTCCGAGGGCCAGGGGCCAGACGTCGAGAGGAACCGAGGAAGGAGATGAGCGCCCCACCCGGTGAGGCTCGCGTCGACACAAAGGGAGGTCTGGGGTGGAGGAGAGGCCAGGGGAACTCCCGACGCTAGCCAAGAGGAGTCGGACCACCGACGAAGATGAGGAAGCAACATCTGAGGGACCGGAACCAACGTCGTTAAGTCGCCGGAAGCCAGGCGCCAATGTAGAAGGAGATGCAGCTGTATCGGCCGGGAGTAAAGACGACCTAGGGGAATAAGGTCCGCTGCGGCGTTCAACAAGCCCAGAAGCTGAAGCCAGACTCTGGCGGGGGCTGCGTCTTCCCGTGCTAACTGGCCGGCTAGGGTCGTAATCTTCTGAATCCGAGGCGCAGGAAGGTGCACCCTGTTGAGGTCGGTCGCAAATTCCATGCCCAGGTGCACAAAGCGGCGGGAAGGAGCGAGATCCGACTTGCCCTCGTTGACCAGGAAGCACAAGTGTGCCAGGAGGTGCAGCAGCGCATCCCTGTCCGTCGCGAGCATGGCCTCTGACTGGTTGTGTAGGAGGAGGTCGTCTAGGTAGTTCGACGTCGGACTGGAGGAGGACTGTCGGGCCTTGGCGACTACGGCGTCCATCAGACAGGTGAATACCCAAGGGCTGAGGTTGAGTCTGAAGGGAGCGCGCGAAACTGGTAGACCACACCGTCGATCACAAACCGAAGGAACTTCCTGGAGGCCTGGTGCATCGGAACATGCAGGTACGCATCGGAAAGGTCCAAGCTGACTGCGAAGTCTAGAAGCTGGACCGCGGCTTTCAGGGCTCGGGCAGTCTCCATCCGGAAGGAGGGGGCCGAAATATACTTGTTCAGCGCCGAGAGATCGATAACCAGTCGCCATCTCCCTCCAGGCTTCGGGACGACGAACAGGCGGCTGTAGAAGGCTGGGGAGTCGGGGTGTCGGACAACCTCCGTGGCGGCTTTCCTCAGGAGGGAGGAGACTTCGCCCAGCGGGTCGCTGGGGATCTCGGTCCACAGAGGGGAGCGGTGCAAGGGCGGCGGACTGCGAAAGGCGATCCGGAGGCCGTCTGAGATAGTGGCGCAAATCCAGGGGTCGTTGGGAAAGAGCGCGAGCCAATTTCCACGGAAAAAGGCTAGCCTCCCGCCGACTGGAGACCCCGAGGAGGTCAGCGGGGGCAGGGGCGGGGGGCAGTCAGGCGGCCCGCCCGCGACCAGGTCGCCGGGCGGGACGGGGCCAAGCGGGAGCACGGGACCTGGAGGGTCTAGGACGGCCAAAGGAGGGGGCCCGCCCAGGGGCCGAAGCGGGGGTTGAGGAGGCAGCGGGTCTAGACGCCCGCGAGGCGCGACCCCTAGCCTGGCGGGAGGACGGAAAGCGGCGGGGAGGGGGGGCACTGCAGGGCCAGCAGTCGGGGTTGGAGGCTCTAACCGAGGACCAAGTGTCACCGAACAGTAGGGGCCCACCCAGCGGAGCATGACGAAGCTGCACGCGCAGCTCAGGAGCCATCCCCCGGCAGGCAAGCAGGAGGGCGCCTCGACGCATCAAATCAAAATTTGCCGCCGCAGCCATAGCGTTGACCGACGAGTGGTAGGCGGCGTGGTTGGCGACCTCCGCTAAGGCCAGCAAATCACCTAGGAGGGGCGTGACAGCAGGGTGCCAGGAGTCCTCCACACGACGGATCAGGGCTTGGGTGAGGAGCTCAAGGAAACCGGCGCAGGCTAAGGTGTTCCGGACCAGGGACGCCGTCTTATCCAGGCCGCGGGGGAGGGAACGTCGGAGGAGGTCCACAGCAGGGAGAGGGATGGAGAAAGCCTGGGAATGACCGGCATACCAGTCCCGACGGAAGGCAATGTCCAGGCCGGCCGGCCAGCGATGATCGGAGAAAAACACGGGCTCGCGTGACGTGGCAAGTTGAAGGTGAGCCGAGAAGGCATCTCGCAGCTCCTGAAAGCCGGGCGGCTGGGGAAGCGACTTGAATCTCTTGACCTGACGCTCCGCATCCACGAAGGCGGAGACCTTCCTCTTCAGGGGGGGGGAGGCTGGGCAGGCGTCAGCTGGTAACGTCGCCGCGATGATCCTGGCCGCTTCGTCCAAGGCTAAGAGGGTCTCCGCACGGGAGGAAGAGGGAAGAGCCGAGGGGGCAGCGTCATTGAAGTCAGCGGGCGAGAGGGAGCGACTATCCTCGTCAAACAGGGCCGAGACCGAGTCCTCGGGCAGCAAACTAAGGGTCTCCTCCTCCAGGGGGCAGCGAGAAGGCGGGCGGGTGGCCGTGACAGCCGAAGACCGAAGCATAGGCAGGGAACCGTCTGGGAACCCGCGGGAAGCCCGGGGACGAGCAGGAAGCGACGACAGCGGCGGCGAACGATGCGGCGAACGCGAGTAGGTGCGAGGAAGGGTCCTGCCCGGCGAGCGAGAACGAAGTCGAGAACGTGGACGGTGAAAAGCCGGAGGGGGGCGTGGCGAGGGGGACCGACTAGGGGAGGAGGGCCGATGATGGTGGCGGTGAGGCGAAAGCGTCGAACGGCGCGATGGCGAGCGCGAATGCGCACGCGAAGAGGAGGGGCGGGGGGAGCGGCGACGATCCCGGTGGGAGGAACGATCCTTCTGACGGCGCTCGAGGGGCGAGCGCGAGTGTCTCGAACTAATTGTGGAACGGGAGGAGTCGGGGGCGCGACTGTGTCGCGCAGACTGAGGCTGACGTCTCTGCTGGCCGGGCTCAGAGAGGCGGGCGCTGTGCCGGCGTTCAGATCCTCCGGAAGGATCAGCGGGCTTATCGGGGAGAGACTTGTGAAGATGGGCAGTCAACGTGGGACGGCTCGGGGCACACTGCTACAGGCCGGGCTCAGTGAGGCGGGCGCTCTGCCGGCAAACAGACCCTCCGGAAGGGTCAGCGGGCATGGCAGCAGTGGCAGTCCTCTGGTCAGCTGACAAGGTAGACACCCGATGAGGATTCCGTTCCGTGAGGCCAGGGCGGGAAGGGGTGGTCGCTACAGTAAGGGCGGCAGGAGTGGAAACCGGTGCCAGGCATGAGGTAGCTGGCTGTGGTCGCTCTCGCCGGTAAAAACTCCAGAGGTCCGACCATAGCATTTCAGGCCAGGCCGCACAGACATCACAAAGGTGGTCCGAGGAGCAGCCAGCACAAGGAAGGCAGACCGCATGGTCATCCGTCGGCCACTGGAAGTCGCCGCATTGGGAGCACGTAAGCAGTTGGGCTCTGCAACACACAAACGGCATGGCAAGGTCGGCAATGCAGGCAAGGGGCACCGAGCCAAACAAAGGCACTCCGGACGCCGTGACAGCCCCCGCGTGAAACAGCGGCTACACTCTCCGAGGGCTAAAGGGCCTTTAAGCTGGACGAACGGAACGTGGGCGCCAGGGGGCCCTACGAAAAACCAGCGTCTAAGAGGCAAAAAGTCTACTCGTAAGCTAACGAGGCACAACGAAGGAGAGGGTAGGCGAAGTCCCGTGAGGAGACTCGCAATGAAGGCTGTCCAAGGCGCCGGAATGTAAGTTCGACAGCTGGCGTAAATGCCGTAACAACAACGAAAAGGAAACCCCAAAAGGCAGCCGGCTCTCGCCCTGAGGGCCGGCTGGGGGTAGCTACCGCTACCTTACCTCCGAGACGAAGCGGGACCGGGGGGGAAGGGTCGCCATACACCCGTCACAGCACGGAGGAGGGCAGCAGAAACCCAGAACGGCGTAAGAAGCAGAAGCAGGCAGCAAGAAGGCAGGTCAGCGCTAGAAGTGGCGGCAGAGCACACGAGAGAAGTCGGCAACGAGCGTAGGCAAACACGAAGACTGGTCGAGGCAGAGCAGGAGCAAAGCCACTCACGTCTTCTCTGCACGAGCGAAGTAGCAAGACTGGTTGGTCTCATGACAGGAACCGGTAGGGCAGGAGCGGGAGACAACTCTCGGCCCCTCTGGGGGTCCCCGAGTGCCTCCCGGGTTGTGTGGGAACACAACAGGTTCTTAGGCTAAAATTGAGCAAGTAGTAGACACTTCCACAAAGTCATGTCATCGGTAATGTTTTTGAGGAAACAAATGCCAGAGCCTGCCCTCAATTTCCTGCGGCTGGTGGCATTAACTGAGGTCTTACCTCGCCACTGAAATTGGCAACCATATCGCAGGAAGCTAAGTGTTAGACTGGCGAGACCGGTCCGGTCACGTGAGGAGGTAGGGGACGCTATCCAGGGGCTCAGGGTAACTGCTTGCTAGAGTTACTTCCCTGGTTGTGTAGCAACACACAAATTGGTAAGCTAAGTGTACCTTCCTATTAGTAATGCCATCAGTATAGATTTTGAAGAAATAAACTTACCAAGGACGAAAAGAAAAGGGGAGACTGCCAGTGCCAGCTATAATATCTGGACCCCCCTTGGGGGGACCTAGATTTAAATTTCCATGCACTGAGTGGCTGGAACAGTGGGATATGTGATACGCCCCCCTTCGGGGGAGGGGGGGGGGGAACTTCCATATGCATTGCTTCCAGTCACTTTCTTAGCGCACCCCCTCTTTCCTATCTTTTTTTGTGCTTTGGCCACAGTAGATCTATGATCACTGGTCGATCATGCACACTTCTCTCCCCTGACAGTGCCTTTACCTACTTTACTTTGTAACCTTACCAAGGACGAGTGTGTACTGCTTGTAAAACAAGCCCTCATGGCTCATGTGCATGACTGATCTACATCATTTATCTGACCTTCTGTAACCTTGACCTTCTGTGATGTTGACCTGTCTGACCGATCACTCATATGAGAAGGTGTTGAAATGGCAATGGAACCAGCAAAGTCCTGTCTTGTCAACATAATTATGTACATTTTTCAAGCATATGTTGACCTACCATCACCCTTGAGCTTTATGCGTCGTCAACCAAATCAGCATGCACAGGAAGGTCTTACCAACTAGCCTTCTGAACATCCCTGATCTAAACACTATTCTGATATTTGCACAATGCATGTGCATAAAAGCATACAGAACAAATAGAAAGAAAAGATACCAACGCTTCACTCTCCAGGCGCCGGCGACGACAGATGTTGATGGCCGTCTGTCTGACCAGCGTGCCTAGCGTACGTCGGCTGACAACCATTCCATCAACCAACGGGATTGCCACTGTCATTCTGAAACACAGCAATGTCAAGTACCATCAACATTTGCGCTTGTACATGCAGCCATTAGTACTGTACACAGCACCAATTGCTGCATGCATAATGAGTATTCATGCATATTTTTGCATGTCTAAATGAGGATGAAATCTGACAGCAAGGCAAACAATTTTACATAGCTGCCAACCCTGAGGCAACAAAATTCCTGAGCTGCGGCCTCCACGACGCTAGTCCTTGCTTCCAGGTGCCAAAAAATCAAACAACAGGAGGGAGGGGGGGGGGGGGGGGGGGGGGCGGGTACACACCTTGCTCCAGCCGGATAATCTAACACAGTGCTCGTCAGCCTTCCTAAGAGATTAAACAATGTATTTTCCAAAAGCACCAAATTCATTAACGCCGCATTAGTCACAAAAATCGCGACATTTTGACAATGTCCCCTCCATTTACTACGCGACCGCCACCCCATCTTTAATTCACCCCAGTGATTTCAAATAAACGCAAGTTTGTCAATGCGGCGTAAATAAATTTGGTTCTTTTGGAAAATACATTGTTTAATCTCTATAAGCATCACCCACTGCACCCGAGCTAAACAGTATCTCAACGATGTATGCGTGTTCATTCTGAATGAATGCGTACTTATTGATCACGGCGCCTTGCCGCCTAGCCTAAGCCCGATGTGCCATGCGTTGTGGAAATTCCCGATAACGGCGATCGCACACACACACACACGCGCGCGCTTATGCCAGTAAAAATCAATGATATACACACTCATTAGGTCTATTTTCTCAATCGAAATAAGAGCAACCAAATCTGCTTAATAAATAGCCTTACACACACACACTTTGTCAATTTTACACACAGACACT
>BTPG01000004.1:132220070-132257326 GCA_036245525.1 Semisulcospira habei | reverse complement strand
CGAAAGCTTAGCGGTACAGTATAGCGGTAGGCTCTCAACTACAGGCACTTGACCGAGCGGTATGCCAAAATGCCTCGAATTTTAAAACAAAGCTTGAAAATCCGAAAATTGGGAAAATTGTACAAAAAAACGGAAAATCGGGACTTGAAAAAAATTCGGGAAATTCCCGAAAAATTCGGGAGGGTTGGCAGCTATGATTTTATTCTTCATTTTATTCACAAAGAGACAGTCATAATAAAGGTTATTTTATAGGCATTACAGCCCTGAAAGTATAAAATTTTGCCCATCAGCCTTTGGCTAGTGACTTCCAAGTTTTACTAGCCAAACTGAAAATGTTACTAGCCAAAACTGAAAATTTTACTACTGAAAATAGCCCCCCCAACTCAACAATATAATGTACCACAAGTGTTTGACGCCCAATGTTAGAGAGTGTTTTCTGCCCAGAGGCATTGAAAACAAATATTTGAACAGACAATCATAACCAAGTTAATGTTTATGTCCTGACTTCAGGCTTTTGATAGTATCAAGTGGAGAAATAACTGACAAAGTCCCCATGTGAACTGTGGTGGGATTTTTTATTTATTTTTTTGTAAGTAGAGCTGGGCTTGCGTTTGCACAACAGGTTAAAGGATCTGTAGACCCCCAGGTATAAATTTTAGAGGGTACACAGACCCCCATCCTAACATTATAGAGGGTCTGCAGATTTATTTAAGAAAAACTGCATCATCTGTATGTTCCTTAAAATAAATTATCCCCAGGCCACCCGGTTCTGCCCTGGGGGACTTGGGTGGGGTTAACTACATTTTAGTTCCCAGGGTCACCCTGGTCAGCCCCACTGGGTGGGTTTTCCCCTATATTCTGGGGCATGTTTCTGTCTACCCTTGGTCCATTCACCTGTATTTGTCTTTTTAAAACTCTCCCAACTGTCTGCACTGCCTGTAGCTCTTGATATTGAATATGTGTTGCTAAATGGTCTTAGCTTTATTTAGGCCCATGGCGTAGGTTTATTTAACGTATTGGACATTTGGACCGGCTGACGACATACATGATACATTCAATATTGTTTCTTTTTTTTTTTTCACAAGCAGTGCAGGCATGTCCTGAGAAAGCCTTGTTGCTGTCGGGACAATAAACGATGTACAATCAATCAATCATTAAAATAAATTATCTCATTTCGCTCTCTCCTCTTTAAATGTGTTGTGACAGTGTGTGTGTGTCCTTTCCATGATACTGATTCTTTAACTGGTGAGATATCGCGCAAAAGCCTGTCTCCCTCGCTCTCTCACACACAGAAAAACATATATCTATTTATTTATTTGTATGATCGTTTGATAATGTATTGTAACAGAGAATATAGCGTTTTCTGCTGAACGCGGCAGACTGACAACCAAAGTGTGACTTGTCTAAACGCTCTGTGTATGTGTGTTTGTGTATAAACTGATGTACTTCAAAGTTTGTTTCAACCCGCTTAACCACTCAGAAAGACGTGTTTCTCCAATTTTTGCCTAATAACTGCATATGTACCAGAAGATGGATCGACCACGATTAAAAAATAACTGACAAACTTATTTCTGTTCAAATTTCTGGACTTGCTTTTTGAGTTTGCCTCAGTGCTCATTGCGCATGCCATTCGAGTGCCGTCGTGCTTTAGCCATGGAAATACACTCAGCACAGCCATGAACTCTGAAAACTGTGTCGTAGCGGCGGTGCCACACACGGCCCAGGGGTAGCATTTCTGGTACTTTCGCTTGTCGATGGAGATGGCGATGTCGAAGTGCAACTTTCTTCTTAGCGATTATCAAGATTAGACGGTGCCGGATTGAAGAATCCGAAGCATTCCAGCTCTTCCTTTGCTTTTTCTCCGCCATGTACAACTTCGTTCTAGATCGAAAGCGAAACGCACGATGCCGTATCCCATAATAGTATGTATGGTGACGTCACAGCAAGTAACGCGCACTTTGTAATAACATGCTGACCCTACACATAAACTACTAACAGTTTGCCCGCCCTGTTACACTCCGGCATCGGGTCGATTCCGAACGCAGCCGCGACTGAGCGAGCCGCTAAACGAACCAATTCGTCACTAAAAATAGAACGACTGTCACCGACCACTGTTATGGTACGCATAGTTCGAGTGACGTGTTCGGCTACTGCTGCAAAGTGATGTTGAGGCGACTCGCGATGCGGTCAGGTCACGCACCGGCCTACCTTATGTTCGGCTGGCGGTTAGCCGTTGGATTGGAAAACGCACGAGCGCACTCGCATTTGGCGAGTGGGTATTTTTTTTTTACTCGCCAAATTTTTTTTTCACTCGCCATGGCGAGTAAATTACTCGACATTTTCAGGGCTGCATTATATGTTCATTGTGAAGTCAGCTTCAGTATATCATGGTACTAGGAGACATGACGTCAGACCACAATATTCACGATCACCTTACTGTTGTGCTGAATTTTCATACACTTGTGAAGAATAAACACTTGGTAAGCACAAGGTCCCCGGGCTGATGTCAGCCTTAGCTGGCCAGCACATGGCAGTGCACAGGCCAGCTAAAGCTGAAGCAGCCCGAGGACCTTTTGCTCAAAGGCCATATCTGGAGCCAGAGATCCATGCGCGTATATTCGATACCGAGATACACTGGCACGCATAATACTGAGGCTGGCCTGTACGTGGTGTGTTGGTCTAGGATTCTGGCCGTTATGGCTTGCGGCCGTAACATCCCGAACTGCTGGCCAGCACACAAATACTAACAATAACACTCACTTTGTCTGTGTCTTTTCGTACTCATGGATGTGAATGCGAAAGAGACCGTTCTGCAGAGCGTGGATGAAAATGATGTACACGTCTTTTTCTGGAGACTTCTGCACGGACGACGAACTAGAAGTCGTTGATGCCTCCTGGCCAGTGGATGTCACACTCAGCAAGTCAGCTGGTGACAACAGAATAGAAATTCAAGGTGAACAATAGCATTCAACATGATTTCAGCAAGAGGCATAGATCTTCATGAGGCCCCGCAAGTGGCAGTGTAGAAAATCAAAATACGTGTGAATGGTTGTACAAAACCTATTCAGCCCAGAGACACAAGATATGGATTGACCACTTTAGTTCAAGAGTAGTGCCAAGCTATTTTGGGGCCACCCTTTTGCTAATGTGGTTGATCTGTCTCTTGCTCTGTCACACAGATTTTTTAAGAGAACGCCCGCATTTAACAGCTGCTTCCAGTGGAAATGAATGCCAATAAACAACTTCCTACCTGTCGGAAAAACGTCCTTGTCTTGAAAACTCTCCAGCCACACAACCAGGATCTTCGTGTCAGGCCCCATCGTGGCTGCCGGCTGCCGCCCCAGTCTTCGCGACCTGGCAGTGCTGCTCCCACTGCTGGAGTCCGGCGGTGACCCTGGGCTCTCCCTATCCATGCGACCTAGCCGCTCGCTCTCCAGCGGCAGGGATTTGGGCTTCAGTAGGCTGGGGTCTGGAGGAGCGGACTGACTGTACGGCGCAGAGGAGGAGAGGCGGGATGTGAGGGGGGAGGCTGTAGGCGAGGCGGTGATTGCGATGGTGGCCGTGGCCAGACTGGTGCTGGAGTGGGGGGAACTGCTCGTGCTGCTGCTCGTGTTCAGCAGGGACACGCCTGACTTGTCTGGGGAGGAAAAGGATTAACCCTTTTAGCCCTGGGACCCTGCAGCAGGAGATGGATTGATCATGATAATTCAAGGGTAGTGCCAGATGAGCTTGGCGCCTGAAGGTGCCAAGCTCATCTGGCACTACTTTTGAATTATCATGATCATTCCATCTCCTACAACTGGTACATAGTCGTTAGGCAACACCTCCAAAATTGAGAAATGGGACCTTGGGGGTAAAAGGGTTAAACTGATGAATGCTGGTGTGCTATCTTGAACCTTGACAGTTCCAGGGTAGTGTCAAGAGTAATCCTCTCACTGTCGGTAGTTGTTTTTTTTTGTCGTGATGACTCCTCCAGGAATCACCACGACAAAAAGCACTACCAACAGCCAAAGGGTTAGCTTGGCACCTTTCCAGGCACCAAGCTAATCAGGCACCATTTTTGCAATATCACAGCTAATCCATCTTCCATTGTAAAATCTGAACGAGTCAATGTATCGAACATCAAGGAGTTAAAATTCACCAACTGTCAGCCAACTGCAAAAACTCATTACACTTTTTATAATGCGACATAAGACAGTGCCTAAACTTGAAAACATGAAATCTCATGTCAATTCTATTTCTACATACAGTATACCTACGAGTAAAATCTGCGTTTTTAGTTGGCTTTTATTTCAGCTCAGCAACAGAATCACATGTACCAGCAACTGCGTTCAGTTAAATCATATACTGTGGACAGGTCTCCGTCTCCCACTTTCATACCTCATGAGCAAAAGGTCCTCAGGCTAACATCTGCCTGACCCATTCAACCCCAAGGTGCATTTCCCAAATTCTGAAGATGTCATCTAATGACTGTGTACCATTTGCAGGAGACGGATTGAACTTGATAATTCAAGGGTGGTGCCAGATTAGCTTTGCGCCATCAGGCGCCAAGCTAATCTGACACTACCCTTGAATTATCATGGTCGATCCATCTCCTGCTGTAGGGCGTCAGGGGTAAATGGGCTAAGCTGGGCTGTGCACAACCGTACGTGGGCCAACTAAGTTAGATGCTAGCTTGAGGTCATTTTAATTTATCGCTGTATGAACACGAACGTTGATATCATGGATTACATGTAGATGTCAGTTGTCACATCGTGAAGCTGACCTGTATTTGTAAAACACTGCAACTCACCAGACTCGGATGCGCTTGTAGACGCGGTCCTGATACGGTAGGTCTCCGGGGACGGCACAACGATGGCCAGTTCTGACGAGACATCAGCCCAATACAGGGCTTGTTGGCGACCATCATACAGGCTGCCTCCTGTTCCGGTCAAGTAATCCTCATCTGACACAGGAACACACATGGACATCAAACTCAGTTACCAGCAGTGCTGAATTAGCGCACCCAAAAAGTGGATGAACAATGATAGATTGCGCCTTGGGGTTTAATGGGTTAATTCATTCACGGCCAGCCGCATCCGGATGCGGCTGGCCGCGAATGAGTTAATGTAGATCCCTGCAGCTGCAGAATCTCCTGCAAATCTAAATTGACCACGACTATACTCCTGAAGGCTGACCATAACACTTCAAAGATAGCACCCGATTTGATTGGTGCCTAGAAATATCATGGTTGCTCCAATATCTGCACCTGATACTTCGTAATTTCAGGACAACTCCCAAATCAGGCTGAATGAGTTGCGTCTGTTGGTATTGACTTTTGTCGTAGACAGAAGTCAATACCAACACCAAAGGGCTACAATTTACATTATTATTCAAGATTAACCCTTTCGTACCTACAGCCACCAACACTGTAAACAGATGCTTCATACAAACGGGAGCTAAGTGCGTGACTGTACAAAAGAAAACGATGACAAGGCAAGCAGTCTAACCTTCACAGTCTTCTGGTTCGCTGATTTTCCAGCTGGAAGACACGTGCCCCGTCCAGCCAGCATGTTTCCGGACGTCCACCGGCCACCCGAGTGAGTGAAGAAACTCCAGGAACTGCGGCTGTACGCTGGTGTACGATGTCTGAAACAACCACGTGAGTACTACAAACACAGTATTAACCCATTTAGCCCCAACACACTACAGCAGTTGGTGGATCGACAATGATAATTCAAGGGTAGTGCCAAATTAGCTAGGCGCCGTCAGGTGTCAAGCTAATCTGGCACTACCCTTGAATTACCATGGTCGATCCACCTCCAGAAACTGGTTCTTAGTCATTAGGCAACACCTCCAAAATGTGGGAAATGTGGCCGTGGGGTTAAATGGGTTAAGGAAAGTACACGAGCATCTTGAGCTTCGTGTATTTTTCTGTGGTACCTGATAGGAAGGGGCAGGGGGCCTAACCCTTTGTCCTGCGCTGAGTAATTCCTCTTTGTACATGTACTATGGGATACATATTTGTCACAACGAAAAGTAAAACTGGTGTTCAGTGTACCTCATTTCTACTATTCACTGAGCCAGACAAGAGTTTTTGCAGTTTTCAATTTTGTTTACCTTCTCCTGCAGTGCAGATATATTTTTAATTTAACCCTTTGGGTGTCTGTAGTGGTTTTAGTCATGATGATTCCTAAAGGAATCATCGTGACCCAAACCGCTACCGACAGCCAAAGGTCTAGCCATTAGTGTGAAGAACAGTGAAATTCTGACGCTACAGAAACATCCACACTACACATTTTGCAGTTACTGATATCCATCCTTCATGTCAGGCTAATATCACCACCACCACCTACCACGTTGGCCAGTATTTCCTGGGCTGTCTTCTGGTTCTGTTTCACGTAGAAGACATGCAGAGTGTCATTGTCGCGGCTGGGAATGAAGTCCAGGGACTCCAGATCTGTGAAGAGCGCAGAGTTTGAGGAATCTAGCATGACCAGGGCGGGAGGTACGCTGCACACACGGTTGGACGGCTCCTACACAGGGCATGATTGATTGATTGATTGTACATTGCTTAACGTCCCGACAGCAACAAGGCTTTAACACAGGGCATGAAAAGATACAGAAAAAGTTATTCATCAAAGTAACAAGTGAGTCTTTCAACAGAAAAAAAACCACAGCAACCAACAAACCAAAAGATCCACACCAAAAGAGTGACTGCCAAGCGGTGTTAAATGAAGCAAACACACTACCTTTGATTTAGGAATAATGGTTGTGAAATGCACAATTCCCAGAGTTGCCAACCCCCAATTTTTTTTTCAGTAGTCAAAATTTAGAATTTCAGTAGTTTCATGACAATTTCAGTAGTCAATGCGCGTTGCTGCGATGCATAACTAATGTAACTATACACAAACACAAGCCTTGCTGATAATGTCGTTAAAATCTCTGACCACATTCAGGGCTCCCAATACAAATTCTTAAAAATCCCTGAAAAAATCCAGTCGCGGGATTTGCGCATACGCGAGTGTTACTTTCAGAGTATAGTGTTACTTTTATGTTACTTTCAGAGTATAGTGTTACTTTTATAGTATTGACTGTGTTAATAAGAAAATCTATAATGAATCGATCAATAAAGACGTGCTGCAGTATGATTTGGATCACTTGCAAGAGTGGTCCAACACATGTGATTTGCATTTTAATGTAGAGAAATGCAAGGTCTTGCATGCTGGAAGGAACAATCCTGAACATGATTACTTGATGAAAAGAAGTACCCAACGGAGAAAGAAACACGCTTAGAAAAGACGGGTACAACACAATTTATTAATATTTCGGGTAAATACCCTTTGTCAAAATAGACAAACAAACAAACATACAGATTAGCCGCTACTTATCTTCAATGGCAGAAGGAATGTGGCAACTGAAGGAGGTGACGTAAAATAAAAGAAAAGGAAGAACAAAAGTGCGGAAAAAGTAAAAATGACGTCAACGAAAAATCGCGTAAGAGAGAGACTCGGAAAGAACCTGAACACAAGAGACAAGAGTGTGTGCAAGCACGTGCAGGAGCGAGCGAAAGAAAAGGCGTGTAGATGAGGCCAGAGAAAGAGAGAGAGAGAGAGAGAGAGAGAGAGCGAGACGGAGAGAGAGAAAGAGAGAGAGAACGAATGGGGAGTACCCTAGGGCACGAAGTAGGCTGAGTGTCTAATACACAAAGCCTGCTAAACACCAACCCGAAGGCAAACTTTATATCACCTTCAAGTTGAGGACTACCTCGGGGAAAAACGGGAGGACCCCGGGAAAAAAACCCCAGCATTTAGCACGGTACACAACAAGTAATAAGTCATGAAAACAAAGCAAAGAATCAAATTCAGTAAGAGAATATTGGTATAAGTGGAGAGTAGGTAGTTGTGAAACCGTCTTCAAGGGTAACTCAAAAAATAAGGGGGAGAGAGAGAGAGAGAGAGAGAGAGAGAGAGAGAGAGAGAGAGAGATATGGGGGCGGGGGGGGGGGGGGGGTGGGGGGGGGGGGGGGGGGGGGGGGGGGGGGAAGGGGGGGAAGGAGTAAGGAAAAAGGGGAAAAAAAAAAAAAAAAGGGAGGGGGGGGGGGGGCGGAAGACAACCAGCCAGAGCCACCAACCCCACCCAACAGGCACCCACCAGCCCACAGAAAAACACACAGGCACGCAACAAGACGACCACATACATCCCCAAGGGATGCACACGATCGCCCCGCCCCAAAACCGCGTATCAAACCGTGAGCCGGAGACCCGGTGCCCGACAGGGAAGGGCAAGGGATCCAACTAAACGTTCGGCCAGCGCTGAGAAAGTCCCCAAGGGAAATGTGCATATCAACCAGCGCCAACATCACCTAACTGATTAGTGAGTAGTAAATCAGTGAGGTAAAGTAGCAGACACAAGCAAGGTAAACAATGTTAATCTTTCATATTCATCCCGAGTGGCGCCACAGTGCCCAGTTTATTAATCAGAAATTTTTCACGGTCTTTCCTGGCCCAGACATTACTGGCTTGCATAAGCCAGAGGCCTTTAACTCGAATGTCTGAGACGGAGTGGTCGGCCTGATTGAAATGTCGTCCGACCGGTCTGTTGTATTGGTACTTGACAGACTGAAGATGTTCTTTGAAACGGTCGTTGATGGTTCTTTCCGTCTCTCCAACATAGAGTTGGCCGCATTTAACTGGTTGATATGTACATTTCCCTTGGGGACTTTCTCAGCGCTGGCCGAACGTTTAGTTGGATCCCTTGCCCTTCCCTGTCGGGCACCGGGTCTCCGGCTCACGGTTTGATACGCGGTTTTGGGGCGGGGCGATCGTGTGCATCCCTTGGGGATGTATGTGGTCGTCTTGTTGCGTGCCTGTGTGTTTTTCTGTGGGCTGGTGGGTGCCTGTTGGGTGGGGTTGGTGGCTCTGGCTGGTTGTCTTCCGCCCCCCCCCCCCCCCCCCCCTCCCTTTTTTTTTTTTTTTTTCCCCTTTTTCCTTACTCCTTCCCCCCCTTCCCCCCCCCACCCCCCCCCGCCCCCATATCTCTCTCTCTCTCTCTCTCTCTCTCTCCCCCTTATTTTTTGAGTTACCCTTGAAGACGGTTTCACAACTACCTACTCTCCACTTATACCAATATTCTCTTACTGAATTTGATTCTTTGCTTTGTTTTCATGACTTATTACTTGTTGTGTACCGTGCTAAATGCTGGGGTTTTTTTCCCGGGGTCCTCCCGTTTTTCCCCGAGGTAGTCCTCAACTTGAAGGTGATATAAAGTTTGCCTTCGGGTTGGTGTTTAGCAGGCTTTGTGTATTAGACACTCAGCCTACTTCGTGCCCTAGGGTACTCCCCATTCGTTCTCTCTCTCTTTCTCTCTCTCCGTCTCGCTCTCTCTCTCTCTCTCTCTCTCTTTCTCTGGCCTCATCTACACGCCTTTTCTTTCGCTCGCTCCTGCACGTGCTTGCACACACTCTTGTCTCTTGTGTTCAGGTTCTTTCCGAGTCTCTCTCTTACGCGATTTTTCGTTGACGTCATTTTTACTTTTTCCGCACTTTTGTTCTTCCTTTTCTTTTATTTTACGTCACCTCCTTCAGTTGCCACATTCCTTCTGCCATTGAAGATAAGTAGCGGCTAATCTGTATGTTTGTTTGTTTGTCTATTTTGACAAAGGGTATTTACCCGAAATATTAATAAATTGTGTTGTACCCGTCTTTTCTAAGCGTGTTTCTTTCTCCGTTGGGTACTTCTTTGCATATTACACGCTTGGCAGTCACCTTTTTGGTCTGGATTGTTTACTTGATGAAAGTTAACAGTGACATTAAAAAGGTGGTATCTTGTGAGGAGGAAAGGGACTTAAGTGTTGTTTTTGATAAAGTTCTATCTTTTGATCCCCATATTCAGAACTGTATCAATAAGGCCAACAAAACGGTTGAAGTAGTTAAGAGAGCCTTTAATTATTTGGATAAGGACTCTTTCAGTAAACTGTTTAAAGCACTAGTCAGACCACATTTAGAATATGCAAACACTGTACAGTACCGAGGGTCAAAGAGACAGTCAGTTGCACTCGCAAGAGTACAGAGACAAGCAACAAAGCTGGTTAAAGAATGTAAAAATATGACTTAGATTAAAATATTTTGGACTACACTCCTTACATGGACGTAGAATACGTGGAGACTTCCAAGCTTTCAAAATTTATAATGGCATCGACGACCTAAATTGAAACAACTTTTTGGGGCAGCTAGATGAATTACCAAAATTTAAAGAGATTTTCTATTGCTATGATGAATGATTTGTAGGGGAAAATGCATGCATAACAGACCCATAAAGTAATTAAAGAAAGAAAGGACATTTGCAAAGGTCTTGCGGCCTATTTTGTCCTCACACTACTAGACTTACGACAGCCTGGCCAACAGTGTGACACTTCAGCACCGGCTGCTGTTAAAAATGGTGCACCGCACACGCCCAAGCGGCCAATGTTGCCACAGTTCCAGTTCCATTTATTATCACACTCTTTGTCTATATTATATCCTTTGCTCTGCTAGAATTCTTCTCAACGATGTTTGCACGCGATATGTTTGCGATGTGATCGAAATGGCGATAGCCATGAGGTGCGCGTGCATCGGTAACTTCTGGCCGTGTTCCGCTAACTTCCGTCGTCTGCTCTCAGACTCAGGCTTCACAATGATTGGTTCAAAGCCCAACACGCGCCGGAAGCTGTGATCAGTAGTTGGGTGACCGTGACCTTGACTCGCCCGGCAGTCTACACAGGCGCTCAACGAACCTTAAAACTTTTGTTGTTTTTTACTATTGTTGGTTTTTGCTTTTCCGTAGTATTTTTAATACTTCCGTAGTTCCGTAGTAACACATCGACTTCCGTAGTAAACTACGGAAATTCCGTAGTGGTTGGCAACTCTGAATTCCTCTCAACCAGCTGTGTGATGAAATATATGTTGAACCTCTTTGCTGTCCAAGGTCATGAGTCAGGTTTTTTAAAAAAAATCATTCTAAATTCAACATCAGAGAATAGACTATTTCCAGAATCAGAATCAAAAACTGCACAGCAGATTAAAAGCCCAAACAAACGTGCAGTATCCACCGTGTACATTTCTTTTTTTAACCTACTTCTGATTTCATTTATTGAAATCATTTAATCAATCTTCCCAAGAAACATATATAAACTGGAGCAAGCATTGGGCATAGAACCTCATGAGCCCCATCTGTGGGGCTCTTGAGGTTCTACGCCTCTTGCAGTCAGATGGTGTTCACTTTTCTTAGCAGCGACAGTGGAGGAGTTAATCAAAGAATATGCACATAAAAAACAAACACTTCTGCACAGAAAACCCACCTTGAGAGCCTCCAGAGAGAGAAATCCATAGTGCGACAGGAAGAGTCTCGCTGTCTGGTACTCGTGGCAGATTCTGTGGACAGGTGTAGGAAAACACAACTCACATTACGTGGATCATCAGTAATGTCAATATTATGCAGATAACAAAAATTACGACATAAACTGAAGGACCTCAAAAGGAGCTTTTAACCCTTTTAGCCCCAGATCCCTACAGCAGGAGATGTCCTGACCATGATAATTCAAGGGTAGTGGCACTACACTTGAATTATCATGGTCAATCCATCTCCTGCAAGAGGTACATAGTCATTAGGCAACACCTCCAAAATTGGAGAAATGGGACCTTGGGGCTAACAGGGTTAACCCTTTTGTGTGTCGGTAGCAGTTTTAGTCACGATGATTCCTAAAGGGATCATCGTGACTAAAACTGCTACTGACACGCAAAGGGATAGCTCAATAATCTACACGCATGACAGCGCTTACAGCTGTTTTTTTAAATTTAGAGCTTTATAAATTGTCATTGTTCTTATTATTATTTTATCTTGAAATTTTAAAAGAATGAACAGAACTTAGCATATGTACGATTCAGTCTCTTACCTTACATCCATCTGCATCAGGTGTATATTCTCATGAGCCCCATCGACTGCAGGGGCTCATGTAAATTACGCCTATTGCTTGCATACATGTATGATTCTCATCAACCTGAATCCATGCCGTTTAGACAATCTAATGACCCTTATGAGCTTTCGAAAGTCAGATTTCTGACATTTGCCTGAATACTCTCATGCCTGCTGCTATTTCACTCTGTGTCCACCTAAACATGAGTGTTTTCTGGTCTCTCTGCCACCTCCCATCCCCTCCCCCAGGCAGCAGACTCTCTCTGCAAAGGTCTGATGCAGCCAGGGTACATGCAATGTGCTGTAAACATGTCTCACACAGACGACTAAAATTCTAACTTAGATGGAAACACGTTTCTATCTGCACACATTTTGTCTTCAGTAGATCGCAACACATTAATGTATATATTCAATATTTTCTTTGCTTTTCAAAGGAAGACGGCCTTAGTCGCCTGCTCGGCGTTAAACCCCAATAACTAACAACTCAAAGGAATAAGGGGTGGAAAGGAATAAGGGGTGGAAAGAAATTGCTGTCAGTAGCATTGGGTTAACCCTTTTAGCCCCGGATCCCTACAGCAGGAGATGTTCTGACCATGATAATTCAAGGGTAGTGCCAGATTAGCTTGGCGCCTGAAGGCGCCAAGCTAATCTGGCACAACCCTTGAATTATCACGGTCAATCCATCTCCTGCAACTGGTACATAATTGATAGGCAACACCTCCAAAATTTGAGAAATGGGACCTTGGGGCTGAAAGGGTTAACCACTTAACTGCTGCTGATTGATACCATCAGCGGATAAGACACATAATTAAAGAGTCTTTTCCGCCGAACCGTTTTTTTTCGGCAGCAGTCAAGGTGTTAACCCCATGGCCAATTGTGACCCGCCACCACAAAATGAGTCTTAAGTCACTTTTTGACTATGCCACCCGACAATTTTCAAAATGAGTCTAAAGTCACTTTTTGGACATTTTAAGATATTGATATCAGCAGAAACTAGAAAGAAAACCCTTTTTAATGGCGTGAATAACATGTGAATCAGACGATTGGTCACCGAGTTATGGTTTTTAGAAACTGGGGACCCCGCCACCCGACAATTTTCACCAATAGCGGGAAATCGGGTCAGGGACATTACGACTCATTTCGTGGTGGCGGGTCACAATTTTCCCCATATTTTAGAGATGTCACTTAACAACCATGTACCAGTTACGGGAGATGGATCGACCATGATAATTCAAGGGTAGCGCCAGATTAGCTTGGCGCCAAGCTAATCTGGCACTACCCTTGAATTATCATGGTCGACCCATCTTCTCCTGTAGATCGCTGGGGCTAAATAAGTAAAAGTAAGCAAGGCTTTCAATTACGCTGATGGACAAGCACATGACAAACACTGTCTTCTACACTTACTCAGGGGGCTTGCACTCCGTCTTGGGGTTGGGGTATGGAGTGGTCTCCCGGGTGATGCGCACCTTGTCGGCCATGTTTTCCTCAAAAGCGATGGACTTCTCGATAAATCCCTTCATTTTATCCAGCTCTTCCCTCTCCTTCTCATTGGACAGCGACTCCAGTGGGGGGATGCTCTGGTCACTGAAGCCAAAGGAATGGTATGTATCCATCAATCGACACCGTTTTGTTTTGACAAGGGCGACAGTCCGAAAAAAAATTAAATTACTGAAAATGATCCATGGACAAACTTGGCCCTACGATACATGGCCAGCAAAGAGACATATTCAAAATTCTCATGAGAGAAGTACCCAACGGAGAAAGAAACACGCTTAGGAAAAACGGTACAACACAATTTATTAATATTTCGGGTAAATACCCTTTGTCAAAATAGAGTTGCCACATTCCTTCTGCATATGAAGATAAGTAGCGGCTAATGTCTCTGTTTGTTTGTGTATTTTGACAAAGGGTATTTACCCGAAATATTAATAAATTGTGTTGTACCGTTTTTTCTAAGCGTGTTTCTTTCTCCGTTGGGTACTTCTTTGCATTTCACACGCTTGGCAGTCACCTTTTTGGTCTGGTTTGCAAAATTCTCATGAGCCCCTGCAAATGCAGCGGCTCACGAGAATTTATGCCTCTTGCAGATGGAACTGCGGGGATGTTCCCTCTGATCCAACTTCAGTTTTCTGGGGTTTTGGAAAAGCTGACTCAGTCTCAAGGACTGAAGACTGTCACACATGCATTTATTTCTTTCTCTGGAGTCTGACACCAAATCTCGTCAGACATCATGTGCATGAAGTTACATGCTACAGAACATGCTCAACAGCATCATGTTTCTACAGTCGATTCTACAAACAGAAGCAACTAAAAATCACAGCTAGACTCAAGACAGCTGAGAGCACCAGAGAAGGATGACAAGATTTTTACAGCAAAACTTACGCCATAGTTTTGGTGATCTTGTCCACACACTCGGGGAAGTATCTGTGTTTGACATTATGGTGGATGCCAACATTTTCCATGGGCAGGGGTCGTCCCGGGTCAGACAGGTGGGCCCTTGATGAAATCTGGCAGGAATAAATAACCCCCCTGTATATGCTGCCATCGGTACTGCAGACAGTACCAGCGGCTGTATGCAAAAGTGTGTTAACCTTATCATTCAGAATACACCAGTGTGTGAAATAAGTTTGACTAAAATAGTTCAAGGGTAGTGCCAGAATAGCTTGGCGCCTCAAGGCGTCAAGCTATTCTTGCACCACCCTTAAACGAAAGCCATTGGTCTATATCCTTATCTGCAAGTGTAACTACATAGTTAGTTAGTTATTTGGGTTCAACGCAGCGCAGGTGACTAAGGCCATCTCATGGCGGACTATAATGTAGCTTGCATATGGCAGTGTACAAATTTGAAGCTTTTAGCTTCAGCATGGTATGGGTTAATACATGGCTTGTGCTTATTTTCAAGCCAAGGGCAGCAAACTGACAATGAGAGATGCAAAGCTAATTAACTCATTCAAGGCACCCTGCATCAACAGCTGTCCAAGTGCGCCAAGGCCACTGAGCCGCTGTTGGCCCAAACATGGCAGCTTGCTGGTGGCAACACTATACAACATTTTTGCAGCTGTTGATGTGAGGTGCCTTGCACGAGTTAGCCCACCTGTAGATGCTGCCTCTGGTACTGTTCACAATATCAGTGGATGGACACAGCTTAGGCACACTACAGGTACAAGACATCTGTTTGTCAATTGTGTTCTTTGTTCATATGGGCCAGATGGCCTGCAAAACCTTAACCCTTTTAGCCCTGGATCCCTACAGCAGGAGATGGATTGACCATGATAATTCAAGGGTAGTGCCAGATTAGCTTGGCGCCTGAAGGCGCAAAGGTAATCTGGCACTACCCTTGAATTATCATGGTCAAGCCATCTCCTGCAACTGGTACATAGTCGTTAGGCAACACCTCCAGAATTTGAAAAATGGGACCTTGGGGTTAAAAGGGTTAAATAAACTTATTATTCTTCTTCTTATTATTATTATTATTATGAAAACGAGGTACTGATTGACCCTAAAAGTTTATCGGTGGTGCCAGAATAGTTATTTGGGTTTAACGCCGAGCAGGCAACTAAGGCCATCTCACGGCGGGAAGGGTAAAAATCTGGTCAGCCAGACTAAAAGAAAGGTCTTAAGACATGATGTAAATCTCTTGGCTTGACTTCGCGAACGAAGATTTTATAGGAGTTGCCCACGACGTCTGCAGGCTTGTTCGTGGCTGCGGAGGCCAATCCGAGACAGGCAGGTTCGACCGCAGTGGCTGCAGGGGAAGGTATGGCCAGGGTTCTGAGCTGTGGCATCTCTGTTTTTTCTCCTGAGCCGCTTGTCCTTAAGGCTAGCTCTGTGAGAGTCCTCAAAGGAGACAGCTGCCTTGTAAATGGTGGAGCGCCAGGTGTCACGGTCCGCAGCAAGCGAAGACCACTGGTGGTGGTCGATTTGGCAGGCACTAAGTGACTTCTTGAGACAGTCTTTGTATCTCTTCTTTGGTGCCCCTCTGTCACGGTGTCCAGTAGCAAGCTCGCCGAACAGGGTGATCTTTGGTAGGCGATGATCCTCCATCCTGGAGACATGCCCCGCCCAGCGGAGCTGTGTCCGCAGCAGCAAAGCCTCGATGCTCACAGTTTCAGCCTGTTCAAGGACCTCGACGTTGGTGACATAGTCACTCCAGTGAATGCCCAGGATGGTACGCAGGCAGCGCTGGTGGAAGCGTTCGAGGAGTCGTAGTTGGCTGCGGTAGAGGGCCCAGGACTCGGAACCATACAGCAGGGTGGTGAGGACCACAGCTCTGTACACGCTGATCTTGGTGCCTGTTTTCAGCTGTTGATTGTGCCACACCCGCTTGAAAAGTCGCCCGAAAGTGCTGTTCGCTTTTGCCAGCCTGCTGTCAAGCTCCTTGTCCAGCTTGGCGTCCGACGTGATAATGCAGCCAAGGTAAGTAAACTGGTGCACTGACTTTAGTTCAGACTCGCCAATGGTGATGTGAGGAGGGCGATACACTGTCTTGGGTGCCGGCTGATGGAGGACCTCTGTCTTTTTCAGACTGACCTCGAGTCCAAAGAGCTAGGCAGCATCTGCGAAGCAAGACGTGATGCGCTGCAGGGCTCTCTCTGTGTGTGCAATGAGGGCAGCATCATCAGCAAAAAGCAGCTCATGGATCAGTTGGTCTAGGGTTTTCGTGTGGGCCTGCAGTCGTCTGAGGTTGAACAGGCTGCCATCGAGACGATACCTGATGTACACTGCATCGTCATCATCGAGGTCCACTGTGGCCTGCTTCAACATCATGCTAAAAAAGATGGTGAAGAGGGTCGGTGCCAGCACGCAGCCCTGCTTTACGCCGTTGAGAATAGGGAATGGTTCTGAGAGGTCATTGTTGAGTCTGACCTGGCCTTGCTGGTCCTCGTGTAGCTGGACAATCATGTTGAGGAACTTTGGGGGACAGCCAAGTCGCTCCAGGATCTGCCACATGCCTTGCCTGCTCACAGTGTCGAACGCTTTTGTTAGGTCGACAAATGTTACGTACAGCCCTTTGTTCTGCTCGCGGCACTTCTCCTGTAGCTGTCTCAGCACAAAGACCATATCGTTGGTGCTCCTGTTTGCTCTGAAGCCACACTGGCCCTCTGGGAGTTGGTCTTCAGCGATGGCAGGTACCAGCCGATTCAGGAGCAGCCTTGCAAGGATTTTCCCAGCAATGGACAGCAGGGTAATTCCCCGATAGTTGGAACAGTCAGACTTCTCGCCTTTGTTCTTGTACAGGGTGATAACGACTGCATCACGGAGATCTTTTGGTAGTGTTCCTTCCTCCCAGCAGCAGAGAAAGAGGTCATGGAGCTTGTTGTGCAGTGCTGTGCCTCCATGTTTCCAGATCTCTGGCGGTATTCCATCAATGCCTGCTGCTTTGCCACTCGCTGGTCGGAATACTTTCAGAGCCTCTTCAGCGCTGAGCGCACTGTTCAAGAAGCAGTCGTCCTACAAATCCCACACCTCCCAGTAAAGGTTGAATTGGACGAACCGCCCACCGCTGAAGAGACCCTCACAGCCATCCACCAGCTCAAGATGATGTAAATATACCTTAAAAATATGTCAGGCTAAAATGTCGCACAGGTCTTTAAAGAAAACGTCGAAAGACTCTCAAAAAGGTCAAAATAATAGAAACATCATAATCTATAAACGCTCAAATCTTATTAAAAATATGGCACTCTCTCAGAAAACTGAAGATCTTGTCCGGGGGCACATCCCGGAACAAAACCTTCAAGGAGTCTGCCATGAAATGTTTATACCTTGTGTCGATTAGATCAGCACAAGACAACAAAAAGTGTTGAACAGAGTACTGCTCGTCGCAGGCATAACACCATGGACGCTCCTCCTGTTTAAGTAAATAAGAGTGCGTGACATACGTGTGGCCGATGTGGAGCCAAGCCAGGACAGTCTCCTCACGGCGGCTGCCGCAGCGATAAGGTAGACCGTCAGACCACTTAGGAAGGGCTTCATGCAGCTTGTTAGCTTCCTCTTGGTCCCACTCGGACTGCCACTCACGGGCTACGTACGCACTAGTCACATGTCTAAAATCACTATAAACAGTCTGTGTGTCAGGAACAGGGTCATTGCGGGCATCGTTGGCAGCAGAATCTGCGATCCTGTTGCCTTCAATGCCCACATGCCCTGGCACCCATATAAAAATGATATCATAATATTCCTTCATCAAGTCCGCGTGGAGCTCTCTGATCTGCACCAGCAGTGGGTGGTCATTTCCCGTGCCCTGAAGGGCCTGCAGGGCAGAAAGAGAGTCAGACAGAATCAGGAAGTTTCTTTCTCTAGATCGATAAGCATGCCTGAGTGCCAGCAGAACCGCCTGCAGTTCCGCACTAAATAATGATGAGTGGTCTGGGAGGCGGTGCTTAAATGGGCGTCCAGGATGGCGAGAGGACACTGCGGCCGCAGCCACTCTCCCATCCTCAGACTTTGACCCATCGGTATAGATGCGACAATAGCCAGGAAAAATTGAAAGCAGTTCACTGAGGCTCTGTTGGTATATGGCTGGTGGAGTAGAGTCTTTCTTGTGTGCAGTCAAGTCCAGCAAGATGTCAGGAACTGGTAAGAGCCAAGGTGGAATGATGTGTTGCAGGGATTCCGAAACTCTGTCCAGGTCCAATCCGGCCGCCTGCAGATGAGGTCGGACACGGAAAGAAAGTGGACGGACAGCTCCCGGATGGGTATCGTAAATCTCTGCAAACGATGGTTTAAAAACACAATCATAGGCAGGATTGTCTGGATAGGCCTTCAGTTTCAGAACGTAGCTGAGCATGAGGCGGATGCGGCGGAGCTTGAGAGAAGGCTCCCCTGCCTCGGCATACAGACTAGGAACTGGAGACGTCCTGAAGGCCCCAAGACATATCCGCAGACCCTGATGGTGAATTGTGTTCAGACGCTGTAGCACAGACTTGGAAGCTGAGCCATACACCACAGAGCCGTAATCCAGTTTGGACCGAACAAGGGCCCGATACAGACGAAGTAAGACAGTACGGTCCGCACCCCAGTCAGTACGACCGACGACACGAAGAATGTCGAGAGCCTTCTGACAAGAGGTTCTAAGGTAATTAATATGGTTGCGGAAGGTAAGTCTTTTGTCAAAAATGACCCCCAGAAACTTAGCCTCCTCGGCCACCTTAATTGGCACTCCAGCAATGCTCAGGCTAGGTTCTGGAAAAAATTTCGTCTGGTTAGTAAAATGCACACAGACAGTCTTGGAGGGCGAGAACTTGAATCCATTGAGAGACACCCACCGCTGGAGGCGATCAACGCACAGCTGCAAGCGCCTCTCAAGGGACGCAAGTCCTCGACCACGTGCGCACAAAGCAAAGTCGTCAACAAACAAAGAGCATTCAGAATCATCCTTGATGGCCTTTACAATGTTATTAATTTTAATACTAAATAAAACAGGAGATAGAATGCTGCCTTGTGGGACACCCATCTCCTGTTCAAAGGAGTCGGAGAGGGTGGAGCCCACACGGACATGGAACGACCGGTTAGTAAAAAAATTGTGAATAAAAACGGGCAGGTGCCCTTTAAAACCCATGTCCAACAAGTCAGACATTATGCCATACTTCCAGGTAGTGTCATACGCCTTCTCAAGATCGAAGAAAATTGCATAGACATGCTGCTTGTTGACAAAAGCATCTCGAATAAATGATTCAAAGCGGACTAAATGGTCAGTTGTACTACGGAAGCGCCGGAAACCGCACTGGAGGTCTGTGAGGAGACCCTGTGACTCAAGATGCCACACCAGGCGGGCGTTGACCAGGCGCTCCATAGTTTTACATAAACATGATATCAAAGCGATAGGCCGGTAGTTGCCCGGGTCGGAAGGATCCTTACCCGGCTTGGGGATCGGTACAACCACAGCCTGGCGCCAAGACGGCGGAAAATGACCAGTTCTTCAGATATGGTTAAAGGCCTTGAGAAGTACAAGGAGTGACCTCTCAGGCAGATGCGTTAGGAATTGATAGTGGACGGTATCTAGGCCAGCAGCAGAGTCATTACATTTCTGCAAGGCTTGCTGCAATTCTGATAATGTAAATGGGACATTATAGTCTTCTGAGTTATCGGACTTAAAATCACAAATACGAGACTCTCGCTTCTCCTTCTCTCTCTGGAAGAAAGGTGAATAATGCTCCGTTGAAGAATTATGGGCAATGGTGGAGGCAAGCAAATTGGCCACAGCTTTTTTATCTGTAACCAAGCTGGCACCATCTCTAAGATGGCCAACAGAAGCCGAGCCACCCCTGCCCCTAATTCTCCGAACAGCCTTCCATACTTTCTGGGACGGAGTCCGAGAAGTTAAAGATGAGACGAAGCGTCTCCAGGAAGCACGGCGTTCACGTTTAAAAATGTAACGAGCTTTCGCCCTCTGTCTTTTAAAGGTTAAAATATTCACTTGCGACGGATTACGGAAAGCACGTTGCTGAGCAGATTTGCGCGCTATTTGGACCTTGCGGCACTCTTCGTTGAACCATGGTACTCTCTGCTTTCGAGGGACTGATGCGGAAGTTTTAGGGATGGTTTCACCCAGTACGTCCAACAAAATAGTAGTAAAAGAAGAAATAGGTTCTTCAGATGACATGACCACCTCCTCTGTAATACGAGACTGACAGAGGGAGGCGAACAGAGGCCAGTTAGCTTTCTTAAGATTCCAGCGCCCCACCGGTGGATCCTCCCCACAGCTGAACGATGACAGGACTACTGGGAAGTGGTCACTACCACACAGGTCATCGTGAACCTTCCAGTCAAAGTCCAGCATGAGAGAAGGATCACACACAGTGAGGTCTAGAACAGAACTAGATCCTGAACCTGGGTTAGAGTGTGTAGGTGAACCATCGTTAAAGAAACACAGGTTAAGTTGAGAAAAAACTTCTTCTAACATCTGACCTCTGCCATCATAGTGGTCACTACCCCAAAGGTGAGCGTGACTTAAAATCCCCCATGAGAATAAAAGGAGGGGGCAGTTACTTACTTACTTACGCCTGTCACCCCTACCCGGGTATAGGCTGTCGACGAGAGACCTCCAGCAACTCCTGTCCTGTGCTTCTCCTTCGATTCTACTCCAGGTGGTTCCCAGTCTCTTGATGTCTGCTTGGAGGCCTCGACGCCAGGAGTTTCTCGGCCTACCTCTTTTCCTCTTTCCCTGGGGGTTCCATGACAATGCCTGCCTAGTGATACTGGAAGCTGGCTTTCTCAGACTGTGACCGATCCATCCCCATCTTCTTCGCCCAATTTCATTCTCTGCTGTTATCTGCTCTGTTCTCTCCCAGAGTCTGACGTTGCTGATCTTCTCTGGCCAGTGGATTTTTAAAATTCTTCTAAGGCAACTGTTCATGAAGGTCTGTACTCTGTTGACTGTGGTTTTTGTCAATCTCCATGTCTCTGCTCCATATAGGAGAACTGCTTTTACATTGGAGTTGAAAATCCGGACTTTGGTGTGTTGTGACAGCTCTCTGGAACTCCACACTTTTTTCAACTGGAGAAAGGCTGCTCTGGCTTTACCGATTCGTGCTCTGACATCTGCATCAGTGCCGCCTTTTTTGTCTATGATGCTCCCGAGATAGGTGAAGGACTCCACCTCCTCCAACGGGGTGCCAGCAAGCAAGACTGGTTCTTCCCTGGTTGCGTTCAGCCTCATTGTCTTTGTTTTCTGTTTGTGAATGGTGAGGCCCACTTGGGATGAGATGTCAGCAAGCCTCGTGGTCTTGTCCTGCATTTGTTGATGAGTGTGGGACAGTAATGCCAAGTCGTCTGCAAAATCGAGGTCGTCAAGCTGTGTCCACAGTGTCCACTGTATTCCACTTCGTCTGTGCTCTGTAGTCATCTTCATGACCCAGTCTATGGCCAGTAGGAAGAGGAACGGAGACAGCAGACACCCCTGCCTGACACCAGTTCTGACCTGGAGCTCTCTGGTTAACTGCCCTTCGTGGATCACGCGACATGTCATGCCATCATAGCTGCTCTTGATCAGGCGGACGAGCTTTGTGGGTACACCGTAGTGTCGTAGGAGTTTCCACAGAGTCTCTCGGTCCACGCTGTCAAATGCTTTCTCATAATCCACAAAGTTGACGTACAGCGGGGAGCTCCACTCCAGAGACTGTTCCACGATGATGCGGAGAGTGGCGATCTGGTCTGTAAGGGGGCAGTTGATCAACTAAATTAAAAAAATCAGGCATGGTGGCAGGTAAATACTGCATATGGTTATGGTCTTCTTCAAGGTAACCTGAGCTGCGACAGCCTGAAGACAGGTGTCGATGCTAACGGGGCTACATAAAATTTGGCTACTAATGAGAAGAGCCACTCCACCCGAGCGCCTCTCCGAATCAGAGCCTTTATGTATAACGTTAAAACCATTAAAGGACACAGGGTCAGAAGTCTTCAGGTAAGTCTCCTGAAGAGATATTACTGAGGGGTTACAGCACTTGACTAAAAGACGTAATTCCTCAAAGTTAGCTTGAAAACCACGACAATTCCACTGAAGCAGAGAGTCCATGATTATGTCTTATCTGGGGGTGCGGAGTTTTCCCCCCCTTTTTTCTTTGCCTTGGAAGGAGTTGGAGAAACAGAGGGGGGCCGGCTCCCGGGCCTCCTCTGGTTCTTAGGAGATGAAGGGGGTGGAGCTGCCGCAGCATCGGCAACTTCCACTCCCTCCATCTGCTCCTCCAATGCAGCATATTTGTTTTGAAGGGGGACATCAGTGTTCCCCTTCTGGGCCCGTGCGCACGGCGGTCCCATAAATTTCTTAGACTTCTGGTCCTGGGCAGCGGTCCTGCCGCTAGAGTTAGCGGCCTTAGAAGGCTGACCAGAGCCAGAAACCTTTGGCGTTGACAAACTAGCAGGTTTGGGTGGGGGCTGAGGCTTAGGGGCAGCAGAACGTGGTGCCACCGGACCGGTAGCGTCCGCCCTCTGGGTTCCCTGGCTCCTCGTCACCACCGGAGGAGGGTTACTCTCCAGGGGCGAGAGGATCCGAGGCTCCGCCCCCCAACCAAGAAGTTGGGGTTTGACAAGAGAAGTCTTTGGTGGGGCGCTTGCCTGCCACCGCAGCACTGAAAGTATACACAAAGTGTTATTTGAGTTTGGCGCAGCCTCAGCTGCACCAGGACCGTCAACCAGTTTTTTTTGCGTCCGCAAAGGACAGCCCCTTCTCCACACGCACCTGCTGAATCCTGCACTCGGAGATCCAACGAGGGCACTTCTTGTCCGAAGCCATATGCGCCCCTTGGCAATTCACACACAGGGGGATGGCTGTGCAGGACTCAGCAGAGTGTCCGGGCTTAGTGCAACGGGCGCATAGAGCCTCTGCCTGGCGGCATGTCTTCTGCCCATGGCCATACTTTTGGCACTTAAAGCACCGGAGGGGGAGAGGGACGTACTTTTTCACTTTTAGGGAGTAGTAACCTCCCCAGATGGTAGTAGGAGCTGTGGGGGTGCCAAACGTCAGGATGATGGTAGGGAGACGGATCTCCCTACCACCTCGTTTGGAAATGAAGCGCCTGACGTAGGTCACCCCCTGTGACTTAAGGTTCCGTACAAGTTCATCTTCAGACAGTTCGGCCAATGCTTGATTTTTAATCACTCCTCTAGAGGAATTCATTGTTTTGTGGGGAGTGACCTCCACTAGAGTATCTCCGATGGAGGAGAGCCTCAGTAGCCCATTGGAGTGTGCCCGGGTACGGCACTCTACCAGCAAGTCACCAGACCTGAGGCGCTGGGCCTCAGGCCTGCCAACACGGCTCCTGAGGGTCTCCCCTACCAGGAAAGGGTGCAGCTTGGAAACAGGCTTCTCTTTAACTTTGCTGTGGATAATGAGAAAGCGAGGCCAGGCGGCCGACGCCTGAGGTGTCGCTTCCTCACAGTCAGAGTCACTATCGTTCTCAATGACAATGTCGGCGGCTATGTGCCGCTTTGATGCCAGTTTTGTTTTTTTGATATTTTCCATATTATAGTATGATGGATATTCATCCCCCGGGGGTCCCTGCCCGCTACCAAGCCCAACAAGGGAAAGTGCAATTGTCGGCGGGTCTCCAGCCGACGCACAATGGAGACTGCCCGAAAGATATACTCAAGGGGGGTAAGCCCGATTGAACCGTTTGAGCCACCGCCTTCTATCACACTGTTGAATGCAGGGGAATACTGGCGTAAAGCACCTAATCAGCATCAGAGGCATGGTGCTCCGTATAACAACCCGCATGTCAACAGGGGGATAGGGCTCGACGTGACAAGAGCCGATTGACTAGGCCGGTACGACTAGCCTCCTGTTTAGGCAGAAGTCAAGGCCAAAGTGGAGTGTTTCAGCCAAAAGGATCCTCTTCTCCCCCGACACGGGTCTCCAAGCACGGCAAACACTTGGGATCCTAAGGACCAAAAAGCTCACGCGTATTTTTAAGGACCAATCCAACATGGTAAGACCTGGGTAAGCACAGCTCCTTAAAAACCAGACCAGTGAAAAAGACTGAACAACATATCTGCTGACATCAAGTCCTAATCCTGGACAAAGATGGCACCCCTCTGCTAGCCCACTCAGTCAGGGACTGAGGAGACTACCCACCCACGCCACGTGGAGGCCGGTGCCCAGTGGGCGGTGGTGCCAGAATAGCTTGGTGCCTATTCTAGCACCACCCTTAAACAGACACGGTCAATCTGCTTCCTGAATTGTCATGCAGTCCTCAGGGGACAACACCAACATTTAGGAATTTCAACATGAGGGCTCAACATGTTAAGCAAAGATTTAGCCTTCACTTCCGATATTATCAACCATTTACAGAAAATAATGTACAACAAAGATCCAACCTTTCTAGATACTGTAAACAATTAACACATTCCACCCCAGGCCCAAAATCCTCAAAGTTTGAAGCTGCCCTCTGAAGAGACTGTATTACAATTCTAGAGACAGATCGAGCATGCTAGTTCAAGGGTGGTGCCAGAATAGCTTGGCGCCTATGGGTGCCAAGCTATTCTGGCACCACCCTTGAACTAGCATGCTCGATGCATGTCTTGCTGTGGTGTGTCGGGGCTGAATGAGTTAAAGAAATTTTAAAAGAAATGTCCTGGCAGGCTGACTTCGACAATGTTACAAATTGTCCACCTCCTGACCTTTGACACGCGAGCTGCATGTCTAAGCTGCATGGTCCAAGCATGGCGGCCAAATGCCCCTCGAATGAGTGCTGTCACTGTGGGCAACGGGTCCTCAACGTTCCCCAAAGGCTGCTCGAGCAAGCCCACGATGATGGCATTGTCAATGACGAAGTAACGGAAAGGTGACCCCTGTTCGGGAAGGGTGCTGCCTTTGGCGTACTTAAGTAGAGAGCGTTCGTCCAGCAGGGAAAAGAGCGACTCGGGACCACAAGGAGGTGGGAATGCGCCCTGTATAAACAGATAAATCAAACAAAATAGTTTCAATCCTTTGGCTGTTGGTAATGCTTTTTGTCGCGATGATTCCTGCTGGAATCAGCGCAACAAAAAGCGTTACCAGCAGAGAAAGGGTTCGAATAGATACTGCAAATGAAAGACTTGGTGGAATGGATATTCACTCATGAAAGTGGAAATGTTAAGTGTGCACATTTTGAAGTGAAATACAATGTGCGCAGACAAGAAAACTAACCACTTGGTCGATGATGCATGTAAGAACAGCCTCGGCAGCATCCTTGACCCTCATGGAGGCCGGCATGAGTTCCTTGGTGCCCTTGTAGCGCGGTGGATCACTGGCACGATTCTGCAACACCATGAAAACACAAATCAGCATAGGAGCGGAAACGCAGGTTTTGTTTCCCAATTCTGAGTTTTTTGTACATTGACCCCCTTACGCTTGCATCTGCCAGTACTGTTTTCCAGCCACTAGTACTGCATATAGTACCAGTGGCCACAAGCACATGCGGGTTAAACAAAAAAGACAGAATTGTTGTACGGCTGTCACGAGCTTACCACCAAAGGTCGCAAGCTCGTGACAGCCCAACGACAGACTCTGCATAGAGTCATCCTTGATATATTGTGCACGCAGCGCTGCATTTCAGACGCACTGTTAATGTCGAGAAAATACATGATAACATGCTGGGTTACAACAATTATGGCTTCCTTAACCCTCTGGCTGTCGGTAGCATTTTTTGTTGAGATGATTCTTGACGGAATCATCACAACAAAAACCACTACCGATGGCCAAAGGGTTAAAACACTCCCAAAAATCTAGGTGATGTCTCATGGCAACTGTGCATCAGTTGCAGGAGACAGATCGGCAATGACAGGTCAAGGGTACTGGTACTGCCAGATAAGCTACCCACCTGGGAATATGCCAAGCTAATCTGGCACTACCCTTGAACTATCATATTTGAACTGACTCCCGATGCAGTGTTAGAGCTGAGTGAGCTAAGAACACACCTAAAAATAAAGTTGCTTTGTTGATTACAGAAAATAAAATAAGCAGAGTGAGGAGAAAATAAAAACAAAAATAAATAAATAAATAAAAGAATAAATGAATAAATAATGGTAAAACCAGCATTGCAGTTATTGTTAAAGTTCATTAAAATGTGACAACTATGTCAGTATGTGTCCACCGAACGCAAACCTTTGCTTCCTGTGACCACCCACCAACAAGGATCAATTCATGATAAACATAGCTGTGGAAAATTAACAGCAATGTCTCAAGCAATATGTTTGTTGAACCCTTATCATTCGGAATACACCAGTGTGTGAAATAAGTTTGACTAAAATAGTTCAAGGGTAGTGCCAGAATAGCTTGGTGCCTCTAGACGCCAAACTATTCTGGCACCACCTTTGAACTAAAGCCATTGGTCTATATCCTAATCTGTAAGTACTACAATGTAGCTTGCATATGGCAGTGTACAAATTTGAAGCTTTTAGCCTCAGTACACGATATGGGTTAATCTTTCAACAAAAAAGGCAAAGCCAATATTGCTCACGTATAGGACCGATTTACATATGTGTGACCTTTGTGACAAAGGCTGGCTTCTGCAGCAGCAAAATCCATGTTTTCTGAAAATGTAAGCATTTTTCACACATCTGTCAACCCCCGTGACCCCTGACCTTTGTGATGAGTCGTCTAAATTAGTATGCATAGGAAGGTCTTATCATCAGCTATCTTTGAACCAAATTTGGGTTGAAAAATGTGTAAAAAATTGCGAATACCTACAATTTTATTAAAAAAATCATCATTTTACACACATTTGCCAGCCTCTTGTGACCCTAGACCTTTCTGAGGGGTCATCCAAATTAGTATGCATAGATAGGTCTTACCATCAGGTATCTCTGTACCAAATTTGGGTTTGAAATTGTGAATAGTATTTGAGAAAAAAACATCTTTTGTAAAAATATGGCTATTTTAGACATATTTTCTGAGCTCTCGTGACCCTTGACCTTTTCAAGGGATCAACCAAATTAGTGTGCATAGAAGGTCTTCCCATCAGGTATCTCTGTAGCAAGTTTGGGTTTAAAGTTGTGAATAGTATTTGAGAAAAAAAAACCATCTGTTGTCAATATATGGCTATTTTCGGACCTATTTCCTGAGCCCTTCTGACCCTTGACCTTTCTGAAGGGTCAGCCAAATTAGTAAGCATAGATAGGTCTTACCATCAGGTATCTCTGTACCAAGTTTGGGTTTAAAGTTGTGAATAGTATTTGAGAAAAAAACATCTTTGTCAAAAATTGTCTATTTTTCACCTATTTCCTGAGCTCTTGTAACCCTTGACCTTTCTGAGGGATCAACCAAATTAGTACGAATAGAAAGGTCTTACCATTAGGTATCTTTGTACTAAGTTGGGATTTGAAATTGTGAATGGTATTTGAGAAAAAATAAATTATGTCAAAATATAGCTATTTTTTACCTATTTCTTAATCCCCTGTGACCTGGACCTTTGAGAGGTCACTCAAATTGGTATGTTTAGAAAGGTCTTATCACAAAGTATCCTTGGGCCAAGTTTGAAGACTGTGGCTTGAATAGTCTCCGAGAAAATGCCAACATTAAAGTTTACCTCTGGACGATGGACAACCAAGTCTTCAACAAACAGTTAACCACTGGCCCAAAACATAGACTCACTTTTGCTTCGCACGTGAGCCAAAAAGTGTCGTCAAGTCCCCAAAATGAGAAGCAAGCTGTCTAGCTGTCTTATTTAGGTTGGGATACCATCAAGCATTTTCAACAAACAATTTGAATTTTGCAACAACAAAAACTATAGTAATGAAACAGTGTCCACATACAAAAACATTTCTTATTTGTATTTGTAAGGTTAGTCCCTGAAAGAATTAAAAAAAATATGCCACATTATGTAAATGAAAACCTTCCCTTGGGCAATTTTTTGCTTGCAAACCGTTATAACCCCCCTCCCTGTCGAGAAAAACTGAACGCAACCCAACTGCAAGAGGTATAGATCCTCATGAGCCCCTGCAGTTGCGGGGGCTCATGAGGATCTATACCTCTTGCTGAGACCGTCTTTGTACTCATGTCCCTTGGATGGTGGTGGCTTTGGTCGCTGAATGAACAAAAAATTCAGAAACAAAATACGTGTCCAGTGGCAGGGACGGGGTTAAAGTCATAGATTAAGAAGGTAGACATGGTGTGTTAAGGGTCAGAAAACAGGGGAGGGGGTTGGTGTTAGTTCCAGAAGACCAAAGCTGAGGATGGAACATTCCTAACATCCTTTATATGCACGCAGCCGTCGGTACTATAAACACAAAACAGTACCGGTGGCTGTGTTGAACATCAAGCTGGCTGCGTGTTTAACCCATTTAGCCCCAACACCCTACAGCAGGAGACTGATTGACCATGATAATTCAAGGGTAGTGTCAGATTAGCTTGGCGCCTTCAGGCGCCAAGCTAATCTGGCACTGCCCTTGAATTCTCATGGTTGATCCATTTTCTGCATCTGGTACAGTCACCTGTCACCTCCGAAATTGGGAACCGCGGCCTTGGGGTTAAATGGTTTAAACATGTCAGTCAATCGTTTCATGATAAGGATAGCTGCTTGTCAACAGGTACCATTTCATTTTCCGTCCAGATCCAAACTTAACTTCCACCATGCCCATGCAACCATCCACGGACAGCACACATACTAGTAAAGACAATGAGAACAACTTTCATCCTACAGCATGCGTGAACAGGTTACGGATCTAGAATTCCGCCCACCCCTCACATCAGTACACCCTGTGCTACACCTCTGTATTTCAAAAACCAGGCGCAACCAACCAATGCAAACAATACAGATACATAGTCAAATCAGACATGGCCTTGACCTGCTGCAAAAGAGCATAAACAAACAGGATAGAACTGCGCGCCCCTGTGACATGCAATGCAAATCACAAACGTGCAAACTGTATCCTAACACACAGCAGAACCTGTTTCACGTGACCATTGTCACGTTAGATTACCTGTCATTAAAGACTATAATTTAGGTGGCTGTAGCTGTGACTGTGGCTGTAGCCACCTAAATGACGGTCTTCAATGACAGGCGACACTTCTTACACTTCAAACTTCTCTTTTCACTCACTCAGCCCAGACACACCACAGCAAGACATGGAATAAGCATGATAGTTCAAGGGTGGGGCCAGAGTAGCTTGGTGCCCATAGGCGCCAAGCTATTCCGGCACCACCCTTGAACTATCATGCTCGATCTGTTTCTAGAAATGAAATACAGTCCTTGAGAGGGCAACTTCAAACTTTGGGGATTTCGGTCCTGGGGCAGAATGTGTTAAGATCAATGTTTCCTTGCAAAAAAAAAAAAAGAAGTGATTGTTCAAACAGGTTTTACTGTATTCTACATGAACAGTTTGATGAGAAAGTTTAGCTGATATACACGACGTCAAGAATTTGCAAAGTCAATCTATGGGTATCTGAAGCAAGATTTCTTTCCAACGCAAGCACCATTTCAATAAACCAGCTGAAAATATTCATGTGAGTAGTTACTACAAGTATACTGACAAAAACCAACAAAGCTGGCCTCTACGCAAACAGGGCCCCAAAAAGCGACTGCCAGGTCTGTAGCCCCCTAAAAGCTCCTCTTCAACTCTTTGCCTCTCGGCAGCGACTTTTGCTTATGTGAAGGTCGCTAGAGACAGGCAAAGGGTTAATGACAGGTGAAGCTTTACTTGATAGAGAAAATGTCCTTTAACCCTTTTAAGCCCACAGCCACATTTCCCAGATCTGGGAGGTGTTACCCAACAACTATGTACCAGTTGCAAGAGATGGACCAACCATGATTCAAGGGTAGTGTCAGATTAGCTTGGCGCCTGCAGGCGCCAAGCCAATCTGGCACTTCCCTTGAATTATCAATGTCAATTCATCTCCTGCTGCACGGCATTGTAGTTAAATGGGTTAAGACCACTTATTTCTTGCAAAACAGATTCTACTGCAAACTTCTGTCACTGCTACTCAGAATCATATTTCTTTTCTGGTTATTACCAAATCCTGGCATCTACATGGAGTTTTCAATGAACCAAAATACAGTTTACATGGGCATTTCACACCGTTTCTGGTATGAAAATGTTAGATATATATGCAAAACAGAAACTAACACTGCAAGCAAAGCCCCATACATGAACAGTCTGGTACATGTACTTGAAGTGCTGACTACATGAAATGGATTAGTATAATAGCTATTTTTAAAAAAACAAGAGTCCAAAAAGTGCCAGAATACTTTGGCACTCACTTCAAATCCATATCAAACAAGGATACAAAGTGCACAGGATAGGACTGGTTTCATAACATATCGTTCCTGACTACCAGGTATAAATACTTTCTTCCGAGGGCAAAGTAGGTGCGAGCACACAGGTCTGATCAAATGCAAAAAAAATCGGGGACCAGTTGCACAAGTGGGCTTAGTCCTGCGCCAGCCACTAAGCAAGGTGCTCCGCAAAAGCGGAGCACCTTGCTTGGTGGCTGGCGCAGGACTAAGCTCGCTCGTGCAACTGACCCCAAGTACACTTAACCCCATGAAGCACCTGGGGTTAATGCGTGAGGGGAAACAAATCAGGGAGCTTTTCACCTTACCTGCTGCAACTGATATCCAACAACATACATTGAATTCTGACCGAAAATAGCAAAACAAAAGTATATAAATCACACACAAATCAAATAAAAAGGCATGCACTGTTAAAACAAAACAAAAAAAGACAGAAGAATGGGGGTGGGAGAGGTTGGGGGGTGAGGGTCTGGGGGGTGAGGACCCTCGAGCCAACTTCGGCCCTGGCATGACTGCTTTGAACTCCTTGCTTTGTAATTTTTATTTTTAATTTTTTTTTAAGACAAGCATTAAGTGTTAGATGGAACATTAATACGTGTACAGAACTGGTGAAACCATACATGCTGGAAACAGCAGACGGAAACTTAATCTGAAGAAAGAAATAGGAGGGGCAAGGGGAGCATCAGTTGAACAAAAGTCGGGATTGACATGACAATCATTCCGAATTGAACATTCTGAAGAGACACCAACAGGACCGATAAAACCAACACATGCTGGAAATGCTAGCCTCCTGAGAACACAGAACACAGCTGGTACACACAGAGAGGGCTTGAGTTTTCCTTGTGTTTCCTAATATTTCATTCAACCATGAAGACACATTGCTTGTCTCCCTTGATTCACTATTGCTTCAGGGATAGTGTATCGAGGGAGACAACCAGTGTGCCTTGAAGTACTATCGTAAGAGATACAGCAGCCATGACAGTAAAAGATTATGGCTGTAGTTTTCCCTTATCTTTCCTAATAAATTATAAAACCATGAAGCCACACTGGTTGTGTCCCTAGATTTGCTATCGCTTCAGCGATAGCATATTGAGGGAGAGAACCTGAGTGCCATGAAGTAATATCGTGACAGATACTGCCATGACAGTGAAAGATTAATGGCTCTAGTTTTCCTTATCTCATTCAGCCCAGCCATATTTCCCAAATTTTGGAGGCATCATCTAATGACTATGCACCAGTTGCAGGAGATGGGTCGACCATGATAATTGAAGGGTAGTGCCAGATTAGCTTGGCGCCTGTCATTAGCTTGGCGCCGACAGGCACCAAGCTAATCTGGCACTACCCTTCAATTATCATGGTCGACCCATCTCCTGCTGTAGTGCTTCAGGGCTAAATGAGTTATATATTTCCTAATATTTAATTCAACCATGAAGCCAAACTGGTTTTCTCAAATGATTCACTGGCAAAGAAGGGGGTTGTGAATCAAGGGAGACAGTGTGCCCTGAAGCCTCACAGTGTGTGATACGGTGACCATGACATCTAAATATGACAGATTGATAAGCTTGGAGCCTTAGAACATGTCGTTTTGCTGTCATAGTCAATCTCTCACCCACTGATGGTATGTGATTATTTCAGGATGCCTACTTAATTTGTTAACCCTTTGTGTGTTGGTAGTGTTTTTTGTCATGATTCCTCACACAACAAAAACTGCTACAGATGTGCAAAGGGCTAAACTCAATACCGGGGCTGAATGTGATGTTTTTTTTCGAGGGACTGGAGTGAAGGTTGTAGGTCCATGCTCACCATCTAGGCAACACAGTATACAGCGAATGCATAATTAATACGCACCTTACTCCCATCCTTAAAATAAGGGTTAATGATGTACAAAAAGTAACACAAATTTAAGCCGCTGGTAGTAAATTAACAGAAGCATTAACAGTTCTAAAGTGGTACTGTTATTACTAAGATTAAGTTTAATAAGAAATAAACTTATTTCAAAACAAAACAAACACACACAAAAAACTAATTAATTTGGTTGGTAGTCAGTGTTAAGATGATACAATAACTTAACCCCCATGTGTATGCGGCCACTGGTACCATCAGCTGCAAGCACAAGGGGTTTAATACAACTGAAAAACCAAGCCCACTCGCAAGCCACAACCTGATTCAGTACAGCTCTCACAATGCCAGCCGCTAGAAAACTATACCATTAATCTACACCACAGAGGGAGCGATGCCACACAGAGAGAGCAGTAAGATGCCAAGCAAGAACCGTACACATACTATGAAAAGAGGAAGAAGACTGTTGTCCACATGTACAAAAACAGGCAAATAAACGGAAAATACCTTGGCAGCTACAGATTTTGATTCCTTTTCTACTTTTGCTTTAACACTTTGCGATTCCTGTTGTTTAGCCTGAAAACAAAGCATACTTAAAACAAGCACGAACAAAAAAAAAAAATGGAACGGAAAAGGCAACTGCAACTAAACAACGCTTAGGCAGCTATCCGACTTTACAGTAACACACTCACTACTGCCGTAACGCGACGAGCATCACCCAGACGCAAGAGGCCTAGATCCTCATGAGCCCCCACAGTTGCGGGGGGTCATGAGGATCGAGGTCTCTTGCTGGCCTTCTTCAAATCTGAATGCCACGGGTAGAAACGGTTATTCCATAGTAAATCTGAAAACTGAGAGCTCAAGAGGATCCATGCCTCTTGCTGGGGCCAATCATATCCATGTGCCTCAGTGAGATAGGGTTAATAGGCAGTGAATCTGTGATAATTTCAGAGACTATTTTCCTTCCTACCCCCTTCAATGCCAGTGGAGGCAGAGTGCATCTTTGAAATCATGGTAAATTCCGCGTCATCCTCAGACGTGAAAGGCACAGTGGTTTCAGCAAAAGGCACGGATCCTCACGAGCCACCACAACTGCGGATCTACACCTCTTGCGGTCAGATGGTGTTCAACTTTTCTAGGCAGTGATCGGGTTAAGATCTGTCAGCCTAGGATGATGACATGTATTTGAATTCTGACATAGGACTACAGATTTAATTTTGCTGATTTTTTGGGCACATCAAAGTTACCTCTTCAGGCAAAATTCCAACACTGGATGATACATTTTTCTTTCATATTGAACTGTGTTGTCAGTACATATATACATGTACAGCAGGTCTGTTTAGCTCATTCTACCCCAGACACACCACAGCAAGATACGGATCGACCATGATAGTTCAAGGGTGATGACAAAATAGCTTGGCACCCTTGAACTATCATGGCCGATCTGTGTCCTGCACTGCATTGCAGTCTTCAGAGGGCAACGGCAAAATGTGGGGATTTCGGTCTTGGGGTACAATGAGTTAAGGGGGGAAAAAAATGCTGTGCTTCAAATGACTGTCTGACTATATATTCATATGCCCAATTACACATGGACACCTACAAAAGTTCAAACCATCCACTGTTTGGCTGTACACTGGATTCATACGCTGCTCAGCTTTAATTCTAATGCTAAACCACTTCTTATGGTGATTTCAATTGATCACCTAGTTTTACGGCTGTGACGTCAAATTATTTTTAACCCCTTGTGTGTCGGCAGCGGTTTTTGTCACGATGGCATCATTGTGACAAAAACCGCGACTGACAGGCAAAGAATTAATGTCCTTTCTCTCTGACAGAAGTTCAGACAGGAATTCAACACAAATTTACGCAAGAATTTTGCCATGGCAGTGGGATCAGTATGTAGGTATTTATATGACCCTGAGAGTATTACTCGAGACACAAACTTTCTGCTTGAAGTATATAAAAGATGGAGGTCTGTAAGAAAGTGGTATACAGTCAATGAATCATTCCTGGTGTTTATTTACAGTTAGAGGTGAATAGGAAAATCATTCAATATATTCAAAGATATATATCTATTGTTCAGACAGTTCATTCAATATTCAGAGAGAATCATTCATTATGTGTACAGATTCATTCATGAAAGCATAAATATTTATTTTCATTCCTTAGAGATTCATTCCTTATGTAGAGATTCATTCCTTAAAGCATGAATATTAAAAGCTGAATATGCATGATTTTTCCTTTACACTTGACATGCATGCGCTAGCACTATTAAAACAAGGGGGGAAAAAAACCCGGCATGTTTATCTCACTCAGTTGCATGCACTAGTTTGATGAGTTTGCAACAGGTTTAATAGATTTTCCCCCAAATATGACTCAAACAGCATTTTTTCCATCTGCAAGAGGCATATATCCCCATGAGTCCCCGTAGGCTGCAGGGGCTCATGTGCTTATATATGCCTCTTATTTAAAGTATATATGTTCATAAAGCTTCTAGTATGTCACAGGGGCTTTCAATACAATTTTCAGCTGAAATATGTGACATAACTGTCCATAGATGACAGTGTTTGCATGCGTGTATCTGTATGTGCATTCGAGCGCGTGTGCTCATGTGAGCATGTACAAGGTTATTATATTTGCTCGTATGTTCATTATTCTCATATGTTCTTATGCTTGTTTTTAATGTCAAGGCCGAAGAAAGATGTCCATCTCATCAGGGGCGGATCTTGGAGGGGGGGGGGGGGTTCCAGGTGCACCCCCCAGACCCAATTTTTAAAAAATGCTATAACAAAGTCCCTTTTTGGGGTGTCTGGAACCCCCGTTGTTTGATATTTTGGCAAATGATGAGAGTCTTAACACGCACCTGCCCCCCCCCCAACCCCCCCTTTTAAAAATTTTTTGGCCCCTGGACAAAAAGGTTTAGCGTTAGGGGAGGCCTTTTTTTTCAGGCGGAGGGTCCGAAACCAAAAGCTGGAAGTGGAACACCCCCCTCCCCCACCACTTTTCGATTTTTCGGCCCCTGGACAAAAGGTTTAGCGTCAGGGAGGCCTTTTGTATCAGGATGAGGGTCCAAAACAAAAAGCTGGAGTGACCCCCCCCCCCTCCCCCTGAGGTAACTATGGACAATAAAGTGAATTGTATTGTGTATGAACTTTTACCTCTTCCAGCGTTTCAGCATTTATTTCACTCAACTGAAGAAACTACTTTAAAATAACATTTGCAAATGAGTTTTTTACAATTTACAAGTTGAAAGGCGAGAAATAATAAACACAAACAAACAAAAACAAAACAAAATATTTGTAACAAAATAGCAAATAAGAGCCGTGTCAAAAGCCCACTAGAAGTGAACTCAAGGATGCGAAACCCACACAAATGCACAGCAACAGAAACCCTCCATCTGACCTGTCCGCAGTTTCACCAATACCGTCATAAAAGAACACGTGAGGGATTTAGAACGTCAACTGCTATCCGAGTGCTGGTCTGTGCTTTTTGGATCTTAACCCTTTTAGCACTAATGTCCCACTTCTTAAATTTTAGAGGTGTTGCCTAACGACTATGTACCAGTTGTAGGGGATGAATTGATCATGATAATTCAAGGGTAGTGCCAGATAAGCTTGGCGCCTGAAGGTGTCAAGCTCATCTGGCACTATCCTTGAATTATGATCAATCCATCTCCTGCTGCAGGGTCCCGTGGCTAAAAGGGTTAAAGTCCACAATCAAACACCAGCACACAAAGCTCACACCAGCACACATGGAAGACATTCCACTCAATGAATTTCATCCATCCCTGACACTAGGGCAGTTCACTCATTCATGGCACCCCGCATCAATAGCAGCACAAGTGACATTGCCGCTGGCAATGCTATGTGACTATCTATCTATCTATCTATATCCCGTAGTCTTGCCGACCGTTGGGGCACCACTGATGACTTGGCAACCAGCTCCCTCCATTCCTGGTTGCCATGTCATCAGTGGTGCCCCAACGTTATGTGACACTTTGCAGCTATTGAACTGGGGCACCTTAAATGAGTTAAGTCAGCTACATGACCAGATTATGGGTGACGCTGTTATATTTTCACAAAATATGGATGATGCCTGCAATGCAAGTCCCACTGGGGTGGAGAAGAAATGCCCCCCCCCCCCCCACTCCCCCCAGCCACCCCCTTTCTACCCCATCCTCCAGCTAAAACAAAAAGGATTTTCAGCAACTTTTCAATAATTTCTTGTTGTCTGACAGCATAAACAATTTTTTATTTTTCTTTCAAATCAAAATTAACTAATATGCGGACAGATCAGAATCTTCCCAGTGAGCAAAAGATACTTCAACTGACGTTAGCCTTAGTTGGCTTGCACACAGGTTATTGTCAGGGTGAAGGCCTTTTGTTTAATGGGTTGAAATTAAAAGAATGAAAGCACCAGATAAAACAGGTAAAATGTAGTAAAACTGTTGCCACTAGGGTTTCATGTGAAAGAAAAACAGAAGAGAGTGGCAAAATACATCCCACTTCATCCGCTGCAAAATGACAGAATCCTTTTTCGCGGACAGGCTTGGCACTTACCATCCGCGCGGCTTGAACATTCGCCCCTGGGGATGTATGCTTGGCCTGATGGGTGGTTGGTGCCAGACTTGACCTCACTGTTGATACTGGATGCTACCGTTGAGTGTGTGTGTGTGTGTGTGTGTGTGTGTGTGTGTGTGTGTGTGTGTGTGTGTGTGTGTGTGTGTGTGTGTGTGTGTGTGTGTGTGTGTGTGTGTGTGTGTGTGTGCATGTACATGAGCGGC
>BTPG01000004.1:131954642-132219970 GCA_036245525.1 Semisulcospira habei | reverse complement strand
AAAGTTGACCATGAGTTTTTTTGTGTGTGGAAATTTGCAAGATAGCTCTGATAACGATCCTAGTGCGAGCACTCTCGCAAGCAGATTTCATGTAGAAGAGTGTTGTGTATTCTTCATGGACGACTATGCTTGTGAGTTAGTGTGTTATGGATTATCTGTAGAGCTCTGAACAACCGACTATGCTTCAGTTGTGAGTTGAACATTTTCTTAATATATTTCTTGACATGTTATCATGTGTTTGTTACTGTGTTGGTGACTGCCTTGTGTGTAAACTGTCTGTTGTGTGTGTTGAGAACACAGATTTTGTCTATTCTTCTTGCATCAGGCCAGATATAAAACTTTGATTGAGTGAGTCATATGAAGAAAAAAAGGTGTCAGTGTACAAATTTTGTTTTCTCATCTCCATGTTGTTTTTTAAATGAAGTAATGAACTGGGAAATGCAACATTTTAACACCTGTGGCGGCGAAAGGGTTAAATTTCAGTCTTATGTGCGTTTGGATTATAATATCTGCAAAGGAATACAACTCCGCCATAGCCAGTCCCAAGCCTGGTTGGGAAAGGAGGAGGGTTTTTTTTTCTCAAATACTGCTCACAAAGTCTTCAAACCCAAACTTGCTACAGTACAGAGATACCTGATGGTAAAATCTATCTATGCATACTGATTTGGAATTGGATAACCCTTCGGATAGGGTCATAGGCTTGCAAATGTGTGTAAAATGCCGATTTTTGATAACATTGTAGGTATCAACATTTTCACAAAAATGTTCAATTAAATTTGGCACAAAGGTTGCTGATGATAAGAGTAAGACCATCATGTGCATACTAATTTACTTAACTCATGTTGCAAATGTCAAGGGTGGGGGTGTACATATGTGTGAAAAAAACTTACATTTTGAGAAAACATAGACTTTGCTGGTGCGAAAGCCAGTCCTTTACTTATGGTCACAAAGGTCACACAAAAGTATATATCGGTTGTCCACGTGAGCCATAATGGCTTGGCCTTTCTTGTGGAAAGAATTGTAGTTGCATGTATCATCAACAGTTTTGCAAAATTTTCAATCAAATTTGGCACAAAGGTAGCTGATGATAAGACCTTCCTAAGTAATAATGTATATTATACTAGTTCAGTCAACTCTATGATATCATAAAGGTCAAGGGTCACGGGTGTTTGACAGCTGTGTCAAAGCATGTGACTGTGTGTGTGTGTGTATGTGTGTGTGTGCGTGTCTGTGTGTGTGTAGACGAAAGACCTAAAACGGGTGACTGTCTTTACCATCCTTATGGAAACTGGGTATGTGTATAATTCTGGGTTTCCAAGTCAGACACCCATTTTTTCTGAGGGTTGTTTCTGCATTGTCTTGCGGTAAAGATTCATAAAAAGTAAAAAAATCCGTTTTTCTCATTTTGGCGTTAACACATGCACTTTTGTGTTTAACAGACACGCCGGTAGTGTGTTTGAAAACTTGTCCCTCCCAGCAATGTGTGTGTGTGTGTTGTGACACAGAACCCTGAAAATGAGCGTGTATGTATTACATCACCCTTCTCAGCTAGCTATAAATAACTTCATAGCTGATATGGGTCAGGGGGGATATTTTGTTGTTTTAGGGAGTAAATTGTTTATGTTTCTACAGAATTAGGTTTGTTATTTGAGGGTGTGGTTGTTTTGTTAAAAAAAAGTGTTGAGTTGTAATGTACTTCCGGGGTGATGTGGAGAAAGGTCATGTCTAGTGGCAGATTTGAGATTCATGTATACCTTCACCAGGGACTTAGCCTATACGTTTTCTACGTTTGTTTCCATGTCAGATGAAGAATATTTGATCTGAAACGTCGTTCTTTGTTTCTATTTTAAAGGGTTTTTCGCCACTATCTTCTGTTTTAGTTTGACTTAGCCTATAATTATATTCGTGCGCCGGTTGCTAAGAAGTGAAGTGATTGTATGAGTGCGCATTGTAAGAGAGGACGTTTAGACTTTGGGTGAGGCTGCTGTTGTCTTTTGTCCTGCCCGACCTTTTGGTTGAACCTGTTGCTTTATTTTGTAGGTTTGTCGATGTTATCAATGCCGCATCTCCTTTTGGATTGTATGCACAAATTGATTGAATGGAAATGACGTCACAGAGTCAGCGTCGTTTCATGCGTCGTCTGCACCAGTCAGTCGTTTAGTGCAGTTAAAAGAGTGCAGGCTTGGATGGGCCATTTTCTGATGTAATAGTAAAGTATTATTTGTGTGAATGCTGTCCGTTTGAAGGAAGGTTGATTGATTGTACATAGCTTAACGTCCCGACAGCAACAAGACTTTCTCAGGACGTGCCTGCACTGCTAGTGACAAAAACTCAACAGAATATTGAATGTATGTCGCCAGCCGGTCCAATACGTTAAATAAAACCTACGACATGGGGCCTAAATAAAGCTAAGACCATTTAGCAACACACATCGAATATCAAGAGCCACAGGCAGCGCAGACAGTAGGGAGAGTTTAAAAAAGGAAAATGCAGGTGAATGGACCAAGGGTAGACAGAAACACATGCCCCCGGAATATAGAGAAAAAACCCACCCTGTGGGGCTGACCAGGGTGCCCCTGGGAACTAAAAAGTCCCCCAGGGCAGACCCGGTTGGGGGTGTTTGAAGGAAGGACTGGAAAGTCGAGTGTTGAGGGCAGACCGGTTGGGGGTGTTTCAGGGAAGGACTGGAAAGTCGAGTGTTGAGCGAAGCCCGAGAGAAGGCGAGGATGGGAAAAATATCCAGCACTATACGTTGGAATAGATGCATATCAGTTACGACATGCTTGTAAATTAAAACACTTTTAACCCCACCCGGGTCTGTCCTGGGGGACTTGGGTGGGGTTAACTACTTTTTATTTCCCAGGGGCACCCTGGTCAGCCCCACAGGGTGGGTTTTTCTCTCTATTCTGGGGCATGTGTCTCTGTCGGCCCTTTGTCCATTCACCTGTATTTGACTTTTTAAAACTCTCCCTACTGTCTGCACTGCCTGTAGCTCTTGATATTGGATGTGTGTTGCTAAATGGTCTTAGCTTTATGTAGGCCCCATGTGTTAGGTTTATTTAATGTATTTGACCGGCTGGCGATATACATTCAATGTTCTGTTTAGTTGTTGTTTTTTCACAAGCAGTGCAGGCACGTCCTGAGAAAGCCTTGTTGCTGTCGGGACGTTAAGTAATGTACAATAAAACACTTTTAACATTAAGAAAAGTTGAGTTAAAAGAGGTTTTAAAACAGTTTTCATAAAAACTTTTGCCCGACACGCTTCTAAAAACAACATTTTCTTAGTTTTAAACCTTGTAACCCGCGCCATAAACGCCGCGATTGCTTTTCAGTCTTAGCTGTCCTATAGTGTGGAATGTGGGACTTTGCCAACTGGATCCATCTGGTGCACTCCAAATGAGTATTTGTGAGTGGTTTGACGTGCAACTCAGTGTGCGCCTCTGAAATGACCTACTGATTCCACTGATAATGAAACTCTTTCATTCATAAGAGTGCATTGAGCAGCTCTATAAACCAAAAGTGATGACCCCCTCTCCCCCCCCCCCACCCTCCCCCCCCCCCCCCCCGCCCCGCCCCCCACACACACACACTTCTCCCCCCCCCCCCAACCCCCTTACAACCCCACTCAAACAATCATAATAGTAAAATCAACCAAAGGTATCTTTAGTGAGGTATTTTCACTGTAATCCCAGTTTTGTGTGAGAGGCACCCACTTTTGGGGTAAACACCCATTTTTTTTCCATCCAGTGGCTCTGTTTCTAGAAAATGTCTATTTTATTTTAAGTTGTAGAGCTTAGTTATAAGGTGAGTTCTAAACATTGGCATCAACTCCAGAGCCCTAGAATCAATAGAAATATGGGAACCCATTTTCACATAAAATGGTAGGTCACCCAGTCTGAGGGTTTTGTGTTCATGTGTGTGTATGTATGTGTGTGTGCGTGTCTGTGTGGTGTGGTGTGGTGTGGTGTGGTGTGTTTGTGTGTGTGTGGGTACGTACGTATGTAAAAGTACATTTTTGGCTCACGTGTGAAGCAAAAGTGAGTCTATGTTTTAGGCCAGTGGTCGTCCGTCCGTCCGTCGTAAACTTTAACGTTGGCATTTTCTCGGAGACTTTTCAAGCCATATTCTTCAAACTTGGCCCAAAGATACCTTGTGGCGAGGCCTTTCTAAATATACCAATTTGAGTGACCTCTCACAAAGGTCAAGATCACAGGGGCTCAGGAAATAGGTCCAAAATAGCTATATTTTGACATTTATTTTCTTCATTCGGCCCCTGGAAACAAGGTCTATCGCATTGCCCCTCCCCCCCCCCCCCTCACCCCTGCACTCCCCGCTGTTTGATTTTTCAACCCCAGAAAGCAAGGTCTGTCGCTCCCCCCCTCTTTCCTCCCCCCCCCCCCCAGCCCCTGCCCCAGATTTGAATTTTGCGGCCCCCTGGAAGCAAGGTCTGTCGACTACCCCCCCCCCCCCCTCTCCCTGTTGTTATATTATTTGACCTCTGGAAGTAAGGTCTGTCTGCCCCCCCCCCCCCCCACCCCCCCCTCTCCGTTGTTATATTATTTGGCCTCTGGAAGTAAGGTCTGTCCCCGCCCCCCCCCCCCCCCCCCCCTTATCGGGTTGTTTGAATTTTGCGGTCCCTGGAAGCAAGGATGGTCAAATAACCCCCCCCCCCCCCTCCTCCCCTTTGTTTGATTCTTCTGCCCCTGGAAGCAAGGTGTGACGCCCCCCACATTATTGTTTGATTACAATGTCTGACAACACCCCCACCCACCCCACCCCACCCCATTTGATTTTGCGGCCAATGGAATCAAGGTCTGACGACCACTAGTACCACCCACCCCCCTGTTGTCTGATCTATCAGCCCCTGGAAGCAAGAGCCTGATGCCTACCCCCCGTTTTCCTAAACCCTGGAAGCAATTCATGTTCCCAAACAAGAAGTTTGCCCCCCCCCCCCCCTCCCCTGGAGTAAGGTGTGATCCGACCCTGTGATGTGTTCTTAGAACATTTCGGCAGTATTTCTGATTGTGTCTTAACCCATTTCGCCCGGGTCCCTGAAGCAGGAGATGGATTGACCATGATAATTCAAGGGTACTGTCAGATTAGCTTGGTGCCTTCAGTGTTATTTTGCATGATCCAGCTACACTGGCTGCATCTGAGGTGGCATTCTGCTGTAATTGTCATTAAGGATGTCTCTGGTGTCTATTCTGAGCCAAACACAACCACTTTTACACTGCGTAAAGCTCATTTGAGTGCATTGTAATGGGACCGGCAGTCGTGGCTACCAGTACAGGCTTTTACAGGAGTGTTGACAGGTTTGGCACACACATGCCTGCTGCATTTGCAACATGAGTTGAGGTCTTCTGAGACTCTGACACGTGTGTTTTATATAAAAATGAACTGTACATAACCATTTTTCCCTGCTACCTCCTAAATAAGCACTCCAGACACTTGTTTGGGTATGCAGTGTGTCCCGCGTAGCATAGTTTTGGCTGTTTTGTGTAGTCTTTTGTCTGTGGGTTAGTTCAGTAGACTTAATGTTTAAATTGCCACAGCTGTTTCATGACCCCTGTTGACTGTGGAAAAGATTGCAAGCAGCATATAGGGCATGGCAGCTGGTTACAGGCCTCTTCCTGCTTGTTGACAACAGGGTCAACGAGGATGCCTGAGCATTGTCTTTTTGGCTGCCCTGAGATACACAAGGAAATGGCCTTGGGTCTGAAAGCTCATTTTTCATCAATGTCAGTGTCATGGTAACCTTTTTCAGTTGTCCAGCCCACCAGAAGTCAGTTTGATTCTATTGCATGTGTGTGTAAACTTGGAAAAACAGAAAAAGTAGGGGGGTAGGGGGAGGGGGGGGGGGGGGGGGTAGTGGAAAAATATGGAAAAAAAAAAACCTTTCATGTGTCTGTGTCTCAAATCCAACATTTCTGAAGATCAGATATATTACTTGATGTACATGCCAATTTTGGAGGCATTCTGACCATATATAGTCTGTTTTTCATGGCATCAACAGCATTGTGAACGCCACAAGAATGCGCTTCACATAATGGGCCATAACATAAAGATGCAGCAACATTCAATGGTGTCGCTTTGGGTTTGACTTAGCTAGTGTCTAAGGGTTGCACTGATGGCAGATTGAATGGTGTTCAGGTGGGAGAGTCTGTCTTTCAGGTCAGGCAGTAAGAGGACCGGTGTTTTTAAAAATAATTTTTGTCTTGTTTGAAAATTTGTAGTAGGGCTGAATGTTGGAATTTGCTGGAAATTTCTGGTTAGCTGAGAGGAGACATGTTCGGTGCTTTGATTCATACCATCCTGAGCTTATACAGTGGACAATTGTGGGCCTATGTTGAGTTGCCGTTGACGTAGTGATTTGAGGGGCACGCTGATTTCAGCGGTGATTGGGTGTGGGGTTGGTAAGGAATCAGGTTCAGAGCCAAGAAATGAGACTGTCAATGTGCTGTTCTTTTGGTTATTTTGTGCATGGCAAATGTGCAGCTGGTGGGCGCTGCTCTTTAGGGGTTTGAAATATTAGGGGATGCCTGGGACTGACTATGGCTAAGAGACTGGGCAGTACAAAAACGGCACTGTGTTCCGTGGCCTGCACTTGATCGTGACTCTAATGTATGAGGTAGGTTTGGTCAATAAGAGTGCATCATGGGACAGGGAAATCCCCTCTTACATAGATTCCAGCGCCAACTTTGAGTGCTTTTGAGAGTTTTGAGCGAAGAAATTGCGAGTTTTTCTGACTTTTTTGGAGCGGTGCTTTTTCGTGATGGCTGAAACTTCGATAGGGCAAAGTGAGCGGCACAAGAGACTATTCTACGGAGGAAGTTTTGCGTCGTTTGAACCTCCTACGATCACAAACTGATGTTGATTCGAACGAGGAGCCTCCAAAGTTGACCATGAGTTTTTTTGTGTGTGGAAATTTGCAAGATAGCTCTGATAACGATCCTAGTGCGAGCACTCTCGCAAGCAGATTTCATGTAGAAGAGTGTTGTGTATTCTTCATGGACGACTATGCTTGTGAGTTAGTGTGTTATGGATTATCTGTAGAGCTCTGAACAACCGACTATGCTTCAGTTGTGAGTTGAACATTTTCTTAATATATTTCTTGACATGTTATCATGTGTTTGTTACTGTGTTGGTGACTGCCTTGTGTGTAAACTGTCTGTTGTGTGTGTTGAGAACACAGATTTTGTCTATTCTTCTTGCATCAGGCCAGATATAAAACTTTGATTGAGTGAGTCATATGAAGAAAAAAAGGTGTCAGTGTACAAATTTTGTTTTCTCATCTCCATGTTGTTTTTTAAATGAAGTAATGAACTGGGAAATGCAACATTTTAACACCTGTGGCGGCGAAAGAGATAGATAAGTAGACAGTTGAAACCCACCTAATCAATAATCTATAGATTTATTTGATCCTCTCCGTATTTAGACAAACCCACTCGACCAATTACCACCAATACCTTTATTACCTATCCATTTTAGTTCCACTCCAGAAATCATTCAAGCAACGATTTTTTATCAACTGCCAACCCGTGAGTATTAAGCAGATCCCCCACCCAACCTAAATTATTAATGCTGTCATTGACTTCTTTAAACAAAATTATTATATTACGTTTTAAAATGAACCAAGACGAATTACTTCTTCTAAACGATATCTGTGCTGTAGAGAACAAAGACTTAGACTCAAAAAAACAGCGTCTTCTCTCTGTAGTTGTGTCCGGCAAATCAAAAGCTTTTCTTGGTAAACAATACATGACAGAAGACATAGAATCCCTTACTGCTGATGAGCTAATTAAACTTCATGCTAAATATGAAAATCACATTAGTTCACTAATGACTCGTGATTTGAGTAGATCTCTTATCTGCCTATATACAAAAGCTGTGAGTCACTTCCTACCTGTTGATAGTGAAAACCTTTTACATGATTTAGAAAGCAATCCTATTGTTTCTAGTTCAATAGGTAAATTAGCATGCGTCATGTTTTACAAGTTTGGAAATTACTTTGCACCTGTCGTAACCCTTTTTGTTACCGGGAGTCATATTGATTTTTCAGAAAATGTACGAAACCCAGATGACTCCACAACAGAACTCTGACCCTGTTTTGACACAGGTTCCAACGGTGACTAAGGCTAAAAGTCCAGGCAGGGTTGAGGCTGGTAAAAGATTAGCCGAATATAACAGGCAAAAAAAATTACAGCTTCAAACACAAACAGAAAAGGCTCATGTGACTGACCAGGCGTCAACACCTTCAGGACCAGTGTCAATACCATCAGGACTGACACACCCTCATCAAAGTGAGAGACAAACAACTAAGTCTGACCCTCAAACAACAAAATATATAGTTGCCGGATTTGTTGTCGGATTTGGTTACGTAGGTTATCAATTATATAAAAAATACAAACCACAGACTCGTACAGTGACCAAAAAATCAGACACTCCAAAAACAAAACCAGAAGTCGCCACATTACCAGTAACACCCAAAGCCGTTGACCCATTTTACATGCAGTAAATAAATTTATTATTTTAATTTTTGTAGTATAAGAAAATGAGCGACACAAAGAACTTAATGAACCTTGTCTATCACTCTGCTGTAATAAGTGGACTATCAGTAGCTTATTCTATGCTGGGAAAAAGTCTTCTCAAAATGAAATCAGCAGACCTGAGTAAATTAGACTTCGAAGACAGTGCTAAGCTAATTGTAGTTGTAACAGCGTCGATTGCGACAAAAGATTTTCTTGTTAAGCAAGGAATTATTCCCGAAAATGTTTCTATGTAAATAAAATAAGTATGGCGACTTTGGCAGTAATAATTGGAGGCGCGATGGTCAACGCCCTGGCATTCAGCAGCTCAAATTATCTCTTTTCAAAAGTAGGTAGAGAGGAATCAGCAGAAGAAATGAAGCGTCACAATGAAGCGTCTGAGAAACTTGCACAAGCGCAACAGGATTATGAAAAGAATAGAATTGAGAAACTTGATTTCATTAATGAAAAACTGAGGCTAGAAGGCCACGCACAGCATACATTTTCAAATACAGACGACGCAATCCGTGAGTTTTTTTAGTCACTGGTAATGACATGACTATCCCAAAACCAAAACTTAGTGATTACTACAAACCAAGCACACAACAAAGAAACGGGGAGATAATCTTTGTTCTAGTGGGAATGACATTTGTATTTTTTACTGGTCTTTATATTGCTAGAAAAAATGGCAGCCGAAAATAAACTATCAAAAATATATTACTCCCCATCAGGGTACTGGAAAAGTAACACCGCTATTCAGAAATTACATGCCGCTGTGGGCGGAGATATAACACTCAATCAAGTCAAACAATGGTTGCAGAGACAAGCAATTTGGCAGATATATCTTCCTGCTCCAAGAAAGATATCTAGACCCCATTTTGAAAACACTACCCCCAATGACACACATCAAATGGACCTCCTGTTCCTACCACATGACACAATAAGAAAGAAACGATACAAGTATGCTTTGACTGTCGTTGACATAGCTTCAAGGTATAAAGACGCTGAACCCATATCTGACAAAACAGATACCACAGTTGCTACAGCATTATCAAAAATATATAGTCGAGGCCCTTTAAGATACCCCAGACTTGTTCAAGTTGATGACGGATCAGAATTCAAAGGTGCTGTTAATCAGTTATTTACGAAGCATGGCGTAATAGTCAGACGAGGCATTCCAGGTGTACACAGATCACAGGCAATTGTAGAGAACTTTAACAAACAATTATCAGAAAGACTTTTCAGTTACCAGTATTCAAAGGAACTCATGCATGACACGCATAACACAGAGTGGGTAAAGAGATTACCACATGTGATAAAAGCAATGAACAATGAAGGCCATCCAAAACCTGCTGATGCTATTAAATTGAAAACAATTACAGACCCAAAAACAGGACCAACCCCAGCACCCGACACAAGCTTGTTTACTAAACAGGTGAGATATTTATATCAGCCAGGGGAGGCTGAAAACGACGACAGACGCAGGGCAACAGACCCTATCTGGTCAACATCCGTTCATAATATAAAAAAAAATAATTCCCGGCGCAGACGCAACAATATATTACCTGTTCGACCCTGCACCCCAGAGGGCATTTGTCAGAGAAGAATTACAGATTATTCCCCCAGACACCGTTACTCATTTCAGTAACTAACTCATCAATTAATTCATCAACCAGTTCGTCAGCTATTTCTTCAGATAACTTGAGCCTGTAATGACCAGGTGCATAAGCTTTTTCCTTGGTGTGAAACACACGTTTTGTATCCCCTATTGCAAGTGACTTCTTATGTGTTTGAATCATTTCAAGATTATGTTTATTTGATCTCAGTGACTTGTTTGGATAATCAGGCATCAGTTCTCCATCTAACACTTGCTTGTAATGTTCATGACGAATGTCTTTATTTTTTATCGCTGTTTTTTTAATTCCTTTGGCTTTCGACTGACTACCTTTCTGGTGCAGTATAGAATACATTTTTGATCTCAGTCCAACATACTCAACTATTGGCACACCATTTAGTTCATCTTTAAACTTCCCAGGCACTTTCTTGTTTTGTGTGCTAAACAGTGGATGATCTTTAGGATAGTCAGATGTGTCATACATGTGTAACTCTGTTTTCATGTCTTCATAAAAGTCTTCAGTACACACGTCAATGATCATAGAGTCAGTGTCAGTGTATAACAGACGGCAGTCAGGATACTTTGGTTTGAAGTAATCATAATAAAATTCAAGCATCACCAGTTTTGACAACTCAAGAATTGCCATACCAATGAATACTGGTTTGTCCAGTTTAACAATCTTTTTTTTGAGTGACACTGCATACAATGATGAATGAAATTCTTTATACCCTGTGTACTGTGGCTTGCCTGTAAGTTTAATTGCACCCAATTCAGTTGTGACCAGTCTCACATCTTTTCTGTGATGAGGATTTTCCATTGTCTTGCCAAAACAGGCGTTGTTCATAAGCTTAAAGAAGTCTTTGTCAAATGCAGTGTTGCCGTCTCTGGCACGCAATGTTGTGTTCTTCATTATGTAATCTTTCATGAAAGCACTCTGATCAAATTGAATTCCTCTGTGTACTTTCTTTAGTACTAACCCGTGTCTGATGTAAAACTGTAACAAGCGGTAGTGACAAACATAATTGAATTTATCATTCAAATTTGGCACAAGTTTGGTGTCTTCTTTTTTCCCTGTCATACTCATTTTCTCAACAGCCAATGGATAATCATTGTGGTAATCATGTAGGTGGTGTGGGTACTCTAGGTCGACTTCAAAGATCCAACCCTTAGCGTCGTTTCGGTCAAGAGTCATAATATAGTTTGCTAACCCTGAGTCTGTTACATTATACTGTGACAAATCATGCAGACAAAAGTTTTTCAAGGGCAATAACTCACACATCGCGAATCCATACAAATTGTTCGCGTCCAAATACGTAATGAATGACCTTGACCTCGAGGGGTCAAACCCAAGGTCAAGGTCCGGGCCATCCAGATATGTACTATTTGCCTTTGCGTAATTGTTCGATGCAATACTAATTCCTCCCCTCAATCCACGTTCCACCATTTCACCCATCGTACGATCAGACAACAGGTCTATAGATATCTTACTGGATTTCAAAAATGCATCCCATGTCATGCCAGGACTAGTGATGTAACAAGCAGGGTCAAGTCTGTAGTGTAACAAACCCTTCTCACGGTAACTTTCAAATACATCTGCTAGCAAGCAAACGTCAGCCTTTAAGTACTGATCGTGGTAGTCACCAATTGTCTGACACCCTAACTTCCCCCACGCATCAAGTGCGTGTTGATATTCAGAGTCAGAAATACCTTTACCAGTTAGTGTGGAATAAAATTTATCTTTTGGTGGCAGTCTTGTTTCTTCAAACACAACCCAGTGATCGATGTACTCATATGGATAGACACCTTTCTTAACCAAGTCTGACTCAAAATATTTACTCGTTATTGGATACTCAGTCAGTCCTTCTGCCAGACTAGCAAGACCTAAAGACAAATGTTGCATGGAGTCATAAAATGCTAATTTGTCTAACCTAAAAGTCAAGTACTTCTCAGTTGTCTGGGCAATACAACTTATGTTTTTGTACGACTCGTCTACAGCCTGCATGATAATGTGTGAATCATATCCTTTGAGATTGTGGAAAAAGATTGGCAGTTTGTATGTCTTGGGATCTATTTTTAATAATAAGTTACAATTGTTATGTGCAGCACCTCTGTAACGACCAGTTATGTGATCGTGGTCACGAACTTTATCACATCCTAAAGGCTGTTCACAAATCCAACATGTCTCAGCTGTATCAAAATTTAGTTTGTCTTCTTCTGTCATCACCAGAGGCATCTGACATGTTGTGAGATACTGTACTACCTGACTATACAGATGTCTCATTTCTGTTAAAAACAAACATGCTGCATTTTCACCCCTGTAGATAACAGGTTCTGAATGCAAACCGTCTGACCTAACAAGAATGTATCCAAAAGAACACACCACTTGGTCACTTAGTTTTATAGTCTTTGGTAATGATTCTGGAACAGGACCTTCATATTGAACAACTAATGATTCGAAATCAGCGTATACTATAAATGGCAGCTTTTGCTGATTCCCATAGTTCTTAAAATACACTTGACTACCAGGATCTGGATACTTAAGTACAGTTTGTATGTCATCAGCTGATCTGCAGTGTAAAACATGTTTGTGCGCTAGTAAAATAGAGGAGAATCTTTGTAAACATTTTTTACAAACTTCCTGTTTCCCATTGTGTTTCGTTGTATGTGCATGAATTAGACGTGACATATTCCTGATAATTGTGTAGTGAAAGTTATTGTCATCGCCGATTAGCAACATGTCAACATGTTTATCTTCTGACTGACCGTAGGTTGGAGCAATTGGGGACACTCTAATTGGCTGCAACTTGTTCTCAGATTCATTATCCCACACATACACATTCACAGATATACCAGGATTTAGTTTTTCAAACAAGTCTATGTCCTCTATTTTAACAGGGAACTCAATGCCACTAAAGTTGAGTTCATTTACAAATTTGATGTAGTTAGATACGCGATCAGGTCTTGACCTCACAAAGTGTAGTTTAGCAAGCACACACCACATGAAACAGAAATTGTCTTTGTTCTGTATGTTAACAACTGCCTTTTTGTTTGCTACTTCTGTTGGCAGTGGCAACCATGCTTTACCTAATATAGGATGATACCTAGACTGCTTTAGTTGCAGTTCATGCACATGCCCTTCGTGCCAACCAGACCCCTTCATTTTTGCACTGTCAATCGCCTGGAGGAAGTCTGGTAATAGTCTGTCTCTAAACACGTTCTCCAATTCTCTTTGTGTGTTAACAGTGTGTTGTCTTGTTGATATATACGATACAATCACCTGGTGGTCCATTCTAGTGAATTCGATTTTTGCAACAATCGGAATTTTAACACTGCCTGTAAGGAGATTTTGTTGTATGACAGAAAAAGAGTTTTCTATCGATTCATAGACATTATTAGTATTAGATATAGGCAAGTTTGTTGTGTGAAACACGTTTCTTAAACCTGATGAGCCTGGGTTTGATGGGCCAGGGTTTTGAACATTGTCCGTCATTTTTATTTGACCGACAAAATAATAAAATAAAAAATATTACCGCTGACTCTGCTTGCTCACCTTGTGTAATACCACTTTATTAATTGTAACACTGTCAATATAAACATTTAGTTTGCGTAGTTGTTTAAATATGCTATAACAAACTTCCCCTAACCAACCATAGTTGGTATCATTAACTTTAAAAGTAGGTGTCTTTAAATCAACTGTCATGTGCTCCACATCTGGATGCTCGACATAATCCAAAGTCACACTATATGTAGCATATATTTCTGATGGTGCTGAAAGGCTTATGTAAGTCTGTTTGGGTGATATTAAGTCAGTAAAGTGCATAACATCTTTGAAAAGGTGTGTGAGATCAAGCACCTGTATGATTTGTCCGTCTGTCATTTTTATTGGACAATCAAATGTATAAATTAATTTACATCAATTTACTAACCCATACCCTGTTGGCTGATCTGTCTTTAAAATGAGCTTTAGATGCTTAGTTGATTTCAGTTTATTTTTTACATCATCCCGTTCATGCTTATTTGGGATGACGTCGTTCTCTCTGAGACAGTCTTCAAAGCTGTCACGATCCTTACAGTAAAACAAACAGATAAACTTTAACTGTTCTCGAAAATCTTTCAGTACAGCATTATATTTCTGAGTGAGAATCCATACACTGACATTTGCGTGTCTGCCACTGAAGGCAAGTTCTGCTAGAGTGTTTCTCTTCTTGACAATGTCTTTCTCTGCAGAACAGTCATCAACAATAAACAACGTTGGCTGTCCTTCAAATTGCATGTAAAAATATTGTAGGTAGTCATTCAGTTTTTTCTCAGGGTCGACTAAGTATATGTTGCTGTCAGTCCAAATGAATAAACGGTTGTGATAAGCTTTGTTGTGTTTGATTGTAGGACAAAATATTACAATGTTTTCAAAGTGGTGTATGTATCTTGTTTGTAATAAGTCAAGTACGAATTGAGTTTTCCCACACCCTGTGGCACCAACAAATAAGCCACAGTGTGGATCGAGTGTCATTAAGCCCCGGTTCATTTTAATACACAATATAATTTTAATATATGTGTCCACTCAGTCTGCTTTCTGCAATATTGAGTTGTGCGTCATATATCAGGTACAAATATATGTTTATGGCTGCAGCAGTTTCAACCTTCTTTTGTATCTGAATTGTTATTCCGTCACTACCGTTCTCGACAGTTCGTCCTGACCCATGAAGGTAATCATCATCTGTACTACGAAGGTCTAGCCACAGTGCATACTTGTTTGTAAGGTATTGTCCGATCCTAACATCATACAGATGTAGATCTTTGCACGCAATGTTTGCTGGTTTATCTCTAATCCTTCCACCTGCAAAATACTTTGTGATCTCATCGTAGTGTTGATAAGGCAGCATTCCAGACGCGTACACTTGATTAGGACGGCCTTCGATTGTGCAGGACAAATGTGTAATCTTAGGATTGTAGAATTTTTCTGAATCTCTTTTGTATGGACTCACCGGTTCAACAAACAACATAAGAATACCTTTCAGTGACCTAGCTGGTGTGTTTAAGTTTATGTTCCACATTGGGTCGCTCTTGTCTTTGGGTATTAAACTATGTCTAATCACCCTGTCATAATAAATTGGAAGTCTTGACTGGTACTGATTTTGAATGAGTCTGGCTAGATCAGTGTGTGTGACAATTTCATATTCCAAGGAAATGTTAGAGATCTTGTATGTTGCATCTGTGGCATATGATTTTATAACTTTGGAGTAGTCATTGAAGGTTAGTTCAAAACTCAGACGGTCATTCAGTGCCCCTTGATAATAAGGCAAATGAGCTGTGAGGATTTCAAACTCAAGTGGAATGTAAAATCTGGTTCCATATGTTTCTGCTAATATAACGTCCTGGGCTGCTGACGTTGATTTATCTCCAGCATTGATTCGAAGTTTACAAACATTATCTGGCTGTATGCCTTGATAAATATGGTCCTCTCGTTCTTCTCTTGTGAGCCAAAGGTCTTTGTAACAGTAGAACACATCTGAGTCGTCAAGACTAAACACTTCCTGTCCTTCAAGTTTTACTTTAATAGTTCTAACAATTGCTCTGCCAAGATTGTTATCCAGTGTTCTGTTCACGTCTGCGTCTGATGATAGTTCAATATTAAAAGCAAGGCGTGCAGTGCCAGGAACAATAACGTCACTGGGACCTAGGTTTGGAAACTTGACTGTAAGTGTTTGGTTCTGGTCTATGGTACTTGGATTGTTTGTGATGACGATTGATTGTCTTATGCCCTTAACACCCAGAGGCTCACGTAGTTTTCTGTGTGGGTCTAACTTTGATCCGTAAGACTGTGTCATTTTTATTAGGCACAATAAAAAATAATAAATTAATAAAACAATGGCAGCAGGAGGATTTAATCATGAAGATTTTAAAATGGATGACATGAATGACTATGATACTGGTGCAACAGATATGACTGGAATGGTAACTAGTTCTAGTATGTATCACAAACTTTTACAAAGTAAAGTTAACTCGTTTTATGATAGTGTTGGTGAGCGTCCATATCAAATAGATCCTAATCAGTTTGAATATGAAAAAGGACATTTATATTTAAAAACTGTTGACAAAGGTAAAATACTATTGACTAACAAAAAAGACCCTAGTAGGTTTAGAGCTTTAGGTACAATCAAAGGTGAAGGTGGTGTTAGTGCCTTGCGCCAACTTGGTGTTGGTGATAAAAAGTTACCACCTCTAGTTGTTAGTGCTCTTCATGATGCGCAAACAAAGTTGCCAACAGAGCAACAGATTGAAATGGCACCAGTAACAAGCCTACCAGAAATAGCAAACACAGTGATACAAGAAACCTCATTTACTGACGAAGTAATGAAAACAATAGATGACTCACCTTTGTCAATGAGAGAGATTATAGCGTTAGATAAAACACTGCAGACAACAAGAGGTGAGATGGTAAATAATGTTGCCAAACTGGGAGAGCTTGATAAACACATAGAACGTGAAAAAGAAAAACTGGCTACCGCAGACAATGGGAATTATGACATAGAAATGAAAGAAAGAATACAAAAAAGATTAAATGATTTGTATACAGAAAGATCAGCTCGGTTAGAAGTAATTGGTATTGGAAAAGAAAAACTGAAAACACAGGTCAACAGGATTAGAGAAACTATTCAGAAAATACTTAATGAAGACACTACTCTGGCTGAGAGACTTAAAACACTTTTCAGAGAACAGGGTATCACAATTGCCAGTTTAATTACAGCTCTGGGGTTTATTATTAGTACTATTGTGTTGGCTGTAACGGGAGGTAGTAGTAGTCCAGCACCTCCAGCTCCTCCAACTCCATCAGACCCAAAAGATTTACAGACGTGGGTAAAAAAACAGTTGTCTCACATATCAGACTTGCTTAAAAAATTAGCTGTAAAAGCAGCAGATGCTTTACCAGGTATTATAGGTAGTGTTGTCAGTTGGCTTATTAGTACTACAGCAAAGGTAGTAGGGTTTATGGCAGAGCATGTATGGATATTTTTGGTAACAGTAGGAGGGTTAATTATAGGATACTTAATGAAACAGGTAAAGAAGTAATATTCCTAATCCAGTAAGGCCTATTACCAATGCAGTTCTCTCTGACTCATGTGTGTTTTCTTGGCCTGTTACTGACTGTACTGGTGCCGGTTCAGGTGTCTGTGCCGATGCTTGGGCTGTTATTGACATTACTGGTTTTACTATCTGTTCAGGTGGTGGTGTTGATATTTGTGTTACTGATGTTACTGGTGGTGTTACTGGTTGTATGTGAGAGGTTGTTGGACTCAAGTTTACAGATTGATTAAGTCCTAATTTCTGATTACTCCCTGCAACAACTATTTCATTATTATAATTTGTTATTACTCCAATTTGTAGTTGAAGATCAGAAGGCAACATGTATAACCCAATACCAACTACAAAGTCAACTTTTGATCTAGCATATCTGAGAACGTCTTGGTAGCGTTGTATGCTAGATGGTAAATCTACAACTGAATTAATTGAGTCTTCCATGTTTGCAAGAAACTGTTTTTGTGCTTCAAACTTTCCACTCCCATTTAAAATATTTGACTTTGTTTGAGCTTGTGCTCCTAGTATACACCAGACATATGTTCTGATAGACTCATTGACGCGCTCGACTCCTGCTTGAGTAAACCCGTCAGATTTATCTAAGACAAATGTGGTCCATGCGTTTGACTGTTTCTGTTCTATTGATCCTAACCAGACTTGTGATTTTGATGAGAATGAAGTGTAACCAGGGTAATAATCTTGAGGGTATTGTCTGTGACTCAAAGCGTAATACAATGTACCCATGCCTTTGTGATCATCAAGTTTTTGTGTAAAGTCATACTTGGTACTGATGTTAAATTCATTACAGATCCGTTCAAATGCTTTCAAATCCATTGGATTGTTAAACTGGTTAAAACTGGATTCAGTGGGCAGTGGGGTATGCAGTTCTGACAGTATTCTTCTAAGCTGGTAATACATGTGGAAACGATAGACAGACTTAATCAGTTTGTTTGGGTGATTCAAATGGTCTGTAAAAGAAACGCCACAGCCTGTAGTTGAACACAGTATGGCAAAGTTAAGTTGGTTTTGAAACATCTGTAGTGGGCTTGAAGACCACTTTCTTGCTGTAGCATCGTCTGTTATTGGAGGGTTTAGGTAATGATCAAAAGGGTTGGGTACTTTGACTTGGAATAGATCTTGTTCGCTTACAGCTATGTCGAGTTGATTTAACTGAATTATTTTCTGTTCATAAGTAGGTGCAACATTATATTTGGCATTCACATTGAATTGAAATGCGTTTGTAGTGATAATGGTTGGTGATTTAAATTCCATTGTTCTTTTTTATGTGATAATAAAAAATGTTTATAACCTTAACAAATATTGACACAAGCAAACCAATGTGGTTAACTAATGGGATTGATAATCGTGATGGTAGCAAGGCTGTAGCTATCCATGAAATGTTCTACACAGTAAAGTGGTTTAATGTAACGGATGATGAAAATTATTCTGTAAGTGGAACTCTTGATGGTATTGAGAAGGGTGATACTTTACGAGCCGGATATTATGACTTTTGTACTTTAGCTGAATGGCTTCAAAATGAATTTAAAATTAAAGCAACTTTAAACCCAGCTAATTTACTTGTTTCAGTTGATTTTCCGAAAAGTGGTCAGTTTTCTTTATCAATTAGTCTTTTATTATTACTTGGATTTTTTAAAACAATAACACATCCAGATGAAGATTGGTCACAATCAGTTGGTAGTCTACTATCACCAAAAAAACCAAGAATAACTGGCAGATATCCTGTTCATTTGTCAGTACACACAGTGCTAAATGTTCATTTGAAAGAACTGAACACTACTGAAAATGTACACAATGGAAAGCCTTCAACTTTGTTAAGATGCTTGCCGACTGGAACTGCCCCATATTGTGAAAATGTGGTTGCTAGATTTCCTAATTCTCAGTTTAAAAAATTAGGTTCTAGTTTCTTTGAATCATTGTGCTTATCTGTAACTAATCAGAATGGTAAACCAGTTGTAATGCATGATTTTTATGTTGTTTTGGAAATTAAATAATTTTATTTTTGTTTATAAAAATGAGTGGTCTTGGTCCAAAGCCGAGAATCATACCAGTTGCGTGTCCAGTAACAGAGTTGAAAGATTTGGCAGACGTACAGGATTTTGAGAAGGAAGGGGAAATTGGAGAAATATATGGTTTTGAACTTGATTCCTATGGCATGTACAAGAGAAAAGTAATTGTTGACATAAAAGACGGTGAAAAACAGATTCCTAAACTTGGTCAGCTACGTGATGTTACTGTGCCTGTTGCGCCTAATCTTGTAAATAATGTGCCCTACAACTTAATACATGTGGGTACTAAATGGGTTGTTTCACCTGTACCGGCACCACCACCCACAATTGACTGGGACATAAAGATTGAATTTATTAGTCCTTATGTATACACTGATGATGAAGGCGCCTTAGTGTTTAGGAAGGTTGTTAATTCTGGGCCGCTTATTGTAAGCCTTGTTCCAAGTTTTGCCCTAGACAACAATAGCAGAGAAAAACTGAAAGTTGAAAATTATGAGAAACGGAGATATCTTCTTACAACTAGAAAGGGTAGATCAGATACTTCTGTTGTGTTTATGCCAGCAAGCTTAGTCGTGGCTAGAGAAGCGACAATAGTATTTGAAATTATCATGAAATCTGTTGCTACTGCTAAAGAGGCTCAAATTGCACAAGGAATTAAACTTACATGGGATGAAACAGTATCAGAATCATCAAAGGTCTTTATTGCTATTACAAAAAATAATGATGTTATTAATGTTTCGAGCAGTATTCCAGCTGTCAAGGTGGTGGTTGACAAAACAACTTTTGTTCGTCTAACTTACATAAACCTTGAACACATTGATCTTGTTGCATTTTATTATGCCAGCAAATTGTATAATTTTGAAGAGTTGCAAAATGTAATTGCTGATTAAAAAAATATTTGTAAATAAAAAATGGTGAACTTGTATCCACAAATACCACCTGAGCAGCTTGAGCCTATTGAGCGTGATAAAACATTAAAGGCAGATTCATTTCGTTTAATTAATATTACAGAAGCATTAAAATATTTGGAAGAAGAACAAGCAAAATACTCGAGGTGTAAACGCCGTTACAATACGGTTTTCAATTCTGTACACAACACATCAATGGCCATGGGGGTGGTTTCAGCCGGATTATCTGTAGGAGGTATAACTCTTTTTGCCACTGGGGTTGGAAGTGTTATAGGAATTGCTGTTGAAGGTATTGGTCTTGTCACAAGCCTGGCATGCTTTGGTATGGAAGCCCTTAACAAAAAATTTTATACTAAGTTGCAGAAGCATGAAGCATTAAGTACGCTCGCAGCAGCTAAGCTGACGAGTATGAAACTTATTATTAGTAAGGCTTTGGAAAATAATGAAATTGACGATAACGAATTTAAAAGAGTCCAGGATGATTTAGCAAATTACAAGCAACAGAAGTCTGAAATACAGAATAAGATGCGTAGTCAACCCGCGAATGTTGAAGAGCTAAAGCAATCTTTTTTAGAGGAAGGAAAGAAAATAGGTGTAGAAGAAACTATGAAAAAAGTTTACGGACTGTTAGGCAAGTAAAGATCAGTTTTGGTAATCATTCATTAATTCTGAAATACTCTTCACAAAGAGATGTCATGCCTTTTATGCCTGCTCATTTGACGCCATCAGCCCCACCACCAGAGTACTACTGAGAAAAAAAGTTTTCTTGTTGTCCTTGTAACTTGGAAATTCTGTCCAAGTATCTTGCTGACTTGCATCAAGAACTTACAAGATCTTATGTTAAGACACTTATAAGAACTTGTTTTAAGTCACTTATAATTACTTACGCCAACTAACTTCAAAGTTACTTACAAAGTTACTTGCTGGTTTATAAATTACCTTATTAAGTACTTGTAATTTACTTAGAAACATCTAGACAGTAACATAGACAGTAACTTGTTAATTTTACCCATGACTTGAACACCAGAAAATAATCTAGACTCAGTAACAACATGGGAGAGAATTTGCTCTGTTCAGTATCAGCATAAGAAATAATAACAGATTATTTCCCTTGTTCAGTAAAAGGGAAGAAATCACCACCTGTTCAGTAACAAAATTTTAGATTACTTCCCTTTGTTGAATATAAGTTTATACAAGGGAAGTAATTTTGAGAAAATTTTGGTAAGACAAAAAGTTACTTCCCTTGCTTTATTAAATTATGTTTTAATTTTTGACTAAACTATATATATTTTTTTCATAAAAAATAAAAGGCAAGATGTGTCAATAATTATGATAGATAATAGTATAAAGATGTTATTATTTGATTTTTGTTTAAAAATGTGTGATTATTGTTGTCTTTTAATACAAATATAATTTTTTTGGTATTACTTTTTTGCTTCACCAACTTAATTATTTTAGGAGAATGTAGGGTTATATAAATGAAAATGTTTTTATTTATTGTGGGTCCGTGAGTGGTCCAGTGGCCTAGGAAACAAACAAGGGAGTTATTTGTGCACAAAAACCCGGGTTGTAACTCCCTTGCTTGTTCCAAACACCTCTGGGACATCTACACTTTCGTTTCGGGCAGCCGAGTCTTGGTAGATTCCCGTCTGGGGTGGGCGGAACAAACCAAAACCTAGGCCACACCAAAAGCTCTCACAGGGAAGGCGAATTGTGCACTTGAACCTGGGTTATAGCTGACTCTGTGAGAGCAACTGGAAAAAGACCAGGAGCGGACTTTTACCATTTTTTGGTTCCAGTGCCATTGACCTCGTGACCTCTGACTTGCCTGAGACAATTACATACAAAAGACGCTGTTTTTTCAAGTCAATGACAGCATTAATAATTTAGGTGGGAGTGGGGGGATCTGGCTTAATACTCGCGGGTTGGCAGCTGATCAAAAATCGTTGCTTGAATGATTTCTGGAGTGGAACTAAAATGGCTAGGTAATAAAGGTATTGGTGGTAATTGGTCGAGTGGGTTTGTCTAAATACGGAGAGGATCAAATAAATCTATTGATTGGGGGAGGGGTGTCCATCACCTGTCTACTTATCTATCTCTGGCGAAAGGGTTAAATTTCAGTCTTATGTGCGTTTGGATTATAATATCTGCAAAGGAATACAACTCCGCCATAGCCAGTCCCAAGCCTGGTTGGGAAAGGAGGAGGGTTTTTTTTCTCAAATACTGCTCACAAAGTCTTCAAACCCAAACTTGCTACAGTACAGAGATACCTGATGGTAAAATCTATCTATGCATACTGATTTGGAATTGGATAACCCTTCGGATAGGGTCATAGGCTTGCAAATGTGTGTAAAATGCCGATTTTTGATAACATTGTAGGTATCAACATTTTCACAAAAATGTTCAATTAAATTTGGCACAAAGGTTGCTGATGATAAGAGTAAGACCATCATGTGCATACTAATTTACTTAACTCATGTTGCAAATGTCAAGGGTGGGGGTGTACATATGTGTGAAAAAAACTTACATTTTGAGAAAACATAGACTTTGCTGGTGCGAAAGCCAGTCCTTTACTTATGGTCACAAAGGTCACACAAAAGTATATATCGGTTGTCCACGTGAGCCATAATGGCTTGGCCTTTCTTGTGGAAAGAATTGTAGTTGCATGTATCATCAACAGTTTTGCAAAATTTTCAATCAAATTTGGCACAAAGGTAGCTGATGATAAGACCTTCCTAAGTAATAATGTATATTATACTAGTTCAGTCAACTCTATGATATCATAAAGGTCAAGGGTCACGGGTGTTTGACAGCTGTGTCAAAGCATGTGACTGTGTGTGTGTGTGTATGTGTGTGTGTGCGTGTCTGTGTGTGTGTATGTATGTGTGTGTGCGTGTCTGTGTGGTGTGGTGTGGTGTGGTGTGGTGTGGTGTGGTGTGTTTGTGTGTGTGTGGGTACGTACGTATGTAAAAGTACATTTTTGGCTCACGTGTGAAGCAAAAGTGAGTCTATGTTTTAGGCCAGTGGTCGTCCGTCCGTCCGTCGTAAACTTTAACGTTGGCATTTTCTCGGAGACTTTTCAAGCCATATTCTTCAAACTTGGCCCAAAGATACCTTGTGGCGAGGCCTTTCTAAATATACCAATTTGAGTGACCTCTCACAAAGGTCAAGATCACAGGGGCTCAGGAAATAGGTCCAAAATAGCTATATTTTGACATTTATTTTCTTCATTCGGCCCCTGGAAACAAGGTCTATCGCATTGCCCCTCCCCCCCCCCCTCACCCCTGCACTCCCCGCTGTTTGATTTTTCAACCCCAGAAAGCAAGGTCTGTCGCTCCCCCCCCTCTTTCCTCCCCCCCCCCCCCCCCCCCAGCCCCTGCCCCAGATTTGAATTTTGCGGCCCCCTGGAAGCAAGGTCTGTCGACTACCCCCCCCCCCCCCCTCTCCCTGTTGTTATATTATTTGACCTCTGGAAGTAAGGTCTGTCTGCCCCCCCCCCCCCACCCCCCCCTCTCCGTTGTTATATTATTTGGCCTCTGGAAGTAAGGTCTGTCCCCGCCCCCCCCCCCCCCCCTTATCGGGTTGTTTGAATTTTGCGGTCCCTGGAAGCAAGGATGGTCAAATAACCCCCCCCCCCTCCTCCCCTTTGTTTGATTCTTCTGCCCCTGGAAGCAAGGTGTGACGCCCCCCACATTATTGTTTGATTACAATGTCTGACAACACCCCCACCCACCCCACCCCACCCCATTTGATTTTGCGGCCAATGGAATCAAGGTCTGACGACCACTAGTACCACCCACCCCCCTGTTGTCTGATCTATCAGCCCCTGGAAGCAAGAGCCTGATGCCTACCCCCCGTTTTCCTAAACCCTGGAAGCAATTCATGTTCCCAAACAAGAAGTTTGCCCCCCCCCCCCCCCCCCCTCCCCTGGAGTAAGGTGTGATCCGACCCTGTGATGTGTTCTTAGAACATTTCGGCAGTATTTCTGATTGTGTCTTAACCCATTTCGCCCGGGTCCCTGAAGCAGGAGATGGATTGACCATGATAATTCAAGGGTACTGTCAGATTAGCTTGGTGCCTTCAGTGTTATTTTGCATGATCCAGCTACACTGGCTGCATCTGAGGTGGCATTCTGCTGTAATTGTCATTAAGGATGTCTCTGGTGTCTATTCTGAGCCAAACACAACCACTTTTACACTGCGTAAAGCTCATTTGAGTGCATTGTAATGGGACCGGCAGTCGTGGCTACCAGTACAGGCTTTTACAGGAGTGTTGACAGGTTTGGCACACACATGCCTGCTGCATTTGCAACATGAGTTGAGGTCTTCTGAGACTCTGACACGTGTGTTTTATATAAAAATGAACTGTACATAACCATTTTTCCCTGCTACCTCCTAAATAAGCACTCCAGGCACTTGTTTGGGTATGCAGTGTGTCCCGCGTAGCATAGTTTTGGCTGTTTTGTGTAGTCTTTTGTCTGTGGGTTAGTTCAGTAGACTTAATGTTTAAATTGCCACAGCTGTTTCATGACCCCTGTTGACTGTGGAAAAGATTGCAAGCAGCATATAGGGCATGGCAGCTGGTTACAGGCCTCTTCCTGCTTGTTGACAACAGGGTCAACGAGGATGCCTGAGCATTGTCTTTTTGGCTGCCCTGAGATACACAAGGAAATGGCCTTGGGTCTGAAAGCTCATTTTTCATCAATGTCAGTGTCATGGTAACCTTTTTCAGTTGTCCAGCCCACCAGAAGTCAGTTTGATTCTATTGCATGTGTGTGTAAACTTGGAAAAACAGAAAAAGTAGGGGGGTAGGGGGAGGGGGGGGGGGGGTAGTGGAAAAATATGGAAAAAAAAAAACCTTTCATGTGTCTGTGTCTCAAATCCAACATTTCTGAAGATCAGATATATTACTTGATGTACATGCCAATTTTGGAGGCATTCTGACCATATATAGTCTGTTTTTCATGGCATCAACAGCATTGTGAACGCCACAAGAACGCGCTTCACATAATGGGCCATAACATAAAGATGCAGCAACATTCAATGGTGTCGCTTTGGGTTTGACTTAGCTAGTGTCTAAGGGTTGCACTGATGGCAGATTGAATGGTGTTCAGGTGGGAGAGTCTGTCTTTCAGGTCAGGCAGTAAGAGGACCGGTGTTTTTAAAAATAATTTTTGTCTTGTTTGAAAATTTGTAGTAGGGCTGAATGTTGGAATTTGCTGGAAATTTCTGGTTAGCTGAGAGGAGACATGTTCGGTGCTTTGATTCATACCATCCTGAGCTTATACAGTGGACAATTGTGGGCCTATGTTGAGTTGCCGTTGACGTAGTGATTTGAGGGGCACGCTGATTTCAGCGGTGATTGGGTGTGGGGTTGGTAAGGAATCAGGTTCAGAGCCAAGAAATGAGACTGTCAATGTGCTGTTCTTTTGGTTATTTTGTGCATGGCAAATGTGCAGCTGGTGGGCGCTGCTCTTTAGGGGTTTGAAATATTAGGGGATGCCTGGGACTGACTATGGCTAAGAGACTGGGCAGTACAAAAACGGCACTGTGTTCCGTGGCCTGCACTTGATCGTGACTCTAATGTATGAGGTAGGTTTGGTCAATAAGAGTGCATCATGGGACAGGGAAATCCCCTCTTACATAGATTCCAGCGCCAACTTTGAGTGCTTTTGAGAGTTTTGAGCGAAGAAATTGCGAGTTTTTCTGACTTTTTTGGAGCGGTGCTTTTTCGTGATGGCTGAAACTTCGATAGGGCAAAGTGAGCGGCACAAGAGACTATTCTACGGAGGAAGTTTTGCGTCGTTTGAACCTCCTACGATCACAAACTGATGTTGATTCGAACGAGGAGCCTCCAAAGTTGACCATGAGTTTTTTTGTGTGTGGAAATTTGCAAGATAGCTCTGATAACGATCCTAGTGCGAGCACTCTCGCAAGCAGATTTCATGTAGAAGAGTGTTGTGTATTCTTCATGGACGACTATGCTTGTGAGTTAGTGTGTTATGGATTATCTGTAGAGCTCTGAACAACCGACTATGCTTCAGTTGTGAGTTGAACATTTTCTTAATATATTTCTTGACATGTTATCATGTGTTTGTTACTGTGTTGGTGACTGCCTTGTGTGTAAACTGTCTGTTGTGTGTGTTGAGAACACAGATTTTGTCTATTCTTCTTGCATCAGGCCAGATATAAAACTTTGATTGAGTGAGTCATATGAAGAAAAAAAGGTGTCAGTGTACAAATTTTGTTTTCTCATCTCCATGTTGTTTTTTAAATGAAGTAATGAACTGGGAAATGCAACATTTTAACACCTGTGGCGGCGAAAGGGTTAAATTTCAGTCTTATGTGCATTTGGATTATAATATCTGCAAAGGAATACAACTCCGCCATAGCCAGTCCCAAGCCTGGTTGGGAAAGGAGGAGGGTTTTTTTTCTCAAATACTGCTCACAAAGTCTTCAAACCCAAACTTGCTACAGTACAGAGATACCTGATGGTAAAATCTATCTATGCATACTGATTTGGAATTGGATAACCCTTCGGATAGGGTCATAGGCTTGCAAATGTGTGTAAAATGCCGATTTTTGATAACATTGTAGGTATCAACATTTTCACAAAAATGTTCAATTAAATTTGGCACAAAGGTTGCTGATGATAAGAGTAAGACCATCATGTGCATACTAATTTACTTAACTCATGTTGCAAATGTCAAGGGTGGGGGTGTACATATGTGTGAAAAAAACTTACATTTTGAGAAAACATAGACTTTGCTGGTGCGAAAGCCAGTCCTTTACTTATGGTCACAAAGGTCACACAAAAGTATATATCGGTTGTCCACGTGAGCCATAATGGCTTGGCCTTTCTTGTGGAAAGAATTGTAGTTGCATGTATCATCAACAGTTTTGCAAAATTTTCAATCAAATTTGGCACAAAGGTAGCTGATGATAAGACCTTCCTAAGTAATAATGTATATTATACTAGTTCAGTCAACTCTATGATATCATAAAGGTCAAGGGTCACGGGTGTTTGACAGCTGTGTCAAAGCATGTGACTGTGTGTGTGTGTGTATGTGTGTGTGTGCGTGTCTGTGTGTGTGTAGACGAAAGACCTAAAACGGGTGACTGTCTTTACCATCCTTATGGAAACTGGGTATGTGTATAATTCTGGGTTTCCAAGTCAGACACCCATTTTTTCTGAGGGTTGTTTCTGCATTGTCTTGCGGTAAAGATTCATAAAAAGTAAAAAAATCCGTTTTTCTCATTTTGGCGTTAACACATGCACTTTTGTGTTTAACAGACACGCCGGTAGTGTGTTTGAAAACTTGTCCCTCCCAGCAATGTGTGTGTGTGTGTTGTGACACAGAACCCTGAAAATGAGCGTGTATGTATTACATCACCCTTCTCAGCTAGCTATAAATAACTTCATAGCTGATATGGGTCAGGGGGGATATTTTGTTGTTTTAGGGAGTAAATTGTTTATGTTTCTACAGAATTAGGTTTGTTATTTGAGGGTGTGGTTGTTTTGTTAAAAAAAAGTGTTGAGTTGTAATGTACTTCCGGGGTGATGTGGAGAAAGGTCATGTCTAGTGGCAGATTTGAGATTCATGTATACGTTCACCAGGGACTTAGCCTATACGTTTTCTACGTTTGTTTCCATGTCAGATGAAGAATATTTGATCTGAAACGTCGTTCTTTGTTTCTATTTTAAAGGGTTTTTCGCCACTATCTTCTGTTTTAGTTTGACTTAGCCTATAATTATATTCGTGCGCCGGTTGCTAAGAAGTGAAGTGATTGTATGAGTGCGCATTGTAAGAGAGGACGTTTAGACTTTGGGTGAGGCTGCTGTTGTCTTTTGTCCTGCCCGACCTTTTGGTTGAACCTGTTGCTTTATTTTGTAGGTTTGTCGATGTTATCAATGCCGCATCTCCTTTTGGATTGTATGCACAAATTGATTGAATGGAAATGACGTCACAGAGTCAGCGTCGTTTCATGCGTCGTCTGCACCAGTCAGTCGTTTAGTGCAGTTAAAAGAGTGCAGGCTTGGATGGGCCATTTTCTGATGTAATAGTAAAGTATTATTTGTGTGAATGCTGTCCGTTTGAAGGAAGGTTGATTGATTGTACATAGCTTAACGTCCCGACAGCAACAAGACTTTCTCAGGACGTGCCTGCACTGCTAGTGACAAAAACTCAACAGAATATTGAATGTATGTCGCCAGCCGGTCCAATACGTTAAATAAAACCTACGACATGGGGCCTAAATAAAGCTAAGACCATTTAGCAACACACATCGAATATCAAGAGCCACAGGCAGCGCAGACAGTAGGGAGAGTTTAAAAAAGGAAAATGCAGGTGAATGGACCAAGGGTAGACAGAAACACATGCCCCCGGAATATAGAGAAAAAACCCACCCTGTGGGGCTGACCAGGGTGCCCCTGGGAACTAAAAAGTCCCCCAGGGGAAGGACTGGAAAGTCGAGTGTTGAGGGCAGACCGGTTGGGGGTGTTTCAGGGAAGGACTGGAAAGTCGAGTGTTGAGCGAAGCCCGAGAGAAGGCGAGGATGGGAAAAATATCCAGCACTATACGTTGGAATAGATGCATATCAGTTACGACATGCTTGTAAATTAAAACACTTTTAACCCCACCCGGGTCTGCCCTGGGGGACTTGGGTGGGGTTAACTACTTTTTATTTCCCAGGGGCACCCTGGTCAGCCCCACAGGGTGGGTTTTTCTCTCTATTCTGGGGCATGTGTCTCTGTCGGCCCTTTGTCCATTCACCTGTATTTGACTTTTTAAAACTCTCCCTACTGTCTGCACTGCCTGTAGCTCTTGATATTGGATGTGTGTTGCTAAATGGTCTTAGCTTTATGTAGGCCCCATGTGTTAGGTTTATTTAATGTATTTGACCGGCTGGCGATATACATTCAATGTTCTGTTTAGTTGTTGTTTTTTCACAAGCAGTGCAGGCACGTCCTGAGAAAGCCTTGTTGCTGTCGGGACGTTAAGTAATGTACAATAAAACACTTTTAACATTAAGAAAAGTTGAGTTAAAAGAGGTTTTAAAACAGTTTTCATAAAAACTTTTGCCCGACACGCTTCTAAAAACAACATTTTCTTAGTTTTAAACCTTGTACCGCGCCATAAACGCCACGATTGCTTTTCAGTCTTAGCTGTCCTATAGTGTGGAATGTGGGACTTTGCCAACTGGATCCATCTGGTGCACTCCAAATGAGTATTTGTGAGTGGTTTGACGTGCAACTCAGTGTGCGCCTCTGAAATGACCTACTGATTCCACTGATAATGAAACTCTTTCATTCATAAGAGTGCATTGAGCAGCTCTATAAACCAAAAGTGATGACCCCCTCTCCCCCCCCCCCACCCTCCCCTCCCCCCCCCCCCCCCCCGCCCCGCCCCCCCCACACACACACACTTCTCCCCCCCCCCCCCAACCCCCTTACAACCCCACTCAAACAATCATAATAGTAAAATCAACCAAAGGTATCTTTAGTGAGGTATTTTCACTGTAATCCCAGTTTTGTGTGAGAGGCACCCACTTTTGGGGTAAACACCCATTTTTTTTCCATCCAGTGGCTCTGTTTCTAGAAAATGTCTATTTTATTTTAAGTTGTAGAGCTTAGTTATAAGGTGAGTTCTAAACATTGGCATCAACTCCAGAGCCCTAGAATAAATAGAAATATGGGAACCCATTTTCACATAAAATGGTAGGTCACCCAGTCTGAGGGTTTTGTGTTCATGTGTTCGTGTGTTCGTGTGTTCGTGTGTTCGTGTGTGTGTGTGTGTGTGTGTGTGTGTGTGTGTGTACATGAGCGGCAGCAGGCATGAGTGAATGCGAATGTATGCAGCGATGTGTATGTATGTAGACGTACGTTTTGTGCTACGTGTTTTGTGCTTGCATGTTTGCGTCATTATGTTTTTTTTGTTTTTTTTTAAAACGTCATTCTAAATTCTTTCTATACAGGATGACGTCTTTTCTATCTATTGTGTTCTTTTCTGTTCTACGTTTGTTTCCATGTCACCTGAAGAAGGATCTTTGATCCGAAACGTCGTTCCTTGTTTCTATTCTAAAGGGTTTTCTACCACTCTCTTCTGTTTTTCTAAAACAGGTAAAATATATGCATGTATATTAACCCTTATCATTCTGAAAACACCAGTGTGGGAAATAAGTTTGACTAAAATAGTTCAAGGGTAGTGCCAGAATAGCTTCGCACTAAAGTCATTGATCTGTATCCTTATCTGTAAGTACTATAATGTAGCTTGCATATGGCAGTGTACAAATTTGAAGCTTTTAGCCTCAGTATGATATGGGATAATGTGCTGCACAAACAAAATGTTGAATTCACAATCACGTAATCCAGTACCTGTGACTTGGAGCCTGAAATTCCAAGCTCCACCACCTCCAGGACGTAGTGGAGACACTCCTTGTCATACAGCAGAGTGCTGTGTTCCACCAGCCACAGTTGGACGCACTTGAACGCCGCCACAATCAGCGAGTGAAGGTCTCGTGAGTGGTTGGGGGCTGGGCGGCTACACTGAAAATACAAACAAATCACTGATATCAGTGTTTGAGTATCCCTCAACTTTGGGATTATCACATCATTCTGGTGATGATGAAGAGCACTTTTATCCCTGAAAACCTGCAACATAACAGTTCAAGGGTGGTGCCAGAATAGCTTGGCGCCTTCAAGCGCCAAGCTGTTCTGGCACCACACTTGAACTGTCATGGTTCACCCATCTCATGAACTGCAATGTAGTCTAAACCCATTACATCCTGAGGTTGATTTTTCAGATTAGTCAGTTTTCCTATGAAGACTTCAACACAGTTCTGTTGATATATTGACCATGATAGTTCAAGGGTGGTGACAGGACAGCTTGGCGCCTCTGGGCGCCAAGCTGCCCTGTCACTGCCCTTGAACTATCATGGTCAGATTTATCTCATGTTGGCGAGTATCAGGAGTTACTTAAAGGGTTTAGAGAAGAATTGTGCCCATACAGTCAAGCCTGTAAATGGTGGTCAAATATCTGTAGCAACCATCCCAAAAATATGCTCACACCTTCCCATCATACAAAAAGGTCACTGTTCTACAGCGGCCACATCTGTCCTAACCCTGAAGTGGGCCTCATAATTATGCCGGTCTGATCGTAAAAATTAAAATACCTGGAAGACAATGAAGTCGCAGATCCACTTGACTGTGCGTTTACACATGAGGATGTTGGGCGGATGGACGGTGACTTTGGCCAGCCCGGCCAGGAGCTCCATGGCCGCTAGCGCCGTGTTGAGATCCGTCTTCCACGATGCCATTAGTCGATTGCTCACCAGGGACGTGGCATGACCGAACAGGCCGTAGGCCGTGTCTGGAGAAGAGAGATGACATACATGTGCACTGGGCTGTGACCTCAGACCTCACAGCTCCAGGCTGTAAGGTCTGAAGTCACAGACCAGCACACACAAAGGTCAAAAGGTTAAGCCCAGCACATACATGAGGTCACTGTCGTAATCTCAAGCAACTCTACATAGCTGTTTTGATTTAGATGCACCAGCAGAATTACAAAGTTTTTGGGTGTTTTTGTATTGTCAAACAGATTGCCGCAGCACTCCCGAGATACACCCACTTAGGGAGTGCATCACAAGTACACCTCTATTCAAATGAGATGCTAAGTCTTTAGTCATGAAGCTTTTGTTTTGGGTTCAGACAGAACAGTCCTTCAGCCAGTCTGTTACGCCTGCAAGAGGCATAAATTCTCATGAGCCCCTGCAGATGCAGGGGCTCATGAGAATTTATGCCTCTTGCTCGCCACGGATCATGGGGTAAAGTTAGTCCATGGGTGACAGTGCAAAACACTGAACTGACTGAAAACGGTCCACGGACAAACTACGCCTCATAATACATGGCCAGCAAGAGACACACATTCTCATGAGCCCCTGTGGAAGCAGAGCTCACGAGAATTTATGCCTCTTGCAGACAGAACAGGGTGGCTGAAGGACTGTTCTGTCTGAAGTTCAGCTTTTAGGGGAATTTGAAAAGCTGGATCACTCTCCAGGACTGAAGACCGTCACCCATGCAAAATTAATTTTTCTCTAAAATATATTTTTTCGAAAAATACTTACCGATGATATTACTAACTGGAAGCGTCGCTTTGCATGTCAATTTTAGCCCAAAAAACTTACTGTGATGCCCTCTAAGGGAGGCAATCACTGGTGTGCCATTACCAGGGCACTCCTGAGTGGCCTCCCGCACTACCGTATCTGGTGGCGCACTCACCCTTACTCGCCAGTATCTGAGCCTTAGCTCTAAGCGGCAAGCGGGGTAGGAGGGAGGGACGTCTGAGTAATGTCATCGGTAAGTATTTTTCAAAAAAATACATTTTAGAGAAAAATTAATTTTGCATGGGTGACGGTCTTCAGTCCTGGAGAGTGATCCAGCTTTTCAAATTCCCCTAAAAGCTGAACTTCAGACAGAACAGTCCTTCAGCCACCTCAAAATCATTACCGATGACATTACTAACTGGAATTGTGAATAGGAGGCGGGTGCCGCCCGCTTAGAACACCTCCCATTGCCAGCGCTGAAGCGCAGAATCAAGGCCCTTCCCTACGCACCCACTCCCAACAATTTTAGCTAGGCGAACCTAGGGAGGGAGTGCTGCGCCGGCGAGATGACCTCCGCCAGGCCCAGGTTGATGCGCCAGCTGGATAGATCTCGTAGGTAAGGAGGACAAGAGAAGACTTGATCCGTCAACCCACGGTTGCCACAGTATCCCTCTCTGCCCTGTATTGGACAACCGATGCTCTCTGCCACTGTTCAGACTTCCTGCCTGAAGGTCTGGATGCACAAGCTAGGCTTGCTCAGGCCGAGCTCTAGTGTGGGGACCAAATCACCCACATAGCCAGCAGGAGATTGTCTGTGCTGAATGCCTCATCTGCCTGGGGCCAAGGGCAGGAACGGTGTGAACGTCCTAGTCGTAGCGGCTTAGAGCTGTGCAGGCTAACTTAAGGCCCTGAAGGTCCTGTGTCCGTAATCCCGTGTCTGATTCGTCGTCCTGAGGATCAGACAAAGACGACTTGTGGGCTGTCGCCGGAGAGGGGTCCCTTGCCAACAAGGCAGTATCTGTAAGCAGCTGTGAAGCTCCATAGATCCTCCATTGGTGACATGAGGAACGTACCGAAGGCATGTAACTCACTGACAGGAACTGTGGCAAGTGCAACCAAAAGCAGGTCTCCTGGTAAAGTCTTCCATGCACTAATGGAAGAAGCTCGAACCTCTCGTGTAGAACCCGGCGAGCAACCAGGGGAAGTCCCAGCGCGGCACCAACTAACGAGGCCTGCCGCTGCAGATCAGGCGGAACATCCGATCTGCCAAGTCGTAGCACGCTCCCAGGGATGACCGTCCCAGGCTTCAGTAGAGTCTGCCCCCATCGCCAGGTAAACCCGGGAGGGGACGGCGCTAAGTTCTGGCAGAAGAACCGTCCCACGCAGAATGCGGCCAACTGGGGTTGGTAAGGTCCGTGGGGAAAAACTGCTCCGTGGCGCACCGAGCCTGGAGAATGCCCACTTACCTTCGTAGACATAACGAGAGGAGCTCCTCCTGGATGCAGAGCTCGCTTCCACCATAGCCCCCGCAAAGCCTCTAGGAGAGAGGGATTGCCGGACAAACACGCGTAAGACCTCAGAACCTCTGGGCACGGGTGGAACAGCCATTGCCTTTGCTGCTTGAGCACCGTACTCATCACGGACGGTACCCGCGAAGGTTCCGTCGCAAGATCAAGAAGTGTGGTCCAACTCTTGGACCAGCTGCATGGCGCCAGTAGTCTCAGAACCGTAGGAGGAGACGCACAGGGGAAGCCTGTAGTTCGGCCTTTGACGAAAGGACAGACCAACGGAGATTCTCGATGGCGAGCAGGGTAGCTGGAAGATATCTGGCCATAGCGACGACTCCAAGTGCAACCGGGCCTCGAAGAGCCCTAGCACATCCCATGTGTACGTCGATCTTCCCAAGAAAACCAGCCGCAACGCTTCATCCCCAGTTGAAGTGTCTGCCTTGGGGAAGACGATCCACTGCCGTGCTAGAAGGTCTAACAGTCAACCCGAATGTAAGGCTCTGAGTGACGCTCCGTCCTACTGGAACAAGATGGCCAAGAATTCCGTACCTCGCTGGAACCCGCGTGAAGGTACCACGTAGAACCTGCCCCGTAGATAAAGGAGCCTATAGACGAAGAATCGCCTGCAGGAACCTCTGCCGGCCGCCAAGTGCTCGCCAACTGGTTCCGTAACAGTCGGACATCCAGCTGTAAGGAAGACCTGGAGACGCACCGCTGCCCTCAGCGCTCAGACTGTCTCCATCCTGCCGCGACGCCGAAAGAACTTGTTCCGGGCTGACAGGTCGAAGATCGGCCGCCATTTCCGCCAGCTTGGGTACGAGCAAGAGTCGACTGTACTGCCGTGGAGTCGGAACGCAGGACCACCTCTATGGTTTACTACTGTAAGGTCCTGCCACTCTGCCAACATGTCCCATCTCCCGGTACTCGTACACACCAGCAAGACGCAGAAACGGGAAGACTCTTGTTTTATCCTCGTCAGTGACCACTGGCTGCGCCCTGCCTGCAACAACGCGCTCTAGTCCACTACTGGGCGGGTACCTGCATAACAAGGCCGGTGGGAGTGAATCCATCCTCTCTGGTCAAAAGTGCCCGAGAAGAACACCAGCTCTCCAAGTTGTTTCCACGCAGAAGTGCGAAACGCCTCCACTAGGTCCCAAAACCTGTCGGTTGAGGAGGAGACTTGTAGCGCTTGGCCGCCGCGGAGTGAAGACCAACGCCATGGCCCTACTTACCAATGCGATGACGGGGGGCAGCACTCCGGCGAGAGAAGGATGCGAAGAGACGGTAAGCCTCGTCCAACCAGGTGCATAAGTCTGAACTGCATCCACAAACACGATGGAGAGTAATGCTGGCCCACACAGTGATGTCAGTCGGACAACATCCTCTCCCAGCGCTGACACCTAGTCCTACGAAGGTAGACTGTCTACCTCCTCGTCATCTGCCGCAGGCTGCGCCCTACTAGCTCCGGCGCTGACGTCGAAACTGCGCCTCCGCGGAAGAGAGGTCCCTGCCAATCCAGCCCAAAGATCTGCTGCGGTCTGCCGGCACGACCTGCGTCAGTGTCCCTGGAAGGCTGCTACGTCCAACGCCGTCAACCGCGTGACGCCAGCGCTCACCTCGAACTGTGTCTCCGCGGAAGAGTGGTCCCTGCCACCCGGCCCGAAGATCTGCTGCAGTCTGCCGGCCCTGCCTGCTTCGGTGTCCCTGGAAGGTGGCTCCGTCCACCAGCTGTCCCCCGCACTACACCGGCGCTTACCTCGAACTGCGTCTCCGCTGAAGAGTGGTCTTTGTCAATCCAGCCCGACGATCTGCTGCGGTCCATCGACATGGCCTGTGTCGGTGTCCCAGGAAAGGAGGCTCCGTCCCACAGCTGTCATCCACGCGACCCTGGAGCTGACGTCGAACTGCATCTCCGCGGAAGATTGGTCCCTGCCAGTCCGATCCGACGATTTTCTGCTGTTCGCCACCACGACTGCATCGACTGAAGAGTGGTCCCTGCCAATCCCCTGATGCCCGGCGTCGAACGAGGTCCATTGCCGCAACACGCTTGAACTTGTCCACCGATCCGGAGAAGAGGATAAGGATAGAAGAGACATCATCACGAACACGGAGTCCAAACTGCGCCGTCTCCCTGCACCGTGAGCGCTCCTTCAAACTTATCCATTCCTGTGTTCCTGTGTAAGCAAGAAGGGGGGGGGGGGGGTTAAATTCCTCCCCGTTCAGTCGGCCATTCCACTGAATCCATCCATACCGCAAGGGCGGTTGTCAGTGCTGATGGAGCGTTCTCTATGGCTCCACCCTTGAACTAGGTACCCCGAAGGATACTCCCTTGGCCTGATCTTCCTCCAATCCTCCCTGTATCTGCCAAATGGGGGTGTATAGTACCAGCGTCTGCCCTCGGCAGGAAAACCCGTCTAGTCGGCCATATCACTGACTCCGTCCATACCGCAGAGGCGGTTGTCAGTGCTCGTGGAGCGCTCTCTATGGTTCCACCCTTGAAGTAGGTACCCCGAAAGATACTCTTTTGGCCAGATCTTCCTCCAATCCTCGCTGTTTCTGCCAAACGGGGGGTGTAATACCAGTGTCTGCCCTAGGCAGGAACCGCCAGTCTATCGGCCACGTATTGACTAACCTCAAACCATCCGAAGGCGGTTGTCAGAGATCGATGCCGTGACACGTTAGCACTGTCCGCCGGTCCGGCGAAGAAGAAAGGGAAGATGACACAGCACCACGAGTATGGTGTCCTACACGCGCCGAATCCGAGCGCTGTGATATCCTTCGATCGCGTTCATCCTTCCATATTAGGACGGGGGCTAACAGAACCTCCCTCGCGCTGGGACCATACGGCGTTGAGGCGCGTCCCCTGGGTGGTGGATAGGGGGTCCCTCGTGAGAGGGGTGCACCGAATGAAATAAGGTGCCGTGAACCAACATGGTCTAAGGGAAGGTGACCCCGACAGAAAACCCCTGGTCCTCCTAGTAAGGGGGTTGGGCGTGGGGGTAGCTTCCCCACCCTGCAAAAAAGGAAATAGCTACAAAAACGCCGACGAAAAGATTAACAGTAATTCCTTTCCTGGAGGAGGAAGGTTCTTCTACTAGAAGACTTATGACGTCCTGTGGTGAAAGCCGGAAGTCTTCGGAAGCCACAGGACTGAGCCGCCTCTCTCTATCCAGGGATACAACCATGGGCACATGGAACGTCAAGACCATGTACCAGAGCGGCAAGGCCGCCCAGATAGCAGCGGAAATGCAAAAGTACAACCTTTCCCTGCTAGGCATCAGTGAAGCCAGATGGACGCAGTCTGGCCAGAAAAGGCTGTTAAGTGGGGAGATGATTCTGTATTCAGGTCATGAAGAGGAGAATGCCCCCCCATACAGAAGGAGTAGCACTCATGCTGTCACCAGTGGCACAGAGAGCGCTGATGGGCTGGGAACCTCTTGGGCCAAGAATTATAACAGCAGCCTTTAGAACTAAAAAAAAGCTCAAGCTGAACGTCATCCAGTGTTATGCGCCCACCAATGACAGTGACGAGGAAGAGAAACAAGAGTTCTACGACCGACTCCAGAGTGCCGTGGACAAATGTGCGGAGCGAGACATCACCATCGTCATGGGCGATTTTAATGCCAAAATAGGGGAGGACAACACCGGATACGAAGAGGTGATGGGAAGACAGGGACTAGGCTCGGAGATGAGTGAGAACGGGGAGAGGTTTGTAGACTTTTGTGCTCTAAACCGACTTGTCATTGGAGGCAGCATCTTCCCACACAGAAGAATACACAAAGCAACTTGGGTCTCACCTGACCATACAACAGAGAACCAAATAGACCATATCTGCATTAGCAAGAAATTTAGAAGATCCCTTCAAGACGTTCGAGTGAGGAGGGGAGCAGATGTCGCCTCAGACCACCATCTGCTTACCTTAAGAATGAAGCTCAAGCTAAAGAAAAGCCGCACAGAGACAACAAGAAGACAGCGCTATAATGTAGGCCTCCTGAGAGAAACTGGAGTTAGAGAAGAGTTCAAACTGGTGCTGTCCAAACCGGTTTCAAGCGCTACAGGAGCTAGTAAATGAAGAGGAGGCGGTCACCACAGAGCAGCAGTGGAAGGCAGTTAGAGAGGCGCTGAACTCAACCTGCAAAGACACTGTAGGGTTCAGGAAACACCACCACAAGGACTGGCTGTCGGCACAGACCTTGAAGAAGATAGAAGCGAGGAAGCAGAAGAAAGCAGCGGTCAACAACAGTCGCACGAGAGCAGCCAAAGTAAGGGCACAGGGGGAATACTCGGAAGCCAACCGCGAGGTGAAGAGGAGTATCAGGGCAGACAAGAGGGCCTACACAGACAGCCTGGCAGCAGAGGCAGAAAAGGCAGCAGGCAGCGGCAACATGAAACAGCTCTACAACATTACCAGAAGATTGTCGGGTAAGTATGGCCATACAGAAAGACCAGTAAAAGACAAAGAAGGCAAGCCTATTGCAGACAGAGCAGACCAACTCGACAGATGGGCCGAGTATTTTGAAGAGTTACTGAACAGACCTAGCCCACCCGACCTCCCCGACATCCAGCCGGCAGAGACCGACCTACCCATCAGCTGTGACAGACCCAGCCGGGAAGAGATCAGAAAAGCAGTGGCATTTTTGAAGAATGGCAAAGCAGCAGGGCCAGATGGCATCCCAGCGGAGTCTCTGAAAGCAGACCTAGAGACAACAGTTGAGATGCTGTACCCACTGTTTGGAAAGATCTGGGAAGAGGAGGTGATGCCAGCTGACTGGAAGGAGGGGTACCTAATCAAGCTTCCCAAGAAAGGCGACCTCAGCAAGTGTTCCAACTACAGAGGATTCACCTTGCTGTCAGTACCAGGAAAGGTCTTCAACAGGATCATCCTAGAGAGAATGAAGAGCTCCGTTGACCCCCAGCTGAGAGACCAGCAAGCAGGATTCAGGAAGAACCGATCATGTACAGACCAGATCGCCACTCTCCGCATCATCGTGGAACAGTCTCTGGAGTGGAGCTCCCCGCTGTACGTCAACTTTGTGGATTATGAGAAAGCATTTGACAGCGTGGACCGAGAGACTCTGTGGAAACTCCTACGACACTACGGTGTACCCACAAAGCTCGTCCGCCTGATCAAGAGCAGCTATGATGGCATGACATGTCACGTGATCCACGAAGGGCAGTTCACCAGAGAGCTCCAGGTCAGAACTGGTGTCAGGCAGGGGTGTCTGCTGTCTCCGTTCCTCTTCCTACTGGCCATAGACTGGGTCATGAAGATGACCACAGAGCACAGATGAAGTGGAATACAGTGGACACTGTGGACACAGCTTGACGACCTCGATTTTGCAGACGACTTGGCATTACTGTCCCACACTCATCAACAAATGCAGGACAAGACCACGAGGCTTGCTGACATCTCGTCCCAAGTGGGCCTCACCATTCACAAACAGAAAACAAAGACAATGAGGCTGAACGCAACCAGGGAAGAACCAGTCTTGCTTGCTGGCACCCCGTTGGAGGAGGTGGAGTCCTTCACCTATCTCGGGAGCATCATAGACAAAAAAGGCGGCACTGATGCAGATGTCAGAGCACGAATCGGTAAAGCCAGAGCAGCCTTTCTCCAGTTGAAAAAAGTGTGGAGTTCCAGAGAGCTGTCACAACACACCAAAGTCCGGATTTTCAACTCCAATGTAAAAGCAGTTCTCCTATATGGAGCAGAGACATGGAGATTGACAAAAACCACAGTCAACAGAGTACAGACCTTCATGAACAGTTGCCTTAGAAGAATTTTGAAAATCCACTGGCCAGAGAAGATCAGCAACGTCAGACTCTGGGAGAGAACAGAGCAGATAACAGCAGAGAATGAAATTGGGCGAAGAAGATGGGGATGGATCGGTCACAGTCTGAGAAAGCCAGCTTCCAGTATCACTAGGCAGGCATTGTCATGGAACCCCCAGGGAAAGAGGAAAAGAGGTAGGCCGAGAAACTCCTGGCGTCGAGACCTCCAAGCAGACATCAAGAGACTGGGAACCACCTGGAGTAGAATCGAAGGAGAAGCACAGGACAGGAGTTGCTGGAGGTCTCTCGTCGACGGCCTATACCCGGGTAGGGGTGACAGGCGTAAGTAAGTAAGTAACAGAACCTCGGAAGCGAGGCCCCTCCCCGTCTTGTCGGCCATTGCACCGACTCCATCCAAACCGCGGAAGCGGTTGTCCGTACTAGTGGAGGGCTCTCTACGGCTCCACTCTCGAAAAAGGAACCCCGAAGATTATCCCTTAATCCTATGGTCTGTCTTGTCGGCGACTTAACCAGATTCTGCTCTGAGCGTTGCCTCGAAGTTGCGATCCTCTTCCTTCCTCCTATTATGCTGGCGCTGACTTGTCCAACGGCCGTAGGGTCCAACGGGCTCAGGGGGTGGTTCCCCGCAACTGCTGCCTGAGTTCTCTTTATTCCTTTTGCTTTCCAGGAGGGCATGAAAGAGACCCAATCCGTGCGGGGAACCGAGCTCACTACACCTGTTTGCCACAAGGTGGCGAACCAGGGACAGGCGGTATCCTAGAGCAAGTAGCTCTGAGCTCAATGGTGCTATGCGAGATGCTTTGCTGTCTGCCGGCCCGGCATGAATCTCGTCCGCTGCCTGTCTTTAATCATCTCCAACGCCCGCTGGGGAACGTGGCAGCTCAATAATTAGCACCGGAGGGGGCTGCAGTCCACCTCTTTACGCCCGACAAGCACACGATATCCGAAGTTTCATTCCTCTGCTTCATCTCTATGGCTGCAGTCTATATCAGCTGACATAAGGTCTCTCTCTGCGGCAGCAGACCCACAGCTGTGACCAAGTTCCTCCTTCCAGGCCGCACAACGGATGCACGGTCAACTGGAGGGACAGCCCGAGTAGTGAAGGCAGACATCGTGTACATCATTAGGCCATAGGGGAACGCCACAATAAGTGCCGGTCCTCACCTAAGCACTGTAACATAGGACAGACAAAAGGCTCGGAGGGTCCGAATTCCCAGTCAGCCTTGTACATACAAACAAGGGCCAAGATAGTATCAGTTTCTAAAACTTCAGTAGCTACCTCGAGCTTGCCCATAACACCACGTGAATGTTCTGTGTACTGAGTGTGAGTGAATGCGAGTGATTCACGTGAGTGTGCTTGTTGCGGCGGCGCTTTGAGCCGAATTTCAAAGGATAAAGCGCCTATTCAATGCGCTTAAAATTATTATTATAAAGATGCGACCCGGAAAAAAAACATCACGGCCGCTAAGGCTAAAGTAACCGAGGCTTTACCTTGTCATGTCCTAAGTGCGTAAACCCCAAGACCCAACACCAACACCAAATCCTGCACCAAACCACACACACACAGAGGAATCCTTCCTTCCTTCTCTTTCTTTTTTTTTTATTTTTATTTTTTACAGTAAATCCTTGTGAGCAGAGTTCACCAACTACCGTCAGAGCACAAGTGCACACGACTGGTCTGACTCAGCAAGGCTCAGATACTGACGAGTAAGGGTGAGTGCGCCACCAGATACGGTAGTGCGGGAGGCCACTCGGGAGTGCCCTGGTAATGGCACATCATTGATTGCCTCCCTTAGTGGGCATCACAGTAAGTTTTTTGGGCTAAAATTGACATGCAAAGCGAAGCTTCCAGTTAGTAATGTCATCGGTAATGATTTTGAGAAAATAAATGCTAGAACAAGTACACTCACAAACCAGATAGGCGAGGCTGGCGCTGGTAGAACAGTACACATACCAGGGGAATTACTCAGCGCTGGACATGCACACATTTAGATCCCCTGCCCCCTCCTATCAGGCACCCAATCGCCAGCCCACAGATAAATACACAGGTAAAGAACGAGATGATCATCTACATGATCATCCCTTCATGATCGTCTTGTTCTTTACCTGCGTATTTATCTGTGGGCTGGCGATTGGGTGCCTGATAGGAGGGGGCAGGGGATCTAACTGTATGTATGTCCAGCGCTGAGTAATTCCCCTTGGTATGTGTAGAATTACTGCCACTACAGCATTCAAGCAGATTACTTACTTGTGTACTTTATGAAAACACTCATCGTGTTTAGCACCCCTAAATAGTTTCACACCACACAGACACCAGTGCGTTCATTTAAAACTCTTGAAATGAGAGATTCCTTCCACTAACTGTAAACTGGTACACATTCTGCACCAGTTCACCAGTAAACAAAAACAACATCAGACAAGATAGACTGCTAGAATTATTAAACTGGGCAAACATAAGAAACAATCCAACAACAGAACTTAACCCATATCATACTGAGGCTAAAAGCTTCAAATCTGTACATTGCCATATTCAGGCTACAGTATAGTACTTACAGATAAGGACATAGACCAATAGCTTTAGTTGGTGCCAGAATAGCTTGGCACCTAGAGGCGCCAAGCTATTCTGGCACTACCCTTGAACTATTTTAGTCAAACTTATTTCACACACTGGTGTATTCCATATGACAAGGGTTAACACAGACTGGCCAAAGTCATACAAAGATTGAAAATGTCTAACATGACACGCATTTCTTGGAGGGTTGCATGAAGTTAACACATAGTGCCCCAGGACCAAAATCCCCAAATTTTGAAGTTGCCCTCTGAAGGACTGTATACAAATTCTAGAGACAGATCGAGCATGATACTTCAAGGGTGGTGCCAGAATAGCTTGGCGCCTGTGGGCGCCAAGCTATGTTGTCACCATCCTTGAAGTATCATGCTCGATCCATGTCTTGCTGTGGTGTGTCGGGGCTGAACGAGTTAAACCTGGATAGACATACAACACAGACAAGCACAAATGGCAAATCAAGTATAATCCACCAGGGAGAATGGGGGTAGGGGGGGTGGGGGGATGGGGGGAGGGGGGTGGCGCGGATGGTTTATAAAGAAACCAGCACATAAATTAGCAGACACAGTTTCATGCACAAAACATCGGGCAGATGCCTCATTAAACACAATCACTTTAACATCGGCAGTTTTGTAGGAATCCATGGGACAAAGAAAAAGGAAGCAAGAAAGTACAGTGTGTAACAAGAAAGGCAATGCCCTTGTGGCTCACGTGTATGACCGATCTACATGTGTGACCTTTGTGACAATAAGTAAATGGATGGCTTCTACACCAGAAAGATCCATGTTTTCTCAAAATTTAATCAGTTATCACATATCTGTCAAACCCCCCATGTCCCTTGACCTTTGCAATGTGTCGACTAAATTAGTATACATAGGAAGGTCAGCTACCTTTGTGCCAAATTGGATTGATTTTTTTTTCAAAACTGTTGATAATAAATACAACTCTATCAAAAATTGGCATTTTACACACATTTGCTGACCTCTTGTGACTTTGACCTTTCCAAGGGCTCATCCAAATTAGTATGCATAGATAGGTCTTACCATCAGGTATCTCTGTACCAAGTTTGGGTTTGAAGTCGTGAATAATATTTGAGAAAAAAACATCTTTTGTCAAAATATGGCTATTTTTCACCTATTTCCTGAGCTCTTGTGACCCTTGACCTTTCCGAGGGATCAACCAAATTAGTATGCATAGAAAGGTCTTACTATCAAGTATCTCTGTACCAAGTTTGGGTTTAAAGTCTTCAATAGTATTTGAGAAAAAAATAAATGATGTCAAAATATAGCTATTTTTTTTAACCTATTTCCTGATCCCCTGTGACCTTGACCTTTGTGAGATGTCACTGAACTTGATATGTTTAAAAAGGTCTTGCCATAAAGTATCCTTGGGCCAAGTTTGAAGACTGTGGCTAGAATAGCCTCCGAAAAAATGCCAACGTCAAAGTTTACCACTGTTGCTGGACAACGCCGGACGGACGGACAACCACTGGCCCAGAACATACTCACTTTTGCTTCGCACGTGAGCCAAAAACAACTGATGCCATAAGATGAATGCTTGTTGAACAGCTATGTACAAATGAGAGCTCTCTAAACCACACTCATAACCATGCTGAGGGAAAAATAAGGAGGTCGGATAAATATATCAAGAAGAGAAAGAATCATCTGTAACTAGTCAGCACACAACACTCACTATCAGACAAAGGAGAGAGAGAAAAACAATCGAAAAGCTGAAATCTGTGATCACGCAGCATGCAACAACACTCATTGTCCAACAATGAATCAAGGAAAACCATCTCCAATCTGCATCACTCATCATGCCACAACACCCATTTTCCAGCAAAGAATCAAGGGGAAAAATCTGTGATCACTCATCATGCAACAACACTCATCGCCTTCTCCCCACCCATCCCCCCGTCAAGGCACCAAGGCACAGAGAACACCAACATTTCATGACAGTCAGTGGCACAACACCCAAGCTGTCAGTCTGGTCGAGCAGAGAAAGAAGATGTGACGACTGACTCTCATCATTACCGAGGTCCCGAGGTGCAACTGACAGCCGATTGGATGATGAGGTCATGTTTTCGTGGGGACCTGAATCTGCGGATGAGGTACTGGCACGAGGCTCTGGTAAACCCGTGAATAAAATGAACGTGTTGATAATGCAAGGGAAATGTAAGCTGGTCTGTGATTCCGGACCAGACGCCAAGTCCAAAATCACACACCAGCTGACAAAATGGCAAATTCGTAATGTCAAAATCACAAAGCAGCACTCATAATGACATGACAAAGTGTAGTGGCTGAACTGACAGAACAGTATACATGATGATACAAGGATATAAGTTCCAATATTTAACCCGAAGGCCGCATTTTGGAGGCGTCACCAAACGACTATGTACCAGTTGCAGGAGAGGCTATTCTGGCACTACCCTTAAATTATCATAGTCGATCACTCTCCTGAAGTAGTGCATTGGGTCTAAATGAGTTAATTTCAATGCCTTCACAGCTATGTCTTCACAGGTCAGCTTCATAATACTGCAATTCCTGGGAGTCACAAAATCAGACTACATTTTTGGCGTTCACATCACTGTGGCGCTAAACTTACATAGGCTAAATAACAACAAATTTACAGTAAAAAAGAAATCCCATGGCCGACTCTTAGCCTTATTTGGAGTGTGCACGGCTGTGCGTGGGCCAACTAAGGCTGCAGTCAGCCACAGGACTTTTTGCCCATTGGGTACCCCTGGTACCTTCTTGGGAGCCTCAGACCTAACCAAATTATATTTGATTTTGTAATATGATGTGAAGCCGACCTGTACTTCCAAATACATGTTGCTTATTTCAACAATTTCTCAAAAGCTTTATTCACGCAGCTCTGACACATGCATACATGAGATCATTATCAAACAAAATATGGCCCGATTGTTGCTGGATATGCTTGAACAGTTTTTGGATGTGTAGATGTAATGTTCAGTGCACGATTTTAACCCATTCACTGCCAGTAGTGGCAGTTTTGTTTATGAAATCTTTATTAACACCAAAGAACCATCAATTCAAAGAACATGGACACAAAATAGGGTCAGCAAGAGGCACTGATCCTCATGAACCCCTGCACCTGCGGGGGTTCATGAGGATCAGTGCCTCTTGCAATTGGGTGTTGTTCACATTGTCTCAGCAGTGAAGGGGTTAATTCTATACTCTACATGAGGGATCTTAATGCAGTACTGTACCAGGGTTGATGTCGGATTCCCCAGAGTCCTGGAATGTCATGGATTCTGTCTCTTCACAAGTCGCAAGGTCCTGTACTACCAACATGAGGCCTCCTGAAAAAATAGAACAGCAATAAGTCTAAAATCAGTCAAAAAAAATTACACGAAAAATCGGTAGTGTCCCTTGAAAGTGGGAGCAGCTAAGCAAACTTGCTGTCCTTGATAATGTGATTGCATACATTCAACTGTGATATATTTTTAGTATTATCTGTTAACACTGTGTGTAAGTTATATGAGATGTTCCATGAACGTTCAGGGTAGTGTTATGAAGCAATGTTGTACTGCAACTCTCTGACAGGTGTTTCCACACACTGGAATTGAAACAGATACGGAAAATATCAAATGTGAGAATGAAATAATGTCTCACCCAGGAGCATCTGCGTATTGGTGGGATCTGTCTCGTTGGTGAGTGCCACACGCAATAGTTCGATGATGCGGTTCTTCAGAGACAGGAACGAGATGGGCTGCTCTTTGCTTATGGACAGGGTAGTTGTCGTTGACAAGATATCTGAAAATAAAACAGACAATACTCATAGCTCTTACTTACTTACTTACTTACTTACGCCTGTCACCCCTACCCGGGTATAGGCCGTCGACGAGAGACCTCCAGCAACTCCTGTCCTGTGCTTCTCCTTCGATTCTACTCCAGGTGGTTCCCAGTCTCTTGATGTCTGCTTGGAGGTCTCGACGCCAGGAGTTTCTCGGCCTACCTCTTTTCCTCTTTCCCTGGGGGTTCCATGACAATGCCTGCCTAGTGATACTGGAAGCTGGCTTTCTCAGACTGTGACCGATCCATCCCCATCTTCTTCGCCCAATTTCATTCTCTGCTGTTATCTGCTCTGTTCTCTCCCAGAGTCTGACGTTGCTGATCTTCTCTGGCCTGGCCAGTGGATTTTCAAAATTCTTCTAAGGCAACTGTTCATGAAGGTCTGTACTCTGTTGACTGTGGTTTTTGTCAATCTCCATGTCTCTGCTCCATATAGGAGAACTGATTTTACATTGGAGTTGAAAATCCGGACTTTGGTGTGTTGTGACAGCTCTCTGGAACTCCATACTTTTTTCAACTGGAGAAAGGCTGCTCTAGCTTTACCGATTCGTGCTCTGACATCTGCATCAGTGCCACCTTTTTTGTCTATGATGCTCCCGAGATATGTGAAGGACTCCACCTCCTCCAACGGGGTGCCAGCAAGCAAGACTGGTTCTTCCCTGGTTGCGTTCAGCCTCATTGTCTTTGTTTTCTGTTTGTGAATGGTGAGGCCCACTTGGGACGAGATGTCAGCAAGCCTCGTGGTCTTGTCCTGCATTTGTTGATGAGTGTGGGACAGTAATGCCAAGTCGTCTGCAAAATCGAGGTCGTCAAGCTGTGTCCACAGTGTCCACTGTATTCCACTTCGTCTGTGCTCTGTGGTCATCTTCATGACCCAGTCTATGGCCAGTAGGAAGAGGAACGGAGACAGCAGACACCCCTGCCTGACACCAGTTCTGACCTGGAGCTCTCTGGTGAACTGCCCTTCGTGGATCACGCGACATGTCATGCCATCATAGCTGCTCTTGATCAGGCGGACGAGCTTTGTGGGTACACCGTAGTGTCGTAGGAGTTTCCACAGAGTCTCTCGGTCCACGCTGTCAAATGCTTTCTCGTAATCCACAAAGTTGACGTACAGCGGGGAGCTCCACTCCAGAGACTGTTCCACGATGATGCGGAGAGTGGCGATCTGGTCTGTACATGATCGGTTCTTCCTGAATCCTGCTTGCTGGTCTCTCAGCTGGGGGTCAACGGAGCTCTTCATTCTTTCTAGGATGATCCTGTTGAAGACCTTTCCTGGTACTGACAGCAAGGTGATTCCTCTATAGTTGGAACCATAGCTCTGGCTCGAAGGAAAAAAATCTAAACGAAGTAAATTTATGCCGCAAAGGTTTTGTATGAAAAGAAAACTTACAGAGAAGTTGAAAACCCATTTAGTACATAAAAATGAAACACGATGTTTTGGATTGCAGATCCTTCCTCTGGAGATAAGGAACTGACCCCCCCCCCCCCAAAAAATAAAATAAAATAAAAAATAAATAAATAAAATTAAAATAAATAAATAAAATAAAATAAACTGAAAGTTAAATCAAAAGTCTTCTGTCATTTTTTTCCTTATCGTTTTTAATGCCACTTATCTACTGAAATCATTTTGTTTCACATGAGAAAATGTGTTGTGCATCATGACATACAAGCAAATTCTTTTCACGCATGCAGGTATTCCTGACTTCTACTGCAAGGACACACATACGTGCCACGTGAAAATACACTTCATCTTTTCTGAGACTGACAAAAGAACCATCCAACTGTGGCCAGCTCCTTTCCTTACCCTTTATTTGTAGATCCTTAAAGTGCAGCGGCAGACACAGCATGGACAGGAGGAGGTGAACGCATGCCTTCCTCAGCTCCACGTAGGATATCTGCTCACTCAACCTGCAAAGCAAATTAAGGAAAGCTGAACCCATTTAATGCCAAGGGCACTTTTTCCCAATTTTGGAGGTGTCACCTGAAGACTGTATACCACTTGCAAGAGATGGGTCGACTATGATAATTCAAGGGTAGTGCCCGATTAGCTTGGTGCCTGACGGTGCCAAGCTAATCTGGCACTACCCTTGAATCATCATGGTCAAGCCATCTCCTGATGAAGTGCGTTGGGGCTAAATAGGTTAACCTGTTTGGAGCAACCACCTACTTTGAAAAAGAAAAAAATGGTCTTAAAAGACAGGTGCTCCCTCCAGAGAAGTCTCGAAGGGCAAGAAGTGTAACCTGTCATTAAAGACCATTGTGAAGATGGCTGCTGCAGCCACCTAAATGATGGACTTTAATGACAGGTGACTGCTCGAAAGGGTGGTCACTCAACACAAGTTCTCCTGCAGCATTCATAACCATAACCATAACCATCCCACTAAGCACAGGTCCTTGGACCCACGACGGCTGCTGTGGGCCCGCGCATGGCTGTTTCTTCCAGTACTTAGAACTTGCAGACTGGCAAGGCGCATAGCTAACCTGGCAATACCTTTAAACTATCATGGCTGATATACCTCCCTCTGTGGTGTCCTAAACACTGAGCCATCATATGAAAAGCACATATATTCTAATAAATGCATTTGCATCCTAGCTGTGTGCACGACAGAATCATGCTGACCGCGTTCTGTCTGTACCTGGACTCATAATGCCCTGACATGCAGCAAGACAGATCGACCATGATATTTCAAGGGTGGCATCAGAATAGCTTGGCGCCTAGAGGCACCAAGCTGTTCTGATGCCACCCTTGAAATATCATGGTCAATCTTTCTCCAGAACTGCGACGTAGACCTCAGAATACCTCCAACTTTCGATAATTTTGTCCTCAGGGCTTAATGAGCTAAGGTTGACTGTCAGATGATGAGGTGTAACCCTTTTCATCCTGATTCACTTTTGCTTGAAATAAATTTGACTATGGTAGTTCAAGGGTAGTGCCAGAATAGCTTGGCGCCTGAGGCGCCAAGCTACTCTGACACCACCCTTGAACCAAAATGTTTGATCTATCTCCTGATCTGTCGTGTAGACTTCATAGGACAATAAGTGAATTTTAAAAAAATCAGCCTCAGGATGAAATAGGGTTAAAGTGAGGTAAATTTTGTCTCATCACTGGTGGATATTTCATAAACTCCTATTGCCAGCAAAGCGCAAAAGGCAAATAATGATAAGCAATACAATCCATGGTTTTTCTAATAATGTACCATGCGCATTTTCTGGGTGCCTATGATTCCCAACTCACTTGAACTCTGGACTAGTCGTGTTCAGCACGAGCTCCAGGGCCTTCAGGATGTACGGTGTCAGGATCTGAACCCCAGCCAGGTCCACACGCAGGAGGTCACAGGAATTGAACAGGATGCTGGTCAGTACCTCACCGCTTATCTCCACCTAGTGTCAGAAAATAATCATTTCAAGTCTGCATGTTCAGCCGTGATACACTACTACAGGAGATAAATCAGCCACACTAGTTCAAGGGTAGTACCAGAATAGCTCAGCGCCTCCAGGCGCCGAGCTATTCTGGCACCACCCTTGAACTATAATGGCCAGTGAAGCGCCAAGCTTTTCTGGCAACATCATTGAACTATAATGGCCAGTTTTGAGGCACCTAGCTGTTCTGGCAACATCCAGTTATACTGGTGCACTCTAGAAAGCAGTGACTTTACACCACTCAATGGTAAAACAAAACAAATGGATAATGGGACTCAATGGACATAAATAAATAAGTAATTAAATAAATGAACTGAATTTTCAATCAGCAAAATATAACGAATGACAAAAATCAGACTCGGAGTGAAAGGGAGGGACTTATGACAATGGGGTGTGGTGTAAATGTGATGTGAAAATGATACAAGTTATCACCTAACTTATTCTTATTTTATCACTTTTGAGATTTTATAGGTGCGATTCAGCCAAACATTGAAAAAGACAATCAAAGAAAACGGCACCTCTCCAGTCTGCAGTCCATAGTACATGACCATGTAGAATCGTGAGTAGTACACAGGCAGGATCTCTTCCTTTGTCTTGTGCGCGCAGAAAATGCGACAGAGTGCGCCGCAAGCTTCCGCCCGTCCTGCCTCGTACGTGTTGTCGCTCTCCAAGGGGTGGTAGGCGTGAAGGTCCATGGAGAGTGAGTGCTGTTTCGACTCGATGAAGGAGCTTGTGCGACGCTCTTTGGCCACTGTGGAGACAAAATAATCTGAACAGGAAACTGTTGAGTAAGGACAGTGCACCTTTGTAACTAACGTTTTGAGTAATGCAAGTATGTCCTTAGAGACAATGTCACTCAAAACTGCCGCTTAACTGCTACAACAAGATGTGGATCGACCATGGCAGTTCAAGGGTGGTGTCAGAGTAGCGCCAAATGATTCACCAAATAAATCTGTTCATCTCATCTCAGGATACATGCAGCAGTCGTGAAGGTTCCAGGTTTGCTCACAACTATTTAGGTTACAATGCTGGACCATGGCAGACAGACGACTTGTATTTTCAATTACCTGGTGCAGCATGAGAAGGGTGGAGCTTTACACCAGCGAGTGCCGCGTCAAAAAGCCAGGTGCCAAAGAGATGCAGAATACTGTTGCAGCGCGGGCGGGTGGGGGCAAAGGGGAAGCGGCTTTCCAGCGAGATCTTGCCCACGGTCTGACTGACGGGAGGAGGGACAGCGGACTTTATCGCCTGTGACACCCTGGATGTTACTGAAAACATAAGACAATAAGTCAGTGCCAGCATTTTGAAATCATGTCTCTAAGACATCACACATGCGCTGCCATGTAACGGTGTTTGCCAGAGGTTCACGGATATGAATGGGGTCATGAAGAGGCATACATCCTCATGAGCCCCCGCAACTGCGGGGGCTCATGAGGATGTAAGCCTCTTGCACTGGGACGTTGTTTATGAATTCAAGAGCCAAGCTCCTCATGCAGTGGCGTTGTCAAGAAATAACCCACAAGGAAAGAAGACTTCCAATAACGAAGACAAAACAGCAGAAATAGACAACAAATACCAAGATATGCTTCAGAATGACAAGCGCAAAACAGTGTAGGACAGCACACAAACAGCGCACAGCAGAACCTGTTTTGAGCGACACCCTTACGAGACATCATCTGTCAATAAACACCATCCTTCAGGTGGCTGTGGCCACCTAAATGACAGCCTTAATGACAGGTGACATTGTTGTCGCTTCAAGAATTCTCTTGAGTGAGCACCTGTCTTTTAGGACCACTTTTTTCTTCCTTGCATAAAAAGGTGGTTGTTCAAAACAGGTTGCACTGTACAACATTATCTACATATCATGTTGGTCATCGAAACAAAGCTGATGGCCCCAATACTCACCTTTGGCTGTTAGGCTGCCTGTCAACACAGACATAGGTTTGGCCGATTTGCGCTGACCGGGAGGGGTGGAAGGGGTGGCAACTGGCGGTCGGGTGGACGACTGAGCAGATGACATGGGATTGTCCTTCATATCTTGAGGCAAGCCTGTGAAAAAAAAAAAAATCAAGCGAATAAGTAATGAGCAAGATTAATCCATTTAGCCCCAAGACCCTACCGCAGGAGATGGAAGGACCGTGATAATTCAAGGGTAGTGCCAGATGAGCTTGGTGCCTGAAGGCGCCAAGCTCATCTGGCACTATCCTTGAATTATCATGGTCCATCCATCTCCTGCAACTGGAACATAGCTGTCAGGTGACAACTCCAAAATTTGGGAAATGGGGCCTTGGGGTTAAGAGGGCTAACTCATTCATGAAGTGCTGTATCCAGACACGCAGCATAAAACCAAATGTCTTGATTGGGATAATGGTAAAAATGTATTTTTCTTTAAAATAAATTTTTGGGAAAAATACTTACCGATGGTATTACTTTTAGGAAAAGGTTCCTTGCTAGTCTAATTTTAGCCCAAAATTGTTGTGTACGAGTATGGTCATGATGGCATGTGAGTGGCGCCATAGCTAAGGCGGTAGCCTCCCTTCCGGTTCAACCACGCATGCGCTCAGCGCTTACCACTTCAGTTTCTTAGCGGACCAGCCGCAAGCGGGGCAGGTGGGAGGGACCTTCGATTAATACCATCGGTAAGTATTTTTCCCAAAAATTTATTTTAAAGAAAAATACATTTGTTTTTTTCAAAACACATTACCGATGGTATTACTTTTAGGAAGAATCCCGAATAGGAGGCGGGTGCCGCTATAATGCCCCTACCCATGCCATCGAGGCTGCTCTCCAAGCAACCTCCCTCTAATTTTAGCAAAGATACCAATGGCGCCTAGGGCGCGGGAGGGAGTGTTGCGCCATCCCGATGGCCCCCACCACGAAGGTTCTGGCGCTGGGCAGACAGGTCCTTCGGGGTATAAGCTTACGAGGGAAGACTCCGCTCGCTAACACAGCTGCCACAAGTCTTTGACAGCACAGATGCGGTCGAATGCTAGGCTTGCGGCCAAGTTCTGATCTCGTGCGCCCTGAAGTTCATGTTTGCTGTATCAGGGGCGAGTTCCCGGCAGGAAGGTCATCAATGACCGAAGCCAGGAGGAATCGTCTGGGCTGAGATGTCATTCTACCTGGGGAAGAGGGAAGGAGTAGGCGGGCGAGTCCCCTGCGTAGCGGCTTGGTCCGGCGCAGGTGCCCTCGTAACGTTCGCTCCAGGTCCTGTAGCTGGACACACGGGTGGCGCTTGGATCTGTAATGGTTGTAAGTACTGTGGAAGCTGCCGGCGCAGGAGGACGTTTCTGTAACATCTCTCGAGCCGATAAGTACGGCGGAACCGGACAGCGTGCACTAGTCGGGTCTGTGCCCGCTGCTGGTGTAGTAGAACGAGCTAGCGACCGAAGTCGTGATGATGAGCGTTCTAACGTCTGGCAAGCACCACTAGTCGGGTCTGTGGTGATTACCAGAGTGTCTTTATTGTTCAGAGAAGCGGGTCTGACTGAAACCTCAGGTCTAGTCTCTGCGACCGGACAGTGCGCACTAGTCGGGTCTGTGTTCGCTGCCAGCACAGGAGGATGGGCTCGCGGTCTAAGCTGCAGCGTTGACTGTCCTCTCACCAGGTAATAACCACTAGTCGGGTCTGTGGTTCTTACCGGTGTTTGACCCTGTATTCGTGCTGGTGTCGGAAGTTCACGATGGTAAAAGCCCCACAGCTGAGTCCATTGCTCTTCCAGCCAGGGGGCGCAGACCAGGCACGGATGCGACGTTGGGAGTCCCGTCACCAGGTAAAAGCCACTGCGGATTTCACTGGTGATGTAAACGTTAACTGTGTAAGTGGTGACCAAAGAGAAGCAGTCAAGAGGATCTTGTCTTGGCTCGGAAGGTCGAGTAGGGTAGCAGGTGAACAGAACCGACCGTCCGGGACTGCCACCAGGCGGAACGCGCCGAAGGCCGCGCAGCTCGCTGACCGTGGAGGCTGAGGTGAGGGCCAAAAGGAAGCAAGTCTTCCTAGTCATGTCCTGTAGTCTCGTCGGCTGGATCGGCTCGAAGCGGGGCGAGTAGAGCCAGGTGAGGTACCAAGCAGGACCCATCTTGGCAGCAGGGAGCGCCGAGTGGGATGTAGTTGACTGGAGTGGCCAAGATCTGCGAGGTCCTTTAAAGAACCTGGACGGGTCGTCCCAGCTGCCCGTAAGTGTCATCGATCAGGGCCAGTAAGCCGCGGAAGGGCACAACGCAGGACGTCGAACAGCCCGAGGAAGAATCCGCCACCTGAGGAACTGTCAATGAAGGGAAGAGACATCTGTCGTCACTCCCGGAAGAGGGAACTCTCCACTTGCTTCGCAGACTCGTCTGGTCGAGGCTCGGCGGCTTGTAGCGAAAACGTCCACTGTCGTACCTGCGAAGCCTCTAGCGGTGAACGCTTGTCGGACAACCTCCAGAAGGAGTCGGAGACACTCTGGGCGCGGGAGTAACCGCGCCTGCCGTGGTACTTGCGCAGAGAAGGGAGCGGTAGCGGGGGTACTTGTCGAGGTTCAGGAGTTCGGTCGTCCACGACTTGGTCCAGCAGCCCGGAGTCACCTTGAACCGGAACGCGTTACACCCTCTGAGCTTGAGTAGGACCTTGGGTCGAGCACCGTCGGTGGAAAGGCACAGACGACCAGACCGTTCCAAGGAACGGAGAGAGAGACACTGCCGAGGAAGATGGACTGGCTTCCTCTTCTACCGGGAGAGACGAAGGTGGAAGGTGGCGATTCCATCTCGCGGCGAAGAGGTTGAACTTGGGCGACTCCCAACCTGCCGCGAAGAAAACTGGGCACAGCGACCACTCGGTATGTAGGAGCTGACCGCGACGGAAGAGGTAGCACATCCAGATGACCCGGAAGGCGACGTACATGGAGGAAGATGTCCCGATCCTCGCAAGACCGGAGCCCCTGGTAGAGGAGGATGCCGTGGGAGAGAGAGCGGGTCCCGCCTTGTTCTGTATGTAAGACAAGCGTGGCGATGTCCAACAGCCCCAGAAGCTCCTAAAGCAAGGGAGAAACCCGCTGCAAGGAGGCCTTGCCCGAACGCCTTAGGTCCAGCCAGTAGATGTGTAGAGACAGCCATCCAGGAACCACCGGCCGGAAGAAGTCTCGAACGACAGAGTAGCTGCGCGACCCAACCGGAGCGGGTTGCGTCAACGCGGACGGCTTGTGTAATTTCACTGTAGCCCCTAAGCCGAGGCTGTAGAGGCAAACTAGAAGCAACTCGGGACTAGCCAAGAGTCCAACGACCGGTTCCGCAACAGAAGAGCATGTAGGCCAGTCGCCGTGGGAACAAAGAGGTCCGCTTGGTCTTGCTTCCTGCAAGGAGCCCAACCAGGAGGAGACCCAGAGGCTGTGGTTGAACCGAAGGTAAGAGCGCGACCCAAGAGGACCACGCCGTAGAAGGTGAAGCGGAGTTGAAGCCTGTAGACGGTTGGCCGGGAACGAGCAGAAAGCATCCGACAGGTCCAAGTTGCAGACCAAGATCGTAGGCTGCCCTATGGCGCGACAGTTCGGTGGTCTCCACGCAAGGACGGGCGGCGAAGAACTTGTACAGAGAGGAGAGCCCGCGGAGTCTGCCAAGGCGTCTTCCTACCGGGTCAGAGGACGAGGACGCCGCCCAAAAAGCATCCTGAAGCACACGTCCCCAGAAGTGGAAGCAGACAAGGCGTCCACCGAGGAGGGTAAGACAGAGTGGGAGGTGGTGACCAGGAAGCCAGAAAGTCCCCTAACCGTGGCGAGTGGTGGGCGTCTGCAACTCTCGCTGCGCGGAACAAAGTCCCGTAGAGGGCCGGGCATGCGAAGTCCAGCGCCGTCTCCGTAGGCCGACGCGTGACATCCTGGTACCGGGGAAACCATCTCCCCAAGATCTGGGGGCCCGCCGGGACCCTGAGTTGTACGCCGAATCTGCAAAGAGAAAAAGAACGACCATTAACATGCAGCGCGTAACTTACCTCCCCAGCTCTAAGCGCTCACGATGTGTACACCCAACCAAAATATCGCGGCAATGCCCCCAAAAAACACTACTAGAGGCTGCCATGAATAGGAAGGCGAACCAGGTGAGTCCTCTGACTAAGAGTCGTTCCCGCTCCATGTGATGCGAGCAGCCGCACCCTGGACCCATAGACTTGACCGGGGGGAAGGTGCTATCTGTGACCTTGGGTGGAAATTGCCGGAAACCAAGAGCTTGGAAGGCCGCACTTCAGCTTGGAGGAAAGTGTAAGCTGAACGTCAGGGCTGAACCCAGCCGAGGAGTTAGGAGGGCCGAACTGCAGAAGCCGCGTCGGACTGCACCGGAAGACAGGCAGAGCAAGGACGTAGTGGGTCGGAATCAGACTGTCTACTCTCCAAGCTAAAGACCAGTCGTAAACGGCAAGTCCTGGGAGAGGTAACCTGACGTTCGGTCGGACTTGGTCACTCTTGACCCAGCCCATCCGCTAATCCCTCCGAAGGTACTTGTCCCGGAAGGAATATGGGACGTCGTAAGTATAAGCTGGCTTATCCCCCGGAAAAAGGCGACCTGTCCCGTAAGCGTGAAGAAAGTCGGTTAAGGGAGTCCGCTCGGAACTCCTAACGCCAATCCTAGTAAGCAACCAGGGGTAGGTGGGACGAACGGAATAAGGCCCCCAGAAGGGTAGGAGTGTCGAGCAACCGCCGAGGGAAAGCCAGAAGTACGCCAAGCACCAAAAGGTGGCCGAAGTCCCCATAGACCCATCGCCCGTGTCCAACGGAAGAAGGTGGGTCGAGCTCGCTCGTTGACGGGTGCGCCAAACTCCCTGTACTAACGAGCGGAAGCCGAATGGTCTCGAAGACTCTTCCGTCCGGAGGTACTTGTCTCAACCTGGTCATAGGAAGTCCCCACGAGCGTGCCGGCGCAGACTTGTATGGCGTTGCGTTCTTGCCCTAGGAGTGTAGACAGAGCCGTCCTCTCGGGTCTGAACCTGCTACCGGCGAAGAAGTTTTCTTCTTCTCTCGTAGTTATCTATCGCCGAAGCACTGCCACTGGACCGGAACCCCTCGGGGAGGTCCTGCCTGGAGCGCTGACCTCTTGCGTTAAGAGCGACGAGGACGAGGCTCCACCTTCTTGTAAGCAGCAACGTATGGGTGAAGACAGCTAACGGTGCTGAACCTGTTCCCGCGCCGATACTTGTGCTGCTGAAGTCGGCGGAACCGGGAAGAGTCCAGTAGGCGGGTCTGTAGAACTGCCGTGATGTACTTGTAAGATATCCCATGTCGACGAATCGTCAGAACCCAAACGTCCACTAGTCGGTCCGTGGCAGCTACTGGTGTAGGAGAACAGAAACGCGACCGAAGTCGCGGCGTAGACTGTTATGTCGCCTGCCAGAACCACCAGTCGCCTGTGTTACTGTAAAATATCTCGTGTCGACAAAGTCGACCGAATCAGACAGCGTGCACTAGTCGGGTCTGTGCAAGCTGCCGGTGGGGTAGAACAGCTCGCGACCGAAGTCGCAGCGTAAACTGTTCTAACGTCTGGTAAGCACCACTAGTCGGGTCTGTGGTGATTACCAGCGTGTTATTCTTATTCTAAGAGGGTCTGCTTCGAAGCTTAGCTCTTGTATCTGCGACCGGACAGCGTGCACTAGTCGGGTCTGTGTATGCTGCCGGTGCAGGAGGACAGGCTCGCGACCTAAGCTACGGCGTTGACTGTCCTCACACCAGGTAATACCCACTAGTCGGGTCTGTGGTTCTTACCGGTGTTTTGACCCTTATTTCGTGCTGGTGTTGGCCGTTTACGGCGGTAAGGCTCCAAAGCTGAGACCACTGCTCTACCAGCCAGGGGGCGCAGACCAGACATGGCAGCGCAGAAGTACAGGCAAAACAGGCAGGCAAACTCATGTCCGCCACTCGGTCACTGGCATTGGCCACATCTGAAACAGGTGCGTACGCGCCAACTGCAAAACAAAGCATAGCATTGAAATGCAAGCGAACGTGCCCCCCGCAGGCACGCAAAACGAAGTGAAACGAACGAACGAAGAAAAGTTCACGGCGTATGCTGACGCACGGCGCTCTACCCTTTCCCCTGAGCACCGGACGGAAGCAGTGACCGAGATTTTACCTTGCCATAAAGCAAAAGAAGAGGCACGAAAGGACAGGCATGCAGTGTAGCCCGGCGCCGTCCCACCAAAATGGCGACGAAGACCGGTTCCGTCAGGCCAAGGGCTGCGAACGGGGTAGGACGCAGAGACGACAGTCAACTGGTACGGCGAAGTAGGAACAGTACCGTGAGACCCAGGCAGCAACCAGGTAGCATCCAAGTCTAGGAAGCTAGCCAAGGGCGAAGCCATAGGGCACAAGCCTAGGAGAACAAAAGCTGACCGGCCAACTAGTGAGTAAGTTCACAAGGCGTCGACTGAGAACCAGCACGCCGAAGTTCGTAACCACACGAAAGCGTCCAAGCCCAAAGGCCACAAAAGTCTTCTCTATCCTTCGTAGGAAATCCTCGAAACACCAGTCTTCCACCGAAGACAAAAACGTCAGAACGTAGAGAGCCACAGGCGTACACAACCTACTGCTGACTAGCAAAGAAAGTGACTGAAGTGGTAAGCGCTGAGCGCATGCGTGGTTGAACCGGAAGGGAGGCTACCGCCTTAGCTAGGGCGCCCCTCACATGCCATCATGACCATACTCGTACACAACAATTTTGGGCTAAAATAAGACTAGCAAGGAACCTTTTCCTAAAAGTAATACCATCGGTAATGTGTTTTGAGAAAACAATAGCTATTTGTTGACTATGGTCAGCTGTGTTGATAAACAGTACACACATCAAGGGGAATCACCCACTGATAGACGAACATGTGAGCAAACAATGAGCCCTTTGGCTGTGGGTAGCGCTTTTTGTCGAGGTGATTCTGACACGAATCACCTCAACAAAAAGCGCTACCCACAGTCAAAGGGTTAGATCCCTCAACCACTTCTGTACGGAGCTAAATCGACAAGGCATTAAGTTCACGACACTCTCCATCCCTAAAACCTCCTGTTGTGCTGGAAAAACAGACAAAGCATTGCAAAAAGATGCAATACAAATTCTCACCCAAGAAGGCGTTGACCATGACGGAAATTCCCCGCATGGCCTTGAAAAAGATGGTGGGCAGCTTCAGCAGGCACTCATGCTGGCTGGGGTCAAGGACAGCCTCGTTGGTTAGCGCGTGCTGCAGGAAGCGGGGGGTGTTGGACACAACGCCTGGCCGGCTGAGGTCAACCGGGTTCTGGATGATGTGCAGAAAGCGGAACCAGGCCTGGGTCACACACTCAGGGCTCATGTCGCTGGGGATCATCTGGGCATCCTCCTCCACTGTCACAGACAGAAATGTTTGCGTAGTAGTGTAAGAGGTATGAATTGTTAAACCCATATCATACTGAGGCTAAAAGCTTCAAATTTGTACACTGCCATATGACCCATTGCCAAAAGGTGTTACTGAAAAGGCAACAAGGGTGCTTGAAAATGAAAAGTGATAGAATTACATGAAAAATCCGTGTTGGACAGTTTATAGCATGTGCAAATATTACGTGAAATTGGAATATAGTCTGTTCATTAGTTTCAGAGAAATCTCATTCAGAAGTTTTTATATGACATTATGTCGGAGGTCAGGTATTACAATACAATTATGTACGTTTGGGTTTTTTAATTGATCCAAGTTTTAAAATGTTTACTTGAACAGTTAAATGGATTAGTAAATGTGAATTTCTGTTGCAAAACTAAATCATTAAGTTTCTTTGAGTGTCACTGAAAGAGGTGAATTGTTTTAATACCTGACATCCGACACAGGAGCTTCTTTCTGTTTGTTGTAAATGTGAAATGCAGCCACATTCTCTTTCAAACCATATTCTCAGGGATGTAAAAAACACAAACAGGATGAATAAAGAATTAAGAGAGACAACAGCAACATTTCCTATGATTATTTTATTTCAAGTACAGGAAGAATAAATGCAAATTCAGGAAAACAGATATTATGTCGAACGTCATAATTACAACAAACTGAACGGAGGTTTAACATTTATCCATCCAAAACCAAAGTCACTTTCCTTTGGCTACAAACACTGCATATACACATTTCCTCATTTACCTGAACTGCTGATCAATAAGCAATACTGCTAAATCACATATCGTTCTGCACTATTCTTCATGTATTTGAACTGCTCATCAATCCCTAAAACTGTTAATCACATCTCGTTTTACACTTATTTATTTTCAAAAGTTTCTCACCACAATAAAGGTTAAAACAGTGTATAATAAATTCAAACATTTATATGAATATATGTTATTTTGTATTTTTACACTAGGTCCACAACCCTTTCATAGGCCTCTTGGGGCTCCGCTCAGAGAACTATTAATATAGTGACAGATGGTCAGTATGGGTCTGCAAGCAACTAGAAATTGCAGGAGAAACGGACAAATACAGTGATGTCACGTTTGTTTTGCTACACATGTCAGTAAATATACAGAAATGTGTAGGAAAACACAAACACCTTGACATCACTGATTTAATTTTATATCCGTTTCTTCTGCAATTTCTATGCAGTATCTGTCCTAAATTACTGTGAAAAACTGACGCATCTGACTGGATGTGCTTTTATCGACGTTGAGAGAGACCATCCTCAAAAATGAATCAAATGGTTCCCACGAGTAGTCAAAGCGGATAGGCCAAAAGTACAAGTGCCGGCACTTTGACAAGAAACTCACACAGGCAACCTGCAGAAGTTCGTTAACGTCTTTAAATTGCCCAACATATTCAGTTCCATTCCACTGAACAAGATGGAAGGTTACAACCACTGGAGCTTGAGTGTGTGTGCGGGGAACGATAGGCACAAAGTGGTTTGGCACCCAGTGATCAGCAACCATGTCACTGCGGAGTGAGAACCACATGATGAACAATTTTTGTCCATCCTCACAACCCGGAGCGTAAAAACTGAGGCTGCAGTGAAGCCTGTACATCTACCAACCAAGATCTGCAGAAAACGACTGGTTTGGACGCTTCAGCACAACACTGGTTGCACAAAACTCCCACAACTCTGACAAGCTGCAGTTTTTAACCACTGACATCACTTCAGCTTCAAATGACAGACGCTCTGAAGCATCAGGTGAAACTGAGGTCAGCACAGCCATTTGAATAACTTCAGATGGTGACACAGAGTCATGAGGACCGCACCAATTAGAACCATTCAGAAAACTGTCTGGTTGCAGTGCCATACAAATAACAATGCGACACCTGAGCTCTTCATGGCACATTTCTGTGCCAAATATTAGAAGGCTCAGCGCTCTGAAAAAAAACAAAAAAACAGTTGCCATCTCCATTTACACTGTCATGTATCATGTACACTTTCAACACTTCATCTGCATGTTCTATTATCAAACATGACACTCTCCCTCTCAAGGCCTTTCACACGATTCCATATGAGATGGAAAGTGTCAACAATGACGATCTGAGTGCGAAAGGCGTTCTAACAACACCACCATTTGACAGGTGATTGCAATCAGGTTTACGATCATCGGCCATGTTGCAAATTTGACGGTCGAGGCAACACGCCTTGAAAAGGGAGATTGTCAACAACTACAAACACGTGTGACCGCATTTTGTCTGAATCGGTTTTACATTCTACAGATTAGCTGTTTTCTCCAAACACGACATTCCAGAGAGCGGTCTAGACAAAGATGCTGCACCACCAAATATCATCTTTCTTTGATCGAACGTCATGTTTACCACACACGCATTGTGCTAATGTAATGACGTACAACTCGCTAAATCATCTTCAACGCACATGGGTGGCGACAACAAACTGCCCAATTCGTTTCAATCTGCACAGCTTGTACATCCTATCGGTACAAATGCCATGTCAATCCATTGTCTAGGTAACTGTTATGCAAAAACTATATACAAAGTATGTTGAACGTAGATTTTATGTCGAACGTCAGATGAAGGCGAATATTACAACATACCTTTCTCGAGTTCTGTCGGTTTGAAGCTTGCCGCAATTATCGATCCAGCATAGCGACTATGCATCACGTGATACGAAGAAACGATGGGTAAATTTTCAAAAATGAAATCGGCAGCAGTTGAAGAAGAAAAGACAACTATGTCGAACGTCGATTATTACAACACAAACCGGTAGAAGTAAACTCGCCTTTCAAAAAAGGCTATTTGTGTTTTTATCTTGAAACATGCGAAGTGGGTGCATTATGCATGTACAGGAGAGGAAGTGATGGTCATAATTCGTCTGCTATGAGGTTCACATTGTGCGAAGTTCAGAGAAGAGACTTTATGTCGGAAAATTACAACACACCTGACGTTCAACATGCCGTTTTTTACTAGGCAATACCGCAATATTTCGCACATGAAAATAACTGTTCCTTACTGGTAAATATTTATACATGTCTTGCCTCACAGAATTAATGATATGAAACCAGTAGGTTGTCTTTTCTTTGCACACCATCACATCGCTCACACGTGAGGTCGATTAGTGATGCTTTCTGGCAAGGGAAATTTTCAGCCTTGGCCAACATTTTAATCATACAGTCACTAAACCTCTCACAATGTGTCTCCCATGTTATTTCTAGTGTATATCCAGGAATTTTACCATGATCTTCACTACTAAAAACAGATGAATCAGGACTGGAAGTGCTTTTATTGTTTTTACAGTTTGGTCAACCATTTTAGTAACACCTTTTGGCAATGGGTCATATACAAGCTACATAATAGTACTAAAATAAACATATTATGATATAACATATAAAAAATATAATAATATATATATAAGAACATAATATTATATATAAAATAATATAACAACATATAGGAGGGAGGGAAAGAGAGAGAGGGGCAATACTCACATAATCTAGGGTGCAGTTGTCTTGTTCAAGTGCAGAATTAATAATTTACAAATAAAGCACACGTTTAAAAAAAGTGTTTTCAGTCTTCTCATTCATTGCTGTCAAACTGATAAGAGCAGAAGCTTTTAAAAAAAAAATCTGAAAACTAAACTGTTTCTCAGTCTTATCATATATTAGGTGGTAATGTACATATTTACAGCAGTCTAAGGTTTGCAAAACTTTACATGTTGGGGATCATCAGTCAAGCCGGGCAGTGTCACAGGCTTTCAGTTTCTGCTGTAACAGTCTCATTCTTCTCTTAACCATGGTCGCTGTTGCAGACTTGGCTTTCAGGAGCAAGTCTTTGCTAAATGACTGCTTGTGGCAGGCTCCGACAAGGCTTTCCTTGGCAATCATCATGCCATGACTGAAGTTTATGTCTGCCCGGCACATTTTACAAAAGGCAAAGTGTTTGCCCTTTCTCGATTCGTCGATGTAAGGAAAGGAACGCTTGTAGTCTGGATGGAACTTCACCAACCACTTCTGCTTCTTTGGAGGCATGATTTTGTTGAAAATCAAAAATACCAGTTGTGAAAATCGTTGAGCATGTGCTCCAGACCAGGGCAATTTTGAAGCAACCGGAACAAACACAAAATAGACGAAAATTTGCTGCGCATGCGTATTCAAGACTGGCTGTGGGTCACCGAAAGCTTACTTACCGATGGCATTAATGTATGGAAGATACACTTAGCTTAACGATTTCAGCCTAAAATCGTTATGTATACATACACAACCATGGAGGTGCCTCCCGGGGCCGTTACCAGGGCCCCAAGTAGCCTCCCTTCCCTCCTCATCTGGGCACTAGTGCCGGTATGACGCCAGTTGAACGCTAAAGCGCTCAGGCAGCAAGCGGGGTAGAAAATCTGCGGGCCGTAGCGATAGCCTCCATCGCTGCACGCGAGAAACCTCTGGAGGAGAGGGCCTGCCGCACAACCGCCAGGGGTGTAAGAGGAGCCGTTCTGGGCACGGGTGGAAGAGTGGCTGCCGGGGTTGCTTCAGCATCGTGCGGGGGGGTGGGCAAGGGTAGCGGGGTATCCGTGGTGAGGCTGAGGAGATCAGTGGTCCAACTCCTGTTCCTGTCGAAGGGAGCAACCAGGAGAAGGATCGCATTACACCCCCGGAGTTTTTGAAGAACTATGGGCACCAGCACGGACGGAGGGTACGCGTAGGCGACCAGGCCCTCCCACTCCACGGAGAGGGCATCCACCGCCCATGCTAGAGGGTCCGGGAAGGGGGAGACGAAGATGGGGTGAGCTGCTGGTCGATCATTGAGGTCTCCCAGTGCTGGCAAATCATGCGGAAGATCTCCGGACTCAGCGACCACTCGGTATGCAGGAGCTGGCCCTTCCGTGAAAGGGAGTCGGCGAGGACGTTCAGACGGCACGGAATGTGACGAGCCCGGAGCGAGGCGTCGCGATCCCTGCACCACAGGAGCAGCTGGTAAAGGAGCACGCAGAGGGTCGGGGAGCGGGTGCCCCCCTGCTTCTGGATGTATGCGATGACTGTGGCATGTCGGACATGATGAGGACTTGTTGCCGGCGAAGTCGAGACTGTCAATGGTCGAGGGCCGACCAAACTGCCTTCAACTCCAGCCAATTGAAGTGTTTGTCCGAAAACTCCGGAGGCCACAGGTCCGAGGCGGCGGAGAAATCCGGCAGGAGGTGCGCTCCCAGCCGGAGCGGCTGGCGTCGGTGCAGAGAGAGTCGTGGCGGGAGGGAGGAGAGGGGTACCCCTGAACGAAGCCAGCAGGGATCCGCCCACCGCTGGAGGTGGGTTTGGATGAGCGGGAGGACAGGGATCGGGGCCATGAGATCGCGGGAGGACGGACGCCAATGGGCAAGGAAGTGGAGTTGAAGAAGGCGGGAGTAGAGCCGCCCCAGGGGCAACAGGTCCGCAGCCGCGTTCAAGAGGCCCAGTAATTGTAACCAAACCCGTGCCGGGACTACATCTGCGCTGGAGACCCTGCGAGCAACATCCACCAACTTCGTGACACGCGCCTCCGGCAGTCACACGAGGTTGCAGTCGGTCCAGAACTCCATGCCCAGATGCACGAAGCGGCGGGACGGAGATAGATCGGACTTTCCGCCATTGACCAGGAAGCTGAGGCGACGAAGAAGAGCGAGAAATGCATCCCGATCCGTGGTGAGAGAGGTGGAGTCCTGGTTCCGGAGAAGAGATCGTCCCAAAAATTGGAGGTGGGGCTGGAGGAGGTCTGGCAAGCCTTGGCGACTACCGCATCCACGATCCAGGTGAACACCCACGGGCTGATGTTGAGGCCGAAGGGGAGAGACCGGAACTGATAAGACCGTCCCGCAATAGGCGAAGCATAGGAAACGCCTGGAGGCTGGGTGCACAAGGACATGAAGATAAGCACTAGATCGAGGCTGACGGCAAAATCCATGGGGCGCACGGCGGCCTTTAGGGCCCGTGCCGTCTCCATCTGAAAAGAGGGAGAGGAGATAAAACTGTTGAGGGCGGACAGGTTGATGATCGGGCGCCAGCGGCCGCCCGGCTTTGGAACCATGAAGAGGCGGCTGTAAAAGGCCGGGGAATCGTGCTGCGAGATGACCTCTGTTGCAGACTTGTGAAGCAAGGCCGCGATCTCGTCCCGCAATGCGCAAGCCTTGATTTGGTCGCCCGGGACACGCATCTAAACAGGGATCCGGCGGAGGGGAGGGGGGCGCTGGAAAGAAATCTGATGGCCCTCCGTCATGGTAGCGAGCACCCAAGGATCGTTCGGCAACAGCGACCGCCACTCGTCGCTGTGCAGGGCGAGCCGCCTGCCGACTGGGGGCTCCTGGGAGGTTGGCGGGGGTGGGGATAGGAGAGAGTCAACGGGCTCTGCCCCGCCCAGCTCTGCGGACAGGCCAGGACCAGGCAGGGGCAGCAGAGGCAGGAGCTCAAGGGCGGGGGAAGGAAGGACGGCTGGAGGGGCCGGCCGAAGTCCTAAAGGAAGGCTGAGGGTAGGGTCTGAAGGACCGCAGGTTGCGACCCACCCCCCTACGGGGAGCCGGAAAGCGAGCCACAGCAGCCCGGGGGATGGAGGGCCAGGAATCCTTAAAGGTCTCCTGCACAGTCTGCAAACACGGCATCGCGGCGCATGAGGTCCCAGCGGCGAGAGCGTTGGTGGAAGCATGGTAGGCCGCCCGGTTAACAGCGACCGCCAAGTCGTCGATGTCCTGTCGGGGATCTACATCCGGGTGTTCCTGGGACTCCTCGACGCAGTAGAGCATGGCCTGCGTAGCTAACTCCAAAAACCCTGAGCAGGCGAGGGAGTTATGGACCAACGTCGCTGTGTTGTTGAGTCCGCTGGGGATGCAGCGCCGAAGGACCTTTCAGGAAGCAAGCAGCGTCTCTGCGGCTGGATCCACCAGTGGAAGGGGACAGGAAAACGACTGAGAGTGGCCCGCATACCATTGTTGTCGGAAGCAAATATTAATGCCCGCCGGCCAGCGGGTGTCAGAGAAGGAGCCCTTATCCGAGTGCCAACATTGCTGAAGCTGAGAGTTGAATGTGTCCGTCAAATCCCGAAAACCGGTGGGTTGAGGAAGGAACTTGAACTTCTTGGTTAATTTTGGCGCGTCTACAGGGTGGAAGCCATCTTTTTCAACGGTGGAGACAGGGGACAGAGGTCCGGAGGCAGAAAACGGGCGATGAGACGAGAGGTCACATATAGTGCACGTGAAGTCTCTGAGCCCGCCAGGGGGGCGGGCGCGGGGGAAAAACCAGGCGAGGAGGCAAGAGACTGGACGCTGCCACGGGAAACCGGAAACAACGAACGGTCCGAGTGGGAAGGAGAGAGGAGAGCAGAGGCCGAGTCCTCCGGGTGGAGGCTAAGGGTGTCACTAGCAGCCTCGGGGGCTAGGGGGTTAGCGCAGAAGGGGTCGGAGGGCGTCCGATTCCGGCGGACAAAGCGGCGAAGCCCCGAAGGGTGCTGAACGGGGAACAAGGAACTGTCCTGAAGGCTGCGGTGTTCCCTCTGATCGCTGGCGGCGGCACTGCGCTGAAGCATGGAGGAGCGCCGGACATCATGGGAAGGTCTGTGCTGAAGCACAGCCGGGTCCCGTTGCTGGTCGCTGGCAGCGGTACCGCACTGAAGCACGGCGTAACGTCGCACGTCACAGGATGAAGGTCTGTGCTGAAGCACAGCCGAGTCCCGTTGTTGGTCGTTGGCAGCGGCACTGCGCTGAAGCATGGAGGAGCGCCGCCCATCATGGGACGAAACTACTGTGCTGAAGCACAACCAAGTCCCATCGCTCGTCATCCACTAACCTGGTCTGAAGACCGACAGGTCGCTCTCGGTCATGGGGCACCGATCTGTGCGGAAGCCAAGGTGGGTCTCGTGTAACTCTGGCATCCATCTTGTAGCGCAAAGGGTCCGAAAGGCGGACTGGGTGCGAAGGGTCTCGGGCCACCGCCCGGTGCTGGATCCTTTTATCCAAACGGACTGGGGAATGAGACACCGAAACCGATGGGGAGCGAGAGCGTCGAATCGAGCGAACCATGGAACGAACCGATGGCCAGAGGTCCGAACGGCTGTCGAGCAATTTCTCCGTATCCTGGCGTTTCAAACCTCGCGCTGGGACCATATGGCGTTGAGGCGCGTCCCCTGGGTGGTGGATACGGGGGGGTCCCTCGTGAGAGGGGTGCACCGAATGAAATAAGGTGCCGTGAACCAACATGGTCTAAGGGAAGGTGACCCCGACAGAAAACCCCTGGTCCTCCTAGTAAGGGGGTTGGGCGTGGGGGTAGCTTCCCCACCCTGCAAAAAAGGAAATAGCTACAAAAACGCCGACGAAAAGACTAACAGTAATTCCTTTCCTGGAGGAGGAAGGTTCTTCTACCAGAAGACTTATGACGTCCTATGGTGAAAGCCGGAAGTCTTCGGAAGCCACAGGACCGAGCCGCCTCTCTCTATCCAGGGATACAACCATGGGCACATGGAACGTCAAGACCATGTACTAGAGCGGCAAGGCCGCCCAGATAGCAGCGGAAATGCAAAAGTACAACCTTTCCCTGCTAGGTATCAGTGAAGCCAGATGGACGCAGTCTGGCCAGAAAAGGCTGTTAAGTGGGGAGATGATTCTGTATTCAGGTCATGAAGAGGAGAATGCCCCCCATACAAAAGGTGTAGCATTCATGCTGTCACCAGTGGCACAGAGAGCGCTGATGGGCTGGGAACCTCTTGGGCCAAGAATTATCACAGCAGCCTTTAGAACCAAGAAAAAGCTCAAACTGAACGTCATCCAGTGTTATGCGCCCACTAATGACAGTGACGAGGAAGAGAAACAAGAGTTCTACGACCGACTCCAGAGTGCCTTGGACAAATGTGCGGAGCGAGACATCACCATCGTCATGGGCGATTTTAATGCCAAAATAGGGGAGGACAACACCGGATACGAAGAGGTGATGGGGAGACAGGGACTAGGCTTGGAGATGAGTGAGAATGGGGAGAGGTTTGTAGACTTTTGTGCTCTAAACCGACTTGTCATTGGAGGCAGCATCTTCCCACACAGAAGAATACACAAAGCAACTTGGGTCTCACCTGACCATGCAACAGAGAACCAAATAGACCATATCTGCATTAGCAAGAAATTTAGAAGATCCCTTCAAGATGTTCGAGTGAGGAGGGGAGCAGATGTCGCCTCAGACCACCATCTGCTTACCTTAAGAATGAAGCTCAAGCTAAAGAAAAGCCGCACAGAGACAACAAGAAGACAGCGCTATAATGTAGGCCTCCTGAGAGAAACTGGAGTTAGAGAAGAGTTCAAACTGGTGCTGTCCAAACCGGTTTCAAGCGCTACAGGAGCTAGTAAATGAAGAGGAGGCGGTCACCACAGAGCAGCAGTGGAAGGCAGTTAGAGAGGCGCTGAACTCAACCTGCAAAGACACTGTAGGGCTCAGGAAACACCATCACAAGGACTGGCTGTCGGCACAGACCTTGAAGAAGATAGAAGTGAGGAAGCAGAAGAAAGCAGTTGTCAACAACAGTCGCACGAGAGCAGCCAAAGTAAGGGCACAGGGGGAATACTCGGAAGCCAACCGTGAGGTGAAGAGGAGTTTCAGGGCAAACAAGAGGGCCTACACAGACAGCCTGGCAGCAGAGGCAGAAAAGGCAGCAGGCAGCGGCAACATGAAACAGCTCTACGACATTACCAGAAGATTGTCAGGCAAGTATGGCCATACAGAAAGACCAGTAAAAGACAAAGAAGGCAAGCCTATTGCAGACAGAGCAGACCAACTCGACAGATGGGCCGAGTATTTTGAAGAGTTACTGAACAGACCTAGCCCACCCGACCCCCCAGACATCCAGCTGGCAGAGACCGACCTACCCATCAGCTGTGACAGACCCAGCCGGGAAGAGATCAGAAGAGCAGTGGCATTTTTGAAGAACGGCAAAGCAGCAGGCCCAGATGGCATCCCAGCGGAGTCTCTGAAAGCAGACCTAGAGACAACAGTTGAGATGCTGTACCCACTGTTTGGAAAGATCTGGGTAGAGGAGGTGATGCCGGCTGACTGGAAGGAGGGGTACCTAATCAAGCTTCCCAAGAAAGGCGACCTCAGCAAGTGTTCCAACTACAGAGGAATCACCTTGCTGTCAGTACCAGGAAAGGTCTTCAACAGGATCATCCTGGAGAGAATGAAGAGCTCCGTTGACCCCCAGCTGAGAGACCAGCAAGCAGGATTCAGGAAGAACCGATCATGTACAGACCAGATCGCCACTCTCCGCATCATCGTGGAACAGTCTCTGGAGTGGAGCTCCCCGCTGTACGTCAACTTTGTGGATTATGAGAAAGCATTTGACAGTGTGGACCGAGAGACTCTGTGGAAACTCCTACGACACTACGGTGTACCCACAAAGCTCATCTGCCTGATCAAGAGCAGCTACGATGGCATGACATGTCGCGTGATCCACGAAGGGCAGTTCACCAGGGAGCTCCAGGTCAGAACTGGTGTCAGGCAGGGGTGTCTGCTGTCTCCGTTCCTCTTCCTACTGGCCATAGACTGGGTCATGAAGATGACCACAGAGCACAGACGAAGTGGAATACAGTGGACACTGTGGACACAGCTTGAAGACCTCGATTTTGCAGACGACTTGGCATTACTGTCCCACACTCATCAACAAATGCAGGACAAGACGACGAGGCTTGCTGACATCTCGTCCCAAGTGGGCCTCACCATTCACAAACAGAAAACAAAGACAATGAGGCTGAACGCAACCAGGGAAGAACCAGTCTTGCTTGCTGGCACCCCGTTGGAGGAGGTGGAGTCCTTCACCTATCTCGGGAGCATCATAGACAAAAAAGGCGGCACTGATGCAGATGTCAGAGCACGAATCGGTAAAGCCAGAGCAGCCTTTCTCCAGTTGAAAAAAGTGTGGAGTTCCAGAGAGCTGTCACAACACACCAAAGTCCGGATTTTCAACTCCAATGTAAAAGCACTTCTCCTATATGGAGCAGAGACTTGGAGATTGACAAAAACTACAGTCAACAGAGTACAGACCTTCATGAACAGTTGCCTCAGAAGAATTTTGAAAATCCACTGGCCAGAGAAGATCAGCAACGTCAGACTCTGGGAGAGAACAGAGCAGATAACAGCAGAGAATGAAATTGGGCAAAGAAGATGGGGATGGATCGGTCACAGTCTGAGAAAGCCAGCTTCCAGTATCACTAGGCAGGCATTGTCATGGAACCCCCAGGGAAAGAGGAAAAGAGGTAGGCCAAGAAACTCCTGGCGTCGAGACCTCCAAGCAGACATCAAGAGACTGGGAACCACCTGGAGTAGAATCGAAGGAGAAGCACAGGACAGGAGTTGCTGGAGGTCTCTCGTCGACGGCCTATACCCGGGTAGGGGTGACAGGCGTAAGTAAGTAAGTAAGCTGGCGTTTCAAAGGAGGTAAGATCAAGGGGGCTAAAGGTGCGGCAGGCCGCACGTGGCGAGAAGCGAGTCCCACGAGTCACCCGCCTAGGGAGGGAAGCCGGAGGAAGCAGGGGCTCCCGGGAGGTAGACGGGCAGTCACGACGGTAGAAGTCCCACAACAGGGACCACCGATCCTCCTTCCACGAAGCGCATCTCTCGCAGGGATGTGCCGAGGAGCAGCCTGAGCAGGGAAGACATAAGGCGTGATTATCTGAGGGCCACTGAAACCCATTACATCGCCTGCAGGTACCAAGCTGTGTGCTGGAACAGAAAACAAAATGCATGAGAGAAGGACAAGAGACCCAATCGAGGATAGGGCCACGTGCACGAACTCACGACCGGTTTGCCGTAACAAGTCTTATTGTGAATGAACGAGCCGAGTACGAGGAGTGCGCCGGGCGGTCCGATACCTGACGGACCGAAGCATGCCCCAAGACCTTACCTGGCCATATCCCAAGCGACAGAAGGTAAGCAAGGAAGCTTTGAGAAACGATACACCAACCACAGGTAGTCCGCGCAGAAGCAAAATGGTGCCACGTGATCCCACAAGAAAATGAAGGCACGCCGTCACACTTAACACAAAAGTCCAAGCGAAAGCACAAGGCACTAAGGAAACCAAGGAACACAGGTGCGCACAAGGTGCCGGGGAAGATATAGAAGAATATCCAAGAAAACCCAAGAAAAATTCCAAGTGTAAAAGAAGGTAGGCTGAGCACGTTGGTAGACACAACTTAACGCAACTAAACTAAGCGTTCAACTGGCGTCACACCGGCACTTGTGCCCGGATGAGGAGGGAAGGGAGGCTACTCGGGGCCCTGGTAACGTCCCCAGGAGGCACCTCCCTGGTTGTGTATGTATACACAACGATTTTTAGGCTGAAATCGTTAAGCTAAGTGTATCTTCCAGTAATGCCATCGGTAATGTATTTTGAGGAAACAAATGAAAATCAGGAGAAATGTACACAAAAAACGGAGAATCGGGAAATGAAAAAAAAAATCGGGAAATTCCCGATAAAATCGGGAGGGTTGGCAGCTATGCCAATGGATTTAGTTCAAGGGTGGTGCCATAATAACTTGGCGCCTAGAGGCACCAAGCTATTCTGGCACTACCCTTGAACTATTTTAGTCAAACTTATTTCACACACTGATGTATTCCTAATGATAAGGGCTAATCAACCTCTCCCCGGCTACTGGACACACACTTTTGTCTTTTAAATCTTTGTTCAATCGAAAACCAAAAGCCATAACCATCAAAGAAATGTGGATACAAATTGGTCTCAGCAAGAGGCAAACATCCCCATGAGCACCTGCGGTCGCGGGGACTCATGGCCATCTATGTCTCTTGCAATTGAATTGTGATCAGTTTTTCTTGGCAGTGACGGGGTTAAATGTTTAACCCCTTGACTGCTGCTAAGATACCGCTCAGTGGAACTCCTTTCACTGCTACTGACGGTACAGATTGGTGGAAAAGAAGCGTAGTTACGGGTCTTTTCTGCTGAGCGCCAGCGGTATCGTCAGCACCAGTCAAGGGGTTAAAATAACCCTGTCACTGCCAACATATGGATCATAACCACAACACAAGAGGCACAGATCCTCATGAGCCCCAGCAGATGTGGGAGCTCACTGCCTTTCACTGCAGACGCTTCCACCTCGTGCCATCTCCCCTGTGCCCTTGTGGAGAAGCAGAGCAGACCGCAGAGCACATCCTCCAGGACTGTGGGAACCACCAGCCGCTGAGGGAGGAGATACGGCCGAAGCCCGCCACTCTACAAGAGAAACTGTACGGGCCTGTGGAGGCGCTACAGAAGACCACAGATTTCATTTTGAGAGCCAAACTCCAAGTGTGACGGCGTTCGAGAAGAAGAAGAAGAACTGCCTTTCACTCAACTTTACTAATAAAGTTCAAAGCACCTCACCCTAATCAATGAAGCTACTGCAAATGTTGTGACTGCATTGCAAATATTTTCCATTATTGTCTCTCTCTCTTGGCTTGACTTCGCGAACGAAGATTCTATAGGGGTTGCCCACGATGTCTGCAGGCATGCTCGTGACTGTGGAGGCCAATCTGGCACAGGCAGGTTCAACCGCAGTGGCTGCAGAGGGAGGTCTGGCCAGGGTTCTGAGTTGCGGCATCTCTGTTTTTTCTCCTGAGCCGCTTGTCCTTAAGGCTAGCTCTGCGAGAGTCCTCAAAGGAGACGGCTGCCTTGTAAATGGTGGAGCGCCAGGTGTCGCGGTCCGCAGCAAGTGAAGACCACTGGCGGTGGTCGATTTGGCAGGCACTAAGTGACTTCTTGAGACAGTCTTTGTATCTCTTCTTTGGTGCCCCTCTGTCTCTGTGCCCAGTGGTGAGCTCGCCGAACAGGGTGATCTTGGGTAGGCGATGATCCTCCATCCTGGAGACGTGCCCCACCCAGCAGAGCTGTGTCCGTAGCAGCAAAGCCTCGATGCTCACAGTTTCTGCCTGTTCAAGGACCTCGATGTTTGTGACATAGTCACTCCCGTGAATGCCAAGGATGGTACGCAGGCAGAGCTGGTGGAAGCGTTCGAGGAGTCGTTGTTGGCTGCGGTAGAGAGCCCAGGACTTGGAACCATACAGCAGGGTGGTGAGGACGACAGCTCTGTACATGCTAATCTTGGTGCCTCTTTTCAGTTGTTGATTGTGCCACACCCGCTTATATAGACGCCCGAAAGCGCTGTTCGCTATTGCCAGCCTGCTGTCCAGCTCCTTGTTCAGCTTGGCGCCTGACGTGATGATGCAGCCAAGGTAGGTAAACTGGTGCACTGACTTCAGTTCAGACTCGCCGATGGTGATGTGGGGAGGGCTATGCTCTACCTTGGGTGCCGGCTGATGGAGGACCTCTGTCTTTTTCAGACTGACCTTGAGTCCAAAGAGCTGGGCAGCGTCTGCGAAGCAGTACGTGATGCGCTGCAGGGCTCTCTCTGTGTCTGCAACGAGGGCAGCGTCGTCAGCAAAGAGCAGCTCACGAATCAGTTGGTCTAGGGTTTTGGTGTGGGCCTGCAGTCGTCTGAGGTTGAACAGGCTGCCATCGAGATGATACCTGATGTACACTGCGTCGTCATCGTCGAGGTCCACTGTGGCCTGCTCAACATCATGCTAAAAAAGGTGGTGAAGAGTTGCCAGCACGCAGCCCTGCTTCACACCGTTGAGAATGGGGGATGGTTCTGAGAGGTCATTGTTGCGTCTGACCTGGCCTTGCTGGTCCTCGTGTAGCTGAACGATCATGCTGAGGAACTTTGGGGGACAGCCAAGTCGCTCCAGGATCTGCCACATGCCTTGCCTGCTCACAGTGTCAAACGCTTTTGTTAGGTCGACAAACGTTCCGTACAGCCCTTTGTTCTGCTCGCAGCACTTCTCCTGAAGCTGTCTCAGCACAAAGACCAAGTCGGTGGTGCTCCTGTTGGCTCTGAAGCCACACTGGCGCTCTGGGAATTATTATTGTAAACCCTTGGCATATCAAATTTTATTTACTGGAAACTATGACAAAATCATCTGAAGAGGCCACCTGCATGGTGCGCTAAATAACCCTTTTCCTTTCCATCCTGATACACTATTGCTTGACCTAACTTTGACTATGATAGTTCAAAGGTGGTGCCTGAATAGCTTGGCGCCTGAGGCACCAAGCTATTCTGGCACCACCCTTGAACTACAACGGTTGATCCATCTCCTAATCTGTAATGTAACCTTCATAGGACAATAAGCAATTTTTTTTCAAAAATCAGCCTCAGGATGTAATGGATTAAAAGCAACCCTCCCCCCCCCCCCCCCCCCCCCCCCCCACCCCTGCAAAGCCTGGGAACACAAACGACGTCAAGGAATACCACCAAAGTGTACTTACACAGCAGAAGCTGGGGGTAGTTGGGCCCGTACATGATGCGGATCATGTGGGCTGTCAACACATGGTTGATCTTGTGCCACTGGAGCACAAGGGCCTCGTGGTGACGCCAGTAGATGCACATGTTGCGGAACGTTTTCCACAAAGATGGGGAGGGGAAGCACCTGCTGCACGCGCTCAGCCAGATGCCAAACAGAACGCTCAGAACGCGCTCGCACAGGTGGTCACTGATGTCATCTGCATACAGAGGAAGTGGCATAAATAGGACTGTCAAGTACATGTAGTTCTACGAGTATCAGACAAATACCCGATGCGCAAAAGGCCATCGGGCTGCCATGGCCCGCACACAGCAGTGCACGGGCTAAAAGTGGTCCTATGGCCTTTTGCGCATTGGGTACTGGACTAAACCCTTCGGTCCGTATGTGTCCAATATGCATACAAGGCAAACTTAAAACACACCACAAGAAGGCAGGAATAACTCAGTGTTCGACTTTCATACGTATGTATACCCTTTGGCATGTCACCTGTATTTTGTCAATAAAGTTGCATTGTATGTATATCATACACATACTAAACTAAACCCTAGGGATTAGTCCGATATGTGTCTGATATTAATACGTACCATTTGGGACATGATCTGCACAAAACAAGTTGCCTTCTATGCATATCCAGACATACACTGGACTAAACCCTTTGGCTTAGTCTGTCAGATATGCGTAACATGCAACTAAAATAGGACATGAAGACAGTATTTATTCTCTGAGCCAAACAGGTGACTGCCAAGCGTGTAAAATGCAGATAAGAACCCAATGGAGAAAGAAACACGCTTAGAAAAGACAGTTACAACACAATGTGTTGTAACTGTCTTTTCTAAGCATGTTTCTTTCTCCTTTGGGTTCTTCTCTTCTTTGCGACAAACTGTATTTGGGCCCTGGAGACATGCATCATAATAATCATGTCATGAGCTGCGTATCTCAACCTCACGTAACTGCATATCTCAACCGCGGTTTGTTATAATGATGTGGAACATTTCAAATGACTGAGACTGCTGCAACACCTCACAACCACGGTGCCGGACATTCCTTTCTTCCAATGTTTAAAAGTACGTCAGGCGTACCACAAAATCATCAGAATGAAGGAAACTAACAATGTGTGAATCAAAAAATGTGATGTTGTCAGGCATGACCTCTGAAAAAAAACTCACATTCATCCAAAAGGTGACAAAAATCTTTCAACTGATGAAACAAATCATTTGTGCACATTTTGTATTCGTTAACCCATTGTGTACCAAGGACGAAATCCCCAAATTTTGGAGTTGTCTTTTGAAGACTGTATCACAATTCAGGAGACAGACTGACAATGACAGTTCAAGGGTGGCACCATCCTCGAACTGTCATAGTTGATCCATATCTTGCTGTGATGTGTCAGGACTGACTGAGTAAATGAACCCTTTGGCTGTGCACAGTTCTTACATAGACTGACAGCAGAGTCCTTTCGTTAAATCAGAATGCTGCATTCCTCTGTCTTTCAGCACAGGAAGTATCTTTAGCCTAATGACATCAACTTTGTTTAAACAAACGACGTCTGCTTTTTACTTTCCATAACACATCTAATATTTTTACAGAATGCTTCTACAGAAGTAATACCTTACAGAAGTGTAATATCTCCATACACACACAAAAACAGTAGGCGTACATAATTAAATTGAACAATAAAGGCAAAGCCATTATGGCTCACGTGTATGCCTGATTTACATATGTGTGACCTTTGTGACAAGGGCTGGCTTCTGCAGCAGCAAAATCCATGTTTTCTGAAAATGTAAGCATTTTTCACACATCTGTCAAACCACCGTGACCCTTGTGATGAGTCGACTAAATTAGTAAGCATAGGCAGGTCTTATCATCAGCTATCTTTGTACCAAATTTGGTTGAAAAATTTGCACAAATTTGGGAATACCTACTATTTTATCAAAAATCAGCATTTTACACACATTTGCCAGCCTCTTGTGACCCTTGACCTTTCCAAAGGGTCATCCAAATTAGTATGCATAGATAGGTCTTACCATCAGATATCACTGTACCAAGTTTGAGTTTGATGTTGTGAATAGTATTTGAGAAAAAAAACATCTTTTGTCAAAATATGGCTATTTTAGACCTATTTCCTGAGCTCTTGTGACCCTTGACCTTTCTGAGGGATCAACCAAATTAGTGTGCATAGAAAGGTCTTCTCATCAGGTATCTCTGTAACAAGTTTGGGTTTAAAGTTGTGAATAGTATTTGAGAAAAAGCATCTTATGTCAAAATATGGCTATTTCAGATCTATTTCCTGAGCACTTGTGACCCTTGACCATTCCGAGGGATCAACCAAATTAGTACCTATAGAAAGGTCTTATAGTATGGTATGAAATGGTATGGTATGGACGGTGTCTCCAAGGCGCACATATCCATCTAATAAAAGATGCTCAAGGTGCCGCCGTAGGGATGGAAGCTGGAGCTTTAAAAGCTTGCTGCTACTAAGCGCTACTTTATGTGCAAACCTCCACCCGGCTATTAACTTTGGTGCATGTGAAATATTTCTGTTTTCATTTCACCGGCCCTACCAGGCCTTCTCTTTTCGATTAGTAATAATGGGATTTTTAACGTGCGCACTTGATGATTATGCGTGCTGTGCACACGAAGGCGAGACAGGCAACCGTAAGCCGAGTCTGTACGTAAATGTGACTTGATGGGATTGAGGAAAAGTCCACATCCCATTCCTGCCCACCAGGGGATTCGAACCCGGGATCTTACGACTGTCAACGCAGTGTCTTATCCACTAAGCTACGTCCCCATGTCTTACCATCAGGTATAAAAATAATAATAATAATAATAATAATAACGGTATTTGTAATGCGCTTATCTTATAATAATTATAACTCTAAGCACGCACTCACAACTCGCACACGCATGCGCACGCTTTAGACAATGACTCATGTACCACAAATAGTGAAAATACATTACGACGGTCAGCTTGGGGTCGGGAGTGTGGTGATATAGTGCTAGAACTGTTGAAAGAGGTGAGTTTTGAGGGCGGACTGGAAGGAGGAGAGAGAGTGTTTCTGACGGAGAGAGAGTGGGAGGGTGTTCCAGGTGGATGGACCGTAGACGGAGAAGGACAAATAGTGAAAATACATTACGACGGTCAGCTTGGGGTGGGGAGTGTGGTGATATAGTGCTAGAACTGTTGAAAGAGGTGAGTTTTGAGGGCGGACTGGAAGGAGGAGAGAGAGTGTTTCTGACGGAGAGAGAGTGGGAGGGTGTTCCAGGTGGATGGACCGTAGACGGAGAAGGAGCGGGGGCCGAAAGTGCTGAGTTTGGTGCGGGTGATGAGGAGGCGGAGAGGGTTGGAGGCGGAGCGGAGGGAGCGGGAAGGAGTGTAGGGATGAAGTAAGTTGGAGAGATAGGTAGGAGCGTAGTTGGTCAGGGATTTGTAGCAGAGAGACAGAATCTTGTATTGGATGCGTTGGGGGATGGGGAGCCAGTGAAGGAGCTTGAGCAGGGGAGTGATGTGGTCGGATTTTTTCTTTCTGAGGACAAGGCGGGCAGCATTGTTCTGGACGCGCTGAAGAGTGAGAGTGGTAGAGTGAGGAAGGCCGGAAAGGAGAGAGTTGCAGTAGTCGATGCAAGATAAGATGAGAGAGACAGCGATTTTGGTGGCAGCTTCGGTAGTGAGGTATTTTCTGATCTGACTGATGCGGCGGAGGTGGAAATAACATGCCTGGGCCGTGGCGGAGACGAAGCTGGTCATGGAAAGAGAGGAATCGAGGATAACGCCGAGGTTCTTGACCGAGTCAGAGAGGGAGATGGGGGTGCTGTCGAATTGAAGGTGGAGAGAAGGGGGGGAGCTGGGAAAGTTTCTGGCGAGTGCCTACCAGCATGGCTTCCGTTTTGTCGTCGTTCAGTTTGAGCTTGTTTGCTGTCATTCAGTTTTTCACGTCTTCGTAGCAGTCAGCCGTGCGAGTCAGTAGTGACTGAGTGTTGTCGAGTTTGTCTTTGTCTAGTAGTTGTGAGTCGTCAGCATAGAGGTGGTGGTGTATGTGGTGAGACTGGATGATGTTAGACAGGGGAGAGGTGTAGAGTGTGAAAAGGACCGGACCCAGGACGGACCCCTGTGGAACGCCGCAGGAGAGCCTGACTGGGTTGGAGGAGATGCCGTCGATGGTGACCGATTGCTGTCTGTCGGAGAGGTAGGAGAGAAACCAGGAGTGAGCAGAGTCAGTGATGCCAAATGAGTGGTGAAGGCGATGGAGGAGGATAGAGTGGTCTATGGTGTCGAAGGCGGCAGAGAGATCGAGTAGCGTAAGAAGGGAGATGTTGCCCGAGTCGGTGGAGATAAGCAGGTCGTTTAGGATATGTAGAAGGGCTGTTTCAGTGCTGTGATGTTTGCGATAGGCAGACTGGAAGGGACTGAGGAGGTTGTTGTCGGCGAGGTGGAGGTTGAGCTGGTTGAGGACAACCTTCTCAAGAAGCTTGGACAGGAAAGAGAGATTGGAGACTGGGCGGTAGTTCTTGAGATCGTTTGGGTCGAGGTTGTGTTTTTTGAGGAGAGGACGGACAATGGCGGACTTGAAGATATCAGGGACGGAGCCATTTTCTAGAGATGTGTTGTGGTTAAGGCGCCTGCCACCAATGCCAAAGGTGCGCGGTTCGATACCGGGTTCCGGCGTTGGACTTTTCTCCTCTGGTAAGTGTCACCGTTAATTCGGGCGGACCGTCGGGGGTTCTTTCTCCGGGTACTCAGGTTCTTCCACCCCCCCCCCCACCCCCCACACTTTGGTACCGGTCTCAGGCCACTTTACAAATTTCAAATACAAGCGATCAAAAATCTCTGTAACTTCAGTAGCTGACTGGCCCTTCGTTTGTCTTGTACTGTGTTTGTCTTAAATGGCGTAAAATCTGTGTCTGTTTCGTGAGTGTGTGAGGGTTTCAGGCGCGGCGCTTTGAGTTGATTTCCCCAAAATTGAGAAAAAGCGCCTATATAATAACAGTATTATTATTATTATTATTATGATGTCGGTGATGAAGGGCAAAAGTTTTGGAAGGCCATCCCGGTAGAGAGAAGCTGGGAGGGGGTCTAGTTCACAGGTTTTGAAAGTCATGGACTTTATGGTCTCGAGGACTTCATCCTGAGAGATGGGGCGGAAGGACGAGAGGGGAGTGCCGGAAAAAGGGGGGGGGGTCAGGAAGGCAGGGCGGACAAGGCAGAGTGTCGAGTGTGTTGCGCAGAGATTGGATTTTGTCGGAGAAATAGGTGGAAAAAGCGGACGGGAGTTCTTCTTTGCTGTGTGTGTTGGGAAGAGGGGAGTCTTTAGAAGTGCCTAGGAGTGTGTTCATGGTAGCGTAGAGGGTTTTCGATGAAGTGGATTCCAGGATTTTGTTTTGAAGATGTTTATGTTTTGAGTCGGAGATCATTCTGCAGACTTTGGATCTGGTGGTTTGGAAGATCTGTCTGTGAACGGTGAGGTCGGATGAGCGTATCAAGTTTGGGTTTGAAGTTGTGAATAGTATTTGAGAAAAAATAAATGTCAAAATATAGCTATTTTTTACTGATTTCCTGGGTTTGATCTATTTCCTGATTCCCCTGTGACCTTGACCTTTTGAGAGGTCACCCAAATTGGTATGTTTAGAAAGGTCTTACCACAAAGTATCCTCGGGCCAAGTTTGTAGAATGTGGCTTGAATAGTCTCCGAGAAAATGCCATCATTAAAGTTTACCACGGATGAAGGTGGACGGACGACAGGCGAATTACCACTGGCCCAAAACATACTCACTTTTGCTTCGCATGTGAGCCAAAAAGCAAGACTGAAACCAAAGGGACATTTGCTATCCATTGATATCAGCAACTTATATGATACACGAAAAGGATAAAAGAAAAAAAAAGAAGAAACAATACAGGAGTACCAACATACATGTTGTTATTGGCACTCTTTGGGTGTTGGTTGCAGTTTCAGTCACGATGATTCCTGCAGGAATCATCGCAACTAAGACCACTACTGACAATCAAAGGGTTGATGTAGTCCACACATCTGGTCAACGTTGGGCACAATCTGTATCTTCACAGCACCCAAGAAAACAAAAAACCGGTAGATGCACATTATGTGTCCCCAAGAACACACTCTGCAAGTCTGTGAGTTCTCCTTTGATTGAACTCTACAGTACAAACTAGTTCTGGAGATGAATCGACCACAACAGTTTGAAGATGCCAAAAAACTCTGGCACCACTGTTGAACTATCATGGTAGATCCATTTCTTGTCAGAGTTTATCACTGCATTTTTTTGTTTGCAAGAAAGATCATAATTCTACCACTGTGTGATGTTAGTGTTGCCAACGTGTAAGAGTTAACCCTTTGGCTGTCAATAGCGCTTTTTGTCGTGATGATTCCTGTATGAATCCTTGTGACAAAAACCGCTACTGACAGCCACAAGGACAAGATATTCACTGCAAAATATCAGCGTTTAGTTTAATGTTCATCCAATTTGTTTAAGTTTACAATAAAAAAGACCATGAAATTAAAACAAGCTTTTTCATAAGCTGGAAAGCTAGAAATTTATAGACAGAGAAGACATCTTCTGTGCAGATGTATCAGCTGAAAAAGTGGAAATATGCTGTTTCACACTTAATGTGCACAGGTCTTCTGATTTCGGACCTTTATGCTTCTAGATCACAACACAATGCGCGAAAGGTCATCGGGTCGTCGTTGGCCCATGCACGGCCATGTCAGCTGATGTCAGCCCGATGACCTCTTCCGCAATGGGAAGGTCCAAAATCACTTGCACACATATAAAAGGAAAGGAAACAAAGTAATCAAGGGTGAAAAAGGTATGCTTTAAGTTTTGTAGTCAAGCAAACCAGCAGACCAAAGCAGTCTAGCACATTTCTTCTTTTTTTTTGTTTGGTGTCAGGCATGAGATCTTAACTGAAAATGCACAAGACTCTGTCTCTCACCTGGCCTCCCATCTGCAAGAGGCACTCACAAACCAGACAGGTGACGCTAGTGCTGGTAGAACAGCACACATATATACCAACAAGGGGAATTACTCAGCACTGGACATCTCTTGGCTTGACTTCGCGAACGAAGATTTTATAGGAGTTGCCCACGACGTCTGCAGGCTTGTTCGTGGCTGCGGAGGCCAATCCGAGACAGGCAGGTTCGACCGCAGTGGCTGCAGGGGAAGGTATGGCCAGGGTTCTGAGCTGCGGCATCTCTGTTTTTTCTCCTGAGCCGCTTGTCCTTAAGGCTAGCTCTGTGAGAGTCCTCAAAGGAGACAGCTGCCTTGTAAATGGTGGAGCGCCAGGTGTCACGGTCCGCAGCAAGCGAAGACCACTGGTGGTGGTCGATTTGGCAGGCACTAAGTGACTTCTTGAGACAGTCTTTGTATCTCTTCTTTGGTGCCCCTCTGTCACGGTGTCCAGTAGCAAGCTCGCTGAACAGGGTGATCTTTGGTAGGCGATGATCCTCCATCCTGGAGACATGCCCCGCCTGTGTCCGCAGCAGCAAAGCCTCGATGCTCACAGTTTCAGCCTGTTCAAGGACCTCGACGTTGGTGACATAGTCACTCCAGTGAATGCCCAGGATGGTACGCAGGCAGCGCTGGTGGAAGCGTTCGAGGAGTCGTAGTTGGCTGCGGTAGAGGGCCCAGGACTCGGAACCATACAGCAGGGTGGTGAGGACCACAGCTCTGTACACGCTGATCTTGGTGCGTGTTTTCAGCTGTTGATTGTGCCACACCCGCTTGAAAAGTCGCCCGAAAGCGCTGTTCGCTTTTGCCAGCCTGCTGTCAAGCTCCTTGTCCAGCTTGGCGTCCGACGTGATAATGCAGCCAAGGTAAGTAAACTGGTGCACTGACTTTAGTTCAGACTCGCCAATGGTGATGTGAGGAGGGCGATACACTGTCTTGGGTGCCGGCTGATGGAGGACCTCTGTCTTTTTCAGACTGACCTCGAGTCCAAAGAGCTGGGCAGCATCTGCGAAGCAAGACGTGATGTGCTGCAGGGCTCTCTCTGTGTGTGCAACGAGGGCAGCATCATCAGCAAAAAGCAGCTCACGAATCAGTTGGTCTAGGGTTTTCGTGTGGGCCTGCAGTCGTCTGAGGTTGAACAGGCTGCCATCGAGACGATACCTGATGTACACTGCATCGTCATCATCGAGGTCCACTGTGGCCCGCTTCAACATCATGCTAAAAAAGATGGTGAAGAGGGTCGGTGCCAGCACGCAGCCCTGCTTTACGCCGTTGAGAATAGGGAATGGTTCTGAGAGGTCATTGTTGAGTCTGACCTGGCCTTGCTGGTCCTCGTGTAGCTGGACAATCATGTTGAGGAACTTTGGGGGACAGCCAAGTCGCTCCAGGATCTGCCACATGCCTTGCCTGCTCACAGTGTCGAACGCTTCTGTTAGGTCGACAAATGTTACGTACAGCCCTTTGTTCTGCTCGCGGCACTTCTCCTGTAGCTGTCTCAGCACAAAGACCATATCGGTGGTGCTCCTGTTTGCTCTGAAGCCACACTGGCCCTCTGGGAGTTGGTCTTCAGCGATGGCAGGTACCAGCCGATTCAGGAGCAGCCTTGCAAGGATTTTCCCAGCAATGGACAGCAGGGTAATTCCCCGATAGTTGGAACAGTCAGACTTCTCGCCTTTGTTCTTGTACAGGGTGATAACGACTGCATCACGGAGATCTTTTGGTAGTGTTCCTTCCTCCCAGCAGCAGAGAAAGAGGTCATGGAGCTTTTGTGCAGTGCACATACAAACAGTTAGATCCCCTGCCCCCTCCTCTCAGGCACCCAATCACCATGGGTGCCTGAGAGGAAGGGGCAGGGGATCTAACTGTTTGTATGACCAGTGCAGAGTAATTCCCCTTGGTATGTGTACTGCAAGAGGCACCGACTCACACAAGTCCCTGCTGGCGTGGGTCCAGGTACTCACCAGAATCCATGCCTATTGCTTGTATGAAACCTTCCCAACAATTTGAATCCATGCTGTCTGCACAGCCTACTGACCCCCAGGACTTTCAGAAAGCTACATTTCCCAGATTGCCTGAAAAAAATCTCATGCCCCAGATTGCCTGAAAAAAATCTCATGCCTGTTTAACCTTTAGGGTCGGTAGCAGTTTTTGGTCGCAATGATTTCTACAGGAATCATCGCAACTAAACTGCTACCAACACATGAAAGAATAAAAAAAAAAAGAGGGCAGATTGTTCTTTTTTAAAAAAGACACACACGAAAAGCAGAAGCTGAAAGTCATGTGCTGCTGGCACTGTCAACACCATGAAAGCCACCAGAGTGTCATCAAAATGACTGAAAAGTTCAGACAGAGATCATCCTGATTATCATGGCTAAAAACACCAGACAGATTTACCGTAGCTTTCAACACTCACATGAACTCAATCCCGTATCGTCTGCATGCAGGAAAGAAAACATACGCAAACAATGATACAACCAAGCTTATATTATTTATACATGAGGGAGCGGTTTTAGACAGTATTATGTTTTTCATTAATACAGGTCTTAGCATAGCAATAACATTGGAACTGCAAAACCCATATTTACAACAGGTTAAAACAAGAAAGGCAAAGCCCTTATGACTAACATGTATGACCAATCCACACATGTGACAATAAGTAAAGGGATGGCTTCTGCACCAACAAAATCCATGTTTTCTCAAAATTTAATCAGTTTTCACACATCTGCAAACCCCTTGACCTTTGTGATGAGTTGACTAAATTAGTATACATAGGAAGGTCTTATCATCAGCTACTTTTGTGCCAAATTCGATTGAAAAGTTTGCAAAAATGTTGATAATAACTACATTTCTATCAAAAATTGGCATTTTATACACATTTGTCGACCTCGTGTGACCCTTGACCTTTTTCGAGGGATCATCTAAATTAGTATGCATAGCTAGATCTTACCATCAGGTATCTCTGTACCAAGATTGGGTTTGAAGTTGTGAATAGTAATTGAGAAAAAGGATTTCTTGTCAAAATATGGCTTCTTTTTTTTTTTTTTTTACCTATTTCCTGAACTCTTGTGACACTTGACCTTTCTGAGAGTCATCCAAATTAGTATGCATAGATAGGTCTTACCTTCAGGTATCTCTGTAGCAAGTTTGGGTTTGAAGTTGTGAATAGAATTTGAGAAAAAACATCTTTTGTCAAAATATGGTTATTTTGGACCTATTGGCTGGCTGAGCTCTTGTGACCCTTGACCTTCCTGCGGGATCAACCAAATTAGTATTCATAGAAAGGTCTTAGATAGGTCTTACCATCAGGTATCTCTATAGCAAGTTTGGGTTTGAAGTTGTGAATAGTATTTGAGAAAAAAACATCTTTCATAAAGGAAGGTTACAAAGTAAAGTAGATAATAGCACTGTCAGGGGAGAGAAATGTGCATGATCGACCAGTGATCATAGATCTACTGTGGCCAAAGCACAAAAAAAAGAGATAGGAAAGAGAGGGGGCGCTAAAAAAGTGACTGGAAGCAATGCATATGGAAGCCCCCCCCGAAGGGGGGCGTATCACATATCCCACTGTTCCAGCCACTCAGTGCATGGAAATTTAAATCTAGGTCCCCCCAAGGGGGGTCCAGATATTTAGCCGGTGTGGACAGCTGTTTCGGTCTTGGCGACCTCTTCAGCACACCATCGGCGATACTGGAGGAGGCAGGAATTTCTGCCTACCTGCAAAGACAACCACATTTTACTGTGGTGTCTGCAGGGGCATACATTCCATGCCACCACCTAGAGCTAAATTTCCATGCACCCTAAAAGAGAACCTACCAAAAGGGGGGAAGGGTTTGCAGTCGATATATTTAGCCGGTGTGGACAGCTGTTTCGGTCTTGGCGACCTCTTCAGCACACCATCGGCGATACTGGAGGTGGCAGGAATTTCTGCCTACCTGCAAAGACAACCACATTTTACTGTGGTGTCTGCAGGGGCATACATTCCATGCCACCACCTAGAGCTAAATTTCCATGCACCCTAAAAGAGAACCTACCAAAAGGGGGGAAGGGGTTGCAGTCGATATTGTAGTAGTAGTAGTAAATGAAAAGAAAAGGGGAGACTGCCTGCCAGTGCTAATATTTTAGGAAGGTTACAAAGTAAAGTAGATAATAGCACTGTCAGGGGAGAGAAATGTGCATGATCGACCAGTGATCATAGATCTACTGTGGCCAAAGCACAAAAAAAAAAGAGATAGGAAAGAGAGGGGGCGCTAAAAAAGTGACTGGAAGCAATGCATATGGAAGCCCCCCGAAGGGGGGCGTATCACATATCCCACTGTTCCAGCCACTCAGTGCATGGAAATTTAAATCTAGGTCCCCCCCAAGGGGGGTCCAGATATTTAGCCGGTGTGGACAGCTGTTTTGGTCTTGGCGACCTCTTCAGCACACCATCGGCGATACTGGAGGAGGCAGGAATTTCTGCCTACCTGCAAAGACAACCACATTTTACTGTGGTATCTGCAGGGGCATACATTCCATGCCACCACCTAGAGCTAAATTTACATGCACCCTAAAAGAGAACCTACCAAAAGGGGGGAAGGGGTTGCAGTCGATATTGTAGTAGTAGTAGTAAATGAAAGGAAAAAGGGAGACTGCCAGTGCTAATATTTTAGGAAGGTTACAAAGTAAAGTAGATAATAGCACTGTCAGGGGAGAGAAATGTGCATGATCGACCAGTGATCATAGATCTACTGTGTCCAAAGCACAAAAAAAAAGAGATAGGAAAGAGAGGGGGCGCTAAAAAAGTGACTGGAAGCAATGCATATGGAAGCCCCCCGAAGGGGGGCGTATCACATATCCCACTGTTCCAGCCACTCAGTGCATGGAAATTTAAATCTAGGTCCCCCCAAAGGGGGTCCAGATATTTAGCCGGTGTGGACAGCTGTTTCGGTCTTGGCGTCTCTTCAGCACACCATCGGCGATACTGGAGGTGGCATGGAATGTATGCCCCTGCAGACACCACAGTAAAATGTGGTTGTCTTTGCAGGTAGGCAGAAATTCCTTCCTCCTCCAGTATCGCCGATGGTGTGCTGAAGAGGTTGCCAAGACCGAAACAGCTGTCCACACCGGCTAAATATCTGGACCCCCCCCTTGGGGGGACCTAGATTAAAATTTCCATGCACTGAGTGGCTGGAACAGTGGGATATGTGATGCGCCCCCCCTTCGGGGGGGGGGGGGGGGGGGCTTCCATATGCATTGCTTCCAGTCACTTTTTTAGCGCCCCCTCTCTTTTTTTTGTGCTTTGGCCACAGTAGATCTATGATCACTGGTCGATCATGCACATTTCTCTCCCCTGACAGTGCTATTATCTACTTATCTACTTTACTTTGTAACCTTCCTTCCTAAAATATTAGCACTGGCAGGCAGTCTCCCCTTTTCTTTTCATTTACTACTACTACTACAATATCGACTGCAAACCCTTCCCCCCCTTTTGGTAGGTTCTCTTTTAGGGTGCATGGAAATTTAGCTCTAGGTGGTGGCATGGAATGTATGCCCCTGCAGACACCACAGTAAAATGTGGTTGTCTTTGCAGGTAGGCAGAAACTCCTGCCTCCTCCAGTATCGTCGATGTTGTGATGAAGAGGTCGCCAAGACCGAAACAGCTGTCCACACCGGCTAAATATCTGGACCCCCCCTTGGGGGGGACCTAGATTTAAATTTCCATGCACTGAGTGGCTGGAACAGTGGGATATGTGATACGCCCCCCTTCGGTGGGGCTTCCATATGCATTGCTTCCAGTCACTTTTTTAGCGCCCCCTCTCTTTCCTATCTCTTTTTTTTTTTGTGCTTTGGCCACAGTAGATCTATGATCACTGGTTGATCATGCACATTTCTCTCCCCTGACAGTGCTATTATCTACTTTACTTTGTAACCTTCCTAAAATATTAGCACTGGCTTTTCATTTATCTTTCATAAAGATATGGCAATTTAGGACATATTTCCTGAGCTCTTGTGACCCTTGACCTTTCTGAGGGACCAACCAAATTAGTATGCATATAAAGGTCTTACCATCAGGTATCTTTGTACCAAGTTTGGGTCTTAAGTTGTGAATAGTATTTGAGAAAAAACATATTAGGTCAAAATATGGCTGTTTCGGACCTATTTTCCTGAGCCCTTGTGACCCTGGACCTTTCTGATGGGTCATCCAAATTAGTATATTTAGAAAGGTCTTGCCACAAAGTATCTTTGGGCCAAATTGAAGACTGTAGCTAGAATAGTCTCCCAAAAAATGCCAACGTTAAAGTTTACCACGGACGACGGTGGACGGACGACCACTGGCCCAGAACATAGACTCACTTTGCTTCGCACGTCAGCCAAAAAAGCAGGAGTGGACTGTGCATGTATACAATGTCAAAATGTAGCATCATTTCAAGTCTTCCAATTTTCTGTGTCATACACTAGCAAAGCAAACAAATCTGTACACTTTGGCTGTTAACCCTTTTAGCCCATTATCATGATCAATCCATCTCCTACAACTGGTACATAGTCCTTAGGCAACACCTCCGAAATTTGAGAAATGGGACCTTCGGGCTAAAAGGGTTAATAGCACTTTTAGCACTAGTGACAGCCACAAAGTGAATTTACTCCAAACTCAAACAACTGATCAAGGCAGCTGGAGGGTAGTGCCTGATGAGCTCAGCGTCTCCTCTGGTACCAAACCACCCCAGGCAAGAACCCTGACTATTATTTCCTAAACCTGTACTTAGTTGATTCTAAAATCTCAGTTAAATAACTGTGCAACTGGAGGGATTAACCCTTTGGCTGTTGGTAGCGACTAACATCCAACCAAATCGCTACCAACAGCTACAGGGTTAAAAATGAAACCTTAACTCTTTCAGCCCCAAGGTCCTATTTCTCAAATTTAAAGGTGTTGCCTAACGACTATGTACCAGTTGCAGGAGATAGCTTGACCATAATAATTCAAGGGTAGTGCCAGATTAGCTTGGCGCCTTCAGCGCCAAGCTAATCTGGCACTACCCTTGAATTATCATGATCAAGCCATCTCCTGCTGTAGTGATCCAGGGCTAAAAGAGTTAAACCATAAGACTGAACTTAACAAATTTGACAGATGTCGTTGGGAGACTTTACACTCCATTTCTGTAAATGACACTGACCGTGATAATTCAAGGGAAAGGACACACAAGAACACATTTCTGGGAAAGACACTGACCATGATAGTTCAAGGGCAAGGACACACAAGGACACATTGAGGCACCAAGCTCTTCTGGCACCACGCTTGAACTATTTGTATCTGATTAGTATCTTGTTTTAGTGAGTCAGGGTTCAGTGGGTTATACTGTACATGAAGCAGCATGAGGACAATTTGTACACATTCTTCTTCTATGAGAGGGGTGGGGGTGCTTAGATAGGACGATGCGTTCTTGCATTTTCATGCATATTGTAAACTGTGAAAGTGTGATGAAACATGCAGCGGTTGAGATGACAATCATATCAGAATAATAATCATACAGTTATTATTAACCTTTTGGCTGTCGGTAGCGGTTTTTGTCATGATGATTCCTGTAAGAATCATCGTGACAAAAACCGCTACCGACATGCAAAGGGTTAATAATGGACATTAATCCCCTTATGCATGCAGCCTCTGGCACTGTAAACAGTTTTTAAACTTGAAAACAAAGACGATAAAGTGAATCATCGCCTGACCTTTCTCCGTAGGTGGGGACAGGAGACTGTCATTGGCCGCCAGGAGAAATTTGAGCAGCGTTTCCCACGTGTCCCTCGTGAGTCGGGTCGACTCCTTTGCCACAGCTTCGATGGCTCGAAGCACCCGATGGCACAGCAAGGCCTGCCTCTTCACCAGGTCCACACCTACGGCAGAAAACGGACATCCAGAGGTCGCCAACACAAGAATGATTTGTTCAAACCTGTTCAGATGCTGGCTTGTGTAAGACCAAACGATCATTTTGATTCAGATCAGAATCAAACTGGTACAGCAGAAGCTGCTTTCAGTGAATGCCCTCATGACAGATCCCCTGCCATTAAAACCCATTACACCCTGAGGATGAAACAATCTTTTTTTTAAAATATCCTTTGAGGTCTGCCTCACAGTTCTAGGACAGACCGACCATGTTAGTTCAAGGATGGTGTCAGAATAGCTTGGCGCCTGCAGGCGCCAAGCTATTCTGACAACACCCTTTGACTATCATGGTCAGTTTATATCCTGTTTTTGCATGACAGGGCTTCAAGGGCTAAATGATGATGGCTGCTTCTGAGCTTGCAGTAGGGTGTATTAGTTTCTGTTTAAATTTTGCATAAGTCTCACGCCAGATACTGTTACATGTTTGTGCCAGTACACGCTGTATTTTGGTGAGCAGAGAAGAAAAAAAAACAGTGCAGACGCCAGAAAATATGCAGGACTTTTGTTTTGAATTACCTCCCTTTTGAGAGATCACCTGTCTTTAACCCTTTCAGCCCCACAGGTGCCTTTCCCAAATTTTGCAAGTGTTACTGAACGACTATGTACCAGTTGCAGAAGGTGGATTGATGACGGCATGCTCATCTGGCACTACTCTTGAATTATCATTATCAATCCATCTCCTGCTGCAGGGTCCTGGGGCTAAATGAGTTAAACTAACTATGTGTCCGCTGTGACCATACAACCTGTCACATTGATTTCCAGGCATAACTGCATGTTTCACGCAAGGACATATTAATTAAGACACCTGAATGTGATATAGTCCCACAAGCGCCGTTATATCAGATTGCCAGCTACTTTCTGTTTTACTCTAGGGCCTGAAGTTTGGAGCTATAAATAGCTTTTACCTCAGCTCCGACACTTGGTGGAGTTAAACAGTGCACATGCTTTAGTGGTAAAATGGACACAAAGTGATATTGTTATGAACAAAATAACAACCGTAGCCGCTCATTAGGAGGCATTATAATACTCTTTTAATAATAATATTCGTTAAACAGTTTTATGCAATGCTGAGAATGCTCTAGCAGTACTTAAGGCATTTAAAGATCGTCATTTATGGATGTAGATGAAGCGAGGGGCCAACATACATCGTTATGATTCCCTACCACTTTGCCAGTGCAGAAGCACTTAAGATTTTATTCCTGTTGCAAGTAGCTGAGGGCCGGCAGTGCAATCATACCTCACCCTTCCCTTTGTGGGAGACAGCAATTGTTTAATATCTATGTCTTAACCCGTTAGCCCTAAGGTCCTATTTCTCAAATTTTGGAGGTGTTGCCTAACAACTATGTACCAGTTGTAGATGGATTGATCATGATAATTCAAGGGTAGTGCCAGATGAACCTGGCACATTCAGGCGCCAAGCTCATCTGGTGCTACCCTTGAATTGTCATGATCAATCCATCTCTTGCTGAACTTTCGGTAACCTGAGCCATTGAGGATGCAAGGGAGGTAACCGACCAATAGTCTCAGAGTTAGATCTTTATCAAAATGTTCACGTTTTGATGTTGGAGTTCCAAAAGAGGATGTGAAAAAAACTGCAGTGATTAAGAGCCTGTCTGAGGCGCCCATATTATGAAATATGTGACTAATGTGCCTAAACTTGGTTCCTTAGTTACAGCATAATCAAAGACTAATTCAATCAGACCTAGTCATGCTGTCCCTGGTGTCCTGAAGTTTTGACCAGGCTACTGTTTCCAGCAACCAATATTGTCAAAATGCCTAAATATTTGACCAGAGCTGAAAATTTGCGTGCATAAAGTGGTCAAACATTTAGGGTAAATACCAGTGTTACCACATACAAAAGCCAATAAAAATCAAATATAAAGGCACAGTACAAGGCAACATTTTCAAAGTAATTGTAAACCCTTCACTGACAGTGGACAGTGATTGTGTTCTTTAACCCTTTTCATCCTGATACACTTTTGCTTGAAATAAAATTGACTATGATAGTTCAAGGGTGGTGTCAGAATAGCTTGGTGCCTCAGGCGCCAAGCTATTCTGGCACCACCCTTGAACTAAAATGGTGGATGTATCTCCTAATCTGAAATAGAGCCTTCACAGGACAATAATTTTAAAATTCAGCCTCAGGATGTTATGGGTTAATCTTTGTTAATTTAACACCAAAGAGCCATAACCATCCAAGCAACATGGATACAAAGAGGTTTCAGCAAGAGGCATAGATCCTTATGAGCCCTCGCAACTATGAGGGCTCATGAGGATCCATGTCTCTCACCACTGGATCATGTTAATAGGACAGCTACATCATGGCAGCCACATCAACTGAACATTTTAGCCGTTCAATCAGACAATGACCAATGTACAATGCCTAGTTCAGTAGTTGCATTCCTGGAAATGTGGAATTTATCACTGGTATTGATAATTCCCTTCGCACCTGAGTCTGGTCGAGGTTTAAACAGGTTGAGTAGATGGTGTAGGATGACTTGGGCGAAGGGGTTCGGGTCGTGCACCACGGGTTTTGGTACACAAGCCTTGGGGATGGTCAGCGCCATAAGCCACTCAACGTACACTTTGGAGCAGTCATTAATTGTGTCCAGTTCGGTCAGAGGCAGCCCCAACCCAAAACACAAAACCTGGGAAAAAAAAGATTTTAGTGACATGTTACATTTTAAAACAGTAACACAAAACAAAAGCGGGATAGCATTTACTTTACTATTTCATTTGCAGATAACTATAAGATGACAGTCAAAAGTCTGACAAACTTGCCAACTGGCAATAATGGCAGTAAAAATACATCTTTTATCCTCATTTCCCATCGTTCGCCTACAAAATCTAAAAAGTTACACTTAGGCAGGGTTGCATATTCTCAGATTCAGAAAGCAAAGGGGTTTCATACCCCCGCTGACATAAAGGGGTTTCATACTCTTTCAAATTTGTATGGGGTTTCATACCCCCCGACACTTTGACAAATGGGACCATGGTTCCTGGTCATATCATAATTAAAATAAATTAAAAAAAAAAAAAACTTTCAGCCCCATGGGTGGTTTCCCAAATTTTGGAAGTGTTACTGAACAATTATGTACCAGTTGCAGGAGGTGGATTGAGCATGGTAATTCAAGGGTAGTGCCAGATTAGCTTGGCGCCTGAAGGCGCCAAGCTAATCTGACACTAACTTTCAATTACCATGCTCAATCAATCCCCTGCTGTAGGATCTCAGGGCTAACTGGGCGAATCAGTCACATTATATATACTATCTGTTTTCTTGTCTTGTGTCTGGGCCAATTTTCTTGTAGATTTGTATTACCAAGGACTTTAGCCCTCAGTCATGTAATACAAATCTGCAAGAAAATCATGAAAATATGTGGCATACCCCCATTTGTATCTGATGTGCAACCATGAATAAAGACGTTCAAGGGGGTATCTGTGCTGTCGACATCGTTCATACAAGATCATACAAGTAGCACTCTCACCTCCATGGTCCATTTGACATCACGTTCTTCCTCCAGTGTGCTGGGCTCATCATTGGTGGCTGCACTGCTCAAATTTTGTGCAATGCACTTCACCACCGAGCACGCCACTTCCCGCCCAACTGTGGCCGGGAATCGGTGAAGCACTGACTGATTGCCACGGTCACACTGGATCTCATCTTGGAGGGAGGCCCAGTCGGCATACATGGTGAAGACTGTTGCAAGGGCTTGATCAGGTCATCCTGTCGTCTGTATATTATACTATCTGTAAGAAACAATCATTTGTAATATTTTGAGAGTAAACTAAGTTTCATGAATTGCACTGCATTTGTTTTTTTGCACTTGAACTTGAAGGTGACCGGACTGATATATCGATCAAAAAGATGTGGAGTTGTGCCTGATGTATAAAGTAATTCTGAACTTCCTCGATTTTCCAGCTTCGATAAACTATTACTAAGTTTATAATTTTGTTTATGTATGCTTATTTGACGCTAATGCCAAGCACTGCATCGGTAGTTGCTTTCTTACATTCGTACAGATTTAAAATGAAATAAAATGAAATAATTAACGATGATAATAGAATTTATGCAAGATCCGTGTTGGCGCGTTTTGATGTCCGCGATCACATTGAGACGTGTTGGTCTGCAACTGCTGTCGCTGCACTGTCTGCTGTCTAGAATGTTTATGCATTTGTCATGACCAGAACCAAATTCACTTCCCTTTACAAGCAGAAAGTATCTACAATAAAACGCCATCGTTGCATTGGTCTATTCGAAAAATATTACTAGTATTATTTTAGAAGCATTTTGTGTAGTGCTTGCAGTGCTAGTGAACCACGTTTTTGCGAATATTTTAAAACGGTGATACGTCTTTGGGGCTTTTTTTTTTTTTTTTTTTTTTTTAAATTAAAAGCCCCAAAGACGTTTCACTGTTTTATAAAGACTGCCTTGGACCGATATTTCATAAACTATCGGCATGCACCTGCCGTTCTTTCTGGCTCTTGGGTCAGCTGAAAACTTTGAAATTATGGAAATGGGCTGAAAAACTGCCTTTCCACTATTCCAAATCCTCTCTCACGGGTGAAATTGCAATTATAACCATGTATGGTGCCTATCTCATGTAAAGGTGCAGACAACTTGGTGTCCATCACTCTGCCTCTCCCGATGCATATTGTGCACATAGCAAAGGGTACAAACTTTGTAATTTTAGTATTCCTTTTTTTTTTTTTTTAATATAGAATGTCCGAGTCTGTAGAGATGAACTAAGTGGTTTACACAAATTGTTGAAAACCTACAATTATTCACCCTTTACTAAAGCTGAGTAAAGCTGCTTTGGGGCAGTGGGCAGATGTTCACATCTGCACGGGACATAGACGACCCCGCCCTCCACGAGTCGCCTGCTGCCTTGCAGGCCTGGCCGCTTGGCTGCGGAAAGGCTAAGGGAGGTAACCCCTGACATCAAAGCCCCCGTGTCTCCGGGGAAGGCTTTTGAGCCAGAGACTAGGACAAGGACAGTCTGATATAAAACCTACGACCCGAGGACCTCGATGTCATCGTCCCAGCTTGCTAGGCCATGGCAGATGAACCAAGGGTTTAAAGGGTGGGGCCAGTACTGCGCACACTGCACTCCACCAAAAAGCTCCACCGCGCAGGCTTTAGGAAACGTCCACGGACCATGACACTGACCATTCCAAGTCCTGTAGCGACGGGCGAGGGGCGAAACGGCAGGTGAAAGATGTCACTGGAAGCCGCAGTCTCAAACCTGCATGCAGGCGGTTCAGGATATTGGTCGCCTGATGTTGACCTGGGGATGACAACATCACTCGGCACACCCTGAATGACCAAGCAGCCTTCTCTAGGGACAGCACTGCTTGCTCCACACGGAGAGGGGCCTAGAAAAGGTGGCCTAACCAAAGCTCGTCCCCTCGCAACCCCAGTTGGCTAGCCGCGGTCAACGGGCATCTTCTCCTGCGGTCAAAAAACAAGAAAGAATAACGGATCCACTCTCATGACGACCACGACCGGACTCAACGTAGCATGCTGGAACGTCCGAACCATGCTCGACAAAGCAGACAGCGGACGCCCTGAACGTCGCTCCGCCCTCATTGCCCATGAATTGCGGAGGTTAAACATCGACATCGCCGCGCTCAGCGAAGTACGCCTTCCGGACGAAGGCAGCCTCCAAGAACTTGGTGCTGGGTACACCCTCTACTGGTCAGGCAGGCCTGCATCAGAAAGACGGCTTTCAGGCGTGGGTTTCATGGTCAAGACATCCATTGCGACTAAGCTGGAAAACCTACCAACGGGCCACTCAGACCGCATCATGTCCATGCGCCTCCCACTGAGACACCAGCAGCACGTCACCCTTCTCAGTGTGTACTCCCCAACCCTCCTGGCAGAGCCTGCTGAAAAGGACAAGTTTTACACTGACCTGCGCAGCCTCCTACAGAGTACCCCTGCAGACGACAAAGTCATCATCCTTGGCGACTTCAACGCCAGAGTGGGCCAGGACTCTGAAGCCTGGAAAGGAGTCCTCGGCAAGCATGGCGTGGGGAACTGCAACGACAATGGCCGCCTACTATTGGAGTTCTGTGCGGAGCAGCAACTGGTCATCACCAACACTACTTTTCAGCAAAAGGACAGTCGAAAGACCACCTGGATGCATCCTCGCTCCAAGCACTGGCACCTTATCGACTATGTCCTAGTGCGTCAGAGGGACCGCAGTGACGTCCTCCTCACCAGAGTGATGCCCAGCGCAGAGTGCCACACTGACCACCGCCTTGTCCGCTGCAAACTCAGGCTCCACTTCAAGCCAAAACCCAAGAAATGGGGGCCCCCCAAGAAAAAGCTTGATGTTGCCAGCCTTCAGCGTGACGATGTGAAAGCTGCCTTTCAGACAGATTTACAGCGCAGGCTCAAAGACACAGCGGACCCAGTAGACTCCTCCCCTGAAACACTTTGGGAACAACTGAAAACTGCTATTGCAAAATCCTCTGCAGAAGTCTTGGGTTTCGCCAGAAAGAAGAACAAAGACTGGTTTGACGAAAACGATGTAGAGATCCAGGAACACCTAGCAAAAAAAAGAGCCGCCCATCAGGCCCACCTAGCCCAGCCTTCCTGCCCTGTGAAGAAGTCTGCATTCCGCCTCGTCTGCAGCAGTCTCCAGCGCAAGCTCAGAGATCTCCAGAATGAGTGGTGGACCAGACTTGCACAGAGGACCCAGCTTTGTGCTGACAATGGTGACTACAGGGGCTTCTACGAAGCACTGAAAGCAGTGTATGGCCCCAGGCACCTGGTACAAAGTCCCCTGCGAAGCGCGAATGGCCAGGCACTCCTCACAGATAATACCTCCATCTTGAACCGCTGGTCGGAATACTTTCAGAGCCTCTTCAGCGCTGAGCGCACTGTTCAAGAAGCAGTCGTCCTACAAATCCCACACCTCCCAGTAAAGGTTGAATTGGACGAACCGCCCACCGCTGAAGAGACCCTCACAGCCATCCACCAGCTCAAGAGTGGCAAAGCAGCAGGCATTGATGGAATACCGCCAGAGATCTGGAAACATGGAGGCACAGCACTGCACAACAAGCTCCATGACCTCTTTCTCTGCTGCTGGGAGGAAGGAACACTACCAAAAGATCTCCGTGACGCAGTCGTTATCACCCTGTACAAGAACAAAGGCGAGAAGTCTGACTGTTCCAACTATCGGGGAATTACCCTGCTGTCCATTGCTGGGAAAATCCTTGCAAGGCTGCTCCTGAATCGGCTGGTACCTGCCATCGCTGAAGACCAACTCCCAGAGGGCCAGTGTGGCTTCAGAGCAAACAGGAGCACCACCGATATAGTCTTTGTGCTGAGACAGCTACAGGAGAAGTGCCGCGAGCAGAACAAAGGGCTGTACGTAACATTTGTCGACCTAACAAAAGCATTCGACACTGTGAGCAGGCAAGGCATGTGGCAGATCCTGGAGCGACTTGGCTGTCCCCCAAAGTTCCTCAACATGATTGTCCAGCTACACGAGGACCAGCAAGGCCAGGTCAGACTCAACAATGACCTCTCAGAACCATTCCCTATTCTCAACGGCGTAAAGCAGGGCTGCGTGCTGGCACCGACCCTCTTCACCATCTTTTTTAGCATGATGTTGAAGCAGGCCACAGCGGACCTCGATGATGACGATGCAGTGTACATCAGGTATCGTCTCGATGGCAGCCTGTTCAACCTCAGACGACTGCAGGCCCACACGAAAACCCTAGACCAACTGATTCGTGAGCTGCTTTTTGCTGATGATGCTGCCCTCGTTGCACACACAGAGAGAGCCCTGCAGCGCATCACGTCTTGCTTCGCAGATGCTGCCCAGCTCTTTGGACTCGAGGTCAGTCTGAAAAAGACAGAGGTCCTCCATCAGCCGGCACCCAAGACAGTGTATCGCCCTCCTCACATCACCATTGGCGAGTCTGAACTAAAGTCAGTGCACCAGTTTACTTACCTTGGCTGCATTATCACGTCGGACGCCAAGCTGGACAAGGAGCTTGACAGCAGGCTGGCAAAAGCGAACAGTGCTTTCGGGCGACTTTTCAAGCGGGTGTGGCACAATCAACAGCTGAAAACAGGCACCAAGTTCAGCGTGTACAGAGCTGTGGTCCTCACCACCCTGCTGTATGGTTCCGAGTCCTGGGCCCTCTACCGCAGCCAACTACGACTCCTCGAACGCTTCCACCAGCGCTGCCTGCGTACCATCCTGGGCATTCACTGGAGTGACTATGTCACCAACGTCGAGGTCCTTGAACAGGCTGAAACTGTGAGCATCGAGGCTTTGCTGCTGCGGACACAGCTCCGCTGGGCGGGGCATGTCTCCAGGATGGAGGATCATCGCCTACCAAAGATCACCCTGTTCGGCGAGCTTGCTACTGGACACCGTGACAGAGGGGCACCAAAGAAGAGATACAAAGACTGTCTCAAGAAGTCGCTTAGTGCCTGCCAAATCGACCACCGCCAGTGGTCTTCGCTTGCTGCGGACCGTGACACCTGGCGCTCCACCATTTACAAGGCAGCTGTCTCCTTTGAGGACTCTCGCAGAGCTAGCCTTAAGGACAAGCGGCTCAGGAGAAAAAACAGAGATGCCGCAGCTCAGAACCCTGGCCAGACCTTCCCCTGCAGTCACTGCGGTCGAACCTGCCTGTCTCGGATTGGCCTCCGCAGCCACGAACAAGCCTGCAGACGTCGTGGGCAACTCCTATAAAATCTTCGTTCGCGAAGTCAAGCCAAGAGAGACAGATTTAAATATCCTGGCCGTTTGGCAAACGGATAAAAGAAAAGTACATAATAATTATGAATAACCGAACTACAACCATGCAGACACATAATACTTACGGAATTCCTGGCATTTTGGAATCCCAAGACTTGCAGGAAAAAAAGTTTTTCACCTTTCGATACCTTCGGTGTTTCAAACAAGAAAGAGACTAAACTGGGACGTAACTCGGTCCGTCTTTTTACCCAAATAAACCTAAATACACCTAAATGCAAACTCAAATAACCCAAAAGATACCAAATTACGCAAGATACCAAAACTATCCAAAAATTATACTGTCATTGTGGTGTACTGTTTTGTCTGAGCGTATGTGATGGTGTGTCTGAAGGTGTGTGGGTATGTGCGAGTCAGTATTAATCAGTATGTGTGTGGGTGGGTGGATTGGGGGGTTGGGGGTTTATTGTGAATAAGCTTAAGAATATTAATGAGATGTTCAGGAACCCTATCCTGATGTGTGAAATTAAGTCCCATCTAGCTCCTCACCTTTGCCATACATGGTGAATAAGCTCATTGAAATGTTCAGAAAACCCTCACTCACTCTGTGGAGTGAAAATCCCATCTTTTGCCCTATATAGTGCATAACTTACTTTACTTACGCCTGTCACCCCTACCCGGGTATAGGCCGTCGACGAGAGACCTCCAGCAACTCCTGTCCTGTGCTTCTCCTTCGATTCTACTATAGTGCATAAGCTCATAAATATTAATGCGATGTTCAGGAAACTCCATCTTAAAGTGTGAAAATCCCGGCTACCCCCTGAGGTGTGAACATCCAGTCTAGCTCATCCCCTCTTGCCACATTATTTTATATGGTCATAAGTGTATGTGTGTGTTTTGAATAAAATGAGATTTACCTAGTTTTAGTAAGTGATGTGTTGTGAAATGTACATTTACTCTTATCTTTATTCTTAAGCAATGGCAAGATGTGTTGAAAGACAAATTTCCCTTTATATATATTGGGACAATAAAGTGTATTTGTATTTGTAAACTCATGTATATTAATAAGCTGTTCAGAAAACTCCACGAGGTGTAAAAATGCCTTTTAGCCCCTCCTTGTTGCAATATTATGGTGAATAAGGCTACACGTATGAATGAGTGTTCAAGAAACTCTTCACACGTGTGTAAAATCTTGTGTAGTTCCACCTTTTTCCCACATATGGTCATAAGCTCATGAATATAAATGAGATGTTCAGGAAACTCCACCCTGATGTGCGAATTAGCTCATGAATATCAATAAGAATTTTTTTTAAAAAATCCTTCCATATGTGTAAAATTATGTCTAGCTCCACCTTTTTTGTCAATATGTTCAGGAAACTCAGGAGGTTGGGAGGCTGGACTGTTACCCAAACAAAATGTAGCAGGGTGGGGGAGGGACAGTGTCCCCCACACCATCTTTGAATAAAAAAAAGTACATTTTGATGGAAGAAAAAGCAATTGAAAAAAAAATAGTCTTATGATTTTTTATTTTGATTATGGTGATGTTTGATTTTTGGGAGGTTGGACTGTTGCCCATCTATCAACCCCCCTCCCCCCCCCCCCCCCACCTCCTTTTGCATTTTAACATCACGCACGACACAGGCGCAATGTATGATTTACCAGAGACAGTCCATGTTGGGGAACCGATGCATTCTGTGCAGTGAACCAGCAAGAGACACAGACTTGCGGCTGGAAGGTGCATGACCACAGATAATGATCGAGTGCTACTGTGAATGGGTGTGCACACTATGCATCAGGCTTTCCACTAGGATTTAAAATTGTCCGTCTTGTGAACGGACAGCATGACAAAACAATCCGGCGTATACATGAAATACATCAGCGATAAGTAAATTAACTCATTCAAGATATGCCACCTCCGGATATGCGGCTTATGCCGTGTATCCAGAGCCGGCACATCTAGAATAAGTTTTGTCCATCTTGGGGATGGACTGCATTCTATTTTTTCTGTCCCTGTCAAAATATGTCCGCCAAATATGGAGAATTTTCCATTAATGGAAAGCCTGAATACATGTATGTGCAATTTGTGAGTATACACATGCATGCCCGTTATTGTTCTGCACAGCATGTGATGCATCTGTGTGTGCATGCAGTGGATTTCCTGCACTATTAACCGCTTCGCTGCTGAGAAAAAGTGATCCAACTGCAAGAAGCATAGATCCTCATGAGCCCCTGCAACTCTGGGGGCTCATGAGGATCTATGCCTCTTGCTGAGACCACTTTGTGTCTATGTTTCTTGGACAGTTGTGGCTTTCGGTCGCTCACTTAAGGGGCTGGGCCCACGCTACCAGAATTTGCGACTAGCAATGTGTGGTAAGCAACCATTTGCCACCTGCCACATCAGCTTCGTGGCACACGTTTCAATGTGCACGCAATGTGTTTGTACTGACTGACCTGCCATTACCATATATGGAACAGCTCTCACGGCACGCCCGGTTTAAATATTCGGAGCTGTGGAAGTCCTGTATGCATGGGAACTCTCGGACAAGGTTTGATCAATTTACTCACTGGAGACGTGCCGCATACGGATACGCAGTTATTCGCAGCGTTTCCACGTGGGGCGCGTCTCCAATGAGTTAACAGTCACAAAGCTGTCCCTCAGCTTCTCCGCCATTTTTTTCCGGCTCGGAAGATGAAGAAACGGGAAGTGGCGCAAGGACACCGCTGATTGGCTGAGAGGCGGCAACATTGCTCCAGCCTTGCGGGCTACCACAAATAAATAGACTCGGTTTGTATCGGGTCGCAATTTGTGGCGGCAAATATTGTAGGCGCCCTTAATTGTGGCAGCAACATAGCCACCACAAAATTGCGCCCGGCAATAGGTGTTTGTGATTGATTGATTGATTGTACATTGCTTAACGTCCCGACAGCAACAAGGCTTTCTCAGGACGTGCCTGCACTGCTTGTGAAAAAAAAAACTAAACAAAAAATTGAATGTATGTCGCCAGCCGGTCAAATACGTTAAATAAACCTACAACATGGGGCCTAAATAAAGCTAAGACCATTTAGCAACACACATCCAATATCAAGAGCTACAGGCAGTGCAGACAGTAGGGAGTTTTAAAAAGGCAAATACAGGTGAATGGACAAAGGGTAGACAGAAACACATGCCCCAGAATAGAGAGAAAAACGCACCCTGTGGGGCTGACCAGGGTGACCCTGGGAACTAAAAAATACCTAACCCCACCCAAGTCCCCCAAGGCAGACCCGGGTGGGGTAATAGGTGTTTGTGGTAGAGTGTGCCCAGCTTCTAGCACAGATTTGAGAAACAAAATGTACATATGTTGGCTCAATGGCAGGGAAGGGGTCAACTTCACTTCACCAAGCTATGGAATGCCCTCCCAGCATATTTGAAGGCAGAGTCTCTCCAGGCTTTCTGCAGGCAACTGGACACGTTTCTTCAGTCTGTCCCGCTGAACAAAACTGATTGCGACTGTGATTTTCTCCTTCTTTCTTCTCTCAGAATGGTGTTTTGCCATCTCTTCTTTACATCAGCGCTTTGAGCATTCAGTACTGGATGTATTAATGCCCTCTACAAATGAACATCATCATCCCTGCCAGGAGACACCGAGTGCGTTTCTAAAAGCTTTGTGAACTGTACACCATGCAGAACCCCAGCAGCTAGTCCTCAGAACATGCATATAAACTAGAGCTAACAAGAGGCATAGATCCAGATGAGCCCCCACCACTGTGGAGGCTCATGAGGATCTATGCCGCTTGCCATTAGGTGCTGCAGCAGTAAAGGGGTTAATGCTACTTGTATATGGCCTTTCATACACACACACGCAATATCAATCTTTTCAAACTCTTCCAACACTTTATTACAAAACTCACACATAAAAATTGATCCCTCTGAATCAAAATCATACCACAAAACAAACTGCTGAACACACAAAGCAAACTGTTTATCAACAACACTTAAAAGAAAATGTATGGAAACGCACATGGCAGTTTTTGGTATGATAAATGGATGTACATGTATTGAAAAGTTGTTTATAATTCGAAACGACTAGATCCAAATAAAACATGTATGTATAAACAATTTATTCATATATGTAAACCATCAAATGGTTGGTTAGTTCCTGCTTTAACGTCCACAGCACCGGAGCGATAATGGACAGCCCTAATGGGCAGGTTATGGAGGACAGGGACAGATATTGCCTATTGAGTATGACCTGAACACTGATCAATTCAGGCATGCTGCAACTGAGCCACCTTTCAACGGACATGCCATTGCCAGTCTTTTTCCCCGGATTGCAAGTACAGCCACTGGGGCTGGGACAGGGACTCGAACCCACGATCTGCCTATCCCCTTCATTCTCTTTCACTCCAACGCTCAACTGCCTGAGCTATTTCGGACTCCTGAAACCATCAAATGACAATAAACAAGCATTTTAAAACACGTAATGATGCTTTGAAGCATATCGGCACTGTCTGTCAAGATGCTCTTCGCAAGAAGTGCACACCATAGATATATATTGCCATGTGCGATTCTCCACTATATTTATGTTACCCATCATTAGTATTTTTACCAGTTTTTGAAGGCAAATACTGCAAAGAAAGTAGTAGCCAATAGAAAATACCAGTTAGAATTTTAAAATACTGATTGTGGAGGCTGAGCTATCGAAAACACATGAATACAAGAATTTACAATGTCGTGTTTTGGTGTATTTTGTCAGATGTTATTTCCAGCCATCAGTGTTCTTATCATAAGTATGCAGATGACACTGAAATCTCTCAGAGTAGTCCACCTGGGGAATTTCAGTCTGTTGAAACTGGCATCAAGTCTTGTGTTGACGATGTCACGACATGGATGGACAGTAACAAACTTATGTTAAACCCAGAAAAAACAGAGTTACTGCCCGTTGGCTCAGCATCCCGGCTTCAACAAATTCACACTGAGTTTTTACACATAGATGACACTGATATTCCATTTCAGTCTTTGGTCAAATATCTTGGTGTCAAGATCGATAAGACTTTGAGTATGCAGGATCACGTCGGTGAAATCTGTCGTGGTGCTTCATACTCTCCGAGACGCATCGCACCTGTCCGACACAGTCTTTCTGAATCTGTCACTGCAAAGTTAGTGAATGCTTTAGTCACGAGCCGTCTTGACTACTGCAATTCTCTGCTTTTGGGTCTTCCATCTGAGCAGATTAGCCGCCTTCAGCGATTGATTGATTGATTGTACATTGCTTAACGTCCCGACAGCAACAAGGCTTTCTCAGGACGTGCCTGCACTGCTTGTGAAAAAAAAACTAAACAGAACATTGAATGTATGTCGCCAGCCGGTCAAATACATTAAATAAACCTAACACATGGGGCCTAAATAAAGCTAAGACCATTTAGCAACACACATCCAATATCAAGAGCTACAGGCAGTGCAGACAGTAGGGAGAGTTTTAAAAAGGCAAATACAGGTGAATGGACAAAGGGTAGACAGAAACACATGCCCCAGAATAGAGAGAAAAACCCACCCTGTGGGGCGCCTTCAGCGAGTTCAAAATAATGCCGCAAGGCTTGTGAAGCGCTGGCGAAAACGAGACCATGTAACCCTTATACTGAAAGACCTTCACTGGCTTCCAATCCAATCCCACAATCAGTTTAAGATTGCGACCCTTGCATACCGCCACTTTGATGGTAGTCTTCCGTCATACCTTTCCTCCAGTCTAATTACTTACCAGCCCTCTCGCTCACTGCGTTCATCGGGAAAGAAACTTCTCAAAGTTCCAAAGTACCATCTCAAATCTGCCGGTGAACGCTCTTTCAGATGTACTGCTCCTTTAATTTGAAATTCCTTACCGACTGAGCTGAGAAATGCCTCCCCCCTTACGCAGTTCAAAGCAAAGTTAAAACCTTACCTTTTCTCGCAGACTTTCGTGTAATCTCTATGGCTTTCTGTACACACCCCTCCCAACTCCTGCAGACTGTGTGTGTGTGTGTGTGTGTGTATGTGTGTGTGTGTGTGTGTATGTTTATGTGTGTGTGTGTGTGTGGTTTTCGCCTGCTCATCGAGTTATATTATAAATATGAGAAATGCGCCATATAAATACCATGTATTATTATTATTATTATTATTTTCCAAGGCCTGACCCGGAATCGAGTGTGTTTAGGCAGGACTGACTTGGGCGTTGGGTGCTATATTATATATTGTACAGATACTAATAGAAGAAAATACCAATGTCAAAACTTCAGTGCCAACACTGACATCATCATTTCTGGTAGGATGTGGGAGGAACCAAACTGCAAGAGCCATAGATCACCATGAGCCCCACAGCTGCTCAGGTTAATGAGGATATTTGCCTCTTCCTGGCCCAGTTATGTCCACTTTCCATGGGCAAAGCAGGATATTGGGTGGTCAACAGCAGTATATCATTGATATACCTGGACCAGCATGAGGCAAAGATCAAAGATATAATTCACGGCCACTGGCAGTGAAGGGATTAATTAACACTATAGTCAACAGTAGAACTTATCTCATGCCAGCAACTACAAATTAATGTGCGACACCTTTGGAATGTGTTTTCACGCTTACATGGAATAGCGCGTTTTGTCAAGGTGATTCCAACATTTATTATATTGAAACTCCCAATTTATACATCGTGGGTGTGAACAAACCCACACGTTTAGTGTAGGACCATAATGTACAGTATGCCATTGATGTGAGAAACGCATTTATTTTATATAGCAAATTATGTAGATCACTTCCATAAAACAAAATCCATGACAAAAACCCTACTATGTTAGCCTACTATGGTTAGCATGATTATTATACTACAGTTGACAAAGTCTTGAAAACTTGTTTGAATAAATGACTGTGATATGAACAAAAACATCACTCTGGTTGCTTTTACACCAACAAAGTCCAGTGTAGTCTCTATCTGGAATGGTTCTTGAATCTGATCAGTGAAAAAAAAACAACCAACATCTTGACGAATGGTTGTGGAAAATGTTATGGAGTGAGCATATGTTTTTACTGGAGTCACTATAGACAAAACAACAACAATAAAAGACATTTTGATTCTACAACCGAACAGAGAACAAGGAACAGAGTTTCTGCCAGAATCAAGCCTCCAACAATTGGTTCCAAATTCAAGAATATACACAATACGCTGTTTGTTGACCAAATTCAAGAATAAAAACAGTAAGCAATATACACTGATGAAAAAATCACAGAAGCTGAATTGGAAAATGTAGAGCAAGTGGCACTATAAGCATGCTGTAGTTAATGAAACACACCTGATATTTGGACACCCATAACCTCTTAGTGCATGCAGCCACAGAGCTGTCTACATATACCGGTGGCTACCTTCCGGGTTAATTCTCTGGCTGTCACTAGTGTGTTTTTGTTAACCCTTTTCATCCTGATACACCCACTGCTTGAAATGAATTTGACTGATAGTTCAAGGGTGATGCCAGAATAGCTTGGCGCCTGAGGCGCCAAGCTATTCTGGCACCACCCTTGAACTAAAACAGTTGATCTATCTCCTAAGCTGTAATGTAGCCTTCATAGGACAATAAGTAAATTTTACAAAATCAGCCTCAGGATGTAATGGGTTAATCATCACGACGATTCCTGTGCGAGGATTCCTGCAGGAATCATTGTGACAATTACTGCTACATACAACCTAAGGGTTCAAGACTGGCAAGCGAACAAAAAAGCTATCTCATTGCACTCAATGGCTTGGGGGTACTAATAATTTAATATATACATGCAAATGTTACTTTTGATACATGAGAATGTCAAAAACACTCATTGCAGATTTCACAAAAAGTGCTGGCTACACATTTGCAATGAGGTTCTTATGAAACTTTGCTTGAAATATCCAATGAAAAAATGTATGAAATGATGGCTATTGCGTATGGCAGCTAGACCACTTGCACACACACACACACACACACACACACACACACACACACACACACACACACACACACGCGCAAACCCACCTACACACACAGATTTAGACCACAATGACATTTTTGTTACATTGAATTAACAGTGGAATGAGAATAAAATGTAAGCATGATTGTAATTAACAGACATATAATACATCATGTATACATATTGCTGATTGAACAAAACGCTGCTAAAAGTCTGAACAATGCAAAATTAATATACTAGCTAGGGCAGCTTTAGCCCTTTCACGGCCAACAAACAGCTATCACCCATCTGCAAAAGATTTAGATTCTCATGAACCACTGCAGACACAGGGGCTAATAATCTACACCTCTTGCCTGTCACATTTACACCAGTGACTCTGGTGGAGTGCTTTACAGGGTCGCCCAACTCTGTAGCGGCTTCCTACACATATCCTGTATTGCACGATTAACCCTTTTACCCCCAAGGTCCCATTTCTCAAATGTTGGAGGTGTTGCCTAATGACTATGTACCTGTTGCAGGAGATGTATTGACCATGATAATTCAAGGGTAGTGCCAATTTAGCTTGGCACCTTCAGGCACCAAGCTAATCTGGCACTACCCTTAAATTATCATGGTCAGTCAATCTCCTGCTGTAGGGACTCGAGGCTTAATTACAGCAAAAGGGGTTTAATCCCTTCACTGCTGAGAAAAAAAATGAACACGACACTACTGCAAGAGGTATAGATCTTCATGAGCCCCCGCAAATGTAGGAGCTCATGAGGATCTATGCCTCTTGCTGAAACCACTTTGTATCCATTGTTCATGTGACGGCTGGAGCTCTTTCACGTTGAGTTTACACAGATTTCAGACGTACAATGTACGATCAGTGGCAGCAAAGGGGTTAATATTATCACATCTGTTTCACATCCAGAACCAAGTTTTAGTATCATCTAATGAGCACTCTTGATGCACTTTAGTCGTGGGAGACGGATAAATGGTGATAGCTAGTAACAAGTGCTTGATCAGCTTGGTGCCATTAAGCTCTTCCCTTCAGCTATCAAGGTTGACCAGTCTTCCACAGTTGGTGCCCCAAATATTAAGTTATAGGCCAAATTTGTAGCACTGTCGAACCATGGACATTCTCCAAGTTTGGCCCAATTTTATAGAGACCGATGCAAAACAAATTACAGTACTGGTCCGCGAAGATGGGTTAAAAAAAGTGTGCATCTCCAAAAGCACGTTGTTAACACAGTCGTGTGTACTGGAGGTCAATTCAGTAGTAAAACAAAACTGCTGACAAGCATGTAAGCATTCACACTCAAGAATGCTAATTAGCTCTTGGGTGACAGTCGTCAGTCTTGGAAGATGATGATAATAGCTTTTTCAAATTCCCAGAAAGCTGAATTTCAGCCTTTTGGTTCAGACAGAACAGTCCGTCTGCAAGAGGCATACATTCTCATGAGCCCATGCATCTTTCTGGCCTTGGAATATGAATTGGACATAGTCAACGGACTGTTTTCAGTCATTTAAATTTTTTTGCACTTTCCATCACCCATGTTAAACAAATTCCTGAAACTATACATTGTACAAGAAACATATGTTACAATTCATAAAATGTCCAAAAATCATGATTGTAAATCTAAAGTACATATGAGACAAAAATGGCACCCATCAACTTTCGCAAGACACACCAAGACAGGATCTTTCAATTGCGGAGACACAGATTCACAGTGACAGGAGCTCATGAGAATATATGCATCTTGCGGACAGTGTCTGTGTCGCAGTTTAACTCATTTAACCCATTTAGCCCCAGGACCCTGCAGCAGGAGATGGATTGATCATGATAATTCAAGGGTAGTGCCAGATGAGCTTGGCGCCTTCAGGCACCAAGCTCATCTGGCACTACCCTTGAATTATCATGATCAATTCATCTCCTACAACTGGTACATAGTCGTTAGACAACACCTTAAAAAGTTTGGAAATGCGGCCATGGGGTTAAGAGGGTTAACCCCGATACAATATATGAGATGAATCCACCATGACAGTTCAAGGCTGACGCCAGAATAGCTCTCATGTGCCTTAAGATGCCAAGCTATTCTGGCACCATCCTTGAATTATTATGATCGTTTTCAAACTATTCTGGCACCATCCTTGAATTAGGGCTGTTTTATGTAACAAACTGGTAGGAAGTTTTCAGAGGCCAACTGCAAAAATTGGGGTTCTCGGACCTCAGGGCTAAATGTGTTAATGGTGTTATTTGAGGTTTGAGTGTATAAAATGTTTGTTTTCATTGCTTCCTATGTCACACGACCAATCCCATTGCACATGACCTCGCTACAAAAAAAAAAAAAAAAAAAAAAAAAAAATGTAGTGACTCATAGTGGACTTTCATGTACTGACTTTGAGATGCGGTAAAACCTCATTTTTGACTCTGAAGTACCAGCTCTGTTTGACAAATAGAGAAAAAGCGCACACTAAACAACAAAATTTCCTAGTATAGTTCGAAACAATATGAACTCAATTTGTTGTTTTAAGATGACAGCATCAAATTTCCAACTATATTCCCCCTCCCCGATCCATGCAAGGCTAATAACAGACCAAGCCTTTGGTGACTTAAAAAAACGCCAGTGTCACATGATCATTGCTTTAATGTCAAATTTTTAGAAATAGAAAAATTCTAACCAGCAATCAGAAAAAAAAAAACACTCACTGTCCATTGACATACCTCTTGCAACTGCAGGGTCTCGGTCAAATCATGTATTGTGATCAGCTACAGAGCATGCCACTAAAGTTCAAAGTTTCAACAAATGACTATTTTTGCGAATATAGAGGAGGAATGAAAACCAAAATATATATGCTATCGGTAGCAGGGGTTTGGTACACAGACCCCTTGCAGGCCTTTGAGAGATCAAAGTAACCACTGCAGCCCTCGGGCCTTCAGGGTACAATGGTTACTTTGATCTCCCACAGCCATATAAGAAACCAAGTAGCAAACCCCTGCTGTATTTATATTCTGAGACAAGGAATAACAAGAAAGGCAATGCCCTTATGGCTCATGTGTATGACCAATCTACATGTGTGACCTTTGTGACAATAAGTAAAGGGATGGCTTCTGAACCAGCAAATCCATGTTTTCTCAAAATTTCATCAGTTTTGACACATCTGTCAAACCCCCGTGACCATTGACCTTTGCGATGAGTCAACTGATTTAGTATATATAGGAAGGTCTTATCATCATGAGCTACCTTTTCGCCAAATTTGATTGAAAAGTTTGCAAAACTGTTGATAATAACTACAATATTATCAAAAATTGGCATATTACACACATTTGCAGACCTCTTAACAAAATTGTGACCCTTGACCTTTTTGAAGGCTCATCCAAATTAGAATGCATAGATAGGTCTTACCATCAGGTATCTCTGTAGCAAGTTTGGGTTTGAAGTTATGAATAATATTTGAGAAAAAACATCTTTTGTCAAAATATGGCTATTTTGGACATATTTTCTGAGCTCTTGCGACCCTTGACCTTTCCCAGGGATCAACCAAATTAGTATGCCTAGAAAGGTCTTCCCATAGTTTCTGAGTAAATACCAACGTTAAAGTTTACCACGGACGATGGCGGACAGATGACAGATGGATGAACGACCACTGGCCCAGAACATAAACTTACTTTTGCTTCGCATGTGAGGCAAAAATAAAAAAAATGTAATCAATGAATGAGAAAAGCAGTACTCAAGTAAAATTAAATGACCATGGGTTACTGGCACATTTGAACATGAAGTAGAACATAATTAAATAAAAATTAAATGAAATGTAGGCTCTATAAAGAAATTGGCGTAATCGGCAGATTTGCTCAGGAAAAAAGACATCAGGGTTTGTCCACTGGACATTCAGCCAAAGGCAATCTGTATGTCACAATAAAGTCTAAAACTGAAAACAACTGCATAAAGCGTTTTGGCTTCATCATACTGATAAATACAATAAGAAAATTGTATATAAAAGCAATGTTCACTGACTTACATGGAAGTTTTGCTTATTTCAGCTTCACTAAAAGGCAGTCAAGTGATTTGTCTTATGACTATGTACCAGTTGCAGGAGATGGATCGACCATGATAATTCAAGGGTAGTGCCAGATTAGCTTGGTGCCTCATGACGCCAAGCTAAATCTAGCTGGCACTACCCTTGAATTATCATGGTCGATCCATCTCTTGCTGTAGTGTATCAGGACTAAATGGGTTAACTAAACCACCTAGTGTATGCAGGCACAGGTAGTATAAACATTACCTGTCACTGCATGCACAAAGGCGATTAACCCTTTTAGCCCGAAGGTCCCATTTCTCAAATTTTGGAGGTGTTGCCTAACGACTATGTGCCAGTTGTAGGAGATGGATTGATCATGATAATTCAAGAGTAGTGCCAGATGAGCTTGGCGCCTTCAGGCGCCAAGCTCATCTGGCACTATCCTTTAATTATCATGATCAGTCCATCTCCTGCTGCAGGGTCCTGGGGCTGAAAGGGTTAACATCCCAACAGCAGTAAAGATTTACTCAGGATGTGCCTGCACTGCATGTGGGGGCAAAAAGAAACAAAACATGGAATGTTTGTTGCCAGCTGGTCTAATATGCCTCCTAGAAAACAGTTACTTATTCCAGATCTCTAAACGTGTCTAATTTAATGTGTTAACAATAATCTTAAATACACACAAGTAAACATTCCATCAGCAGTTATAATATTGGCCTTGAAGCAAACAAAAACGCTTATTAGCATAGCATTTCTTATACACAGTTTTGTATGAACAATCAAGTGTCTTCTATACTAAATGTCTGCTCTGCGGGTTTACCTGTAAACATTATTTTGTTATTGCAGAACAGCAATCTGCAAATTCTATGTATTCATAAACTTACTTTCTCAGACTGAGTCAGACACATGTCCACTGTCCTCAGGCCAACATCGGAGGCAACTAAACGTCATACAGACATGTATGTATTAGCCAACTTTGGCCAATGTCAGTCCGAGGACCTGCTGCTGACTGGGTAGTCGGTGATGGCAAAGAACAGACACAAACATGCATGTGCACTCACACAGGCACATGGACACACATCTGCTTAGCCATTTTAGCCCCGAGTCTCTACAGCAGGAGATTGATTGACCATGATAATTCAAGGGTAGTGACAAAATTTGAGAAATGGGACCTTGGGGGTAAGATTGTTAATGGAAACAAAACAGTAGTCCAGTCATGTACAGTAGAAATTCAATTTATATTAACCCTCTTAACGCCACGGCTGCGTTTCCAAACTGTTGGAGGCATTGCCTAATGACTATGTACCAGTCTTAGGAGATGGACTGATCATGATAATTCAAAGGCAGTGCCAGATGAGCTTGGCGCCTTCAGGCGCCAAGCACATCTGACACTACCCTTAAATTATCATGGTCAATCCATCTCCTGCTGCAGGGTTAAATGGGTTAACTGGAGTACTTATCAAGACATACTGAACTGATGACAAGTGTACCGAGGCCTTTGCTACTATTAATTTGTAAAAAAAAAAAAATACAGTAATACCTGCGCAGTATATGTGGGTAGCACTGCAAGGTTACTTCACCAATTTCATTGCATTACAAAATAACTTACTTTCATGTATACCTTTCCATGAGTGTGTCACAATTCTTATTGCCTTTATGTGTGAACAACCACTGTGTGGTGTACAGCCCTTTGCGTGTTGGTGGTGGTTTTAGTCACGATGATTCCCAAAGGAATCATTGCAACTAGAACTGCTACCGACAGCCAAAGGATTAATTACCGTGAAGGAATGTTAAAAAAAGGACAGATTAACCCATTTACTGCCAGTGGCCAGGAATTATATGTCTGAAACCATCGCAGACTGATTTTCTAATAACCCCGTGCATGAGGAACACGGACATAAATGGGGTATAGATCTACATGAGGTATAAATCTTCATGAGCTCCCCCATTTATGGGGGTTAATGAAAATCTATGCCTCACGCAGTTTGTCTGCTGTGTCCTGACAGTAAAGGGGTTAAAGAGTAAGCTATCAAGCACACCAAACTGATTAACCCATATCATACTGAGGCTTCAAATTTGTACGCTGCCTGCCATATGCAAGCCACATTATAGTACTTACAGATAAGGATATAGACCAATGGCTCTAGTTCAAGGGTGGTGCCAAAATAGCTTGGCGCCTCTAGGCACCAAGCTATTCTGGCACTACCCTTGAACTATTTTAGTCAAACTTATTTCACACACTGGTGTATTCCGATTGATAAGGGTTAATTAGACAGCTATTGTGGTCACTCGCAATTACCCTGAGACAAATGAAAATACTTTTCAATACCACAAGTGAGTATTTACATTATACAATGTACAGATATTTCTCTTACACCAAGTATAATTATCGCCTTAGCCTTGCAATTAGTGCATGCAGCCATCAATATTGTAACAGTACTGATGGCTGCATGCTCAAGGGGCTATATATGACCGATTGGGATAAACACCATGCAGTCCATGGAGACCAGCTGGGTTTGCATCTACTTAAATGACGTGCACCTGAGCCCTAACCAGTCAGCAAAGGTCCTCGGGCCTACTACGGCCATCATAGGCCCAGAGACGTTTTGCTACTGGGGCAATTATAACCATTTCAGAATCAAAATCCTTCAAGCATGAGATGACTAGAATAGCGGTACATTTTTGTACACTGTATCTGTTAAAACCTGAACATTTGGTGTAATTACCTGTAAATGCTGAATGTGGCAGTTTCAAAAACGCCACCTAAAGAAAGAACAAATCATTACAATCAAAATGTTCTTGTAATCAGATATGAAAACAATAATCAGATTACAGCACACATGTACATGTTTGTAAACTTAAAGCACACCTTCACAATTACTATCACACCTGCAATAATGTACACACTGGCTGTCCCCTCCATTGGATGTCTAGCTGTTATTATGGTAACCTTGAGGGAGACAATCACTGTGCCACAATAACAGACTTCCTGCTTTGTCCAACAACAAACAAAATGTAATTACAAACATAATTTGTTTGTTGGATGTACATTGGAATACTTAATCCACCAGCATATATGTTTATTTTATATCACTACATGAAGATACAAATAATAATTTAGCACTTAATTTTTTTCAAACATACATGTAGACCAGTAACAAACTTAAAAATAAACAAGAACAGCAGGAATACAAACTTAATTCACAGACTTGAAGCAATCTGTTTAATTATCAGTTTTTGTCCCGCGAGAGTTGTTGAATGAAATTTTACACAGCACAGATGGCTTGGCTGAACATATGAATTAACTCCTTTGTACACACATCCACCGGTACTGTTGTAGTATTAGGGACTGCATGCATAACGGGTTTAAATAGAGTGATAGCATGTCATTTTGGCTGACTGGCTTAGATTAAACATCTGTGGTCCTGAACATGATGATTTTACAAAATCTTGTGTTGCAAATGTCACAATCGATTGGACAGTTCACACCGAGTCGCGTCTTGATGCTTAATTCACATCAATACATATAATAAATATCTCATTTGTCATCCGGCGCACTGTGTGTGAATATTGCGTCTTCAAGTTCTCACATCCTTTCTCATACCTTCAATTCACCGAAATAAAATTACCAACAAAAAAGATATGTGTTAGGATAATGAGGACAAAATTTACTGTCTTATCCCCGTTATTCTGAATCATGTCTCTTTCTTTTGTTGGAATTCTATTGCATCTTACACACTTGGCAGTCACACTTTCGTTCAGTCTGCATTTCATCAATTCACTGGCTTCCAGAGATGTAAAATAGAAGACAGCCTGTGCATGTCACAAACAACTGCACTTAGCGACTGTTTTTTATCTTCCCTCTCACAACTCCAAAGAACCACTCCAAAATTTGAAAAAAATATAAGTCAGATGGAGTCATACGCACCCACATTCACTAGGCATCACATTACCCCTCTTTCACAACTTTTCCCTTGCTGTTTTCCTGGCTTGTGTCACGAGAACTGTCTTCATATCACCAATCACTCAGCGTGCAAAACGTCCTGAGTTGGTGTTGGCAGCAAATGACCCAGGTCCTTTATCCCAGGTTGGCCACAAATGGCCCGAGAACAGCTGTTTGCAGGCCAACTGTGGCCAACTTAAGTTTATGGACCTTTTCCTCACTCCTGCAGCTAGCTTCCAAACTTGTAAACTAAAAGTTAAACAATTGTTTCACGCACCTCTGCGCTTTGCGGCCGTCATACATACCACTCTTTCACGTCTTTTTTCTTGCCGCTGCGTTTGCCCGTGTCACTGGAACTGAGCAGTGTCCCATTGCCTTGCACCCCCTTCTTGCCATCTAATGAGGTGAAGTTTTGACTCTCATCAACTTTGTAAGTTCCTTCATCACGACTGCGAAACTTGTACAGTGCTATGCACAGGATCACGACGGCCACAAGCACACTGACAGCTATTCCTATGATGAGGCCTACGTTTAAGCCACTCCCTCCCTCTGAGCCCAGCGTCTTGTCTGTATCACCCGTAGGCTTGGCAGATATTTCATCGTGTGGGGATGGTTCTGGGGTAGAGATGAAAAAGTCATCTGTCTGGTGACCAATTTCTCCGGTTTCTGGGCAATTTCCATCTTTGCAGCCAACTTCTGGTTTTTCACTGACAACAACAACAAAAAAACACCACAAATGTGACTTTATTTTGTGTGATATTAAACCAGTGGCACCTTTTATATTAAACCAATGATGCCTAAACCAATTTTCTCCATCCCTTATTTTTCTGTAAACAAAGAAAATTAACTTCAGCAATAGCAGATTGACTTTGTAGCAGCTAAATAATGTACCGCGGACAACAATGTGTGTAGAAAACAAGAAATGAGCCCCAAGAACTCTAATCACATGATATAAGTGAGCTTCATACAAGCCTCTCTATCTATGTGTCTTGTAGAAACAAAGAGGTTGCACATTTCCCAAACTTTATGCATCACTGGCAACTATGCACCAGTTCAAGGAGAGGGATCAACCATGATAATTCAAGGGTAGTGCCAGATTAGCTTGGCACCTTGTGGTGCCAAGCTAATCTGGCACTACCCTTGAATTATCATGGTCGATCCATCTCCTGCTGCGTGTATCAGGTTTAAATGGAATAGCGGTAATAATATAAATTAAAAAAAACAGTACAGTGTAACGCACCTGGTGGTGGTGGATGGCAGTGGTGTTTTCTTGATGAAGGTGGTGGGTGTGATGATGTCAGTTGTTGTGCCTGACCCAACCACCACACAGTCTTCCTGGTCGAAGTACGGACACTCTGGCCCCACTCCAGAAATCACAATGTCATCCGTTGTGCTGTCCAGTGTTGTTGTCTGGTAAAAATGATAATGGTCACAGCAATCAATAACTACTAAATATATCATATTCCATGATATTAAAGGAAAAAAATCAATGTATATAATAATTACAGTGGCAGCGAACAGCTTTGCATTCACCCCCTTGTGCAAGCAGTCAGCGGTACCATAAACTACCACTGGCTGCATGCACAAGGATTGGTTAATATAAATACATGTAGGTTAGTAATGGACATACACATTTGGTTTCAAATACAACGACACTGGTGTGTTTCATACAAATATCATATAGTACATAAATATCAATGTGTATATTATACACAAAGCCAAAAGACCCCTCCATCATGGCATAAGTTTATTATTTCTTTGATTTTGAAATACACACCACAGCGTACATGTCAATAACAGCAAGGCAAAGTCACTGTTTTGTAAATTTGTTTTGGTAAACATGGATAGCATACATTTCATATCATTTCAATACGTTACACTTTCAGTTATGCTATATCAACCCTCCTGTGTGTGCTGCCACCAGCGCTGTAAATGGTACTGGTGGCTGCAAGCACAAGCAATTAATAAGTTCAATCAACATTAGCTGTCTTCTTTGATGGGTGTTCTGAAAGTACACCTGCCTGAATTCATACAAAATGAATTTGTTCATGAACATATTTATATAATGGGGCTCATTAGATTTATAAACATATAATCTTATCATTTTAGAACTACCCATTAGCAAAAGAATAAATTCCGAGAAACCAATAAATACATATTGGTAGGTGAATTATCTCTGCAACTACTAAAATAAAAATCACTAGGGTCTAAGCTTCACTACAAAATGACTGGATGCACGCAGACAACAGAGTGACTGCACAATCAAAGACCACTTTCACTAACATGCCAAGTAAACCTTGGGTACCTATTTTCACTACCTGTTAAAATAAATACAAGTCAGATAAAAATGACTGACAACAGCAATATAGATATATTTTGGAAGTAAAATATAAATACTGTTCTACTACATGGTATGCACATGCTGCTAACAAGCCATTAACTCATTACATCCTGAAGATGAAATTATCAATTTTTTATCTTTTACCTTTGAGGTCTACGTCACAGTGTTGGAGACAGATTGACCATGATAGTTCAAGGGTGATGTCAGAATAGCTTGACACTTGCAGCCACCAAGCTACTCTGACACCACCCTTGAACACCCTGTCGTAGTGTGTTTGGTAAAAACTTTTTTGGGTTCAGTTATTACAAATTACATGTTACAATTCTCAAATAAATTTATAACAACAAATAAAGATCACTTTCATAATTCATCTTTGTGACACACTTTTATCAATTAACCCCTTACCTGCCGGGGAAAAACAAACGCTACCCAGCTGCAAGAGACATAAATCCTCATGAGCCCCGCAGTTGCGGGGGCTCATGAGAATTCCTGTCTTGTTAGTCCTTTGTTCTTTATGCCTGTTTGTGGCCCTATTTATATCTGTTTCTTCCATGAATGTAGGCCAGCGTGCCGTAGTTTCTGAAGCAAAATTTGTGATCACTGGCAGCGAAGGGGTTAAGTAATGGTGAGAGAGGTAAATCTTGAGAATATTTTGCTCACAATCAATCTACATATGTTGACAGTATAGCCATGAAAAAACACCCTCCTGCAATAGCAGTTAAGTAGGCTCACACTCTATCGCAAAATATTGAAGCCAAATATTAACTTAGGAAACAAAACGATAAGAACTCGAGGACCAAACAAAACATAGCATGCATATGAGAAATAGATTCAACTTTTCATGTGAACATACTGCATATCAGCTTAAACGTTTCTGATTATGAACATATACTAATATCTTTTATCTTACTCTAAAATGAAAAATCAAACATAATTTCATTGTTATGTACAGTCAGGACAGCCATCAAGAAGAACATAAAGCATAGGCTTAAATTAAGCACAATTACTTCCTGTGTTTATCATGTAATTATAGTCAACATGATTATTTATCAATATCCCCTATACCCCCAACCTCCATCATTGAGTACAATAAACTTCTGTTTACAAGAGACCTAACATACCAAATAATTACAATACCACATGCCAAATGTAACACCCCCTCAATCACTGCAATTATTGATCATGTTTCTTAATTGGCAAGTAAATAAACAGAAGAGTCCCAAACAAAAGCGATTTAGATACTGCCATTTTACTAACAGCAAATGTTTTGAAAGACTGTCAAAAGTGAATGTGTTTGTGAAGCGTACTGATCATCCATTGCATATGCTTTGCTGAGTTTAGTGTCATTGTGTATCGGAGTAAAATTACAGAATGAAAATAACAGTTATCAAAGACCACTCAGGCACACGGAAACCCACCAACTGAAACCAGCCACACAGCAATGGCCACATCAACAATGCGAATCTAGCTTAGTCCTGTGCTGGCCACTAAGCAAGGTGCTCCGCTACAGCGAGCACCAAGCTTAGTGGCCAGCGCAGGACTCATTTACTGTCCACAACCAAATTTTAAAAAAAATGCAATAACATAACCAGCAAAGAAAAAACATGCTTTGAAAGGTCCAAGTACAGAATGAATGTTTAGTCCTGGATCTCTCAAAACATATTTCAAGAAGCATATGCTGTGAAAGGTCAAGGACAAAACTATCGTTTCATCTTCAACCTTAACCCTTTGGCTGTCAGTAGTGCTGTTTGTCACCAGGTTTCCTGCAGGAATCATAGTGACAAAATCTGCTACCAACAGCCAAATGGTTAAAATATGTCCTTTCTTAGTTGGTTCTGACATTGCATTTTATACGCAGGACAGTCACTCATGGTCTGGGCACTGCGTCCACAACCATGCTAGCTTTTCCATGAAAAGTCTCAACTGACACATGCTGGGCACATGTATGTACATTCAGCCAGAGAAAAACTCTGCGCTAGTGAGCGAGTGAGCATACCGTGTGATCCCACTCCACCAGACTGCCTGTGGAGGTGAGGGTCACGTGAAGGAGGTTGGACATGGTGGCGCCCTCTGGGACCCTGAACGGCAGGATTATGGTGGTAATTGTCGTCTCATGGTTCTCGGATTTCATCTCACTTCCCGCAAGCAGTGCTACTCTTATGGAGGAAGTGGAAGAGTTTCCATTTAACAAGTCCATAGTTTTTTCTTTGTCATCTTTATCGATGCCACTTCCTGCTTCTTCTGCATCCACATCACCATTGTCATCTTCATCATTGTCATCTGCATCATCATCACCATCATTACTTTTATCACCACCATCATCCTGCTGGCCTAAGGTGATTAGTTTGCCACTGTTTCCTGAGAATGCACACTTGTGTTCTGGAGTGGTGGTGTCTTGCGATGTCATCTCCACATCCTCTACCCCCTCTGGGTAGTCATCGTAAGATCCACCATTGCCAATGATTTCATCTTCATAATCTGCTTCCTTATCTTCATCTTCCTGATCATAATCTTCTTCCTCCAAGTCTGGCTCTTTTTCCCAGACCTCCACACCTAAAGACTTATGGGGCTGCTGTTCACCGACATAGTCCCTTATAACACCCAGATTCTTGATGATGTTGCTCTCCAGCTCTCGTTCTTGTAAGAATCTCCCGTATGCTGGGTCTGGATGAACACCAAATAAATTGGGCTCTGGTTGTCGCCTCACGTAACGCTGCAAGGTGTTCAAGCTTTTGTGGCGCCTGTGTCTGACCTTGTGACGCCTCATGTTTGACACCAGTTGCTGGATTGCTACATGTGATATAACTGTGGTAGATGGAGAAACTGTAATGATTTCATTGAAATTTCCACTGGGAAGCAGACTGGAGTTGGTCCAATGGAATTTTCCAGGCTCAGGGTGTGGGAGGTGAGTGGAGTGCCCAGTGCTTGATAACCTTCCTTCCTTCCTCATGGTGTCTTGTGCATAATCTTTTGACTGGTGCAAAACATTGGACAAAACTTTGTACAAATACGGAAGATGACTCTTCTTACCCCTAAGACAATCATCATTCCAGACTGTAAAAATGAGGGGCAGGAAAATTCATAATAAAGTCTCCTTCACTCCCAAACCAAAAAGCTCAGATTTTAGTGGGGACATGATCAGACACAACCCTTGAGCTATACGAGTTGAGACAACTGGTATCATGATAATATTTCCCCTAACTATGAAATGGTGCAATATGCTGATAAATACTAAGTAACAGGCTGTGTGCAAGCTAAACCCCAGAAAAATAGATAATTTTTTAATGTGAATTCCACAAACAAGTATTAGCAACCACAAACTGAAAAAGAAGTACAAAAAATAAAATACTTACGCCAACCCCCATGGTAGACTGCATTTCTGAGATGTCCTCCTTCCCCTTGTCTTTGACTTTGCTACCATTCCTGTAAACACAGGAAAAACAAAGGCTTGTGATATAATGATTTTGTCATCATTTTTATCTGTTTTCTTTTATGTGCAGAAGACAGATTGACGAGGATAGTTCGCTGGTGGTGCCAGAAAAACTTTTCTGGCACCACCAGTGAACTATCATGGTTGTCCTACTGATCTCCAATTAAATGCTGTGCAAGCAATAAGAACTATGTCATACAGTTAGTTATTTGGGTTTAACGCATATGTTACATGGTGGAGTTGTAGTTGAAGTATGATAAACACACCAGACACACACGCACGTAGAGTTCTTTTAAATAGACCTCATTCAGCTGCAATCCGTCAACCGTGGCTTAAGGATGTAGACAAAACTGGAGTAACAGTTCCAACAATATTTAATTCAGCGATGCAACATCCACACAATAATGCACTTTCAAATGCACAAACTACTGAATACAAAATCATGAACTCAACCAATCAGAACGAAACGCGCAGCCAAAACTGATTAACATGAACTTTCCAGAAACAATATATCAGGCTACAAAAATACGGCTGCTCACTTCAGCTCTAAATTCTAGCGTATAATAAAGACACATAAAAGTATGGTATCCCTATCTATGAAAGCTCAAAAAGGTACGAGAACATTCCCAAAACAAAATAAAAGCTGCTCGATACACGCGCACAGGAAAACAAAAAGTAGCGAAAAATGTTGCGATGTCACCTAACCGACGTGACACTTACGAGGCCACTAGACAGTGCGACCCTTCTACAACGTTCCGGACTAAACTTAACAAAACGAAATCGGCTCTACTCACGAACAAAAGAAAATCTTACTAAAAAGGCACGAAATCATAACCGTGATAGCTCAAATAAACAACATATCGTTACCTACGAATAACACATGTACGCTCTCACAGGAAAACACAACCACAATCGTAACATTACCCCCCCCTCTTAAGAATGAAATTTCACAAAAATTTCTTCTCAAATTTCAAAAATACGGTTGTGGCTGTGTACACCTACACAAAACCCTAAACAAATATAACTTCACATCAAAAATCAAATCAAAATAAACGTCTTACAGTTCCTGAAAACAGTCCTGAGCATCGAAATGTTTCATACAAAAGTTCTGGACACAGAAATGTTCATTTAAACTGCTCAGCTCAGGTAGTTCGCTCCAAAGTTCTGTGAATCCTCGATTAAACTAAAATCAATGTCAAAGTTCACTTCTGGATATCATCGAATCATGGGGTACAGTACACAGTTCACATAGTTATTGGTCCTGGGTCAAACACTGTCGGCTTAGGAAAAATGTTACAGTTCATACACACCAAATTGGATCTCTCTTGTTCCTTCGTGATAACAACTGGCGATCTGGAATCCATGTCGATTCTCAGGTCCGGCGTCTCTCGAACATTCTTTCTCGGTCCTTTACTTGTGTAGCGAAACAGACAACACGACTCGTCGCGAACGGGATTGTCGGATGTTAAATTAACCTCGGGCTGGTTGGTGTCTGTTGTCCCTGGGTCAGGTGTAAACCGATGCTCAAACTCTTGAGTCAGGACGCGCAGTTCTTCACGTTGAGTATGGGTCAGATTCTGACCGAACTGGATATCTTCTACATCCTCTTTGTGTCGGAGTTCATTAAGGTCAAATAGGTTCTTGTTGTCTAGTCTTTCGTCATCAGCAAGATGCACCGATTCCGCCAATTTTTGTTTATCTTGACCTCTCTGTAGCTCCACCAGCCTGTCCTCATTCACGACAGCTGCTTCCGTGTTGTCCGCCACTTTAAGAGAGATGGTCTGATGACTCTTCTTTGCTTGACTTCTCGTGGTAACAGAACATATTTCAGGTCTCCACTCTGGATCTGGATCGTCTGCGTTTCTGGCACCATCAATGTTTCCGATGATGAGGTCGTAGACTGGCGTCTTCACGCACAACGCCTTCACCTCTCCTGTCAAGTATGGGGTGTCGACACTGACTTTGGCAAGGGGGATAATCCTTACAGTTCCGTCAGCCAAAATGAGGGTGGTCCACTCCTGTAGCTTCTGGTCTTCAGCTACTAGGTCCTCTCTCACGATGATGCAACTGCAACCAGTGTCTCTCAACACTCTCACTGGTGTGTCGCCGACGAATCCTGACACCACCGGCATGTTCGGCACTTCATTCTCAGGCAGCGCGATGTTTGAGACTGGTAAAAATGTAGTCCCATCTCCTACTGGCATGCGTCCATTCTTTCTGAAAGATTCGATCAGTTCTGGTGTCGCTCGCTTTTCTCTAGACTCGAAGTTACTGGATGATGTCATATCATTGGCTAATACAGCGGCAGCTCTGTGTTGAGATGTGGTACTGCTTCTGCCTGCTATCCCACGATCTTGGTTGGATCTTCTGATGTTGTCGCCTCGGGGAACATCTTTAGAAGGACACCGTATCGCTTTGTGACCTTTCTTTCCACAGAGAAAACATATCAGGTTCTCCACTGGCTTGTATCTCGGGGTGTCTCTGACATTGTGGATTTCCTCGCTGGTGCAGACACACGCTGTGGCTTACTGGACTCGAACTTCATGTTGTGAGCGTCAAGGTATCTTTGAGCGAAGTCGGCCAGGGCCTTTAGTGACTGGTCTTTTTGCTCTCTAAGGTGGGCGGCCAGGTCCTTAGAACATGCGCTGAAAACTTGTTCTTTGATGATGAGGTCGCACAGGTCTTGATACTCTCTGTTTAGACCAGCAAGCTCTATCCATTTCTCCAGGTAGCTTCTAATTCTCTCAATGAATAGGCTGGGTGTTTCTCCTTCTTCAGGCTTGCAGTTCCGAAATCGTCGCCTGTAACCTTCTTCAGTGAAGTCATACTGTCTGAACAGGGCGGCTTTCAAATGAGTATAATCTTCGGCTTCTTCTCTTGGCAAACGGGTGTAAAATTCAAGCGCTTTGCCAGTTAGAAGTGCGCTCAGTTTAATAGGCCAAGTCTCTTGTTTCCAGTTGTTGCTATTTGCGAAGCGCTCGAATCGCTCCAGATAAGCGTCCATCTTATCTGAATTTTCAATGAAAGGTGGAAGTTTTGGCGCGTGGGCTGTTTGTTCTCTGCTCGCTAATGCTGTTGCTTCATTAGTTCTCTGGCTCTGTGCCTCAATCTCCATCTGCTTTAGATGAATTTCGTGTTGACGCTGCCTCTCCGCCTCTTCTCTCTCCTCTTCTCGTTGTTTCTCTGCTTCTCTTCGCTGTTTCTCTGCTTCTTCTGCTTGGATTTCGAGTCTCCTGATTTCACGTTCTTTGGCTCTTTCTTCTCTTTCCAGTCTCTCCTTTTCTTCTTTCTCTCGTTTCTTTTCTTCTTTCTCTTCTCTCTCCAATCTCTCCTTTTCTTCTTTCTCTCGTTTCTTTTCTTCTTTCTCTTCTCTCTCCAGTCTCTCATTTTCTTCTTTCTCTCCTCTCTTTTCTTCTTTCTCTTCTCTCTCCAGTCTCTCCTTTTCTTCTTTCTCTCGTCTCTTTTCTTCTTTCTCCTCTCTCTCCTTTACAAACTCGAGGAGTTGAGCTCCTTCGAGTCCACATTCCTTTCCAATTTTCAGGAATATCTCCATCTCCGATGTCGCCATCTCTGCTTTTCACTGCTGGCTGTTTTCTCCTGCTACCCTTTCCACTGAACCAACTGAAGAGGTCTCGTCGGGGTCGCCAAAATGTTACGTGGTGGAGTTGTAGTCGAAGTATGATAAACACACCAGACACACACGCACGTAGAGTTCTTTTAAATAGACCTCATTCAGCTGCAATCCGTCAACCGTGGCTTAAGGATGTAGACAAAACTGGAGTAACAGTTCCAACAATATTTAATTCAGCGATGCGATATCCACACAATAATGCACTTTCAAATGCACAAACTACTGAATACAAAGTCTCTTCTGCTATGTCCACACTACGACTCAAAGTTTCTCATACACAGCGTCTCTCGCAATAAACTGCGTGTCTCTACAACTGACAAAGCAAGACAATGTACTAACGGGCTTTCCCAGCGCCCTCCTTATATACACTATCAAAATCTAGAATCTTCTACGGAAATCATGAACTCAACCAATCAGAACGAAACGCGCAGCCGAAACTCATTAACATGAACTTTCCAGAAACAATATATCAGGCTACAAAAATACAGCTGCTCACTTCAGCTCTAAATTCTAGCATATAATAAAGACACATAAAAGTATGGTATCCCTATCTATGAAAGCTCAAAAAGGTACGAGAACATTCCCAAAACAAAATAAAAGCTGCTCGATACACGCGCACAGGAAAACAAAAAGTAGCGAAAAATGTTGCGATGTCACCTAACCGACGTGACACTTACGAGGCCACTAGACAGTGCAACCCTTCTACAACGTTCCGGACTAAACTTAACAAAACGAAATCGGCTCTACTCACGAACAAAAGAAAATCTTACTAAAAAGGCACGAAATCATAACCGTGATAGCTCAAATAAACAACATATCGTTACCTACGAATAACACATGTACGCTCTCACAGGAAAACACAACCACAATCGTAACAGCATAGCAGGCAACTAAGGCCATCTCACGGCAGAATGACGGATACAGCAGTGTCACCCATGAGTCTAACATCAAAGTCAAGAAGACTCCTCTATTTTTGGAAGTCATTCAGAATTTCAGGAGTCACTTTGTTGTTACTGATATCGATCAAAATAAAGCTTGAAAGCAAAAATGTGTGCATTATGCTGATGCTCTGCTTCTAACGCTTGATGGCATTAATTGATTTCTGTGATCATCTATGCCACTGCAGTGCCTAATCAGAAATACTAATGCAGATGAGGAGATGCAAATTATGATTACTTACTTTTTTGGTGGTGTGCCCCTGGTTATGAGTGAGACATCGCCAGTCAACGTCACCCGTTTGTCTCCTTCTTTGGCCAGGTCTAGGATTTTCATGCCGTTCAACACAAGACCTGTAAAACCAGATGAAAAGATGTACTCATATAATTGTATCTGCTGGTCTGGGATTTTGGACCTTCAAGTTAAACCTATTTAGCCCCAACGCATCACAGTAGGAGATGGATCAACCATGATAATTGAAGGGTAGTGCCAGATTAGTTTGGCGCCTGATGGTGCCAAGCTAATCTGGTACTGCCTTTGAATTATCATGCTCAATCTATCTCATGCAACTGGTACACAGTTGTTATGTGACACCTCCAAAACCCACCTTAGAGTTAAATGGGTTAAAGCCAAATGGCCAGTTAAAAAATCTTCATCCAGAGGAAAAGATGTCCTCAGAATGTGTGCTTGTTTGCAGTTTTGGCTTAGAGATGTAAGGTACAAAATGACACACCAGCACACACTTGTGCATGAAAATGACTAGGACAAACCTAAAATTTAAAAAAAAAACTTTTCAAAGTGCAAAAGTGATAAGAAGGGCAGAAGGATACTTACTAAACAAAACATAATACATGAACATTGTCACCTAATACAACCATTTTTCTACACAATTTTAGAAAAGACAGTCAGATTTCCTGTGTACACTGCAACAATACCAACCTGACATGGTACCCTCAAATGGACGGAGGAGAGTGCCGTTCTTGTCCACCTTGCCCCCAATGTAGACGTACGCCTGGTTGTTGAATGTATGGGCTTGCTGACCTGTCAAATAAGTGCACAAATGTAATACTATGCATCCTGTGAGTGAAAGGTTCCCGGGCCAATGTCAACCATAGGTGCCTTGTGCACAGCCATGTACAGGCCGACTGCAGCCGAAGAACCTTTCGCTTATTAAAATACTGAAACTTACACACCTTTAACCCATTACATCTTGAGGCTGAATTTGTTTAAATTTACCTACTGTCCTGCAAAGGCATGACAGATTAGGAAACAGATCAAACATTTTGGTTCAAGGATGGTACCAGAATAGCTTGGCACCTCCGGCGCCAAGCTATTTTGGCACCACCCTTGAACTAACATACTCAAATTTATTTCTTGTAGTGGTGCATCAGGATGAAAAGGGTTAATATAACACCAGAAGCTCACAAATAAGGCAACTACATGTATATTACAACAGCATTTTCACTGCCATACTATATACTGCAGGAAAAAATCCTATACAATTTTTAGTATTAAATGTTCAGAAACTTTTTGACATTTTCAGTTTGGACTCATGGTGGTTGAACACACCCAAACATTGCGGACTTAAGTAATAACTGTACTACAGGTATTAAAATAAGCAAGAACTACAGTAAACTTCAGATATGAAAAATCATTAGAGCGTCCAATTTTTCTTCTTCTTGTATATCCGAAGATTTTAATAAGCAAAGTCATTTATATAGAAAAAAAAGTGCTGTTGGAACCTACAGAAAAAGTGCTGTTGTATTCAACTTGTTATATTTGATCTTCTTATAAGCAAAGTATACTCAGTATATAAATATCATATACATGAAAATCCATTTATGAATTTCAGCTGAGAAGTAAAGCGAGCTCTGTTGCTGTGAAAATGCATGTTGCTCACTCAAATCACACAATCAGTGTGTATAGGAAAATGGCAAAACGTTAATGTGTGCCTCCCAAAAATTTGCAAAACTAGTATCTAAAAAAATTGATTTGGTCAAGTGGACTGTGCATTTCACACACTGTAGATTAGTGATGTTAACCCATTAAAAAACTGAGGTTTGTAAGATGAAGGTTACATCACAGGAGACAGATTAACCATGGTAGTTCTAGGGTGGTGCCAGGACAGCTTGGCACCTATGGGCGCCAAGCTGTCCTGGCACCACCCTTGAACTATCATGGTCAGATTTATCTCACGTTGGAGTGTATCAGAACTTAAAGGGTTAACCCTTTGGCTGTTTGTGGCTACAGAAAGCCAAAGGGTTAATAAATCAAAGTGAAACTTTGCTGTAGCCATGCACACAGACACGCAGTAAAGTAAACCTAAAATGGGGTGATTAGTAACTTGTTCTTCTCTGACTATTGCAAACACAGTTGGTGCTCCTTCAAGCCATGTGAAGTCGATCCAAATGCACACACAATTACCTTCGTCCCAAACCTCGTCCCAACTCCAGGAGAAGACTTTGAATGTTGCATAGAAAACAAACATCGTTGCATTTTGCATGTACAGTCAAACCTGCGTAAGACAACCACCTATGGAAATATCACAGAGGCCACCTGAGACAGGTGGTCTCCTTGCGCAGGGTCATCTAACACGTAACAGAAAGACCATGAGACCAAAAATAGGTGGTCTGCTTAGACAAGTGGTCACCATACACAGGTGGTCACCTTGACAAGTTTGACTGTATAACATTTTTAACTACTGCCTCCAACGTGACCTTCAAAGGAACTATTCTAAAGATTTTCTTTTTTCAGATCATCTAAAGCTTCGACAAGTGCAAAAGGTACCACATAGCAAACATCAGGTTGATGCCTCAAAACTCAAGGAAAGAGGATTTTTTTGTTGTTGTTGTTGGTGGTGGGGTGGTGGTGGTGGTTGTGGTGTGTGGGGAGGAGGGAGGGGGGGGGGGGAGGGGACAGCAAAACTGGAGTTGTCATGATTTCAGACTTTCACAGGTTCAATTATCTACAATTAATGAGAGGCTCTAAAATAAAATATTAGATTAACTCTTAAACTCCCTGAACTAAATGACTTCCGTTCTGTGTAATATGGAAGCCATTTAGTTCTGGGAGTTGACAAGTTAATACACAAAATATTAAAATTGTTGGAAACAGTCCTTGCACATTGTCAACTCAGTGGAGATGTGCCAATTCTGGACTGCCACATATGTTTACTTACAATGAGGTAAAGTGTGTAAATCTTTGAGATGGGCTCTTTGACCCTTTGCCTGTCGGTAGCGCTTTTTGTTGCAATGATTCCTGTAGGATAACTGCCATATAAAATGCTATCTACAGTAAAACAGTTAAAACCTTTATGAACCATGAAAGGTCAAGGGAAGTGCTAAATTATCTCCCCTGATGCACAAAAGTTCTCATTAGGGCATGTACGTTGCCTTTCCTCATGCACAAGATTTTGTTCCATCACTTTCTTTGTATCTCACAATTGTATAAAATTAAAATGAGAAGTTATGTTGGAGGCAGTATCATAAAGTGAACCAGAGAAGCTGCAGCTACGTTGAGCCCTTTTGCCAAAGTTGGAGTTGACCTCTGAAGAAGACATTACAGTTCATTATAAGATCTAACATGATAGTTCCAGTATGGTGCCATAACAGCTTGATGCCTCCAGGCACCAAGCTATTCTGGCACCATCCTGGAACTATCATGGTTGATTCATATCTTAATTATTATAGTACATCAGAGCTGAACATGTAACTGCATTAAAAATATATAGACTAATGTCATTTGTTGAATATGACCTCTTGTAAAATCAAAAAACAAAAATTATAATTGCAAAAATTTCATACTGGAGCAGATTTCAAAATGCATATTTGGATTTGAATCTGCTTCAGGATATATCCATATACATGTTTACAAATTTGCTATATTAATAAAGGTTCCATTACAGAGGCACATATATATTGTAACAGTTTTGTCTAGTCATTTGCAGCTTCCCACAGTACACTGTCAAAAGCAATACTACTAACAGTATCTCACGTTTTATGTATACTTTTATTGACATACCATAAGTTCACAAAACATGACATACTGTTTTACAGAGTCCATTCCAAAAGAAAAAAAAGAATTGCAAAGCTCCCAAGGCTCACGTGCATGACCGATCCACATAATTACCTTTGTGACCTTGACCTTCCAACAGGTCACTGAAATAAGCAAGTGTTCAAGTGTTCTAACATAACATAAGGAAAGTGTTGGCATTTGTACCCGCAAATTCCATGTTTTCTCCAAATTTACTTGTCAACCTCCCATGACCCATGACCTTTTTGAGTACTGGTAGTGAATCAAATTAGTACGCATAGAAAGGTCTTATCATCAGCTACTTTTTGCCCAATTTGGTTGAAAGGTTTTGCAAAAATCCTGATTAAAACAAAAATTCTACCCAAAAAAAAAAAAAAAAAAAAAAAAATGACATTTTTCACATCATTTACTGATCTCTTTTGACCTTTGACCTTTCTAAGATGTCATCCAAGTTAGCATGTATAGGAAGGTCCTACATTCAGGTATCTCTGTACCATGTTGGGGATGGAAGTTGTAAATAGTATTTCAGAAAAAAAAAACTTTTTTTTTGGTCAGAATATATCTATTTATGACCTATTTCCTGATCTCTTGTGACCATTGACCTTTATGATGGGTCAACCAAATTAGTATGCATAAAAAGGTCTTAACATAGGTATCTTAAGTACCAAGTTTGGGTTTGATGTTGTGAATAGTATTTGAGAAAAAAAAAATTACGTCAAAATCTGGCAATTTCTTTACCTATTTCCTGATCCCGTGACCTTGACCTTTAAGGGAGGTCACTCAAATTGTTATGTCTAGAAAGGTCTTGCCGCAAAACATCCTTGGACAAAGTTTGAAGACTGTGGCTTGAATAGTCTCCGAGAAAATGCTAAGGTTAAGTTCAAGACGATGACCACAGGCCCAGAACGTACTCACTTTTGCTTTGTACGTGAGCCAAAAAAATAAATCAGTAAGTTTTAAAACATCAATGTACATGCCAATGGACTTCCTAATATAATGGCAAGAAAACATTATGCATATCTTTTGTCCTTGAATATAAAAAAATGGATGACATGGAATGAAAAGCTAAATCATGTACAAATGACAGCTGAACACCATTACAAAACAATTGCATAAAATATCATAGCACTGTTGACTGTTTTCTGTGTACTATTAAAATGGCATATATATACTACCACACTTAATAAGTAGTCTGATAGGTGATGTACATGCATCAAAGTACAATAAAACACTAAAGTGTTCTGACATACGCACAGTGACATTAAGATGGACAATTACATGTGGTAAAATTACTTTTATGTTCTGAACACTAAGGCATTTACAATATTTGCATACATTTACAATTTGTACATAAATAATTTACTCCATGCAGATGCATTGTATAAAAAGAAAAGACAAAAGGATGATTAGAACAAGACGCATGAGCTATGATTCATTAAACAATCATATCATGTACACTCAGATTTGATCATCCCAATGTTTGACCTGTTTTGAGCAAACATCTTTTTGTTTGCAAGGAAAGAAGTGGTCTTAAAGACAGGTAATCTTGAAGGGAAAAAAACCCCACCTGTTATTAAAGACCATCATTTAGGTTGTTATAGGCATGTAAATGAGGGTCTTTAATGACAGGTGATCTCTCGTAAGGAAGGTCACTCCAAATAGATGTTGGAATAAGTTTCACAATGATGAGAAAGTACTGTTCATCACTCTGAACGCATTCGAGATGTGCCACCTCCGGATATGAAGCTTTAATTCGCATATCTGGAGGCGGTATGTCTCGAATGAGTTTAAAACCATACAACAAAATATGGGTGCCAGAAAAAAGCTGGCAATACCCATCAATTTACGAGGTCGATCTTCATTTGGTGTCTGAGTGTCAAAGCTGAATAAATAAATAAATAATGTAATTAATTAATTAATACTCACCTCTGGGCATTTTGGTCTGCATCATGAGGTTGTCAACTTGGATGGTGGAGTTAGGGCCTGATCGTGTGAATCGCACCACATGGTAATGCCCGTCGTTCACGCGTTCAAACAGCTCGCCAATGGGGTAGTCTCGTGTACCCATGTTGTAGACAGCAAACACGTTGCCCTTCACCTTACACACACAAAATAATCATAGATTTATTTCCAAAATATGTTTCTTATATATTCATCAGGAATTATAGCCCTAAATGCAACAAACACTTACACAGTACAGTGAGCTGAACATTGGTAGATATGTTTGAGACCAAGTCTAAATATGAAAAAAATATATAAAGAAAGAACAATATACATATCTCAACATAATATCACAGATTAAAACAACATGGCCAGATGTATGCCATTAGTGAGAAGGGTGATGTACAGCATGTGGGCAAGATTTACCTCCCCTGATGCAGAAACACCACTGTAAGCACCAATAGGCGTTACCTGTGTTAGTTCAGAGAAATGGTGTCAACTTTATGTGCAAATCATTGCAGACATTGCAAATGGTACTTCAAACAAGGTTGGACAGGTCAGAGAGAGTGCTGCGATTAACCCTTATCATTTGGAATACACCAGTGTGTAAAATAAGTTTGACTAAAATAGTTCAAGGGTAGTGCCAGAATAATAATAATAATAATAAATAGTTCTTGTATAGCGCTGTTCTCCAGGAAAACACTGGACTCACTGCGCATGCACAACAGCACACTGTCTCTCTTAGACACACACACACAATTATATACTACTTTAAACCACCCCATCCCTTCCCAACACCTTACATCCACTTCCCTCTAGAATCAGAATAAAAGACAGTCAGTCAACAGTTGGCTAAAAGTGAGCTAAATGTTAAATGCCCAACAGAAAAGAAAAGTCTTTAAGTGAGCTTTAAACTGTGACAATGTGGGCAGATTCCGCATTTCAATTGGCAGCGAGTTCCACAAACTTGGGGCTAAAAAGGTGAAAGAACACTCCCGACAGTTTTCATGTTAAGCTTCGGGATTTTAAAAAGTTTTTCACTGAAGGAACAGAGGGTGCATGATGGCTGATAAACAGACAGCTTGGCAGAAAGGTATGGCGGGAGAGATCCGTCAAAATGCTGATAGGCGTAAATTGCAATTTTGTACTCGCAGCAGAATTTTACGGGCAGCCAGTGCAGCTGCTTCAGTAGAGGCGTAACATGGTCTCTCTTTCTTTTCTTCAAGATGAGAGGCGCTCATTGTTTTGAATCATCTGCAAGCGTGAAATCTGGTCTGCCGGTAAACCTGCCAGTACAGAATTGCAATAATCAAGCCTTGACATAATGAATGCATTTACAAGTCTTGACGCCGCACTTTCTGTCAGATATGGTCTGAGGGAAGAAATTCTGCGCAGCTCAAGGAAACCGGCTCGGCAGACGCTACTTATATGATCATGCATGGAGAGCCTCGAATCAATCTTCACACCCAGATATTTGACACAGTTCTGGAAGCGAAGGCTGCAGCCACCAATGTTTGTGACCACTCTAGGCGCCAAGCTATTCTAGCACCACCCTTGAACTAGAGCCATTGTCTATATCCTTATCTGTAAGTACTATAGTGTAGCTTGCATATGGCAGATTAAAAATTTGAAGCTTTTAGAGTTAAACCCATTTAACCCCAATTTCGCATTTCCCAAACTATGGGATTATGTACCAGTTGCAGGAGATGGATCCACCATGATAATTCAAGGGTAATGCTAGATTAGCTGTAGTGTGTTGGGGCTATGTGGTTTAACCTGCACACCTGACTATACCAGTAACAAACAGAAGAGGCTGATGTCCGGCATAGTTGGCCCGCTCAGACCAACTGCACCTTTGTTGTTGGCCTGAGAATCTTCTGCTCACTAAGACATCACACAATAAAAGGCAGTTGACTTACCAGTTCCAGTTCTATGTAGTCATCGTAAGTTGAGCTATCGATGCGGACTAGGACAGCATCCTCCATCTTGGTCTGGAAGCCTAGTGCCAGGTTCTCGCGACTGGTAGAAGGAAGGTCATCCTTTGGATAAGTGAACGTCATCACAGCCCTGCCTGGTCCGAATCGATAAGTCGTGCTCTCTGAAAACAGAAGGAAATAAGTGTATATAATTTGAAGACTTTTAGTTGGCTTCACTTATTACAAGATCAGATATAATTAATTTTGAAAATAAACACTTTTTCAGGCGTCTTTACCGCCTTCAAAATGTCATGGTTGATTTATCTTGTGCAAGCACCAAAATGATCAGCCACTGTCCTTGTTCTTTCCTTATGCCTGAGCTTTCATGGTTGATCCATCTCGCCCAAATGCCAGACTGGTGAGGCACTACCCTCAAATTGTCAGGGGTCATGCAGATGGCACTTACCCCTCTGGCTGTCGGCAGTACTTTTTGTCGCGATGATTCCTGCGATGATTCCATGATCCATTACGACAAAAAGCACTGCCAACAGCCAGAGTTAAAATGAATGAAATATTCCTACCTTCCTCGCATCTGGGTCCAGTATAAGAAGTCATGTCACAGTCACAAGAGATCGTGTTCCACTGCTGAACACAGCGACCGCCACTGGCACAAGAGTTGTTCTGGCACTGAGATGTAGGACCTGCAAAATGTTCGCAAAAATCTGTATTGTCAGTGAGTTCTGAAAAAATGGTGACCGCCAAGTGTGTAAAATGTAAGGAAATAACCATCAAAGAAAGAAAAACATGTCAAAGAAATAAGGACAACACACTTCACTGTTTTGTCCTTGTTTTTTCTGACACTTGCTTCAATCTATGTTGGTTTTACCTTTTTGCACTTGGTTTTCTGAAGTGTGATTCTTTCTGTCTTGGTTATTTCCTTGTTTTGTCACTGGTGATAGAGGAGTCGAGAAAATAACAATAGCAACAAACAAAAAAAGCAATAATAAATATAGCCAGTCTCTCCTCATTCTTTGCTATCATACCAGTCAAGAACCCAGCAAGCAAAGGCAATCAGGCATACATTAGCTGCTGCTGGTCTGCACACCACTCTGTGTGTGCTAACGGTAACTCACGGCCCTCAGACCTATTGTTTTTTGGGAAGTACAAGCAAGCACTACAAGCAAGAAATTTATTGATTAGTATGTAGCATTTCACACCTTGGCAGCCATCGCCAACAGCCTCGTGCACAGGACTGGCTTCACGCAGAATGTTAGGCAGGTATCCATTCAAATCCAGAGACCCTATGCACCCCACAAAACCATGTCGAGCTTCGATCTTCTTTGGCAGTGTGTGGTACTCCGTCTTCTGCATGCCACCTAGGTACAGGTGACCCTGAAGGTCAAAATGAATGGCACCAGCACCTTCGAGATTATCCACTGTTGGCGTATTGTCGTCTACTCTAAGAAACTGCCTGTATGTTTCTCTGCGAAAAAGACGCACTTCGTGCCAGCGATTATCGTTCAATTTTTCGTTGACATTGGCACGGATCCTCTGGGTACCAGCCCCCATGTTGTACACATAGTAAAGAAACCCACTAGTCAACTCCATAGCAAAGAAATCCTGCCCGACACCTTTGTTATACATCAACAGGCCATCACTCTCCGTTGTTTTCAGCTGGAAGGATACAGAGAATATGTCATGAGCCTGAAGACGAGGTAGCACTGCATAAGCATCGGTAGATTTGAAAGTGACGGCATCCTGGACGTTAAAACCTTCTGAGCTAAGTCTGGCCGTAAGCTGGATGTTCTCCGCTCTCCCCATGCGTGCCATCTCAAAGAACAGTTCACCGTTAAAGATGAAATGTTGCATGGAGCCTATGAATCCTGAGAACTTGCCCACTTGGTTATCATCCTGAAGAACATTGCCAATATCCACGCGATGAAACTCCAGTTCAGCTGCTCTCCTGGACATTTCAGCTGAAAAATAAAATGAATTTCATTTATTAAGCCTCTGAACACCACAGCCGCATTTCCAAACTTTTTGGAGGCGTTGTCCAACGACTATGTACCAGTTGTAGGAGATGGATTGATTATGATAATTCAAGGGTAGTGCCAGATGAGCTTGGCACTACCCTTGAATTATCATGATCAGTCCATCTGCTGCTGCAGGGTGTTGGGGCTAAATGGGTTAATCAGATCTTTTCATTTATAAGCAAACTAAAAGGATTGAATTTTTCCTGTCTTAACAACACACAAAAATTAACAATAAAATTAGCAGTTGTAGACCTACTATCATAAAAAAGAAGATGGTTCACTGCACTGGCAACTACCGCCGTTTTGTCCCCCATGAAACACAATAATATAATCAATATAAATTTACCTTAAATTGAATTTGAGAGCTCTGTTACAGAGCTCCATCTTAAAAACAATAAACTTGTTTAAGCTGCGATTTTGTCTAGAATGTTACTGTCTAGTCTAAAGGTTTTATAAAGATCAAAATATATTTTTAATAAGTATACATATGCATGCATACACACACTAACACACATTGACAAAAATCACTATATGGTTTGCTGACCACGCTCTCTCTCTCTCTTCCAGGATGAAAATTAATTCAAAAGTAAATAATGAGTGCAAATTTTAAATAAGAAAGGTAAAGCCCTTATGGCTCACATGTACAACCGATGCACATAATTATGTGTGACCTTTGTGACTGACAATAAGCAAAGGGCTGGCTTATGCACCCGCGAAATCCAGTTTTCTCAAAATGTAAGCATTTTTTTTACAAATCTGTCAAACATTATGAGACCCTTGACCTTTGCGATGAGTCAAATAAATTAGTATGCATAGAAATGTCTTGTTATACAAAATTTGATTGAAAAGTTTGCAAAAACTTTGATAAATACTAAAATTCTAACCAAAAAATGGCATTTTTCACACATTTATGACCTGTTGTGACCCTTCACCTTTCCGAAGGGTCATCCAAATTAGTATGCATAGATAGGTCTTACCATCAGATGTCTGTGTACCAAGTTTGGGCTTGAAGTTGAAACTAGTGTTTGAGGAAAAAAAAAACCATTCTTTTGTCAAAATATGGCTGTTTTAAACCTATTTTGGGATCATCCCATGACCCTTGACTTTTGTGATGGGTCAACTAAATTAGTATGCATATGAAGGTCAGCTACCTTTGAGCCAAATTTGATTGAAAACTTTACAGAAATGTTGATAACAAGAAAGGCAAAGCCTCATGTGTATGACTGATTTACATGTGTGACCTTTGTGACAAGGGCGCTGGCTTCTGCAGCAGCAAAATCCATCTTTTCTGAAAATGTAAGCATTTTTCACACATCTGTCGACCCTTGACCTTTGTGATGAGTCGACTAAATTAGTATGCATAAGAAGGTCTTATCATCAGCTATCTTTGTACCAAATTTGGCTGAAAAATTTGCAAACATTTTGGTAATACCTACAATTTTATCAAAAATTGGCATTTTACACACATTTGCCAGCCTCTTGTGACCCTTGACCTTTCGAAGGAGTCATCCAAATTAGAATGCATAGATAGGTCTTACCATAAGGTATCTCTGTGCCAAATTTGGGTTTGAAGTTGTGAATAGTATTTGAGAAAAAACATCTTTTGTCAAAATATGGCTATTTGTTTACCTATTTTCTGAGCTCTCGTGACCCTTGACCTTTCTGAGGGATCAACCAAATTAGTGTGCATAGAAAGGTCTTCCCATCAGGTATCTCTTTAGCAAAGAAGTACCCAACGGAGAAAGAAACACTCTTAGAAAAGACAGGTACATCACAATTTATTAATATTTCGGGTAAATAACCTTTGTCAAAATAGACAAAGAAACAGAGAGCTCAGCAGCTGCTTATCTTCATTCGCAGAAGGAATGTGGCAACTGAAGGAGGTGATGTAAAATAAAAGAAAAGGAAGAACAAAAGTGTGGAAAAGTAAAAATGACGTCAACGAAAAACTCATAAGAGAGAGACTCGGAGAGAAACTGAACACGAGAGACAAAAGTTTGTGTAAGCGCGCGCAGGAGCGAGCAAAAATGAATGCATGTGTGTTAGGCCAGAGAGAGAGAGAGAGAGATAACGAACGGGGATTACCCTTGGGCACGAGTAGGCTGAGTGTCTAATACACAAAGCCTGCTAAACACCAACCCGAAGGCAAACTTTATATCACCTTCAAGTTGAGGACTACCTCGGGGAAAAACGGGAGGGCCCCAAGAAAAAAAAAAAACAGCATTTAGCACAGTACACGACAAGTAATAATCTAATTCAGTAAGAGTGGAGAGTAGGTAGTTGTGAAACCGTCTTCAAGGGTAACCCCCCCCAAAAAAAAAATGGGGTTGGGGGGGGTGGGAGAGAAAGAGAGAGACACGGGGTGAGGGGGTGGGGGGAAGGGGGAGGAGGAAGTGGAAGAAGGGTAAGGGAAAAAGCGTAAAGAAAGAAAGAGGGAGAGAGCAGGGTAGGGGGGTGGAAGAGAGAGAAAGAAAGAGAGAGAGAAAGGGAAGAAAAAGGACAAAAGGGGGGGGGGGGGGCAGACAACCAGCCAGAGCCACCAGCCCCACCCAACAAGCACCCACCAGCCCACAGAAAAACACACAGGCACGCAAAAAGACGACCACATACATCCCCAAGGGATGCACACGATCGCCCCGCCCCACACCCATGCACCACTCCGCGGGCCGGCGACCAGGCACCTGACAGGCAAGGGTAAGGGATCCAACTGATCATATGGCCAGCACTGAGAAAGTCCCCATGGGATGTGTACATTTCAACCAGCGCCAGCCTCACCTATCTGGTTAGTGAGCAGTCAAACAGAAGCTACACAGTAAGGTAAAGGTACAGTTAGCAGATAAGAATGACACAGGCAAAGTAAAAAATGTTAATCTTTCATATTCATCCCGAGTGGCCCAAGAGTGCCCAGTTTACTAATCAGAAATTTTTCTCGGTCTTTCCTGGCCCAGACATTAATGGCTTGCATAGGCCAGAAGCCTTTAACCCAAATGTCCGAGATGAAGTGGTTACTTACTTACTTACGCCTGTCACCCCTACCCGGGTATAGGCCGTCGACGAGAGACCTCCAGCAACTCCTGTCCTGTGCTTCTCCTTCGATTCTACTCCAGGTGGTTCCCAGTCTCTTGATGTCTGCTTGGAGGTCTCGACGCCAGGAGTTTCTCGGCCTACCTCTTTTCCTCTTTCCCTGGGGGTTCCATGACAATGCCTGCCTAGTGATACTGGAAGCTGGCTTTCTCAGACTGTGACCGATCCATCCCCATCTTCTTCGCCCAATTTCATTCTCTGCTGTTATCTGCTCTGTTCTCTCCCAGAGTCTGACGTTGCTGATCTTCTCTGGCCAGTGGATTTTCAAAATTCTTCTAAGGCAACTGTTCATGAAGGTCTGTACTCTGTTGACTGTGGTTTTTGTCAATCTCCATGTCTCTGCTCCATATAGGAGAACTGCTTTTACATTGGAGTTGAAAATCCGGACTTTGGTGTGTTGTGACAGCTCTCTGGAACTCCACACTTTTTTCAACTGGAGAAAGGCTGCTCTGGCTTTACCGATTCGTGCTCTGACATCTGCATCAGTGCCGCCTTTTTTGTCTATGATGCTCCCGAGATAGGTGAAGGACTCCACCTCCTCCAACGGGGTGCCAGCAAGCAAGACTGGTTCTTCCCTGGTTGCGTTCAGCCTCATTGTCTTTGTTTTCTGTTTGTGAATGGTGAGGCCCACTTGGGACGAGATGTCAGCAAGCCTCGTGGTCTTGTCCTGCATTTGTTGATGAGTGTGGGACAGTAATGCCAAGTCGTCTGCAAAATCGAGGTCGTCAAGCTGTGTCCACAGTGTCCACTGTATTCCACTTCGTCTGTGCTCTGTGGTCATCTTCATGACCCAGTCTATGGCCTGTAGGAAGAGGAACGGAGACAGCAGACACCCCTGCCTGACACCAGTTCTGACCTGGAGCTCTCTGGTGAACTGCCCTTCGTGGATCACGCGACATGTCATGCCATCATAGCTGCTCTTGATCAGGCGGACGAGCTTTGTGGGTACACCGTAGTGTCGTAGGAGTCTCCACAGAGTCTCTCGGTCCACGCTGTCAAATGCTTTCTCATAATCCACAAAGTTGACGTACAGCGGGGAGCTCCACTCCAGAGACTGTTCCACGATGATGCGGAGAGTGGCGATCTGGTCTGTACATGATCGGTTCTTCCTGAATCCTGCTTGCTGGTCTCTCAGCTGGGGGTCAACGGAGCTCTTCATTCTCTCTAGGATGATCCTGTTGAAGACCTTTTCTGGTACTGACAGCAAGGTGATTCCTCTGTAGTTGGAACACTTGCTGAGGTCGCCTTTCTTGGGAAGCTTGATTCCAGTCAGCTGGCATCACCTCCTCTTCCCAGATCTTTCCAAACAGTGGGTACAGCATCTCAACTGTTGTCTCTAGGTCTGCTTTCAGAGACTCCGCTGGGATGCCATCTGGCCCTGCTGCTTTGCCATTCTTCAAAAATGCCACTGCTTTTCTGATCTCTTCCCGGCTGGGTCTGTCACAGCTGATGGGTAGGTCGGTCTCTGCCGGCTGGATGTCGGGGGGGTCGGGTGGGCTAGGTCTGTTCAGTAACTCTTCAAAATACTCGGCCCATCTGTCGAGTTGGTCTGCTCTGTCTGCAATAGGCTTGCCTTCTTTGTCTTTTACTGGTCTTTCTGTATGGCCATACTTACCCGACAATCTTCTGGTAATGTCGTAGAGCTGTTTCATGTTGCCGCTGCCTGCTGCCTTTTCTGCCTCTGCTGCCAGGCTGTCTGTGTAGGCCCTCTTGTCTGCCCTGATACTCCTCTTCACCTCGCGGTTGGCTTCCGAGTATTCCCCCTGTGCCCTTACTTTGGCTGCTCTCGTGCGACTGTTGTTGACCGCTGCTTTCTTCTGCTTCCTCGCTTCTATCTTCTTCAAGGTCTGTGCCGACAGCCAGTCCTTGTGGTGGTGTTTCCTGAACCCTACAGTGTCTTTGCAGGTTGAGTTCAGCGCCTCTCTAACTGCCTTCCACTGCTGCTCTGTGGTGACCGCCTCCTCTTCATTTACTAGCTCCTGTAGCACTTGAAACCGGTTGGACAGCACCAGTTTGAACTCTTCTCTAACTCCAGTTTCTCTCAGGAGGCCTACATTATAGCGCTGTCTTCTTGTTGTCTCTGTGCGGCTTTTCTTTAGCTTGAGCTTCATTCTTAAGGTAAGCAGATGGTGGTCTGAGGCGACATCTGCTCCCCTCCTCACTCGAACATCTTGAAGGGATCTTCTAAATTTCTTGCTAATGCAGATATGGTCTATTTGGTTCTCTGTTGTATGGTCAGGTGAGACCCAAGTTGCTTTGTGTATTCTTCTGTGTGGGAAGATGCTGCCTCCAATGACAAGTCGGTTTAGAGCACAAAAGTCTACAAACCTCTCCCCGTTCTCACTCATCTCCGAGCCTAGTCCCTGTCTCCCCATCACCTCTTCGTATCCGGTGTTGTCCTCCCCTATTTTGGCATTAAAATCGCCCATGACGATGGTGATGTCTCGCTCCGCACATTTGTCCACGGCACTCTGGAGTCGGTCGTAGAACTCTTGTTTCTCTTCCTCGTCACTGTCATTGGTGGGCGCATAACACTGGATGACGTTCAGCTTGAGCTTTTTCTTGGTTCTAAAGGCTGCTGTTATAATTCTTGGCCCAAGAGGTTCCCAGCCCATCAGCGCTCTCTGTGCCACTGGTGACAGCATGAGTGCTACTCCTTCTGTATGGGGGGCATTCTCCTCTTCATGACCTGAATACAGAATCATCTCCCCACTTAACAGCCTTTTCTGGCCAGACTGCGTCCATCTGGCTTCACTGATGCCTAGCAGGGAAAGGTTGTACTTTTGCATTTCCGCTGCTATCTGGGCGGCCTTGCCGCTCTGGTACATGGTCTTGACGTTCCATGTGCCCATGGTTGTATCCCTGGATAGAGAGAGGCGGCTCGGTCCTGTGGCTTCCGAAGACTTCCGGCTTTCACCACAGGACGTCATAAGTCTTCTAGTAGAAGAACCTTCCTCCTCCAGGAAAGGAATTACTGTTAGTCTTTTCGTCGGCGTTTTTGTAGCTATTTCCTTTTTTGCAGGGTGGGGAAGCTACCCCCACGCCCAACCCCCTTACTAGGAGGACCAGGGGTTTTCTGTCGGGGTCACCTTCCCTTAGACCATGTTGGTTCACGGCACCTTATTTCATTCGGTGCACCCCTCTCACGAGGGACCCCCTATCCACCACCCAGGGGACGCGCCTCAACGCCATATGGTCCCAGCGCGAGGAGATGGAGTGGTTGGCCTGGTTGAAATGTCGTCCGACCGGTCTGTTGTATAGGTACTTGACAGACTGAAGATGTTCTTTTAAATGGTCGTTGCTGATTTCTCTGTAGCAAGTTTGGGTTTAAAGTTGTAAATAGTATTTTAGTAAAAACATCTTTTGTTAAAGGAAAACAGAAGATAGAGGTTGAAAACCCTTTAAATTAGATACAAGGAGATGTTTCCGATCAAGATCCTTCTTCAGGTGACATGGAAACAAACGTAGAACAGAAAAGAACACACGATAGAAAGAAAAGACGTCATCCTGTATAAAGAAAATTTAGAATGACATAAAAAAAAACAAAAAAAAACAACAACATAATGCCGCAAATACAAATGGACAAAACACGTAGCACAAAACTTACGTCTACATACATACACGTCACTGCATACATTCGCATTCAGTCGTGCCTGCTGCCGCTCACGTAGTGTGTGTCTATGTGTATGCATGTACGTGAGCGGCAGCAGGCACGAGTGAATGCGAATGTATGCAGTGACGTGTATGTATGTAGACGTAAGTTTTGTGCTACGTATTTTGTGCATGTTTATTTCCGTCATGGTTTTTTTTAAATTTTTTTTTTATGTCATTCTAAATTTTCTCTATACAGGATGACATATTTTCTTTCTATCGTGTGTTCTTTTCTGTTCTACGTTTGTTTCCATGTCACCTGAAGAAGGATCTTTGATCTGAAACGTTTCCTTATATCTAATTTAAAGGGTTTTCAACCTCTATCTTCTGTTTTCCTTTCACATGAAACCCAAGCGGCAACAGTTTTACTATATCTTTGGTCAAAATATGACTATTTCAGACCTATTTTCTGAGCCCTTCGTGACCCTTGACCTTTCCAAGGGGTAATCAAAATTAGTATACATAGATAGGTCTTAAAATCAGGTATCTCTGTACCCAATGTGGGTTTGAAGTTGTGAATAGTATTTTGAGAAAAAACATCTTTTGTCAAAATGGCTATTTTGGACCTATTTCCTGAGCTCTTGTGACCCTTGACCTTTCCAAGCAATCAACCAAATTAGTATTCATAGAAAGGTCTTACCATCAGATACCTTTGTAACAAGTTTGGGTTTGAAGTTGTGAATAGTATTTGAGAAAAAATAAATTATGTCAAAATATAGCTATTTCTGACATATTTCCTGATCCCTTGTGACCTTGACCTTTGTGAGACGTCACTCAAACTGGTATGTTTGGAAAGGTCTTGCCACAAAGTATCCTTGGGCCAAGTTTGAAGAAACTGGTTTGAATAGTCTCCAAGAAAATGCCAACGCTAAAGTTTACCAAGGACGTTGGACGGACGTACAACCACTGGCCCTGAACATAAATTCACTTTTGCTTCGCACGTTAGCCCAAAACTACAATTCTATCAAAATTGTTTTTTCACACAAAGTTGCCAACCTCTTGTGACCCTTGACCTTTCCGCGGTGACATCCAAATTAGTATGAATAGATGTACCAAGTTTGGGTTTGAAGCTGTTAATAGTATTTGAAAAAAAAAAAAATTCTGTCAAAATATGGCTATTTTTTACCTATTTCTCGAGCTCTTGTGACCTTGACCTTTTAAAAGGATCAAACAAATTAGTATGCATAGGAAGGTCTTACCACAAAGTATCCTTGGGCCAAGCTTAAAGACGGTGACTTGAATAGTCTCCGAGAAAATGCCAATGTTAAAGTTTACCACGGCTGACGGACAATGGCCAACCGACCACTGGCCCAGAACTTAAGACTCACTTTTGCTTTGCATGTCAGCCTAAAACCTACAATAATGAAGACTTTTTCACTTGTTTTACAGGTACAAAATCTGCTTGAAACAAGCAAAACACCGATCACAGTAAAATGAAACAAACCCTCAATGCAGTGCAAGTCAAATAAAGGAGCAACTAAAACAGTCAACATAAGTCTAAAAACACAACTGAAAATTAAAGCTACTACAACGTCCAAAGAGTGTATTGCTAATACCAGGCAAAGACTTGGTGACCGCATGATAGCCGATATAGAACGCTTTAACGGACAACGTTGTCTCTTGCCCCGGCAACATGTCTGCAAACAAAGTTTGTATTATTCACTCAATGATTCAGCATCATTGATTTAATTCATTCAGCATGACAGGAAAATTACATACACTTATGGGTGTACATATACCCAAGTTACAGACAAATGTGGGCTTCTTGTGCTCAGATGCCTAAAACTTTTTATCCTGAATAAAAACGTTTCATCATCATCATCATCATCAGATGACCGAAGAAATTTGTCTGAAACACCAGTGACGCCACCTGGCCTATCCAATGTGCTTGGATACGCTAGATGGCGTCACTTGTGTTTCTGACAAATTTCTTCTGTTATCCAACCTTCTAAGCACAACAGGCCCCTCGTTTGTCTGTAGCCTGAGTACACTACAAGTTGCCAGCAGTTACTGTTGGTCAGTTTTAAGTATAACTCCCACATTCGTTTAACCCATTACATCCTGTGTCTGAATTTGTTTAAAATTTGCCTATCATCATATGAAAGCCATGTTACAGATTAGGAGATAGATCAACCATTTTAGTTCAAAGGTGGTGCCAGAATAGCTTGGCGCCTCAGGCGCCAAGCTACTCTGGCACCACCCTTAACTATTAAAGTCAAATTTAGTTCAAGCAATAATGTATCAGGTTGAAAAGGGTTAAAAATGGTTTATACCTACATACCTTTTCTTAGGTAGTTTTCTGATTGAGCATGACAATGTCTACAGTTAAACCTGTGCAAAGTGACCATCCAAGAGACTGTACAAATACTGTGGTTATCTTAGACAGGTGGTCTATGCTTGGTCATCTCTTGTATCTCAGTAACAAAAGACCTCAGGACAAAAATAGGTGGTCTGCTCAGACAGATAGTTGCCTCATACAGTTGGCCACTTTGACAGGTTTCACTGTAGCTTTTTCAAACATTGTGAAACAAGAGTGGCAAAGTGATCAAGGCTCATGTGCACCCCCTCCCCCCCCCCTTCCCTCCCACACCCACAATACTAGATCATGTCCCAGACTGCTTATGTGGATTTTAAGGTTTCCAAGTATCTGTCATAGATCTTCACATGACAAATCTTGACAACATGGCCATAATAACATACAACATGACAGAAGAAGTGAAAAGTTGTCTGATCTATGAGGGAGGTCACTCAGACTGTTATGTTTAGAAAAGTCTCACTACAAACTATCCTTCTGCACCAGCAAAATTTAAGCATTTTTCACACATCAATCAACCCGCCATGACCCTTGATCTTTGCGATGGTTGACTAAATTAGTATACATAGGAAGGTCTAATCATCAGCTACCTTTATTCAAAATTTAAATGAAAAGTTTGAATAAATGTTGATAATACATACAACTCTATCAAAAATAGGCATTTTACACACATCTGCCGATCTCTTGTGACCCTTGACCTTTCTGAGGGGTCATTCACATTAGTACGCATAGATAGGTCTTACCATCAGGTATCTCTGATGGCCTGTGACCTTGACCTTTATGAGAGGTCACTCAAATTGGTATGTTTAGAAAGGTCTTGCCACAAAGTATCCTTGGGCCAAGTTTGAAGACTGTGCCTTGAATAGTCTCTGAGAAAATGCCAAGGTTAAAGTTTACCTTGGACGACGGCCGGCGGACAGATGACAGCAGACGGACAGATGACCACTGGCCCAGAACATAGACTCACTTTTGCTTTACATGTGAGCCAAAAAGTACCCTCAACTAAAATATATATCGTTGCTTGTCCATTGTGTGTTTGGGAAGTATGTATGGCTTCTGTTACATTATCACATTTTCATCAAAATCATCAATATGAACATACCAGTGACAGGACGGCGTTGGTCGATCTTCAGTTCCACTGTCTGTGCGCGGCGTTTGATGTAAATGGTGTGCCATCGGTCATCGTGCAGCATGTTGCCAACTGATAGTACCTAGGACACAACAGAAGCAATTGTTTTAGTTACAGTTTTGGTCACAACTATACTGGTATGTAAACATACGAAATGAAAAAAGATCCAACCCAATGAATAACCACTTTGTGCTGCCAGCTACAAGTACCATAAACGTATCCCTTTAACTCCAACACACTGCAGCAGGAGATGGGTCTACCATGATAATTCAAGGGTAGTGCCAGATCAGCTTGGCACCTTATGGCGCCAAGCTGATCTGGCACTACCCTTGAATTATCATGGTAGACATATCTCATGCAGCTGGTACATAGACCATAGGTGAACCTCCAAAATGTGGCTGTGGGGTTAAATGGGTTAGCTTATTGAAAACCTAACCCCCTCAGGCATGCAGCAATCGATACTGTTTACAATACTAGTGGTTGCATGCACAAGGGGGTTAACCCCTTCACTGCCAGTGGATGCAGACTGTTTTTGTTATGATAGTAAATTCAGCATGAAAGAGCCCCAGCCATCAAAGGAACATGGATCAACAGTGGTTTCAGCAGGTGGCATAGATTCTCATTAGCCCCTTAGCTACCGTGGCTTATGAGGATCTGCATCTCTTAGAGTTGTATCATGTTCACTTTTCCTCGGCAGTCAAGGGTAATAAGATAGCTGAAATGAGCAACCTTGACTCCTCAAGGCAAGACTAATGAGCTGTCACAATCAACACACCTTTTCTCCACTGCCAACAGTGGCGCTGAGGTGAATAATTCCCCCTTCCAGATACACCTCCATTTTGTCGTTGGACTCGTCAGAAGTTGTCATGAAGAGTAGACCATTGGGGTGCATGGTTCGAAACCTCAGCGAGATTTCTTCAGCCTCTGTGTGCGACTCCTCTGGCATCGTGACTTTGACGAACTGGGTCCCATCAAACTGCAGGGTCGCAGCAGCTGTGACAAAAAGGGTTAAATAATTAGAACAGTAACCAGAGATGTCAAATAAGGTAGTCTTACGTCTGTACCAAAACTAGATCTATTCCTGGACAGTTTCTGGACACATTAACCCTTTGGCTGTCGCTAGCACTTTTTGTCAAGGTGATTCCTGCAGGAATCATCTCGACAAAAGCACTACCAAAAGTCAAAGATGTAACCTCCCGACTGCCAAGAAAAACTGAACGCCACCTCACTGCAAGAGGTGTAGATCCCCATGAGCCCCTTGCAGATTTCAGAAATACAGTCTACGTAACTGGCAGTGAAAGGGCTTAACTCTTTCGAGATGTGCCACATCCGGATTCCGGATGCGGCACGTCTCAAAAGAGTTAATGTTGATTTGTGCTTGGTCGATTCTTTATCATATTCTGACAGCTTATTTATGCATGTTCCATTGTTTGCTGTGAATTGTTAACCCATTTAGCCCTGAGACCCTACAGCTGTAGATTGATTGACCATGATAATTCAAGGGTAGTGCCAGATTAGCTTGGCACCTTCAGGCGCCAAGCTAATCTGGCACTACCCTTTAATTATCATGGTCAATCCACCTCCTGCAATACTGACATAGTCCTGAAGTAACACTCACTTCCAAAATTTGGGAAATGAGTGTAGCTAAAAGGGTTAATCGCTTGTCTTGAACTGCTCTAATGAAATTAAACTGTACAGCACAGGTTCTTTGCTTTGCTAGTGCCACAGTTAGCGCAAAAGTTCAACAACAGTACACTGTGTGGTAGTAATACAGCACATTAATAATTAAAAAATTCCCATACCACCATGCTGCACGCCCCATCCCCACCCCCCACCCCAACGAGTTATGTCAGATGACCTGCTCATTAGCTTAACCCTTTGGCTGTCACTAGCGCTCTTTGTCGCGGTGATTCCTGCTGGATCACCCTGACAAAAGCGCTACCAACTGCCGAAGGGCTAAACAAAATTACCAATAGAAGGATACAAGTTAATACTTGAAGGGTTTTGTTGTTGCAACTGTTTTGTTTGACCGCTTTGAGCCGACTAAAAGAATCAGCCATGGTGGAAAAATACAGCTTAATCGGTGTGTTCAAAGAGGGCGAACGGGCCTGTCTGTCTGAATGTCACCCAGTGTAAAAAGCCCCAAGAACTCCCAAACTAAATTTACAGCCAATGTAGAGGCATCTAAATTGTATCTAGACCTAGCGAGGCAGTGACCGTGAATATCTTTCGTTCTGTTCCGCACTGACAAATGTAAATAGTGACTGCGGGGCATTTGTATAATGCTTGTTTTCCCAGACCACTTTATCTTCTTTCCGCTTTTCAATACATCACAGCCGTCAATGGCGCCGCTCTCCAAATTTTCCTGGCACGCCAGACCCAATTTGTATCAGAATCGCAGTCGCGGACTTAAAGCGGGACGACTTCTTCCCTAAATGGAGCCGCGTTGTAAGTAAATGGAACAATCTATACTTTGAGCAAGAGGCATTGATTCTCATGAGCCCCTGCATCCGCAGGGGCTCATGCAAATCCATGTCTCTTGCAAATGTCAAGAGCTTACCAAGAGACTGACCGGTCCTCCACTCCTTTTTCGTAGGCAAATCTTCTTTTATCATTTCGCCTCCACAGACAAATATACAATCAAAAATTTATTTGGGTCTGCTTAGCATCACATCGAATAAATCATTGTTGGAGTCGGTCACTAAAGAAAGATTATCCCAAAGGCTACTGCCTGGTAAGTTCAGCGTCTGTGTGCGCACACAACTGACCAGGCGCCACCCTTGGGCTTGCTACCATGGTCAAAGTATTTCTGCTGCATTCGCCGCTGGAAATGAAAGAGTAATACAGCGCTACGGAGCCTGGACGAGAGAGAGAGAGAGAGAGAGAGATCAATACTGTGTCAAAACTGCGATGAACACATAGCAAATACCAAGTGAGGGATAAGGGTCAGGCCTCTGTTGCATGCGTCAACGTAGAATCTTCGCAAGCTACTAAGCAAGGTGCGGCTCTATAGCAGAGCACCTGGCTTAGTGGTTAACGCAGGATTTAAGCTCACTCCTGCAACCGGCCCCAGGGAACGCAACAGAACAAGCTTTCCACAAACAGGCATTGGAAGGCAGATTTTTATTACGGGCTGGTCTTGCATATGCAAAAATCTCGTGTGGGTGGAGTGGTGGTACTGGTCCGTCCTTCGATCATTCAGTCCCTGGCATTGTCGTCAAAAGGTTGTTTTTTGTACTTCTTCCACTATGATCCTCCCCCCCCTCCCCTCCCTCTTCACATGCAGCCACAGGTACTGTTTACAGTGACAACGACTAAATGAACAAGTATGTACACATTAACCCATTTAACCAACGCCCTAAAGCAAGAGATGGATCGATCATGATAATTCAAGGGTAGTGCCAGATTAGCTTAGCGCCATCAGGCGCCAATCCAATCTGGCACTACCCTTGATTTATCATGGTCGATCCATCTCCTGCCACTGGTACACAGTTATGAGTCGTTAGATGGCACCTCAAAATTTGGAAAATGGGGTCGTGGGGTAAATGGTTTAGCATCTATGCTATCCACACATATTGACCTCAATCAGTCAGATGCTGTTCACCTTCCTTCCTGGAAAGCACCTTTGGCACCCCTCCAAATAACAAGAAAGCATTATTAGAGCCTGCATAAGCGGTACATTATATTAACTCTTTCTACCCCAGATACACCACAGGAAGATAAAGATCGACCATGATAGTTCAAGGGTGATGCCAGAATAGCTTGGCGCCTATGGGCGCCAAGCTATTCTGGCATCACCCTTGAACTATCATGGTCGATCTGTGTCCTGCACTGCAATGCAGTCTTCAGAGGCCAACGGCAAAATTTAAAGATTTCGGTGTTGGGGTAGAATGACTTAACCCATTACATTCTGAGGCTGATTTTTTTCTCTACAAATTGCTTATTGTCCTGTGAAGGCTACATTACAGATCAGGCGTGGTGAAGGCTTTAACTATGAGTGCTACGATAGGTACCATTCTACAGCGGGCTCGAGTGTCAAACGCATGTGTATCTGTCCCCGCACCCCGACCCGCCACCCCCCCCCCCCCCCCCCTTTTCTCCTCATGACAGATCTACCATCTATGTGCTGCAGAGGGACATCCTGTTGGAGCTATTACACCAAAAGGCTGACACTGCTTGGTTTGTGTTCAGAATAGATCTTGCACACTGTGCTAAACAAATCAAACGCTCTGAATGCCAGCCGCTGTGCTTACATGTGAACTGACCATGACAGCTTATCCCATTTAACCCCAACGCCCTACAGCAAGACAAATGGACTGACCATGATAATTCAAGGGTGGTGCCAGATTAGCTTGGCGCCTGAAGGTAAGCAATGGTAAATACAAAGTGAGAGATGAATTGTACATGAAATATAACTTGTTTTTTAAGATGTACGTGTACATAATAAAATGACTGTGGTACTTTAAAAACAAGAAAGGCAAAGCCATTATGGCTCACATGTATGACCGATTTACATGTGTGACCTTTGTGACAATAAGTAAAGGGATAGCTTCTGCACCTTCAAAATACTTGTTCTCTTAAAATTTAAGCATTTTTCACACATCTGTCAACCCCCTGTGACCCTTAACCTTTACGATGAGTTGACTAAATTAGTATGCATAAGAAGGTCTTATCATCATTTGCCTTTGGGCCAAATTGGATTGAAAAATTGTCCAAAAAAGTTGATAATACATACAATTTTATCAATAACTGGCATCCTACACACATTTGCCAGCCTTCTGTGACCCTTGACCTTTCAGAAGGTCATCCAAATTAGTATGCATAGATAGGTCTTCCCATCAGGTATCTCTGTACCAAGTTTGGGTTTGAAGTTGTAAATAGCATTTGAGAAAAAAACATCTTTTGTCAAAATATGGCCATTTTGGACCTATTTCCTGAGCTCTTGTGCCCCTTGACCTTTCCGAGGGATCAACCAAATTAGTATGCACAGAAAGGTCTTACCATCAGGTATCTTTGTACCAAGTTCGGGTTTGAAGTTGTGAATAGTATTTGAGAAAAAATAAATTATAGCTATTTTGGACTTCTTTCTTGATCCCATGTGACCTTGACCTTTGTGAGAGGTAACTCAAATTGGTATGTTTAGAAAGGTCTTGCCACAAAGTATCTTTGGGCCAAGTTTGTAGACTGTGGCTTGCATAGTCTCCGAGAAAATGCCAACTTTAAAGTTTAACACGGACAACGGTGGATGGACGACAGCGGACGAACGACGGTGGATGGACGGACGAGCACTGGCCCACAACAAAGACTCACTTTTGCTTCTCATGCGAGCCAAAAAGGTGGAAAGTCTGTGCACACCATCACATCAGCTACATTGTTGGTTTTATTTGGTGAGGTATTTTTCGGCCGACAACTATGAATCCACAAAACCAGTTAAAATGTATTAACATGGATAATGTTAACCCTTCTGGCTGTCAGCAGTGCCTCTTGTTGAGGCAATTCCTGGAGAACCGCTAGTTTACCACGGACGGCGGCAGGCGCACGACAGCGGGCGGACTACAGACGGACGACCACTGGCCCAGAACATACTCACTTTTTCCTCGCACGTGAGCCAAAATGTGCTACCAACAGCCAAATGGTTAAAGAGAGTCTGTATGGACGCCAGTATCTATAGGCTGCAATACTTCTTTTTGCCCCTTCCCCACCCCAGTTGTTTGAGCATTGAGCAATCTGAGCCCATGCCAACTGTGAATCGATGTATGAAGTCACCTAGTTTAACTTTAACCCACTTAGCCCCAATGCACTACAGCATTATACAGACCGACCACGATAATTCACGGGCAGTGCCAGATTAGCTTGGCACCTAGTGGCGCCAAGCTGATCTGGCACTACCCTTAAAATATAGTTGGTCTATTTTCTGCAACTGGTTCATAGTCATTTGGCAGCACCTCCAAATTAAATTTTGGGAAATGTGGCCTTGGGGTTAAATAGGTTAATGTCAAACAAGGCTAATGATGTTAAAAAAATAAAAATAAAATAAAAGCCTGTACACACGCCAATATCTAGGCTACAGGTCAGTCTTACCAAAGACTCAGTGGGTGTAAGTCAATCTTGAAACCCGCTGATATCACTAACCCTGTGAGCAAAATGTCTGGCCGACGTCGGCTGCTGTTGGCCTGCTCAGTCTAAGAACGGGCCAACAGACGCCCAAGAACCTTTTGCTTATTTGGAAGCAAGATGGCGAGGCATTAGTGACCCAAGCAATCTGGCTAAAATTATCGGTCTCGCTGAAGTGCGAACTACACAGCAAGCGCTCCAGGGAGTATTGATTGACAGATAATGACATACGTCGGCATTCACTGAGTGCACACGCAGTGTGCGTGAGGACTATAGGGAGAGGAGCTGGTGCAGCAATAGCCCAATGCGCACATAGTGGTCGTCGCCCGCCAACGGCGGCCGACGTCGACCCGATGCCGGACCCTGTGCGCATTGGAAAGGGACAAATCTACCAAAGGGTGCAAGTGCTGGGATGAACACCATAGGCCTAATTTGACCCAGCACGCCTCGTAAACCATTCTGCCCTGCCATACTACAAGATATGGATCAACCATGATAGTTCAAAGGTATTGACAGAATGGTTTGGTGCCATGCTGTTCTGACATCACTGAAATACCCCTTTAGCATCGTTCTACCTCAAGGACACTATGACGTGAATGCACGCACACATTTCTGCTATGTGCACACTTCAGAAAATTAAGGTTGGGATGAGTACAGGCCAGGCGAGCTAATGGTCCTCAGGCCGACACTGACCTCTGCTGGCTCGTGAAAGGGGTTGTGCAGGAGTCAGCTCAGGTCGATGGTGGCCCAAGGACCATTTGCTCACTGGGAATGAATTTGCTCAACAGATTACTACACAAGAAAGGCAAAGCCCTTATGGCTCAAATGTATGACCAATCCACACGTTTGACAGCGAGTAAAGGGATTGCTTCAATACCAACAAAATCTATGTTTTCTCAAAATTTAATCAGTTTTCACACATCTGTCAAATCCCCGTGACCCTAGACCTTTGCGATGAGTCGACTAAATTAGTATACATAGAAAGGTCTTATCATCAGCTACCTTTGTGCCAAATTTGATTTAAAAGTTTGCAAAAATGTTGATAACTACAATTCTATCCCAAAATGGCATTTTATACACATTTATCGACCTCTTATAACCCTTGACCTTTTCCAAGGGGTCATCCAAATTAGAATGCATAGATAGGTCTTACCATCAGGTATCTCTGTACCAAGTTTAGGTTTGAAGTTGTGAATAGCAACTGAGAAAAAACATTTCTCGTCAAAATATGGCTATTTTTTTTACCTATTTCCTAAGCTCTTGTGACCCTTGACCTTTCTGAGGGGTCATCCAAATTAGTATGCATAGATTGGTCTTACCATCAGGTATCTGTGTACCTAGTCTGGGTTCAAAGTTGTGAAAGCAACTGAGAAAAACAGTTTCTTCAAAATATGGATATTTTGTACCTATTTCCTGAGCTCTTGCATCAAATTAGTATGCATAGATAGGTCTTACCATCTGTTATGATTGTGGTTGTGTTGTTCTGTGAGAGCATGCATGCATTCATTGTAGGAAACGATATTTATTTGAGCTATTATGGTTACGAATCACGTACCTTTTTAGTAAGATTCTTTATCGTTCGTGTAGAGCGGAATTGGCTTTGTTATTATCCGCTAAGTTTAGTCCGGAAGCTTCTAGCAAAGTCGCACGGAGAAGAGTGGTCGATTTTTGTTATGCATAGTTTTGCCGAGAATAAACCAGAACGTTCAAGCAAATTCACGCTCTGTCGAGTGACCTTACATGTGATGTCAAAATGTAAGCAACATTTTGCAACATAGTAGTAAAGCCACACACTGTATATTCATGGTCCATAGTCGTGTGTTTTTGATCATGCGTGTGGAATAATTGCGCGAGCAGCCAGAGTCAGGTCTGTATATATGTGAAAGCGTCAGTGTATACGGTCGTGCCATACTCTTGTGTGACGTCATTACACACTAGGATTTGGGGCTGAAATTAGCAGTCGCATTTTTGTAGACTATTATAATTTATTCTAGAAAGTTCTTTTTATTTAATATTTATGAGTTTCAATTACGTGTTCCATTCTGATTGGTTGCGTTGTGTGAATTCCTCGGATTATTCTGGAAAGTTTTTATACTATAAACGTTTGTGCTGCGAAGCACGTTCGTACATTGGCATGCATTGTCAGTTGTAAGGACACACAGTTTATCGTAGGTACGTGGCCGGTATAGGGTGTTCATCGTGAGAGACGCAGCATAACGGTGGTGTACATTGTGTGAAAAACGCATTGTGTTGCCAGTGTTGACATTTTTGCAGAGGAGACATTGTATCAGTGTTGGTGCATTTGGGAATGCATTGTGTGGAGATCGCATCACTGAAATAAAATATTGTTGGAACTGTTACTCCAGTGTAGTCTACATCCTTAAGCCACGTGTGACGGGTTGCAGCTGAATGAAGTTTATTTAAAAGAACCTTACGTGCGTGCATCTGGTGTGATATACGACTACAACTCAACACGTAACATTTTGGCACCTCCGACAGGACTTCTTCAGTTGGCTCAGTGGAAAGGGAAGCAGGAGAAAACAGACAGCAGTGAAACGCAGAGATGGCGACATCGGAGATGGAGACATTCCTGAAAATTGGAAAGGAATGTGGACTCGAAGGAGCTCAACTCCTCGAGTTTGTAAAGGAGAGAGAGAAGGAGAGAGAGGAGAGAGAAGAAAAGAGACGAGAGAGAGAAGAAAAGGAGAGACTGGAGAGAGAGGAGAGAGAAGAATAGAGACGAGAGAGAGAAGAAAAGGAGAGACTGAAGAGAGAGGAGAGAGAAGAAAGAGTTAAAGAACGTGAAATCAGGAAACTCGAAATCCAAGCAGAAGAAGCAAAGAAACAGCGAGAAGAGGCGGAGAGGCAGCGACAACACGAAATTCATCTGAAGCAGATGGAGATAGAGGTACAGAGCCAGAGAGCTACTGAAGCAACAGCATTAGCCAGCAGAGAGCAAACAGCCCGTGCACCAAAGCTTCCACCTTTCGTTGAAAATTCAGATAAGATGGACGCTTATCTGGAGCGATTTGAGCGCTTCGCAAGCAGAAATAATTGGAGACAAGAGACTTGGGCTATCAAACTAAGCGCACTTCTAACTGGCAAAGCGCTTGAATTTTACACCCGCTTACAAAGAGAAGAAGCTGAAGATTATATGCAGTTGAGAGCCACCCTGCTGAGACAGTACGACTTCACTGAAGAGGGTTACAGGCAACGATTTCGGAACTGCAAGCCTGAAGAAGGAGAAACACCTGGCCTATTCACTGAAAGAATCAGGAGCTACCTGGAGAAATGGATAGAGCTGGCTGGTTTAAACAAAGATTACCAGGACCTGCGTGACCTCATCATCAAAGAGCAAGTCCTCAACGCATGTTCTAAGGACCTGGCCGCCCACCTCAGGGAGCAAAAAGACCAGTCCCTAAAGGCCCTGGCCAATTTCGCTCAAAGATACCTTGAAGCCCACAACATGAAGTTTGGGCTCAGTAAGCCGCAGCGTGTGTCTGCACCAGCAGAGGAAATCCACAATGTCAGAGACACCCCGAAATACAAGCCGGTGGAGAACCTGACATGTTTCCTTTGTGGAAAGAGGGGACACAAGACGATACGATGTCCTTCTAAGGATGTTAGTCCCCGAGGCGACAACACCAGAAGACCCAACCAAGATCGCGTGATAGCAGGCAGAAGCAATACCACGTCTCAACACAGAGCCGCCACTGTACTAGCCAATGATGTGACGTCATCCAGTGACTTTGAATCCGGAGAAAGGCGAGTGACACCGGAGCTAATTGAATCTTTCAAAAAGAATGGACGCATCGCAGTAGGAGATGGGGCTACATTTTTACCAGTCTCAAACATTGCGCTGCCTGAGAATGAAGTACCGAACATGCCGGTGGTGTCAGGATTCGTCGGAAACACACCAGTGAGAGTGCTGAGAGACACCGGTTGCAGTTGCATCATCGTGAGAGAGGACCTAGTAGCTGAAGACCAGAAGCTACAGGAGTGGACAAGCCTCATCTTGGCCGACGGAACTGTGAGGATCGTCCCCCTTGCCAAGGTCAGTGTCCACACCCCGTACCTGACAGGAGAGGTGAAGGCATTGTGCGTGAAGACACCAGTCTACGATCTTATCATTGGAAACATGGATGGTGCCAGAAACGCAGATGATCCAGATCCAGAGTGGAGACCTGAAACATGTGCTGAAGTCGAGCAAAGAAGAGTCACCAGACCATCCCTCTAAAAGTGGCGGACAACACGGAAGCAGCTGTGGTGAATAGGGACAGGCTGGTAGAGCTGCAGAGAGCCAACCCCACGCTTGACAAGTTCCGAGGTCAGATCGAGCCCGTGACGCGAAAGGGAAATGAGATAACCTTTGAGACCAGGAAAAATATCCTGTACCGAACATTCAACAGCAGTGGAGATAAACCTGTGCGTCAGGTCTGAACCATTAAGGATGCAGGTGATGAAATTGGCCCATGATTCCTATTAGGAGGACATTTGGGAATCAACAAGACCCTCGATAGAATCCGAGCTGTCTTCTACTGGCCTGATATGGGAGGCGACGTCACCCGATTCTGCAGGTCGTGCGACATATGCCAGAAGACAATCTCCAAGGGAAAGGTGCCCAAGGTTCCTCTAGAGAAAATGCCATTGATCGATATGCCTTTCAAGCTGTGGATCTGGTGGGGCCAATATCCCCTCCAAGTGAAGATGGTCATCGATACATTCTGACCCTGGTGGACTACGCTACGTTATCCTGAGGCCATACCATTGAAGATCGACACTCCAACAGTGGCAGAGGCGCTGGTTGACATGTTCAGTTGTTTGGGGATTCCTGAGGAAATCCTGAGTGACCTGGGGACTCAGTTCGTCTCCGACTGCATGGAGGAAGTCAACCGGCTATTGAGCATCCGACACCTTACTACCACCCCTTATCACCCCATGTGTAATTGGCTGTTTGAAAAGTTTAATGAAACATTGAAGGCTATGCTGAAGAAACTGTGTGCCGAGTGCTGCCACAATAATCAGATGGGTCGCCGGAAAGCCAGATGAACGAGGGCTACGAGCAAAATGGGGCTCCTCTGAGTAAGGAGATGTTGAAGCTGCAGGAGGAGGATAAGGAGAGAGATAAACAGGAGACGCTAAGAGTCCAATCTACAGTTTTCGTGCATCGATTCACGCCCGACTCAGAGACTGCGGATATTGTTCAACATGAGGTTGATCTGACATCGAACGAGCCAGATCACGACGAGCCATGTAGTCTGCTTCGCAATCGAGAGAGGGAGTGAGGAAGAATGTTGGGGAGACGTCGGACTTGGGGTGTCATCAGAGATTCCAGATCGCCAGTGGTCATTGCGAAGAAACCAGAGAGATCTAATTTGGTGTGTATGGACTTTCGTACATTCCATAAGCCGACAGTGTTCGACCAGGACCTTTGAACTGTGTGAACTGTATCTCATGATTTGACGATGTTCCAGAAGTGAACTTTGACATTGATTTTTAGTTTAATCAAGGGTTTGCAGAACTTTGGAGAGAATTGCCTGGGCGGAGAGGTTTAAAGGAACATTTTTTTTGCCCAAGTCAGTTAAAAGAACATTTCTTTGTGTCAAGGACAGTTTAAAGGAACATATCTTCATTCAGGACATTTAAAGGAACTGTGAGTTAATAATTTTTGTGTAGTTAATTTGATTTGACTTTGATGTGAAGTTGTATTTATTTAGGGTTCTGTGTAGATTAACACAGCCACAACCGTATTTTGAGATTTGAGAAGAAATTTTATGAAATTTCGTTCTAAAAAGGGGGGTAATGTTACGATTGTGGTTGTGTTGTTCTGTGAGAGCATGCATGCATTCATCGTAGGAAACGATCCGATATCAGGCATCTCTGTAGCAAGTTTGGGTTTGAAGTTGTGAATAGTATTTAAGAAAAAACATCTTTTGTCAAAATATGACAATTTTGAACCTATTTCCTGGGCTCTTGTGACCCTTGGCCTTTACAAGGGATCAACAAAGTTAGTATGGATAGAAAGGTCTTATTGTCAGGTATCTTTGTACCAAGTTTGGGTTTAAAGTTGTGAATAGTATTTGATAAAAATCATCTTATGTCAACATATGGCTATTTTTGACCTATTTCCTCAACTCTTGTGACCCTTGACTTTTCATATAAAGGTCTTACCATCAGGTATCTTTTCACCAAGTTTGGGTTTGAAGTTGTGAATAGTACTTGATAAAAAATAAATTATGTCAAAATATAGCTATTTTTGATACATTTCCTGATCCCCTGTGACCCTGACCTTTGTGAGAGGTCACTGAAATTGGTATGTTTAGAAAGGTCTTTCCACAAAGTGTCCTTGGACCAAGTTTGAATACTATAGCTTGAATAGTCTCCGAGAAAATGCCGTTAAAGTACACCACGGACGACGAATGACAATGGACGGATGATCACTGGCCCAGAACATAAGACTCCCTCTTGCTTCGCACGTGAGCCAAAAACTGGGTGGGCATTGGCATGATTTACTTTACTTTGCCTTCCAACAAAATCCATGGGCAACAGTGCAAAAAATTGAAATGACTGAAAGCGGTTCATTGCCTAATAATGCCACATAATTCATGGCCAGCAAGAGGCATAAACTCTCATGAGCCCCTGTGGACGCAGAGGCTCATGAGAATTTATGCCTCTTGCAGATCAAACAGGATGGCTGGAAGGCTTTTCCTTTTGAAGAAAAAGTGGGACGTCATTCAATTTCACAATTTTGCCGTTGTCCTCCGAGGACTGCATTGCACTTCAGGAGAATGATCACCTATGAAGTTCAAGGGCGGAGCTAGAACATCTTCCCTGTTCACACATGATCATCAGGCTGATGTCCGCCGTTGGCCCGCACACAGCCTTGTGTGAGCAAACTGCAGCTGATGTTGGCTCAATGACCTTGTGCGTACTGGGTTGGTGCCTGTAGGTGCCAAGCCATTCTTCCTACAGGAATCATCACGACAAAAGTCACTACCGACACACAAAGGGTTATCTTTTATAGTCTGTCTATATCTTGTTGAAACGTGTGAGGGCTGAATGGGCAAACTTACCAGTCTGACAAACACTGTCGATGAAGCCTGTTGACCGACAATCACAAGTGAAGCGGTTCCACCCTTCCACACACACACCCTGGTGCATGCAGGGGTGGCTCAGGCAATGTGGCTCCATTGTCTGACAATACTCCGCTAGTCCTGCCACCCCCTGGGTCGTTGCTGCTGCCGTCAGGTCCATCTTGTTGCCGTTAAGAACCATGTCCTCGATACATCCCACATAGCCTTGACCCAGCATCCCTGTCCACATCTCTTTTGGGAGGGACGCCCCCTGCTCCTTGCTGATTCCACCAATGACAAGAGATCCTTCTAAATCAAACCTGTCCAAGCGAGACATGGAGGTAAACACCTGTTTTTGTCCGTCAACAGTGATGTAGCCTTGGTGGCCTTGATACTCAAAGTAGACTATGTGGGACTGGCCATCAGCCACAGGCTGTATACTGGCTTTGAGCCTGACGGGCTCAAGTCCCTGCCGCAATACCAAGTGCAAGTAGCCATCCATCAGCTCCAAGGCAAAGAAGTCTTTGTTTCCAGCAGAAAACCCGGTGCTGTACATAATCATGCCATTTTGCTCAATGGTGCGGAACTGGAATGCCAAAGAGCCACGATTCATTGATCTGTCCCAGGTTGGGATGGTGAGACAGGACTCTGAAGTCGTGAAGGTGATTGGACGTGATTCTGTCAGCTCCTGGCATTTGTCATATATCACCTCACCTGACACTTTTATCAGAGGATGTTCTGACCTGGCCAGTTCTGTAAGGTCCAGCTGAATGCTGTCGGATCGGTAACGCACCTGTAAACAAACAACACTGAATTAGTATTCATTATAAAATGGCTTTTGATACATGTAACACATTTCATTCAGTAAGGTGGGTGAGTATAAGCCCCAGAAATTAGCACTCAAAAAGTATTTCGACCTTAGGGTCTGTTACCTAACTTTTAACCCCTTCACTGCACGTGGTCACAAATTGTTTTACTAAAATGTTTGTTAATTCAACGCCAAAGAGCCCCAACCGTTCACGGCACATGGATACACAGTGGTCTCTGCAAGAGACGCAGATCCTAATGAGTCACTGCAAATGCTGGAGCTCATGAGGATTTATGTCTCTTGCAGTTGGATTGCATTCACTTTCTCTCAGCAGTGAAGGGATTAAACCATGACAATATTGTATACATGACTACCTAAAAACAAAAGGCTGGCATCCAAACAAACTAGTGCACCTGGTGCAAAAAACAAAACAAAACAAAAAAAAACCTGCTCACATACATCAATTTGATTGTGTTTATTCATGCCCCCTTCTGAACAGAGGCTTCAAAGGTGAATGGATTGACATAACCCCAAAAGCAAACCGACTCTACCAGGAATCAACATTTGCTCCAATTCTCTGCTTAAACATGGAGCAATTCCACATGAGCTATGAGAGTAATTCTCTGTCAACATCTGTATGAGCAATCCAACCAGCCAAGGGCAAAAACCATTTCACCTGTCGCTTACAGGGACTCTGCACTGGTTTACATGAAACTTTCACTCCCAGCACCACCTACTGAGGACCCTGCTTTGAGCAACAGCATTTTATGCAAGAAACAAGAATGGCAAAGCCCTTATGGCTCACGTGTATGACCGATCCACACGTCTGTAAGTAAAGAGATGGCTTCTGCACAAACAAAATCAATGTAAAACAAAATCAATGTTTTCTCAAAATTTAATCAGTTTTCACACATCTGTCAAATCCCAGTGACCCTTGACCTTTGCGATGAGTCGACTAAATTAGGATACATAGGAAGGTCTTATCTTCAGCTACCTTTGTGCCAAATTTGATTGAAAGTTTGCAAAAATGTTGATAATAACTACAATTATTAGCATTTTATTCAATTTGTTGACCTCTTGTGACCCATGACCTTTTCCAAGGGGTCATCCAAATTAGTGTGCATAGATAGGTCATACATCAGGTGTCTCTGTAACAAGTTTGGGTTTGAAGTTGTGAATAGTAATTGAGGAAAAAACATTTTTTGTCAAAATATGGTTATTTTATAACCTATTTCCTGAGCTCTTGTGACCCTTGACCTTTCCGAGGGGTCATCCAAATTAGTATGCATAGATAGGTCTTTACCATCAGGTATTGCTGTAGCAAGTTTGGGTTTGGAGTTGTGAATAGTAATTGAGAAAAAAACATTTCTTGTCAAAAGATGGCGATATTGGACCTATTTCTTAAGCTCTTATGACCCTTGACCTTTCTGAGGGATCAACCAAATTAGTATGAATAGAAAGGTCTTACCATCAGGTATCTGTGCCAAGTTTGGGTTTGAAGTTGTGAATAGCATTTGAGAAAAAACATCTTTTGTAAAAATATGGCTATGTTGGACCTATTTCCTGAGCTCTTGTGACCCTTGACCTTTCTGAGGGATCAACCAAATTAGTGTGCATATAAAGGTTATACCATCAGGTATCTTTGTACCAAGTTTGGGTTTGAAGTTGTGAAAAGTATTTGAGAAAAAAAAATGATGTCCAAAAATAGCTATTTTTGATATATTTCCTGATCCCCTGTGACCATGACCTTTGTGAGAGGTCACTCAAATTAGTATGTTTAAAAAGGTCTTGCCACAAAGTATTGTTGGGCCAAGTTGACTGTAGCTTGAATAGTCTCCAAGAAAATGCCAACGTTGGCTCACAGGGGACAGATGACGGAGGGACGACCACTGGCCCAAAACATTGACTCACTTTTGCTTCGCATGTGAGCCAAAAAAAAGCAGTCTTAATGACAGCTGCATTCTCAGCGTAAGTCTTGAACAGCAACGAATGTTACCTGTCATTAAAGACCATCATTTAGGTGGCTACAACCATCTAAATGATAAGTCTTTAATGACAGGTGATCTCTCATAAGGGAGTCCCTCAAAACGTGTACTGTTGTATTTTCTAATAATTGACTGCAGTACTGTGATCAAACTACTTTTATACATCCACAGTTCAGATCAACCGGCTTAACTCCTTATGCCCTGAAGACAAAATTATCAAGTTTTTGTAGATATCCTCTTAGGTCCATATGACTGTTCAGGTGACAGATCGACCATGATATATTAAGGTTGGTGTCAGAATAGCTTGGCGCCAAGAGGCACCAAGCTATTCTGACACCAACCTTGAAACATATCATGATTGATCCACATTCGGTCGTAGTCTTTCAGGGCATTATGGGTTAATTTCTGAATTACTGTGAGATTCACTTAGAACCTCACAAACTAAAACAATTAAGTACATGTAGTAGTTTCATCGGGACACTCAAGTCCATTATTGGAAATAAGTTCTACTGTGTAATAATTACGGTATTTATAATGCGCTTATCTTATAATAATTATAACTCTAAGCGCGCACTCACAACTCGCATATGCATGCGCACGCTTTAGACAATGACTCACGTACCACAAATAGTGAAATACATTACAACAGTCAGCTTGGGGTAGGGAGTGTGGTGATATAGTGCTAGAACTGTTGAAAGAGGTGAGTTTTGAGGGCGGACTGGAAGGAGGAGAGAGAGTGGGAGGGTGTTCCAGGTGGATGGACCATAGACAGAGAAGGAGCGGGGGCCAAAAGTGCTGAGTTTGGTGCGGGGGATGTGGAGGCGGAGAGGGTCGGAGCCGGAGCGGAGGGAGCAGGAAGGAGTGGAGGGGTGAAGTAAGTTGGAGAGATAGGTAGGAGCGTAGTTGTTCAGGGATTTGTAGCAGAGAGATAGAATCTTGTATTGGATGCGTTGGGGGATGGGGAGCCAGTGAAGGAGTTTGAGCAGGGGAGTGATGTGGTCGGATTTTTTCTTTCTGAGGATGAGGGGGGCAGCATTGTTCTGGACGCGTTGGATAGTGAAAGTGGTGGAGTGAGGGAGGCCGGAAAAGAGAGAGTTGCAGTAGTCGATGCGAGATAAGATGAGAGAGACAGCAAGTTTGGTGGCAGCTTCGGTAGTGAGGTATTTTCTGATCTGAAGCGGCGGAGGTGGAAATAGCATGCCCGGGCCGTGGCGGAGATGAAGCTGGTCATGGAAAGAGAGGAATCAAGGATAACGCCGAGGTTCTTGGCCGAGTCAGAGAGGGAGATGGGGGTGCTGTCGAGTTGAAGGTGGAGAGAGGGAGGGAGCTGGGAAAGTTTCTGGCGAGTGCCTACCAACATGGCTTCCGTTTATTCGTCGTTCAGTTTAAGCTTGTTTGCTGTCATCCAGTTTTTCACACCTTCGTAGCAGTCAGCCGTGCGAGTCAGTAGTGACTGAGTGTTTGTCGAGTTTGTCTTTGTCTAGTAGTTGTGAGTTGTCAGTGTAGAGGTGGTGGTGTATGTGGTGAGACTGGATGATGTTGGACAGGGGAGAGGTATAGAGTGTGAAAAGGACCGGGCCCAGGACAGACCCCTGTGGAACGCCGCAGGAGAGCCTGATTGGGTTGGAGGAGACGCCGTCGATGGTGACGGACTGCTGTCTGTCGGAGAGGTAGGAGAGAAACCAGGTGTGAGCAGAGTCAGTGATGCCAACGGTGTGGTGAAGGCGGTGGAGGAGGATAGAATGGTCTATGGTGTCGAAGGCGGCAGAGAGATCGAGTAGCGTAAGAAGGGAGATGTTGCCCGAGTCGGTGGAGAGAAGCAGGTCGTTTAGGATATGTAGAAGAGCTGTTTCAGTGCTGTGATGTTTGCGATTGGCAGGCTGGAAGGGACTGAGGAGGTTGTTGTCAGCGAGGTGGAGGTTGAGCTGGTTGAGAACAACCTTCTCAAGAAGCTTGGACAGGAAAGAGAGATTGGAGACTGGGCGATAGTTCTTGAGTTCGTTTGGGTCGAGGTTGTGTTTTTTGAGGAGAGGAAGGACCATGGCGGACTTGAAGATATCGGGCTCAGAGCCATTCTCTAGAGATGTGTTGATGATGTCGGTAATGAAGGGCAGAAGTTTTGGAAGGCTATCCCGGTAGAGAGAAGCTGGGAGGGGGTCTAGTTCGCAGGTTTTGAAAGGCATGGACTTTATGGTCTTGAGGACTTCATCCTGAGAGACGGGGCGGAAGGACGAGAGGGGAGTGCCGGAAAAGGGGGGGGGGGGTCGAGAGGGCAAGGTGGAGAAGGCAGAGTGTCGAGGGTGTTGTGCAGAGTTTGCATTTTGTCGGAAAAATAGGTGGAAAAAGCGGACGGGAGTTCTTTTTTGCAGTGTGTGTTGGGGAGAGGAGAGTCTTTAGAAGTGCCTAGGGGTGTGTTCATGGTAGCGTCGAGGGATTTGGAAGAAGTGGATTCCAGGATTTTTTTTGAAGGTGTTTACGTTTGGAGTCGGAGATCATTCTGCAGACTTTGGTTCTGGTGGTTTGGAAGATCTGTCTGTGAACGGTGAGGCAGATGAGCGCCAGCGGCGTTCCGCTTGTCAGCGCTCACGCTTGGACTCAGCTATGTCGTCAGTGAGCCAGGGGGAGGGGAGTCGGTTGGGTATGGAGCAGGTGGTGACAGGGGCATGGGTGTCTAGAAGTTTTCGAAGGGAGTAACTGAAATGGGATGCAAGATCGGGAGAGGGGGCGGGGTCCAAGAGAAGGTCAACAGCTTCGTCGAAGAAGCTCTCTCGGTTGACCGATCCTCCCCCTCCACTTTGGTTGCAGCCAACTTAATAAAATTTCAAATACAAATGATTTCCAAAAACAACTTTAGTAGCTCGCTTGAGCTTGCCCTTAGCACCAAGTGAATGTTCTGTGTTTACGTACAGCGCGTGAGTGAATGCATGTGATTCACGCGAGCGTGCTTGTTGGGTTCAGTTCGTGGCTGCATTCTGCACATTGAGTTATATTATAAATATGAGAAATGCACCATATAAATACCATGTAATAATAATAATTGGAATTGTTTCCACATGAGATTAACCATCTGAGCATTAGAAGCACATTTAACAAAAGGCCCTACCAACAGCCAATGGGTTAACTTTCTTGTACACTACATGTAAAGTATTTTTATACATTTTCAAAAGTGACCCCCAAAAAGTAAACATTTGCTTTCAAAAGTGGTTGAAAAAGTAGATGAATTATATATATGTAAACTGGTTAGCAGTAGCTCGAGCTGTAAACTGGAGGAAGATCACTTTCTCTAGGCACTCTCTACTTCAGTAAAACTGAAAATCATTCCCTTGTAGTGCATGCACATGTCACCGCTTGCCATTTCGGAAACCAGTTTTTGTTGAAAATACAGGTACATGTACCAGTACTGACTTTCTTCTTAACCCTTTTAGCCCCAACACCCTGCAGCAGGAGATTGACTGACCATGATAATTCAAGGGTAGTGCCAGATTTACGCGCCAAGCTAATCTGGCACTACCCTCGAATTATCATGGTCAATCCACCTCCTGCAACTGGTATATTATCGTTAAGTAACTCTTCCAAAATTTGGGAAATGCACCAGTGGGGCTCAAAGGGTTAACAAACACTAACTGTGAGATTCGCTGGAATAATACGGTGGGCATATATATATATATATATATATATATATATATATATATATATATATATATATATATATATATATATATATATATATATATATATATATAAAATATAATATATATATATATATATATATATATATATAAAAAATATAATATATATATATATATATATATATATATATATATATATATATATATATATATATATATATATATATATATTATATATATATATATATATATATATATATATATATATATATTATTTATACAAAGACGGTCTCAAGAAGTCGCTTAGTGCCTGCCAAATCGACCACCGCCAGTGGTCTTCGCTTGCTGCGGACCGTGACACCTGGCGCTCCACCACTCACAAGGCAGCCGTCTCCTTTGAGGACTCTCGCAGAGCTAACCTTAAGGACAAGCGGCTTAGAAGAAAAAACAGAGTTGTCGTAACTCAGAACCCTGACCAGACCTTCCCCTGCAGCCACTGCGGTCGAACCTGCCTGTCCTGGATTGGCCTCCGCAGCCACGAAAATGCCTGCAGACGACGTGGGCAAGCCCTATAGAATCTTCGTTCGCGAAGTCAAGCCAAGACAGTGTATCGCCCTCTTCACATCACCATTGGTGAGTCTGAACTAAAGTCAGTGCACCAGTTTACTTACCTTGGCTGCGTTATCACGTCAGACGCCAAGCTGGACAAGGAGCTTGACAGCAGGCTGGCAAAAGCGAACAGCGCTTTCGGGCGACTTTTCAAGCGGGTGTGGCACAATCAACAGCTGAAAACAGGCACCAAGATCAGCGTGTACAGAGCTGTGGTCCTCACCACCCTGCTGTATGGTTCCGAGTCCTGGGCCCTCTACCGCAGCCAACTACGACTCCTCGAACGCTTCCACCAGCGCTGCCTGCGTACCATCCTGGGCATTCACTGGAGTGACTATGTCACCAACGTCGAGGTCCTTGAACAGGCTGAAACTGTGAGCATCGAGGCTTTGCTGCTGCGGACACAGCTCCGCTGGGCGGGGCATGTCTCCAGGATGGAGGATCATCGCCTACCAAAGATCACCCTGTTCGGCGAGCTTGCTACTGGACACCGTGACAGAGGGGCACCAAAGAAGAGGTACAAAGACTGTCTCAAGAAGTCACTTAGTGCCTGCCAAATCGACCACCACCAGTGGTCTTCGCTTGCTGCGGACCGTGACACCTGGCGCTCCACCATTTACAAGGCAGCTGTCTCCTTTGAGGACTCTCACAGAGCTAGCCTTAAGGACAAGCGGCTCAGGAGAAAAAACAGAGATGCCGCAGCTCAGAACCCTGGCCATACCTTCCCCTGCAGCCACTGCGGTCGAACCTGCCTGTCTCGGATTGGCCTCCGTAGCCACGAACAAGCCTGCAGACGTCGTGGGCAACTCCTATAAAATCTTCGTTCGCGAAGTCAAGCCAAGCAAGCAATATATATATATATATATATATATATATATATATATATATATATATATATATATATATATATATATATATATAAGAACGCAATGTGCAAAACGTGAGATCCGACTGGCAAGCGGCCGCAGATGGCCAGCGTACATCTATGCATGGGCCAACAGCAGCTGATGTCGGCCCAATTATCTTTTGCTCATTGGGCACAAGGCTTTCCCTAAAACAACCTGACAAGGACCGATTTATTTGTGTTCCTCCCCAAGCTTATGACTAATCCCTCACGTCTGCCAGTGCAGTTCAGCTGCTGTTACTGGATATCAGAGATTGTCCTGCCTTCGAAGTTTGCATAATGGTCTGTGATTCTGGACATTACGGCCATAAGATCCAAAATCACAAATCAGCACGTATTTATAACTATGAGTGACTGGCGACATGGACTGACTGTGATAGACAAATGGAGGTGCCTGATGGTGGGGGGGATGATCAGTTTGGTACCTTGGAACTCTTCAACAACAAAACTGCCCGGCAGAGCGTACACACTGCAAGATATTGAGCCACTGCGATAGCTCACAAACCGGCTGTGCCTGATTAGCTTGGCATGCCGGCATCCAGAGGTGCCAAACTAATCAGGCGCTGCCTGTGAACAGTGCATGAGTAGCTAATTCTGGCGTCAATTAGCCAATCGCCCTTGAACTTTATGGTTGTCAGTCATCCACGGACGGCACCGAAACAGAGAGAGAGAGAGAGAGAGAGAGAGAGAGAGAGAGAGATGGAGAGAGAGAGAGAGAGAGAGAGAGAGAGAGAGAGAGAGAGAGAGAGAGAGAGAGAGAGAGAGAGATTTACTGATCTGACAACCATTTGGTGAGTGATCTGCAGCCAGTGATCAAAGAGAAAAGAGCATGCAAAGTCAGTCGCTAGCACTTTTTTTTTTCTGCCAATACTGCGCTGGAGGAGATAGTTTCTAGTAACACGGCCACTGGCGTGCGTTTTGCGGATCAGTTAACCCATTTAGCCCCAACGCCCTACAGGAGGAGATTACAGACCGTGATAATTCAAAGGGGAGTGCCAGATTAGCTTTGCGCCAAGCTAATCTGGCGCTACCTTTGAATTATCTTGGTCCATTAATCTCCTGCAACTGGTACATAATCGTCAAGTGACATTGACCTCCAAAATTTAGGAATCGGGGCTAAATGGGTTAGCTGAGCTAATGATTTTTCTTCAACTCGGACATCGGCATTGAACAAAAGGCCATTAATAGGCCCAATATCGGCCTGATGACCTTTGGAACCGTGGGCATGTGGCAAATCGGCCTAGAATAGTGTGGGTATAATTTGCATCTTGAGAGATTAGCGAAGTTTATAGATGGCAGATGGTTTGGGATCGAGTCATGAAAACTGCCTTAAGCCAGGCCGGCACAAAGCACTCTCAGATCTTGTAACACTCACTGCAAAGAGAACACATGGAAAAAGGGGGTGGGGGTGGGGGTGGGGGATGGGGGGGGGGAGGGCAAACATGATTTGGAAAAAAAAACAAAACAACAGAAGATAGTGGTAGAAAACCCTTTAAAATAGAAACAAATAACGATGTTTCAGATCAAAGATCCTTCCTCAGGTGACATGGAAACAAATGTAGAACAGAAAAGAACACGACATAAAGAAAAGACGTCATCCTGTATAGAGAGAATTTAGAATGACGTAAAAAAAAGAAAAAAAAAAAAAACCCACACACACATAATGACGCAAATACACATGCACAAAACAGTACCACAAAACTTACGTCTATATACATACACGTCACTGCACACATTCGCATTCACTCCTGCCTGCTCAGTGCAGCTCACGCACATGCACACACACACACACACACCCACACACTCAATGCTACCTTTGAGTGTGTGTGTGTGTGTGTGTGTGTGTGTGTGTGTGGTCTTGGAAGAAAGGCGCTTTCTACAGAGAAGTCTTGTAATGCACAAACTGTTGCCCATCATTATAAAGACCATCATTTTGGTGGCTACAGTAACCTAAGCGATGGCCATTTGTGACAGGTGATATCTGACAAGGGTTGTCACTCGAAACAGAATGTGCTGATTAGGAATGGATTAACCCCTTAACTCCCAGGGCAAAGACAACGCTACCAAAATGCAAAGGACATGAACCATCATGAGTCCCTGCAGTTGTGGGGGGCGCATGAGGATGTATCTCTCGTCCCATGTTTAGCGTGTCTACTTTTCGTCCCATTTACATCTGTTTCTTCAAGCAAATATCGGTCAGCATGCAGTGGTTGCAGACTCAAAATCTGTGATCACTGGCAGTAAAGTGTTAATTGTTGAGTGAATATGCACTCTATACATTATCATACCTTCCGCATGCATCCCTTGAAATTACTGTGGACGCGCGACCCTGGCAGACTGGAGGGATCAGGGCTGCCAGCGACAAACAGGACCTTACTGGACAGCAGCTTGAATTTTCCAGTTGTACTGCCAGTGCTACGATGGATCCCATCAACCTCCAGCGTGATCTAATTAAGTTGAACATATAAATAGGCTTGATTGTAGGAATCACAGGTTTAAATTTCATGTCAGCAAAGTCTATTTTAATCATTTCACTTTTCTCACTTTTTAAAACTCTCACAAGCACTCAAGTGTGTGCAAATATATACATGTACATACATTTAGTGATGAAAAGTAGCCTTACTGTAGTGTACATGACAACTACCGGCATAACCATTTACATTATGTACAGCTGACTTGAAACTAGAACTGTGACACACTGGGCTACCAGACATAATGATTTAAGCCTTTGACTGTAGGTAGTGGTTTCTGTCGCAATGAGTCATGTAGGAATCATCGCGACAAAAAAACACTACCGACAGCCAAAGGGTTAAAAGAAAATGGCATTATACAATATTACTGAATTTCCTTCTCTTTTTCTGACTTTGTAAAGATTACAATTTATCTTACACAAGTCAAAAACACAGTCACGTCATTTTATCTTATACACAATAAAATCACAAACAAGCTCGATCATGACACACATGCTACACATAAACGTACAGCATGTGTGTTGGTCTGTGGCTTTTGGCCACAAGGTAAAAAAATCACAGACCAGCACATATAGAGAGTACATGATAAATTAATGAATGTGAATGTCTCTATGATGCTGATTGTAGAGTGCACAGTACTGTAATACCAGTAATACTAAAGATAAGGCATTCATGTAACTGCAACAGAGTAGTCATGGCAACAGTCTTTTAATCCTTTTCATCCTGATACACCCATTGCTTAATTAAATTTGAATGATAGTTCAATGGAGGTGCCAGAATAGCTTGGCAGCTGAGGTGCCAAGCTATTCTGACACCACCCTTGAACTAAAACAGTTGATCTATGTCTTAATCTGTAATGTAGCCTTCATAGGGCAATAAACGCATTTTACAAAATCAACCTCAGGATGTAATGGGTTAAAGTTCACAGGAATCATGCTAACCAAACACCTTGACTGCATGTTTGTGTGTGTGTGTGTGTGTGTGTGTGTGTGTGTGTGTGTGTGTGTGTGTGTGTGTGTGTGTGCGCGCGCGCGCGCTCATGTGCGAGTTTGTGTGTGCACCTGACCATACAAAACAATACAAAGACTAATAATGGAAAAGAACGAATGTCCCAGTCTTTGAGACAAACACAGAACAACAAGTCAGTACATGGGTCTTAAACAATCCACAGAATGTCACAAACAACAGCGTCAACCATAACCAGACACGCCCTTTTGCGAATGTTATGCTCATGGAGTAGAGTTCATGGTTCCATTCATATTCTTTTGCACCACCCCATGTTTTCACACACAGATTGTTTTCAAATCCACAGCCTGCAAGACACTAGTGTTTGGACCAATCGTATGGTTCATTCATGTGATGTACAACATTTTCCACAAACAAAGAACTAACCCTGCTGTACTGCTATTTTCTACAAGCCCTACAGCAGGAGATGCATCGACCATGATAATTCCAGAGGAGTGCCAGATTAGCTTGGTGCCTTTAGGCGCCAAGCTAATCTGGCACTACCCTGGAATTATTATGGTCGATTCTTCACCTGCAACTGGTACTTGGGCGTAAGGTGACACCTCCCAAATTTAGAAAATGCAGCCATGGTGTGTAATGGGTTAAGATCGTTTTCGGACTTGTTTCTCCAGCTGTACTGCTATTTCCTACACAAAATTTTGAGTTGATCAGCGCAGACATATTTTGCTACCCTTAATGACCAGCTTTTGGCTAAAAGCTAGGTCATGCAAAAGTTGAGCGCTATAAGAGAAAGTCATCGTGCTGCCATTACTGTGCAAAAAACACTGGCTACAAAGATGCTGGACGCGAATACGAATGAAGCAACCAAATTTTACTCCAAGAGGGTAAGAAATCCACACATAGCCATGAAATGATTTACATAACAGTCACACAGGTTTAACAGAAATGAAACTGACAAGAAGTTCACATATATAACCAAAGGAAATTTCAGATTCACCCACAGATGACCCACAACCATGGTAACACATGTACAGCGACATCCACAGGGAAAGGTGAAGGTCATCAATTAAAACTCAGAGCAGCACCACCAAAGCATCTTGCAGCTTCTTGTTCAAACATACACAACACTATTCAGTCTCTTAATTCAGTTCAATGCAGTCTCTGCTGTAATACACTCAGGCACACATGGCAAAACATAAATACATAACTATTTATAAATACTGTATCAACTGAATACATGTTTTGTGGTTTGGAATTAACAACGGTTTAATTTTGGCAGTTAAATCAGTCCTGTACATTTAATTCCTGTAAAATATTTTAAATCTGCTTAAACGTCGTCATACTGGTCAATGTACTTACACGGTATAATACTGTATAATGGAAAACAAGAAGGGCAAAGCCCATATGGCTCACATGTATTGACCGATCCACACATGTCTGACATAACATTTCTTGTCGAAATATGGCTATTTTTTTACCTATTTCCTGACCTCTTGTGACCCTTCACCGTTCCGAGGGGTCATCCAAATTTGTATGCATAGATAGGTCTTACCATCAGGTATCTCTGTAAAAGGTTTGGGTTTGAAGTTGTCAATAGTATTTGCGAAAAAACATTTTTTGGTAAAAATATGGTCATTTTGGACCTATTTCTTGAGCTCTTGTGACCCTTGACCTTTCCGAGGGATGAACCAAATTAGTGTGCATATAAAGGTCTTACCATCAGGTATCTTTGTACCAAGTTTGGGTTTGAAGTTGTGACTAGTATTTGAGAAAAAAGAAATTATGTCCTAAAATAGCTATTTTTCATTATATTTCCTGAGCCATTGTGACCTTGATCTTTGTGAGAGGTCACTGAAATTGGTATGTTTAGAAAGGTCTTGCCACAAAGTATCATTGGGCCAAGTTTGAAGACTGTAGCTTGAATAGTCTCCGAGAAAATGCCAATGTTAAAGTTTTCCACGGACAGCGGCGGACAGCGGACGGATGACGGACAGACAACCACTGGCCCAGAACATAGACTCACTTTTGCTTCGCACGTGAGCCAAAAAGGCATCAACTTGTTGCAGGGTGTTACATAATTTACGTACTTATGTAATGCATGTCAGTCAATGTACACGATCAACCAAAGAAAGAATCTCTGCCAGTATATACACATGTAGGATCACTTTACAACAGAAAACAGTTTCTTGAACTTTACTATCTGAAATACTGTGAGTGCAATTTTCAATTTTAACTCTATTGAAAAAACAATTTGGACCATTCAGCTCTTGCACAACTATCCTTTTGCTGAAGAATCTGACTATTTCTGTACACCAAAATGACTACAGGGCTGTACGCACCAAATCTAGTCAATGTTCAATTGAAGCTGGTGAGATTCCAGGGAGCAAAATGTCTTTGGACCAACATGAAATGCAGCTGGTCGGCATGCTGACAAAATGCATTGGACACTGGCCTGAGAACATTTGCCAACTGGGATAGCTCCAACACACTCTGCATATGGCTCTGCCCACTAGCAGCGGCTAAAATGGATCATGACATCCATTCAGTGCCACAGGGCCAGGCTAAATTTAATGTTCAACAGAAGTGATGGGATCTGCGTGCACATTCAAGGCTTTTTGAGATTTCTTGGATTTTGCAACGACCATGTGCCCTCCGCCCTCCACCCCCACCACACACTCCCTATGCTGTTCGTTGTTGGGGATCATTTGAAGGTCATACATAAATGTACCAGACATTTTTCTCAGAGTTGAAATGGTAAATTAGGAGGGTTTTTTTTCTTCCCCAGAACAGTCTGTACAACTGTGAGGTTCATGATGACTGCTGCCTCACTCATTTGCGTTGCGCATGTTCAAGTAATGATGGGCTTAATTTGTAGCAGGTCCTATGGTCCTGTCTGGCCATATCATGTCCAACAAAATCAAGCAGGTTTACGAAATTGCACACACACAGTATCAACAAGAAGCAGAACAATCAAGTGGGAGAAGATGCAGGGCATATTACAGGCTCATAAACAAGGACTGGGTTATACATATTATGTGTGGAACAGGGTGATGTCTACGACTGCACATGCTCACTATGCATGCAACATTACTTACAGAACAAACACCCCTGTCCCTAGTAAGCTGTCGTTTTGAACACAGAAAGTGAAAAAACAAGCCACATCAACAAACAAGTTAAACAGGTTAGAAACAGTGTTGTATGGTACATCATCAAACACACAATAGACTATTGACACTCTAAGCCTTCACCGCAATGTGGACCAGCTGGCTTAAGATGGTGATGTCAGCATTAGCAAAAGGAATTACAGTACAGTGTGTTGTGAGGAAGGTGATATGAAACAACACGCAATTAACCGCTTCACTGCTTGGAAAGCGCAAGACCAACCAACTACAAGAGGCAAAGAACACCATGAGCCCCGCAGCTGCGGGGGCTCATGATGTTCTTTGCCTCCTGCTAATCCAATTTTTATGGGGTTTTTTTTGGACAGAAGGACTCAACTGGCATTGAATTTGTAATGGCTGCAGAGACACATTTTTGTCTGATGGCAGTGAAGGTGTTAATGGCCATGCAATCAAAGCAACACCTATTCTGCTGAAATGACCTACCACGAATGATGGAAAACAGTGAAAATTTTGAGTCCATAGGTCTAACAAGGATAAAATCTAACAGTGCAGTATTAGCTAATGCATTGCAAGCTACCACAGTACTGCATAAATTAACACATCATGCTGTGGTAAAAACACTGACAAAATGATGAGGTGCAGAGATGTGCAGTGAAAATTACACGCAGCTTTAGGAACGTTGAAAATGGTACTGGACGTGATAGCATCTAACTGGGGAATAAACTTCTTTCTTTCTAAACGACAGGACACAAAGGGACATTGTAATGTTAAAAAAGAAGCCTGTTACTCTTAAGTATAATAGCATAAAAACATTTTTTTTTAAATCGACCAGAATTACGTATTTGCATGTATACAGAAATACCAAATAATGTTACTGAAGAACAGCACATACATGTATTTTTGTTTAACTTGCACCACAAAATCACATGATGGAAGAGACCTCACAAATAAACATGAAAATAAAGAGGGCCATATCACAAAAAAGAATAACGAATGTCAATGTTGATGGAAAATGAAGGTAACTTGGCATGCCATTACTTTTTGAGCAAAGGTTAACCCATTTAATCCCAAAGCCGCATTTTCGAAATTTTGAAGGTGCCACCCAACGACTATGTACCAGCTGCAGGAGATGGATTGACCATGTTAATTCAATGGTAGTGCCAGATGAGCTTTGTGCCTTCAGGTTCCAAGCTCATTGAGCACTACCCTTGAATTTACATGGTCAATCCATCTCCTGCTGTAGGGCGTTGGGGCTAAATGGCTTAAAATGCAAGGCATTTCCTTGCGATGGTAATTGGGAACAGATTTGTTTTAGTGTGTATGCAGCATAATTACGACCACTTATGTATTAGTGTACAAACAAATTACAACTGTACATTCTTGCTATACATGTACTAGCTCTGTGTCATTAGAATGACAGACAGACTAAAAATGTTAATACAGAATTAATGACAGTCCAATAAAAAGTAATCATTGTGTTCTTGTCTGTCCCTTTTGACCCGACAGCTTTCGGCTGCAAGGTACAAATCACACAGGAAATCACACAGACAAGCACACAAATGTTTAACGCTTTTAGCCCCAAGGGTGTATTTCCCAAATTCCTATGTACCAGTTGCAGGAGGTGGATTGACCATGATAATTCAAGGGTAGTGCCAGATTGGGTTGGTGCCTTCAGGCGCCAAGCTAATCTGGCACTACCCTTGAATTATCATAGTCAATCAATCTCCTGCTGTAGGGATTTGGGGCTAAATTGGGTTAATTGGACAACAGGTATGTTAGTATGGTTCCCTGATCTATGCAAGTGGTTATAAAATGCAAAAGGCACAAGTATACTGAAATTACTCATTTTGACAAGATTAGTTCAAACTGTGGGCAGTCTGGCGATGGTATGCTGAGAACATGAAATGATGGAGTAACAGACTTCTTTGATGACACAAACTATGCTGGTGAAAAAGAAAAAGAAAATGTGGTTGGGACCCCCAAAAAAAGTGAACTAAAAGTTCACACTAACAGCAATAACTCCCGCAAGCAAAAGGTCCTTGGGCTGAAGTTAGCTTTAGCTGGCCTAGGCAAGATAAGCTATGCGCGGGCCAGCTAAAGCTAACTTTGCCTGAGGACCTTTTGCTTGCTATTCGCACTTCACTGACCTCCCTGGCTTCACGCCTGACCACAACATGATGCCACCTGCTGTCATCAAAACGCGTTCGCTCAGACGTGGGCAGAATTTTGTCTTCGTATGTCCCTGAACCAAGGTTGATGCTGACATAAATCCCTCCATCGCGGATAACAATGTTCAGGTAATCTTTGGCATTTCCTGGCAAATAAAAACAATGTAGCAACATCATCACAGTTTTATGCCTGAGGTAGAAATGTGGTCCAATGAAGACTATACTGCACTGCTCTGGAAACAATAAATACTGAAATAGACGATGATAGGCTCAGTGTTTCATTGTCACAAAAGTATACAGTTTGTCAAAAAGGCACTTCAAGTGTCAACCTGTGTTCCAACACTTGGCAGACCTCAACTTGATTAAACTCAACCATACATCTGCAGTAACCCAACAGAACCCGGTCAGCTCTACCCCCTACTCCAAACAAGATGGGATGACCCATGCCCACAAAGTCTCTTCTATGTAAGCTTGCATGCATTTTTCCACTTTTCTGCACGATACACTCGCAGACATCAGAAGAAAGATAGAGACTGTCTTCCTAAATCAAATTGTCAGAGAGAGAGAGAGAGAGAGAGCATTGCATCCATTCATGTATAACACTGAAATGCTTGGTGCTTCGCGTCCTTTCGGAAACACTGTATAACGCTGACATGACTGGTGCTTTTACGTCACCATCACCGTCTGCAATGAATTATCTTGTTAAAAAAAAGTATAAGAAGTACAAAGCTGGCTAATGAACTCATCCTATGTCTTTCTCCAAAATTTCAAGTGAATATAATTAAAATTACGGACTCTAATGTGGGTCAACCAACTCTTTGATGAGACATCCTCTTTCGGTATGCTCAAAGGCTTTCCAAGATGCCCCTGAAGAAAACATTTCCTCTTATTTTAAACTTGTACATACACAGACATTGGCGATTCTCCTGTTTACATACATACACGCACACATGGCGTTTCCCGGCATGTTATGCAGTGAGGTTGTCTATTATCTTGTTACTTCACTGTCTGAGTTTGAGGCATGCCTGCCTGCCTATGATGTCATGTTCGTGGTATTGAAAGCGCTCCACCACGTCCCATCCTAAAAAGTCTCTTCTATAAATAAAATAGACATAAAAATAAGTTTTACCCCTTCTGCTGCCAGTGGACAGACTGCATTATAACTTCAACAGCAAAAATCTTTAGTCATCAAGGGAACATGGATACAAAGTGGTTTCAACAATATCCTCTTGAGCCCTGCTACTGTGGGGGCTCATGAGGATCTAGGTCTCTTGTAGCTCAGTGTAGCTCATTTTTCTCAGCAGTGAAGGGGTTACCTAAATACAGTTGTCATTGATATAGTTACCTGTGTAAAAGAGGAGACCGTTTGGTTGCTTGGTGCGAAAATCCAAGGACACTTGGTCACGGTTGCTCACCAGTGCATCTCCTTGATTGGACAGGTTATAACTGAGGTACTGGGCTCCAAAGAAGGTCGCATCAGATGGCACTTTTTCTGCAATATGGCAAATATTTATACATTATATGGTGCACCACTGCATTCAGTACAATACTGCTCCCCAGGTTTAGGGTGAAGGGTTGCAGGTTGTGGAACATATGTTTGTTTATTGTGAAACCAGAGATTTTGTGTTTCCATTTCAGTGGCCCATTTTCTTGAAAGGTATTCAATTGCTTTTTTTTTTTTGTTGGTCTTTTTCTCATGCAGCATGAAGACAGCTCTGCATCATGAAAGACAGATCACCGAGTTATTCACCTGTGTTACAGGGGGATAATGTATTGACATATATACTTGTGCATCAAGGGGGACATTTCACTGACTTTCATTAGGGTTAGTGTAAGACAGTGATCATTAAAGGGACCTCACACATACACATATACTGCAAGGGAGGCAAATGAACGCACTCTGACAAGCCCTGTTTCTGTTGTTCCTGTTTTTATAAATTGAAACAACAAAAAGGAAGAGACACACAGTGTAACAACTTTAAATGGACTTGCTTGTATATATAAGAATATTCATTATCTGAATGATGATGCTTAAATGTTAATCAACTTTTAGAGTGAAAAGTATAGTGCCTTTGAAATTTTAGGAATTTCAATTTTCATGACTTTTTGGGATTATTTTTAAAACGGTAAAAAAAATCTGTGAAACAATCTTTTTATGCAAAAAGCAATCTTCTCATTAACAGCCAAATGATTCTTCAAAAACAGTACTGACATAAGCCTGCTGTTTGTCCGGACTCACGTGTATGACCTGGTCAAATTGTGATTTTCTATACTACAGTTTCAGATATTATTTAAGCCGTTACAAACTTTAAATCTTTTTATGAAAAAGTCAATCTTCTCATTATACCTACATGATTTTTCATAAACAGTATTTACATAAGCCAATTGCTTATCCCAGCTTTCAGGCACGATTGGGTCACACTGTGACCTAACAGGACTTAGTGAGAAAACCAGGTAGAAAGTCACCAAGTTAGATCAAATCTAATAGGAAAGACATAAAACATCAATTATGTCACTGTGTACATGGCATTGTGGTACTCTGGATTCCATGACGTGAAATTTATAGGGATTTCATTTCGCTGCTCATGCTATCATTCTTTTTTAGAATGGCCGTCGCTATGCCAGCCCACAAGATGTACATGTACCACTGGCGTGAAGTGCGGTGTGTATCAGTGTGTGTGGATCTGAGGGTTTGGTGGGTTAGGGTGGATCAGAACGGCTTGGGAATCTCATCTTGTTCCTGTGTGCAAATGATACAATATCTGTTACATTAGAGACATGATAAAATAATAATAATAATTTTAAAAAAAATAGAGGAATATCAAAGGCTAATGAAAGGACAATAGCAACTGTTCAGGAATAATAATGTACTTTAGAATAAAAACCTTGGACAATACAGTTTACTAGATTTTGACCCTCTGGCTCTAACCCAGCAGAAATCATCACAATAAAAAGCACTAACTGCAGCCAAACGTTTAAGGCATTAGCCTCATCAAAGAACATAAGCCTAATTGTTAGTCCACTTTCATTTTCTGACCCTTGACAGTCACTTGTCTAGATATATATATATATAGTCTACCAATTAACACATTCTACCCCAGGGCTGAAATTCCCAAATTTTGAAGTTGCCCTCTTAAAGTAAAAGGGTGGTGCCAGAATAGCTTCGGCGCCTATGGGCGCCAAGCTATTCGGGCACCACCCTTGAACTATCATGCTCGATCTGTCTTTAGAATTGTAATACAGTCATTGGGCCTATTGGGCGCCAAGCTATTTTGGCACCACCCCTGAACTATCATGCTCGATCCATGTCTTGCTGTGGTGTGTCAGGGCTGAATAACTTCCTCGAACTTAATTAATGTACATTAAACACTATCTATCCCAAAGACTGTCTCAAGTATTGTAATCATTGATTCCGTTCCTAATGCTGTCATTTTCTGACTCAAAGCGAAACTTGGAATAAAAAGAATTAATCCAGTGAGATAACAGACATCCAATTTCCTCATTTGCCGTTAGCCAGCAACTAACAGAGAAGTTGCTATGGTTACTGTGCTACATAATCAATGTTCTAGAGATACTGGGAGCAATCGTCATTTTCTGAGCCAAACACTTCAAGCACATGTTATATATTTAGACGCTGCTGGGCACTAAATTAGACAAGTCACGGACTGGTCATGACAGTGATACCTCACGGGTAGTGTACGTCCGATCAGTTTGGTGTCTCTAGGCACCAAGCTATTCAGATGCTAAACTTATGCTATGCTGGTCAATACATCTCCCCCAATTTGCCAGAAAAGTGAAAGGTTATGGCAGCCTTCGTCTGTAATGAGGTGAAAACACATTTGCGAAAGAAGTTTGCAAAAATTACATCTATTTGCTTTCTGCCTGTTTGTCACAGATTTGAATGCTTCCTTTTTGTCTCGATTCCACAAAATGAACTACTAACAGCCAAAGGATTAACAGGGCTAGAAATTAACTTTTTTCTTTGGGGGCCACCGGGCCCCTTGATTGAAAAATTTGAGGGCCCACAAGCAACTTTCGGGGCCCAACTTTGAAAAATAATGCAAACAAAAAACAAAAGAATTATTGACAATATAATAAGTAGAAAGTACAATTTGTCTGATAATCTAAAATAAAAACAATTGAATTTCCAATTTTGCTGAGTGATGCCATTTTTATTTGCCTTTTCTTTCACTTTCAAACATTACCAACAAAAAAGGGGAAAAAACACACACACACACATTCAGTGACACACATATTCCAGTGACTAGTGAGCTAGAAATGGCCATTAAACAAAATAGAAAAAAATCAAATGAGTCTCTTGTATAATACTTTTCAGTTTTGTGACTGAGTATTGCACAATACACATTAAATTTTTAATATGAGTAACCTAACAAAAAATCTGACCTCAATGCACAAAAGTTCAAAACAAAACCATGAAAGGGAACTAAACTTAACAGTATTCTTCCTGATAAACTAAAGTTAAACAAACAGATTTTGCCTTCTTTTTTTTTCTTTTTTTTTTCAATCATCTTATTCATATTACACTTATGTGCACTTGAGTTAACAGAAGTAAACTAAAAATACAATAACTATAGGGCACCGGTGTGGGTTGCTTCCCTTGGCCCAAATACGAAACTGCCGAGTAGAGCTAGCTGTAGCAGACGAATTATTTTGCGGGCCAAGCGGACCCTTAGTTTTTCAACTTTCCGAGCCCGAAATCAACTTTGCGGGTTTTTGGCCCCGGGCCCCCGCTAATTTCGAGCCCTGATTAAGGTATCACCTCTCAGTCTAATTAAGCTAATCAGCCCTGACCTTGGTTGCTCAAGGGTGGTGCCACAATAACTTGGAACTTTATAAGGCACTAATCTATTCTGGCACACCCTTGAACTGTCATGGTCAATCTACTCCGTCTTCAGAAGACACCTCTCAACTTGGGAATTTTCAAAGGGTCGATGCGTTCAGGCAGTACATGTTGAAGTGTAATGATTATTTTTGCAACTTTTTTAATGTGCTATAAGAGAAAAAGTTAGTTATCAGAGTTTAACACTGCGTGTATGACTACCCGGTACGTCCATCTCACAGCAGGCATGATAGAACAAAAAAAAAAAAAAAGATTTCATTTAACCCTTAGCATATCAGTAGCGGTTTTAGTAGCGATGATTCCTACAGGAATCAATGCGACCAAACGCACCACCGACAATGAAGCAAAGGGTTGGTTAATCTCACTTAACAATAACAATAGTACTGAAAATTTCACAAGTTATAGCTACCACCCACATCATACAAATTTATTGTCGAAAACCGACTTTTCACTAACAAAAGCAACAGGGCACTCCCGTTAGTAGTATCGGCGCCAAACTTTTTTCGGGCACTTGAAACTGTGAGGTTGCCAGACTGTATGCACCTTGCCAATAACACAGAGGTTGCTACACCTGAAAACATTGTTAATCGTCTGGAATAATGACAAGCAATGCATACTTGTCCGTGGACGCATGTTCCCCACGTAGTGGTTATAATTTTCCAAACAATGACGCGAGCATGATCACTTTTGTGAAGAATGCCACCCAACTGCACGAGACATAGATCCTCATGAACACCCGAAGCATGCGGGGGTTCATAAGGATCAATGCCTCTTGCTGGCCTGTTACATATTTGTCCTTCTAACAATGAAATCAACGGGCGGCCAATCTTCGACTATATGGACCAGCACATCTTAAAATGTCTGTTTGCTATAGATTTTGCATGGTGATGCAACATGGTCTATTTGGTGAGTACGCTGGCTAAAATGTCAAACATGCATGACGATCAATCTACGATGCTGTAAACTGATTAATTGTAAAATGCCTTACACACTAGATTTTGTTTGGTGATGAAACGTTTTTTTGTGACCATTTGCTTCCCTAAATGTCAAATACATACTTGTCAGATTTAAATCATGTTTCTCAATGTCAGGTTTTCTGCACTGACATAAGAAAAAAAAATATCCTTATTGACTGGAAACTTACAATTGTTCTGCAGATCATACTTCAACCCATAAGTAAACAGTGTGTGCACGAACTTGATAATGAATTTAAAAAAAACAAACAACAAAAAACAAAACAAGTAGGCGTAAAACTAAATACGACTAAAACGCATACAACTTGATATCCACGAAGACATCTGTTCCAAGCCTGCAAGACTTCATAATGCCCGTGTGGAAGTATTCAACAAATGTCCATATCCAATGATAAGATTTATACCCTTTGGCTATCGGTAGTGCTTTTTGTTGAGTGCGGATGATTCCTGCAGGAATTACCTCAACAAAAAGTGCTACTAACAGCAAAAGGGTCCCACGTTTATGTCTACCGTATTGAAAATACGGTGGACTTTAAAATGGGGTTCGTCGGAGCGCGTTCCATAGAATGCACACAATGCGCTGGGCGTGGGGACCCCGAATTCTGACAAAGAAGTAACACAATAGAATTACGTCATGTCTAGCTACGCTAACCGCGCTGTTGAACGCACAGTTGGCGGGAAGCGCCGTGCCGGGTGTGTGTGTGTGTGTGTGTGTGTGTGTGTGTGTGTGTGTGTGTGTGTGTGTGTGTGTGTGTGTGTGTGTGTGTGTGTGTGATGTCGTGTCGGAACGCCGTATCGGTCTGAAACTTTAGGAAATGCGCTTTGATCGAAATGTAGTTCGGAGAGCCTCCGAGCATATTTAAATTGGCCGGGTGACCCGTTAAAGAGAAAAAGTGTCGTTTATATAAAGTCGGTTGACCCGCATTTGAGTCCGTAATTTTCGTTCTATTCACTTGGAATTTGGGATATAGCTAGCTTGGAGATAGACATTGGATGAATTCGTTAGACAGCTTTCTAACCTGTTCAAACTTTTCGTAAAAAGTAATTCATTGCAGAAATAAAAAATAAAAAGTAAGAGTTCCCGACTTATAGACTATGGATCAGACAGTGACAATGACTGACGTAAAGGCGCCAAACACGCCAGTGGAACATCATGTTACACAATGTTCAACTTCCTAAATTTACGCAAAGCACATATGCCAGTGTTATACAATGTTTCTGTATTGACGCAAAGCACCAGACACATAATAATAAGTGTTACACATTGACAAAAAAAAATGACTGTTTCACAAAAATCGATTGATCCGCATTTAAGTCCGTAATTTTTGTTATACTTACTAGATACTTTTTTTTGCATGCAACTAGATTAAAGGAAGATACTGAATGAGTTCGCAATCCAGCGTTGTACCTCTTCAACTAGTTTTTGAATATAATAATTAATGTGATACGCAAGTGTGCTTGTGTTTGCGTGTTACAGATGGTTGTGATGTCATGTGCACAGCTCAGATCATGGGTGCCAGCTGTGTTACACAACCATGCCAAAATCAAAATTGACTGACAGACATTTTGAAGATAGAAATATATAATTTAGTGTCTGTATTTTCTGAAAATTTGCATTACGGAGCAAGAACTTAAAAAAAAAAGACTTTAAATAAGGTGAATGAGAACTGGTGTTGGATATCTTCTGCACATAACTTGGTGACCTTGGGTGGTATATCAAGATCACAGAATTTGATGTACATGCCCAAAACCACTAAGGATTCATCAGAAATACTGTTTGTACCTGTTACTAAGCAATTCCAGACATATATGAGCGCATAGTTCAAGGGTGATGCCAGAATAGCTTGGCGCCTATGGGCGCCAAGCTATTCTGGCATCACCCTTGAACGTGCTTAAAACAACAAAATGTAGGGACACCGTTATGCGCAGAGAGTAGTTTTGAAGTTTGCAAAGTAATCACATCTGGGGCAGTTTTGAAGTTTGCAAAGTAATCACATCAGGGGCAGTTTTGAAGTTTGCAAAGTAATCACATCAGGGACAGTTTTGAAGTTTGCAAAGTAATCACATCAGGGGCAGGTTTTGAAGTTTGCAAAGTAATCACATCAGGGGCAGTTTTGAAGTTTGCAAAGTAATCACATCAGGGGCAGTTTGAAGTTTGCAAAGTAATCACATCAGGGGCAGGTTTTGAAGTTTGCAAAGTAATCACATCAGTGGCAGTTTTGAAGTTTCGAAAGTAATCACACCATGGCCCGGGCAGAGTTGAAGTTTGAAAAGTAATCACATCAGGGGCAATAAAATGTAATTCATACATGATACTTCAAGGCCTATAATAATACTTTTACAGTTATTATTTTATAGTCATCTGATAGGTGGAAGCACACAAAAAGTGTTAAAAGGTGTACCATCTTCTGCGCATAACCAAGACACCAGAAACAGATCAAAGTTCACAACTGTCATTTTATTGTGGAAAGAAATGTCTGCGGCTATCGAAAAGCTCAGAACTGTCATAAGTATGTTCAGTCGTTAGTCTTATGTGCAGATCGGCCTAGTTGAATGTCGGCGCATTAGCAGTGTTGCGAGTGAGAGCGCAAAACAGTGCTGCCCGTTTAATTCTGCGCGGCGTACGTAAGCGTGACAACAATATCAGCGCCCGCCCTTACGAAACTAGATTGGCTGCCCGTACTACAAGAACGCATTCTGTATAAATTGTCCTGCATGTGCTTTAACTCTCTTAGCGCCTGACTTCCCCTGCCTATATCCCTGTACTCCATCTGTATACTCCACTGAGCTCACACCCTTCCTCTGACACACGTAAATTTCGCCTTCCCAATTTCAAATGTAAAACTACACGTGGCGGTCGTGCCTTCTCCCATCTCAGTTGGACCCCGCCACTTGGAACAGCCTCCCCGCCCCTGTCCGTAACCGCCAGACGCTCCCATCATTCAAATGACTTCTCAAAACCCACCTCTACAACGCTGCCTTTTACTAGTTCATTTCCCCAAGCATGCACAATTCATCACCACTGTCACGTGTGTGTGTGTGTGTGTGTGTGTGTGTGTGTGTGCGTATCACGGTTGTGTGAGTGTGTGTGTGCGCGCATGTACGGTTGTTAGCCCTTTCATTGTATCAGCGCTTACAGCTACTTTTAGTATAAGCGCTTAACAAATCTCCTTTATTATTATTATTATTATTTTATTTATTTTATTGTGGAAAGTTGAGAAATGTCCGCCGTGGCTGGCGAAAAGCTCAGAACTGTCATTTAATTGTGGAAAGAAATGTTTGCCTCGGATATCGAAAAGTTCAAAACTGTCATTTTATTCTGGAAAAAAATGTCTGTCACGGCTATCGATCATCAGAAGAGACGAAATTTGTCTAATTCTTGGTCGCTCTGCGATTTCTTCTGCTACACCCAAGGCTGGGCCTCGCCCCAGCCTCTGCAAAAAACCTTTCCGGTCTCGAATTATCTCGTAATGGTGGCTTGCCCCTTGGTGATTGGTGGATCATTTCGGGCGGCGCCATATTTTCGCGAAAGCATAACGTACAGGAAGTTACTGCTATTTTTTTTTTAACAGCTGTTACGTTTAATTTGAATCTGTGCCGGCTACTAAATCACGATTTAAGTGTGCGTGTGTGTGTTGTGTGTGGTCATCCATTATCTTTGGTGTTATTCACGGTAATTAGATATAAGCAATGGAAAAAAACTGAGTGTGATACAGTGAAAGTGTGCAAACAAACAACATACACAAAATGTCAGACGAATTCACCTTGCATAAAGAAATAGTCACCTCACATAGTGGGGACCCAACATCTCTGTACACAAGCAAAGTTTAGCAAACGAGAATCATAAGTTGACAGAAGAAGTTGTTAAAAAAACAGAAGCGGACTCGGAAGAACACAAGTAATCAGAATGAATTAAAAAACAAACAAAAAAAACCTTTCAGTGTTTCGGTGAATTAACAACAGAACACACCTAAATTTCATTATTTTTGGTATTATCAGTTTCCTCAAACTTTTAGGCTCGGGTCACCGTCGGCCATTATGTCTGCACGGCATCGGACACACCAAGGTGTTCCATTGGTCACGTGATTAACTCGAAACCGGAAGACCATACTGATATGCACAAGCTGGAGCGCGGCACAGCATGGGGCGTAACATCTTCCGCTCATCACGCACGCCGCAAAGTGGGGACACAACAAACCTCGTGGCCGTCGATTTTTGCCTATCACGTGACTTTTCGTACATTACTACTGCCGACGTCAAAGTTGTGTGTGTTTGTTGGATCCCCCGTGGCGTTAGAGTCCGAGAAATAGCTCAGGCGGTTAAACGTCGGAGCAGGAGAGCGAAGAGAATCGCCGGGTCGTGGGCGGTTCGAATCCCGTCCCGGCCCCGGTAGCTGGACTCACAATCCAGGGGGAAAAACGGATTTGTTCAATAGCATGTCCCTTGGAAGGTCCTGGTAAATCAAAGTGGCACAGTTGGAGTGCGCCTGAGTTGATCAGTGTTCAGGTCGTATTCCAAAGGCAATAGATTTCCCTGTCCTCCATAACCCGCCCGTCAGGGCCGTCCATGATCACCTCGGTGCTGTGGACGTTAAACCCGAACTAACCAACCAACCAACCCCGTGGCGCATTTTGACAGTCACGCGTGAACAACTGAAGTCGGAAAAGATCGGTCTTCCGCTCATCACGCACGGTACGCGAAACTCCGTTGGCGGAACTAAATGTCTCTAGGTCAACCATAACCATAACCAAACGTGTGTATTTTAGTCTAGCAGCTGCCCTTAGTCATAGACGATCAGCCGTTTACGAGATAGTGATTTTCTAGAGAGTAACAAAGGTTTGGGTATATCAAAATGAAGTCTAGTATGAATAAAAGCAGTGCGCACTCGTTTTAAACCGCCGGAGGATGGAGACATTTTTCTGTAGCACATTTTGTTTCCAGTATGGCTGCAGACGAAACCAGGACCTTCGCGGCCATGTTTACAGGGGATCAGTAGTTTACACGGGTCTCATTGTTCCTGTATTCAGTGGTAGTATGCACTATATGTCACTTAAAAGGATTTCATTTTTTAAAGTAATATTTTCACACTTAGATATATTAAGAGAAGAAACAATTACGAAAACGCTTGCCTTGAACGCAAAATTAATATCGTTTCGCAACAATAAGGTATCCCAAAATCACGTGATCAAAACATCACGTGATGCCGTCCCCGCGGACGTGAATTTCTGTGTGCCGACGGGTTCTTTTTTATTTGTTCTACATAAGCTTGTTTGTTTAAAAAAAAAAAGCAAACGTGTCAAGTTGCTGTGTGCATTTTTACGGCTTGATAAAGGTTTGTCACGTTTATTTCCATTCACTTTACCATCGCTTTGCCCGTTTCATTTCGACAACACAGCACCAAAACAAAACGTAACCCACAACACAAACGCTATCTTCAAAACCTATGCTGCATTCTGTAAAAGAAAAAGAGTGCCACACCACTTGGTTTTAACTGTCATGGCTGAGCAAAGTTTCGGAACTTGATTAATTATTTTATGCAGCAGTAACATTTATTTTAATCAGTTGCACTGACAAGCTATGTTGTGATGTGCGATCACTGCCAGTGCCAATTTTGCAGTCTCAGTGATCACTGATGGTACAGTACACTTCACACTGAAAAAAAAAATACACAGCACAATGTGAACACGCTTGGAAGTTCATGCAATGCTTTGTTTAAAATTGAACCCTATCTTGCTAGCAGTAGCCTACTGCACAAAAGAGGAACTTATTTTGCTGCTGTGTTATTTGCAGTTTGTCTGCATATAGACATTTGCAGTTCGCTGCAAGGATTCTTAGCAGCTGACATTAGCACTGACATAAATATTGGGATTAAAACGAGAAAGAAAACGGAGAAAGGTGACACAGAGATGATTTAATAAATCAGTCAAGTGATCAAATGAATGAGATATCTATGTTTTATGATACACAGCTAGTTATGGGAGGGGGGGGGGGGGGGGGGGAAGGAGGCACATTATAATGTACACGTACTATTTCTTTCAGTGTTTCCATCACCCATTCATAACACCATTAGACTCGATGAGTTGTCATGTTTTGAGTGGTTTACAAAATACATGTACTTGTTGCTGTTACATTATCTTCTTACTGGTTTTGACATTTCGCTGTAAGATTTACAGTCCCATACTTTAAGCGTGTTCCCCCTAACGCACACAGAGGTTGACTGTATCATTGATATGTGTGTGTAGGTAGCGTTTGGTTTTGTTTGAGGTGGCAGTTTTGGCCTCACCTTTAAGTTTGGTGCCGCTGTGCATGTGGCCACCAGTACTATTTACAGAACTGATGACTGCATGTGCAGGCTAGTTCACGGTATCAAAATGTGAACTGGGCAGCCTATTGTTTGAAGTGATCAGTGGTAGCAACATCCATGATGTATGTGTGCATTTGGCCACTGGTACTGTTTGCAAAGGTGCTGTTTACAGAACTAGTGGCTGAGTAGGCATATTATTATTAGTACTGTTATTGTTATCAGATGTGGCCTTATCTCTAAGTTTTGGTGCCCCTGTGCATGAGGCCAACAGTACTTTTCACAGAACTGATGGCTGCATGTGCAGTGTGGTTAACTGGACACATGAAATTTGTAGGTGGGCAGCTAAAATACAGGCAGTCAATACAAGCCACTTGCTTAACTCTTACCAGTTCGCTCTGTTTGAGGCCAGTGAACAAAATGACTTTTACCCTCACACATGACCAAGCAAAAATGCTGCTGAAAGCTCTTCTAGTGGTCAAAAGTTGGCTTATTATACATCATATTAAAGTGCATTGAGTCAGCTTTCAGTCAGGATAAGTAAAAAGTCTGTACGTAACGTAGTTTAGAAGTTGTTGTTTATTTAGCGACGAAGAAAAAATGGTGTCCGGTTTCCAAAAACAGTTTTCACGAAAGTCACTAAGAAGAAAATTTTTTTGTTTCTTGCCCCTTTGTTTAAAATGTGAATCCAGTGTGTGGACAAATCATTTCTACACATTTTTGTGAAGTTTCAAGAAAATGTGTTTGAATTTCTAAGAGTTACGCAACATAATCTACACCGGTCAAGGGCAGGAAAAAGTGGGCGTGTCAACACCTGGCATGACTGAGACAACAAACATGTGCTTCTCTGAAAATCTCTGACTTGCTGAAAATATCACTGAGGCAATACACAGCAAGTAATAAAACTTGTTTATGTACTTCATAAAGTTTCACGATTCTGAACCAGACAATAGGTAAACAAAGACTCACATGGATAGCACATGGTCAAACCAAAATAGAAAGTGTCACAATGACCTGCGATGGTTTTCTTTCGTTTTTTCCACATCGCTGGTGCTGGAATCATGTTCAGTGGCCTGGTTGCTGGAAGATTCCCCTTCAGTGAGATACTCTTCACTTTCGGACTCAGATGAACTCATTTTGACGGAATATTCGCAGAGAGAAATCGCAAGCAGTGAAAATAACGCAGTAGGGAAAGCAAGATGGTGGACGTAGTGACTCGATCGATAACAAAGGTCACGAACAAACTCAAAATTAATATTTTTTTCATTCTATCATATGAAAGTGACTTTCTAATGTCAATAAGTTATGACAATAATACTGAGAGTAAAAATTAATTGGTTTTAATTCAGTAAACACGATGGAATTTTCCATGGGCGTGGCTTCGTATGTATACATACGATGGCCAAGGGAGCGAACTGGTAAGAGTTAACCTGAAGTCTCTATATATAGATTTTACAGTCCACTAATGCCCATCAGTTTACAATTGTGCATGTCTTTTGTGGGTATTCTGTGGTTTTGTATGTGGGCTGGGGTTGAAAGTGGGGCGGTATGGCACCTATTACCGTGTATGTACAAAACCTTCATTACAAACAAACATAAATTAATAATTTTAATAAATAGTTATTTGGGTTTAACGCCGCGCGGTAGACTACGGCCATCTCATGGCAGTTAAATAAATAAGATAAAGTAAGTCAAAGATACCTGGGACATAAGAATGCTAAGTAAAGTATAGATTATGATCATGCACAGAGGTACATTGGTGGATGTTCTGCGGTTTTGTGTGTGTAACTGGATTGGGGTTGGGAGCAAGTGATACTGCACCTATTACCATGTACGTGTATAAGACATAAGACATTTATTCACCAAGTAAAACGTTAAAGGATTTTTGTGTGGCATGGCGACAGTAAAATATGTCCTCACAGTTGTAGGGCATTCATCATGTCATACACTTAGTTGGCGATCATCCTATATACAGCACTAAAAGATAGATAAACACAATATTAAACACAAATCAGTCATATGTCACAAATCATGGAATCACGTTGTTCCGTGCATGGTGATGTATTGAGGACAGCTTCTGGAAAAAAAATTGCATCTGAATCGAGAGGTTCTGGCTTTAAAAGCACGAAACCGCCGGCCAGAGGGCAGAAGCTCGAAGAGATGATTGGCTGGGTGTGACAGATCTGACAGAATAGTACTGGTGGCCACATGCACAGGGGCACCATGGTGTATGTTCTTGAGCTGTATGCTGATGTGTATGTACAAAACCTACATTACAAACAAACAAAACAAAACAAACAAACAAAATAAATAAATAATTTAAATAAATAAGATAAAGTAAGCCCAAGGTACCTGGGACATATGCATGCTAGGTAAAGGATAGATTAAAAATTATGAACATACACAGATGTGTATGTCCTTCTTTTGGTAGGTGTTCTGCGGTTTTATGTGTGTATTTAGGTAAGGGTTGGGAGCAGGCAGTATGGCACCTATTACCATCTATATATGTGTATATTTTCTTGTTTGCTGATGCCCCCACCCGGGTCTGCCCTGGGGGACTTGGGTGGGGTTAGGTACTTTTTAGTTCCCAGGGTCACCCTGGTCAACCCCACAGGGTGGGTTTCCTTTCTATTCTGGGGCATGTGTTTCTGTCTACCCTTGGTCCATTCACCTGTATTTGTCTTTTTAAAACTCTCCCAACTGTCTGCACTGCCTGTAGCTCTTGATGTTGGATGTGTGTTGCTAGACAGTCTTAGCTTTATTTAGGCCCCATGTTGTAGGTTTATTTAACGTATTTGACCGGCTGGCGACATACATTCAATTTTCTGTTTAGTTTTTTTTTTCACAAGCAGTGCAGGCACGTCCTGAGAAAGCCTTGTTGCTGTCGGGACGTTAAGCAATGTACAATCAATCAATCATTGTTTGCTGATGTGTATGTACAAAACCTTCATTACAAGCAAACAAAATAAATAAATAATTTAAATATATACTTACTTGGGTTTAATGTCGAGCAGGCGACCAATGCCATCTCATGGCGGTTAAATAAAAAAGATAAAGTAAGTCAAGATACCTGGGACATATGAATGCTCAGTAAAGGATAGATTATGAACATGCACAGATGTAAGTGTCGTTTGGTGGGTGTTCTCTGGTTGTGGAGTGGGGTTGGGAGTGGGCAGTATTACCATATATGTGTATGTGAACATCAGCATATGAACAAAACCTACTTTTCAAACAAATAAAAATAAATAATAAATTTAAATAACTAGGACATATGAATACCAAGTAAAGGATATATTATGAACATGCACAGATGTTTGTTCTGTGGTTTTGTATGTGGGGTGGGGAGCGGGTGGTATGCACCTATTACCATATGTGTACATGTTATGTTCACATCATATATGTGTATATGTATGTTCTCATCTTGTATGCTGATGTCCCCCACCCAGGTCTACCCTGGGGGACTTGGGCGGGGTTAACTACTTTTTAGTTCCCAGGGTGACCCTGGTCAGCCCCACAGGGTTTTCCCCTCTATTCAGGGGCGTGTGTTTCTGTCTACCCTTGGTACATTCACCAGTATTTACCTTTTTTAAACTCTTCCTACTGTCTGCACTGCTTGTAGCTCTTGTTATTGGATGTGTGTTGCTAAAGAGTCTAGTTAGGTTTATTTAGTGTATTAGACCAGCTGGCGACATACATTCAATATTCTGTTTAGTTTGGGTTTTTTCACAAGCAGTGCAGGCACGTCCTGAGAAAGTGTTGTTGCTGTCGGGACGTTAAACAATGTACAATCAATCATTTTATGCTGATGTGTATGTGCAAACATACATCACAAACAAACAAACAAACAAAAAAATAATAAATTAATAAAATAAGTTGGGGATACCTGGGACCTATAAATATGCATGTTAAGTAAAGGATAGATTATGAATATGCACAGATGTATGCATATTGAAAACAAATTTCCTCTCCTTGGTGACCACTACCATACCACTATAGTGATCATGTGCATCAAGGAATTCCTTCCATCCATAATTAAAAGGATAAATAATAAATAAATATGTAAGTGAATACATACATGAATCAATAAAAATAAATAAAACATGTAATATAATAGAGAGGGCTACTATCTGCATTGTGTCTCATGCAGTCCTGATAAAGCTTAATCATAAGAGTCCTTGTGAGTACTTGAGTGCGGATTGGTTGAATTGGTTGCAAAAACTAAAATTTTATATTTAGGTGTTTAGCTGAACATGGTGATTTTGATGGAAACGGTTGGGAGATGGATTTCACTCTGCCTGGCTTGTGCTTTCGGATACGAGTGTGCTTGACCAGTTAAAAATCCCATCTCCACTAATAAAATAAATTTAAAAAAAGAGCAGACCTGCACTTAGAGCCATTAGGCTGAAAAACAGACGAACAACATGCATGTTGTATCCGGCCGAAGAATGTTGAAGATGGTCGGCAGACACATTGCACAACATGCACAAAGGGAGTTTACTTTCGATATGCTTTCCTCCCACAAAAGACCGAGTTCTATGGAAAAGGCTGTTTTCAAGACCAGGAAAAATAACGTATTTGACGTTGATAAGATGTTCAAATCGAAAATAATCTCTGTTTCAATTCAGGAGCAAAGTAAAGCTTCATCAACCGTGCGCGTCTGATTGACTTCTTTAGAAGGCTTCTCGCTGACCGCCATTTTGAAACTAGCGACGCGACTATGCTTACCGCATTAAAAATAATACTTTTAAACTTATTTTATCGTATATATGTATGCATGTTTACTTGCTGATGATTTTAATTTACTCACTGGAATAAACTTGTAACTTGTATGCTTGAAATTTTCAATGTTATGCACAAAAAATGTCTTGCACCTTATCCGGGCGGTGTACGAGGACTGGTTCCCTCACATCGAAAAATAGCTTTCGAAAAACACTTCTACAAAAATGTCTCCATCCTAAGGACAAATATTGTTGCCATGCATAAACTATATGGCATTAGTACTTTCGTTTCGTACCTGCAAACCATTGTTACTCTTTTGACGAACTACTTAGTCTGCAGAAATTGCGAAAAGCTGCTGGACTATTTACAAAAACACAACAATTATTGTAGGAAATATCCTCTTCTGTCAGTACAAAGCACGTTGTGTGGATTAGTGCTTTGTTGATGAGACTGCAGCCTGTCGTCTAATAATGGATGTCAGTGGCACCAAAGACAATACATTATATAATTGGTGGCACGACGCGTTATGAGCAGAAGGGAAAATTAATGACGTCACTATTGCATTGTAAGTAATGGATAGCCTAAATGGAGGTACAGATATACATAAGAGGCTATGGTCTGTAGATTCAAAACACCAAACAACACATATGGTGAATCACGAAAGATAGTTATTCATAGAAAACAGAGACATGTGGCCATGTAACAAAATAATGGTTGCAAGTTTTCGTGCGTTTTCGAATTTAGGCGCTCACAAAACGATTAAACAATACAGTGATTGTTCTATATTTGCTTCAGTTTGCTTCTTACATCTTTTGTGTACAATTTTGCACTGGCAAAGTCTTCGTTAGGTTGATTTGTTATGCAGAAATATACTTCCTTTACTCAAAGTGCCCAAAGTACCCATGATCTGAGCTGTGCACTTACATACGTGCACATAGATGGATATTAACATTACAGATGGTTGTGGTGAAGTTATATATGTGCACATACTCATTGTAATCGGTCGGTGTGTTCTAATCAGTCAAATGTATTTATTTGTTTTTATGTTTACATTTGTTGTTTTTACAACTGTTCTTACAAAAAAATTCCGCTGCAAACAAATTTCCCATCTTGGGACAATAAAGATATTCGTATTTATTTATGCAAGTTTTGCAGCCACGTTTTACTCCCATGACAAAGTCAGTCGTTGAGTAGGCGGCGTGGAACAAATCAGTGAGCCCTGGAAGGGGCTGCGTGCCTTTAGAACGAGTGACGTCACTGTGTACACGGCGTCGTGGCACTAGCGATGCCATGACGTGAAGCTTTATAGTGACGTCATTTTGCTGAGTCGTGATATTCTTCTTCAGAATTCCTGTCCCTGCTCCAGCCCACAGAGCGTACTAATGGCGGGAAGCGACGTGTGTCCGTCTTTATATGTGTGCACCGGTGTGTGTTGATCGGAGTTTATATTAGAGAGGAGGGAAATGGATAAGAAAGATAGGCTTAAAAATATGAACATAAACTCTGAATGTTCCTAAAAGAAAAACGCATGTGATATAAATTACACAGATTTGAAAAAAAGATGAGGATGTAAACGTTTTAGCAAATTTAGTGAAAAAAAAATTACAGAAAACATATTTTAAACATTTGAAAATTTTCACAGATTCTTCAGACTGTGGTGCAGGCTTATTATTCCGGATCTCAAAGTGAAGAAATCTTTTTATCTCGGTAAAAGATTTTCTATATTTACCTCTGAACTGTATGCGATTCTCATGGCACTAAATTATATTCAACTTATACCTTATGATATATTTAACATTTTGATTTGTGTCGATTCTAAATCTGTCCTATATAGTCTAAAAAGATGGGATTGTAAAACAAGAAAAGACTTAGTATATGAAATAAAACATAGTATAAGCTGTATTATGTCCAGAGGAATAGGGATATATTTTCTTTGGATACCCTCACACTGCGGGATTTATTGGAGTGAAATTTGTGATAGACAAGCAAAAAAGGGAGCTATAAATAGAGAAAACTCAGCAGTTTGTAATAATATGCAATTATGTCTACATGAAATGTACTCTATGCTAAACAGTTTTTTTCCACAAAGATGATATGAAGTATACTTATCATGTTCCACCTTGTTCAAGAAAAAACAGCTTCGTTGATATACAAGTTAAGACTAAATTCTTGGAAAACAAATTTCTCAAAAGACATCAAATGTGAGTGCTTAAGGCCCATCTCTGTTAAACATATAATCTGTGAATGTCCCATTACAACGAATCTGTTGACACAAAATAACATAACAGTTGAAAATTGAGCAGAAAATATGTCTGACATCTTACATAATAATATTGCAATTCAAATAGTTCATATCATAATTCATAGTCCGGTGGGTAAACTGTTATAATAAGTAATGTGTGTGTGGGTTTGGATGTTAATTATTGCTATTTTTTGATATTAACAAGTTGTGTGTTTTTTTGTTGATTTTGTTGTTGTTGTTGCTGTCTAATATCACCAATGCCGTGTGAAAAGACGTTAAATAAAATCCTGATCCTGAAAACGCATGTGAGCTCCAAACAATACGGTAGACTTTGGGATGATCCTGAAAACGCATGTGAGCTCCAAACAATACGGTAGACTTTGGGATGATCCTGAAAACGCATGTGAGCTCCAAACAATACGGTAGACTTTGGGATGAAATCCTCTTGTTTTACAACTGGCAGGCATTTCCTGACCATGTGCTAAAAAACTGTCTCAGTTCTCGTGTGGTGATACAGGCTGTGCGGCACGGTCTGTGCTGTACTTTTGTTTTGCTGCATGCAATGATCAGCTACTGAGGAGCAGTAAAGTTAAGAAATGCTCAACTGTGCTACTGCGCCATTTCTAAGAGAAAAGAATATGTTGATTCTGAGGTTAAAACCCTTGTAAAAAGTCACAAAAATAAACTCAATAATGCACGACCTCAAGTTACGCAAATTAAAAATCACTCATTCTCGCATTTCAGTCATCCGTCGAACTGAGCACTCTTAAATCATTTGAGTTGCATAATGCGAGGTCACACAATACATAATTCTTCTGACACACGTAAATTTCGCCTTCCCAATTTCAAATGTAAAACAAGTGGCGGTCGTGCTTCTCCCATCTCGGCCCGCCACTTGGAACAGCCTCTCGGTCCCTGTCCCGAACTGTCAAATGCTCTCCTCCTTCAAGTGACTTCTCAAAACCCACCTCTACAACACTGCCTTTTAACCCCTATCATACTGAGGCTAAAAGCTTCAAATTTGTTCAGTGCCATATATATATATATATATATATATATATATATATATATATATATATTATATATATATATATATATATATATATATATATATATATATATATATATATATATATATATATATATATGCAAGCTACATTATAGTACTTACAGATAAGGATATTGACCAATGGCTTTAGTTCAAGGGTGGTGCCAGAACAGCTTGGCGCCTAAAGGCGCCAAGCTATTGTGGCACTACCCTTGAACTATTTTAGTCAAACGTGTTTTGTATTCCGAATGATACGGGTTAATAGTCCGTTTCCCCAGCCATGTACAATTCATCACCACTATCACGTGTGCCACGGTGTGTGTGTGTGTGTGTGTGTGTGTGTGTGTGTGTGTGTGTGTGTGTGTGAGAGAGAGAGAGAGAGCTTTTAGTTTTCTTTTGGTATCAGGGCTTAGAGCTACTTTTAGAATAAACTCTTAAGAATTCTTAATTATTATTATTATTATTATTAATTTAATCTCCATATAATTCACAGTGTGTGCAGATTTTAAAAGCCTTCCTGGTTGTGAGCAGCCGCCGTAACACTTTAACTCATTACATCATGAGGATGACATAATTTTTTGTTAATATCCTTTGAGGTCTACATCACAGTTCTGGAGACTAATCGATCTAGATAGTTCAAGGGTGGTGTATGAATAGCTTAGCGCCAAGCTATTCGGACACCACCCTTAAATTATGGTCAAGCATATCATGCTATAGCTTGTCAAGCTTTATGGGTTAACTGATGTGATGGTAACTTTTCTTGTGTCGAAAATTAGTTGGTCATAATTACATGGTTCTAAAGATTACATGTTCAAATTCAGAATACATAAAATACACCAAAAGGTCAAATTCAAAACACATTTTGTTTAATTGATAATGTTCTATAAAAAATAGTCCAACACTTTCTGACTGGCCATAGAGAAGTGGCAGCAGCCGCTAAACTGCCATATTGGCAGTGAAATGGCAGTTCAGTACCTCGCAAACAATTTGGCTCACTATCCACAGGCAGTGTTAACCATAACAGCTCTGACACAAAACAACAAACTACTGATCGATAACGCTAGATCATGGCTGATGTAAGAAGAGCTTGGCACCCACAGGCGCCATCTATTCAAAGCTTTCTAGCACCACTCTTTGTCTATCGTAGTCACGTTTGTCTCCTGAACTGTAGAAGACAACTCCGAATTTGGCAATTTAGACCTTAGGGCTGAAAGTGTTAAAGCAAATGGTTTCGACACTTGTATGGTAAAGACAATGTCACACATGTATGCCCCTTTCAACAGTTAAAACGCCATGTTTAATTTCGCTTCAGTTCAAACCAATCTCGTTTGGCCGACTAGTGCTCTTGGTCTCAGACAGTGTGAAAGCAACTGGCTGTGACACAAGTCTAATAATAGTCAATAAGCTAGCCAGGTCTACCGCGCACCACCTCCCCTCCCCTCCTCCCCCCCCCCCACAAGTACTCAATAAGATGGGTTTCAAAGTGTACCTTAGTATGTGCTGAGATGTTTAAGCCATGTTCTCCGAAAATCCTTAGGAACACACTAGAGATATAGCCGATGGCGCAAGGGTACCCCCATTCACGCTCTTCGCACATGCTAAAATGAGGTTGAGAAACATTTTCCTCTAAATAAATCAGAATTCATTCCAGAAGCCCAATTCAGGAAGTATTATGTTACGGCACACATTCTGCATCCTTTGCAAAAAAAAACAGAATGAAAAAATATTGAATATCTGGCCAAGAAATCGCAAAAAAAAGACAAAAATAATGTGTCAGATGCCTTCAGACATTTTCTATAGCACTGACAGTCCATTTTCAGGCTTACATCATTAAAACAGGATGTCACAATTATTATAAACTTGACTAGGTGATCACTGTGAGTGCCACAGTGGTTGATTTTGTATCCCTGCCCCCAAGTTGTAAAAATACACAAAATTAATTATAAAAAATTACTAAAGTTATTCTATTTCATTTAGACCTCTCTTTATCTATTAAGTTTCAATAATGTGAGCATAAAGTGCAAGAAAATAAGGAAAGTCGGCATCCTTTACGGTACGTTCGTGGTGAATGATAGCTTTTTCCCATTTAAAATTGCCGAATTAGATAACGTCCATTGTTTCTGATGCCCTCAGAAATTTTGAATACAACTGACAGGTCTTTTTTAGGTTTTATTGGTTAGGATAGAGTACCACAATCACTCCCAACCTGATTTTATGATGCTGTGATGCATTTAGGGGCCACAGTGGCTAAATCTGCTGTCCTACCCCCATTTTACCAGTACGCAAAGGAACGCAAAATGATCATAATTGCTATGTCATACTCCTCTGTTTAAATATTTTTGTTGCCAGTTTTCTTAACAAAGTATGCATATTGAGCATAAACATTTGTGATCATTTCATTAATTTCAATGTGACCCATCCATTTAATTGTAATTCTTTTAGTTAAGGCATGCTTAACAGGGGCTGCCGCTGAAGCTTCTACCGTCTGCATTCAGCAGTCTTGTCAAACTCGGGGAAGGTGTACCTCAGGGAGATGTTGTGTCTGATGCTGTTCTTGGTCTATATTAATGATATCAGTACAACAGTACCAAGGTTCGTCTCGAACATCCTCCATGTGGATGACTTTACAGTGTGGAGCGCAGCAGAACATAAAGAAATAGCATCCTGCAGAATCCAGGATGCTGTCAATAGTCAGCAGCTGGACTGAAAGAGGCCACTCAAACTGAGCTAGACCATCTCTGTCCTTCAGATGGGAGAGGTCACCTTGAAACGGGAGACCTTCCAGTACCAAAGACAGACAGGCCAACTTTACTGGCAACAAATAAATTACTGAATTCACGTGGAGGCCTCACATCGAAGCCATAGAAGCTAGAGCTGCACAAAAAAGTCTCTGATGATGAAACTGGTGGGAACCACATTGGCGCAAATTACAGCATCCTGGCACAAGCAAACACCTGCTCAGTCAGACCAGTAGTGCGGTACCAAGATACATCGACAACATGAAACACTGCCTGCAAAACCCCAAAAGCCAGGCTTGACAAGACGCAGAACAAGGGTCATTCTCATGATGCAGTGACATCCTTTGAGCCATTTGGAGCATCCCAATTAAGGAAATGGAGGACATTGGAGCCACTGGAACGCAGAACAGCACACACGATGAAGAGACTTACTAAACACCGACAGTATGGGAGACTACAGGAGCAGACCAAGAACCGTCAGAAACGCCCACGTCTAAACCGCCAACTGAAGGTCCTGCAAAGGGCTAAAATTGACGTCCTGGAACCAAGCCCTTCAGATACCTGGACATCTCGAAAGAGCCTTCCAGACAACATAAACAATGTTCCAGGACTCTTTGCCAAAGGTCGCGGCACTGCACAAAGCCATCTCGCTGGAGATTAAGCACAAGCGTTATCCTCACAGCAGCTGTGGTACCGCACAAGACGCCGTGCGGAATGAAGAAAGTGGCGTGTACATCTGTTGTGCAGACTGCACTACTACCTCTCTCTCCTTACCAGCTGGTGGCAGCAGCTCCAACTATCGTACAGATCTGCAGGTGCTCAACACAGCAGCAGAGCACTAGCTAGGGAAAGGCAGCAGCTTGATCCACTGATCTCACCAGGAAGCTTCAAGACAGACTGGATACCCTGTCCACAAAATAGTGCTGCAGTGGATTCCAGTGCATTCTGGAGTAGCTGGGAATGGAGATGATGATGATGATGATGATGATGTCCACTTGTAATGCGCATCCACTCCATGCTAGCAGCATGCTCAGGGCGCAAAAAAAAAAGAAAAAAAAACAAAAAAAAAAAACAAAAAAAAAAAACCACGCAACTTCTGGTGCACAGTATTATAAAATATAAATACCGTAATTATTTTTATTATTATTATTATTATTACAGCAGTCCTAGAATTAAAAGTCAAGAAACAGTTGGGTTTTGAGGTGCCTTCTGAAGGTGCCAATGCAGACAATGTCCCTAAAAGGATTGTGGTAGTCCATTCCACAGCCTAGGTCCGCAGTGTGAAAATGCCCGGAAACCAAGTCGCTTCTTTGTGTGGCTTTCAACACTTGGGGTGCCGAGTTTGGACCGGACAGCAGAACGGAGATGCCTCGGAGGGTTATGGCGTGGGACTATTTCCCGGAGGTACTCTGGTGAGTCTGGGTCATTTATAGACTTGTGGCACAAAGTGAGAATCTTGTGATCAATTCTTTGCTTAACTGGAAGCCAGTGCAGCTGCTTAAGGACTGGTGTGATATGCTCCCTTCTTTTGGTTCTTGTGACAATTCTGGCGGCCGTGTTCTGAGTGAGTGAGTGAGTATAGATTGCTTTACGTCCCGCAAGCGACAAAGGCCTTCTCAGGACGTGCCTGCGCTAAATGAAGAAAAGAACTGCAAGAAGCGCAGACAGGAGGGAGAATTTCAAAAAGAAAAATACAGATGAACGAACCAGAAAGACAGAAATACAAACCCCCAAAAGAGTAGAACCCACCTTGCAGGGGTTAGACAAGGTGACCCTAGGAACTAAAAAGTAGACAACCCCACCAAGGTCCCCTAGGGCAGACCCGGTGGGGTGGCCGTGTTCTGAACCAGTTGAAGACGTCTGAGTTGTTACTCTGGCAGACCCCAAAGACAGCTGTTACAGTAGTCCAGTCTGGATAGGACAAGGGCAACGGCGATAGCATTTGCAGCTTTGGCTGTCAGGACAGGTCGTAGTTTCCCAAGGGAGCGAAGATGGAAGTAGCATCCCCTGACAACAGCACTGATATGGTCTTCCATGGTAAGACTGCTATCGACAAAGACACCAAAATCTCGGACAGTCTTGGAGAAAGGGATGAGAGACTCACCAACACAGATGGCATCAAGAGATTCCACACCCAGTTTGTTCTTGGGTCCACACAGAATTGCCTCAGTCTTATCATCATTTAACTTCAGCATGTTGGTTGCCATCCAGGACTTGATTTCTTGGCAGCACGACTCGATTTACTGCACTGTTTGAGAAGCGGAGACACTGTCAGGATGAAATGAGTCATAGAGACCAGAGTCATCTGCAAACAACTGTCGCCCTAACCTGTACTTGTCAATCACACATCCTAACTTAGTGGTGTTGAGAGAGAACAGAACAGGCCCTAAGACGGACCCTTGAGGGACCCCACATACTAGCCGGGTAACATCAGACGCCACACCATTAACATTACTGGAATCTAATAATAATTACAGTATTTATAATGTGCTTATCTTATAATAATTATAACTCTAAGCGCGCACTCACAACTCACGCACCCATGCACACGCTTATACAACGACTCGCATACCACAAAAAGTGAAATACATTACGACAGTCGACTTGGGGTGGGGAGTGTGGTGATATAGTGCTAGAACTGTTGAAAGAGGTGAGTTTTGAGGGCGGACTAGAAGGAGGAGAGAGAGTGTTTCTGACGAAGGAGAGTGGAGAGTGTTCCAGGCAGATGGACCGTATACAGAGAAGGAGCGGGGGCCGAAAGTGCTGAGTTTGGTGCGGGGGATGTGGAGGTGAAGAGGGTCGGAGGCGGAGCGGAGGGAGCGGGGAGGAGTGTAGGGGTGAAGTAAGTTGGAGAGATAGGCAGGAGCGCAGTTGTTCAGGGATTTGTAGCAGAGAGACAGAATCTTGTATTGGATGCGTTGGGGGATGGGAAGCCAGTGAAGCAGTTTGAGCAGGGGAGTGATGTGGTCGGATTTTTTCTTTCTGAGGACGAGGCGGGCAGCATTGTTCTGGACACGTTGAAGAGTGAAAGTGGTGGAGTGAGGGAGGCCGGAAAAAAGAGAGTTGCAGTAGTCGATGCGAGATAGGATGAGAGAGACAGCAAGTTTGGTGGCAGCTTCGGTAGTGAGGTATTTTCTGATCTGACTGATGCGGCGGAGGTGGAAATAGCATGCCTGGGCCGTGGCAGAGACAAAGCTGGTCATGAAAAGAGAGGAATCGAGGATAACGCCGAGGCTTTTGGCCGAGTCAGAGAAGGAGATGGGGGTGCTGTCGAGTTGAAGGAGGAGAGAGGAAGGAAGCTGGGAAAGTTTCTGGCGAGTGCCTACCAGCATGGCTTCCGTTTTGTCGTCGTTCAGTTTAAGCTTGTTTGCTGTCATCCAGTTTTTCACGTCTTCGTAGCAGTCAGCCGTGCGAGTCAGTAGTGACTGAGTGTTGTCGAGTTTGTCTTTGTCTAGTAGTTGTGAGTCGTCAGCGTAGAGGTGGTGGTTTATGTGGTGAGACTGGATGATGTTGGACAGGGGAGAGGTGTAGAGCGTGAAAAGGACCGGGCCCAGGATGGACCCCTGTGGAACGCCGCAGGAGAGCGTGACTGGGTTGGAGGAGACGCCGTCGATGGTGACGGACTGCTGTCTGTCGGAGAGGTAGGAGAGAAACCAGGAGTGAGCAGAGTCAGTGGTTCCAAAGGAGTGGTGAAGGCGGTGGAGGAGGATAGAGTGGTCTATAGTGTCGAAGGCGGCAGAGAGGTCGAGTAGCGTAAGAAGGGAGATGTTGCCCGAATCTGTCCTCAAGGTACGACCGAAACCACTGTAAGACACAGTCCGTGATACCAAACTCAAGCTGAAGTTTCTGCAGCAGTATCTGGTGATCTATGGTATCAAATGCCGCACTGAGATCCAGCAGTACCAGGAGTGAGTGGTCACCACGATAAGCTGCACAGAGAATGTCGTTTAAGACACGCAGCACTGTGGTCTCTGTAGAATGACCTGGCCTGTATGCAGACTGAAATTTATCCAGTAGCTGCTAGACACATGATCAGCCAATCTATCGGCCACCACACGTTCTAAGAGCTTGGACAAATATGGAAGGTTTGATACTGGCCTATAGTTTTTAGGAGCATCAGGGTCCAAGTTTGACTTTTTCAAGAGAGGACGAATCACAGCAGTCTTAAAGGCTCCTGGAGAAAAAAAAACACTGGTGAATAGACTGCGGTTGATGATGTGAAGAATAACTGGCAGAATGTCCAAATTCTCCAAGACTATTTTGGTGGGGATCGGGTCAACACTAGAGAACGTGGACTTGGATTTTGCAATGACTTTGTGCAGTTGATCAGCAGAAACTGGCACAAACACTGAGAAAGGATCACCAGCAAAAGCGGATAAATGTTCCTGGCTATCAGGTTACCACTTGTGTTCTCCTTTATCAGCTGCTCTCTGATGGCACCAATCTTATCGTTAAAGAACTGGAACAGAGAGGCAGCAGCCAAGTCACTGCTCATGTCAGGAAGAATAGGAGATTTGGCCTCCTTGCCAAGCAGTCTGCTCACAATCCTGAAAATTTTCCTAGGGTCTGAAGCGGCAGCATCAAGTTCAGACTGAATATGTGTACTCTTTGCCTGACGAACCACCTGTGTGCAGTGATTGCGTGCCTTTCTATACAAATCTTTGCGCCAGACTACCTCAAGATCACAACCTCCTGTAAAGAAACCAAGACACTACAGCAACAAAGTGATTGGCAACAGCAGAATGGCGGCTGCAGCCTGTGAGCAGATGGCATCAACAAGCTGAACAGGGAGAGCCAGGCCACCATCTTTCATCTACGCACTGATTACTCTGCACTGGGTCCGTACAGAAAAGCAGAGACGAAGTTCACAAACTTTTCATAAACGTTTCACAAACCCAAACTGAAGCCTGAAGGCTTACACACTTTAATTATATCGCTCTGTATCAGCAGCTCATTTGAAGCTTTCGTGCCTAATGCATGAGGACATACTAAAATAAAAGAACGCATAGCGAATGGCAGAGCTCGGTAGAAGCGTAAACAACCAATCAGAATGTTCGGCAGAAAGGCCATGCAGTCACTTTATGATCAGAGCTAAATATAGATCACTTGCAACAAGTGTCAGCATGATCCTTCGCAATGGAATAGTCACAAATTGAGGGAGAACAAAAAAAAAAAAAAAAAGAAGTAGACAAAAGTTTGCCAGCACATTGTCATTTTTTTTTACAAACTTTCACAGATTTTAAGGAAAAGGACTGAAATTGACTTTCCAGGGCCCTGAAAAAGCCTTGTCATTTTTTAACAAATTTAACAAATGTTCACAGACCGTATGGACCCTGCTGGACTCACCTCGTGAGACTGGGTCATGCGGAAACAGCCCTATGTGAATTTGGTGTTGAAAATCAGTCTCCTTAGCATATTCTCCAAACCTGTCCATACAGAGAAGCGGTCCGCTGGCAGTTCTGACCAGAAGACACGACCCTGTACACCAAACTCTGAAAACATGCTGCCGAGCTCTTGACAGCTCACTTATTGGCAGCCAGAACAATATAAGATTTAAAGACGGCCATCAAGGAATTGGAAGGTGGAAGTGGTGATCCCGTGGTGGACATGTGAAAACTAAGTATTTTGATAACATTGTTTTGGCTGTTAGGAACCATGAAACTTTATTACACATATTCATATTTACACATTTCTAGACGAAAATAAATGAAAGGAAAAGGGGAGACCTTACTAGACCCACCTTACTCTAGGTAAAATATCACCTAAAAGACCAGCCAGTTAAAAATAGTTACAATTAAATTGATGGGTCACATTGAAATTAATGAAATGATCACAAATTTGTATGCTCAATATGCATATTTTTTAAAGAAAACTGGCAACAAAAAATAGTTTAACAGAGGAGTATGACGTAAGCAATTTTTATGATTAATTTGTGTTACTTTGCGTACTGGTAAAATAGGGGTAGTGCAGCAGATTCAGCCATTGTGGCCCCTAGATGCATCACAGCATCATAAAATCAGGTTGGGAGTAACTGTGGTACTCTATCCTAACCAATAAAACCTAAAAAAGACCTATCAGGGGTAAACAAAATTTGTGAGGGCATCGGAAACAACGCACATTTCCCAATTTGCAATTTTAAATGGGAAAAAGCTATCATTCACCACGAATGTACCGTAAAAGATGCCGATTTTCCTCATTTTCTTGCACTTTATGCTCAAATTATTGAAACTTAAAAGGTAAAGAGAGGTCAAAATGAAATGGAATAACTGTAGTAATTTTTTCTAATTAATTTTGTGTATTTTTACAACTTGGTGATAGGGATGCAAAATCAACCACTGTGGCACTCACAGTGATCACAGCATCACCTAGTCAAGTTTATAATAATTGTGGCATCCTGTTTTAATGATGTAAGCCTGAAAATAGACTGCCAGTGCTATAGAAAATGTCTGAAGGCATCTGACACATTATTTTTTGTCTTTTTTTGCGATTTCATGGAAATGGCTGGTTAATGGGTGCACAAATACCTTCACTGTGAGCCAGAGATTTAATATTTTTTCATTCTGTTTTTTTGCAGAGGATGCAGAAGGTGTGCCTTAACATAATATTGCCTGATTTGGGCTTCTGGAATGAATTCTGATTATTTAGAGGAATATGTTTCTCAACCTCATTAATTTAGCATCTGTGAAGAGCGTGAATGGGGGTATCCTTGCACCATCGGCTATATCTCTGGTGTGTTCCTAAGGATTTTCGGGGGAACATGGCTTAAACATCTCAGGAAATACTAAGATACACTTTGAAACCCATCTTATTGAGTACTGGGCGGGGGGGGGGGGGGGGGGTGGGGGGGGGCGGGGGGTGCACGGTAGACCGGGCTAGCTTATGGACTATAACGCTCCAACATCTTGACACCTTTTCTCCCAAGTGAGTTTACAGGCTGACGTGGGAGTCAGGACCCTCGACAAGCGACCGGCCACGCCACTCAAACTGCTGGAGAGATGGAGCCAGAGAGCCGTGTATTGATTTCCAATACTACCAGACCTCTTACAACATCACGAGTGATACATTCATACATTCATCTGCAAGAAGCATAGACTCTCATGTACCCCTGCAAATGCGGGGGCTCATGAGGCTCAAGAGGATCTATGCCTCTTGTTGACAACTCAGATTTGCGCCAGTGTTCGCTGCAAGGAGGGGATCTCATAATTTCCAGTCCTTTCACTCAGTAGAACACGACGCTGATACATAATCCATAGAACATCAAGTCTGCAAGAGACACAGACCCTCATGCACTCCTGCAATATGCGGGAGGGTGTAAGGGTCTACACCTCTTGGTGAAGCCTCGACTGATTTTGGGTCCGTGTTTGTGACTTGGAAAAAGCCATCTCTTGACGATTTCCAATACAGCCTGCACTTCTACTTGACTTTTAGATGGTCCAGTTGAGGGCTCCATAGGCTGTCAGTATTGTGGAGTCGCATGAGCCCCTAGATGACGGGGCCCATAAGAATCCAACCATGCTCATTTGCATCATAATTTCTTTGATGCTGGAAGTCATTGACTGTTCAGGCTATGATTACTATGACAGCCCGTTTCATAGGCGTACAAGGATCAGTGAGTCACGTGCATGTGCTCCTATGAAAGGCATTTATGCGCATTTACATCATCACATCTCAGAGGAGGAAAGTCTATGGTGTTACTTGTCTACGATGGCATCGGTAGTACTCGACAGTAAGAACAAATACTCGCACATTTGGATGCCTGCTCTAATAGCTAAACTATGACAGTCGGGTGCCTCTCTCGCAGCTGCACTCTTTGCCATTTAATTTGCGGGAATAATGACTTTCACTGCTTGAACGTCAAATTTTCAAGTCTTTGAGCTTAGACAACTGCAACAAGGAAGGTAAAGCCTTATGGCTTACATCTATGACCGTTTGTGACAATAAGTAAAAGGCTGGCTTGTGCACCAGCAAAATAAATGTTTTCTCAAAATTTAAGCATTTTTCACACATAGATCTGTCAACCCCTTCATGCCCCCTGACCTTTGCAACGAGTCGTATAAATTATTATGCATAGGAAGGTCTTATCATCAGCTACCTTTGTTCCAAACTTGATTGAAAAGTTTGCAAAAATATTGTTAATAACTACAATTCTATCAAAAATTGGCATTTTACACACATTTGCCGACCCCTTGTGATTCTTGACCTTCCCGAAGGGCATCCAAATTTTTTAGTATGCATAGATAGGTCTTACCATCAGGTATCTTTGTGCCAAATTTGGCTTTGAAGTTGTGAATAGTATGCGAGAAAAAAAGAAATTTTGTCCAAAAATAGCTATTTTTGATTTATTTCCTGATCCCTGTGACCTTGACCTTTGAGAGAGGTCAGGCAAATTGATATGTTTAGAAAGATCTTGCAACAGAGTATCCTTGGGCCAAGTTTGAAGACCTTGGCTTGAATAGTCTCGGAGAAAATGCCAAGGTTACAGTTTACCATAGACAATGGACAGATGACCACTGCTCCAAAACATATAGTCACTTTTGCTTTGCACATGAAAAATCTGGAAAACTCAATAACATGACCTATATAACTCCAAGGCCACATTTCCCAAACCTTACAGGTGTAATTAACAACTATGTACCAGTTTCAGGAGATGGATCAACCATGATAATTCATGGGCAGTAAAAAGTCATTACTTCACAAGTTTAGCGCCGGGTTGCTTGCTATACACAAAAGTGAAACTGGCTCTGTAGTAGTGACTTCTTAAGTAGATGGACCAATGACATTCGGTTTGGGGTCAATCATACTGTTGTGCCTGCATGTGTTTACATTCAAACAGCCACTGCTGTGGCAATGAAAGAACAGAGTCACTATGCCACAGGCTAAACCCACCACTGTATCTCTGACAGGGTTCTCTTAGATTCCACCTTTACTGAAAGTAAAGTTGCTGTTTTGCTCACTGAAATGCGAGACCGAGTGGACTGCTTCTGTCAAAGTTGCAGAACTCCATACCAGTATTTTTAAAAAAAGAAACATGAAAGGCAAAGCCATTATAGCTCACATGTATGACCAATCCACATAATAAGTCTGACCTTTATATTTCCAACAGGTCACAGTGAAATGAGCCAGTGTTAAAGTGTCTAAACATAAGTAAATGGTTGGCTTTTGTACCCGTGTATGCATGTATGCTTTTTCACATATTTGTCAACCCTCCGTGACCCTTGACCTTTGTGAGGGACCGACTAAATTAGCATGCTTCAGGTACTTTGATGCCAAGTTTGATTGAAATGTTTCTAAACAACATTGATAAAAATACAATTCCTTTTTTTTAACTGACATTTTTCACACACCTGCTGACTTCCTGTGTACCTTGACCTTTGTGATGGGACCACTAAATTAGTATGCATAGAAAGGTCTTATCAATATCATTAGCTACCTTTGTGCCAGATCTGACGGAAAAGATGGCAAAAACTATTTTAAAAAAAAAAAAAAAAATCTATCAAAAATTGTCATTTTTCACACATTTGCCATCCTCCTGTGACCCTTGAACTTTCCAAGCAGTCATCCAAATTAGTATGCATAGAATGGTCGTAACATCAGCTATCTTTGAGCCAAGTTTGGGTTTGAAGTCAAAAATAGTACTTGAGGAGAAACAATGTGTCAAAATATGGCTATTGGCCTTGACCTTTGTGAGAGGTCACTGAAATTGGTCAGTTTAGAAGGTTTTACTATAAAGTACCCTTGGGCCAAGTTTGAAGTCTGAGACCTGAATAGTCTCCCAGAAAATGCCAATGTTAAAGTTTACCACAAACGACAGATGCCGGACAGATGACCCATTACATACTCACTTTTGCTATCGCATGTGAGCCAAAAACATTAAAAAATACCAACAAAAAACACATGCTAAAGAAAGCTCCAAACATACGCAAACTGAACTGCACTCGTGTTGTTTGTGATACAATAATAAGACCATGAAATACCCATTAGAAACCACTTAACACATCTTTACTCATGGTTACTACCAAAGTAAATGTATGTACTCATGGCATCCCGCTGCAGATAATCCTGCCGGATTTACTTTGTTGCTAAAGGCTTCCCTACAGGGAGAAAAGAAATACACAAGAAACAAAACATTTTCATTGCATCGAAATGCCTCCTCCACACACGCAGAAACTCGGTGAAAATTCATTCCTATTGGTGCAGGAGAGGTAACTCTTCACAGACACATGCCTTGGTTGTATCGGTGGATATCAGGTCATATTTCTGGCTACTGACACTTAAAAATTAAACATATAAGACGTGTGCCTTCGCTTACACAATTAAAGTGAGTTCCCAACCATATCAAATAAACTTAAGAGCTTTTGAATGCGTAAACAGGGATGTTTCAAGTGAATCGAGGTGGCCGTCGTCTCGAAGCGATAGCTGCCATCTTGTGGGCTTTGCAGTGACAGCCGATGAAAGCGGGGTTCAGAGTACTGATCTAAAATCATGTTGGTTGTACTTTAGTGATGATTCTTTACATATTCCATTTCGAAAATGATCCTCCCGCTTAAATCTTACAGAATCGTGCATCACATCATGTGTTTTTAGCCATAATGACAGACCTGACTCCACGCCATCGCTTTACCCGCCATCTTCAGTGTTTTGGCTTGAATGATGTCAGATTAACATGTGACCGAGCGGACAACGCCGATTGGGCAATGGGTAGGAATGTTTCGGCGAAATGTTTTGTGTGAATAGATACAGATTCTATTGCTCAAAATGTGCCGTTTCGCATTTCGTGAAACGGTGAAATGTTGGAGAAATGTCTGAAATGCGGACATTTTGATGAAATGTTTTGTTTCGTGTCTCTGTGTGAGGGAGCTTTAACCCCGCAATGTCAGCAGTGCTTCTGCCCATGCATTAGAAAGTGACGCGTTTACTTTTGAAGGAGCTCATAACTTCAGAAGGAAGGTCTTACCACATCGTTGTGCATTCGGCCCCAGTTCCACGAACTGTACTGGTGGCTGCATGCACAATGGGGTTAATTAATAGTAAGTACCCACCTATATCACATCTGTCCCCTTTGAATTCTGTTTTGGCACAGTCGCACATCAAGCCATTGTCCGTTGTCAAGCAGACACCTCCATTCAAGCAAGGATTTCCACGCTCACACAAATCTACATCTGATGACAAAATGCCATGAGAATCTATCATTTCAGGTCTTTGAGGTTCGCCACCACAATCCCTATAAAATAAATTTCTAATGGAGCCTTTAAATCTTGGCTCGAACACAAGAGAGGGAACAGCCAGAGATCTGATTTTGTGTTCATCCGTCTTGGGTATACCACCGATGAACAAGAAGGTCTCCTCGTCGGAAATTTCACTAAAGCCTTTCACCCTTACAGGTGGTGTCATGCTGTTTGAAACACCATCCACTGTGAGGATCGACCTGTCACCGTCTTGTCGAACCTCCACTGTGTGCCACACAGAGTCGTCCAGTTTCTCTCCTCGCACAATCACTGTCCCCTCCCCCAAATTCACTCTTAGCCTGATGGCATTCTCATAAAGCTTCACCTCAAAGAATTTGAACCTCCCATAATCCAGGTACACCAGCAAAGCCGTGGGCTGTGTGGTCTTGAACTCAAAACTAAAGGAGCCATTCTGGCACGGATTCCAGGAGGGAAACTTTGCATAGGAGTCTGGCGTGCCGTCGAGGTTGAACGAGCTGCACATCTGAAGCACTGACCACAGCGTCAACAGAAGGACGTGTGTGTGAAACATTGCCAAAGCTGTTTGAAGAAAATTCATAATGAAAGTTTGTCTTCTCGAGGTCAGCAACAAGGAGAATTTTTCGCGGCAACACCACCGAGGCAATCCTTGTACAAGATTAGCAGTTGAGTCGCGGCCAGTGTGGAGGCCGACAGCACATGCGGAGTGGCGCGGCAGCGTTGAACAAGTGTCCTTGGCATTCTCTCCATGGCTGTCCGGGCATTGGCACTAGCTCAGCACACAAGGCAGCACGTGCCACCATTAGGGCCTCGGGGAGGGGGGCTTTCCTGTCAACAGAAAACCAACACTTAATCAGAGACTGTGTGTAATTCTAGTAGTGGTGTCCCCCCCCCGGGGGGAGTGTGTGTGTTAGTGTTTTTTCACATAGTGCCCCCCCACCCTTTTCCTGTGTTCCGCGCGTCCGGACCCCCCCCCCCCCACCCCCGCCCTCGTTTGAGTTGAGTCTGCCCCAATACATATAGTGTGTGTGTGTGTGTGTGTGTGTGTGTGTGTGTGTTTGCGTGCGTGCATGCGCATGAGAGAAGTTTGGGACAGCTACAATTCAAGCCACAGATCAAACAAGACAATTCAAGGGTGGTACCGGAGAACAGCTTGACACCGAAAGACACCAAGCTATTCTGGTTGAACGTTCATGATCTATCATTATCTTGAACTATCATGATCTATCTCCCATGAAGTATCATAATCTGTCCGTCACATACAGTAACACACACAAAACATACATGTATGCCGACTTTACCCACATACACAAAAGAGACTGAGAGAACACCAAACACGACTGTAACAATTTCAAATCAATTAACACAGGCGCTGGTAAAAGTTTGTTGTTCAATGCGGGAGCAAATTAGGAAGCCATTATTGCAATGACTCGTGTGCCCCATGCATATAACCATAATTATCTGTCATACAATACATTCATGAATCAATGCATAATTTTCTCACTTTGCGGACAACTAAATCAGGACATTACAGGGACAGCCAACCGCAAGGACATTAATGGAAATGTGATGCTGTTCACAGCAAAGCATCGGTCAACAAAAGCTATAACGCTGCCTAACTACAAATGAATTTATAGTGGATGGTGCATATTATACAAACACAAATGGATGAATGCGTGCATTCACGCATGTGTGAGTGCATGCATTCATCCATGTGGGTGTGTGTGTGTTCAAGGACAAGGGAAGGAAAGTGGGTAAGGATGTATGTTGCATCATGCGTATCAATGCCTCTTGCATCTATGACAATAAACGGCAAAGAACTGACGGTATGCGTCGGGCCTGCTTTCAAAGCAAGGACAAGGGTCGTCAAGCGGGCAGTAAATAACTGGTCAACCTCAGTATACTGCGGTACTTAGGAGCCATTAATTCAACCTATTACATCCTGATGCTGAATTTGGTTAAATTTGCTTCTTGTCCTATGAAGGCTACGTTACAGATTAAGAGAAAGATCAACCATTTTAGTTCAAGGATGGTGCCAGAACAGCTTGGCGCTGCCCTTGAACTATCATAATAACATTTATTTCGTGCAATAGTATATCAGGATGACAAGGGTAAAGGGATAAGGCAGGCCGCATTATTCGCAATCCGATTAATGTAGTGCTGAATTTACATTAGACTTGTTAAACAAACAAAAAAATCACCTTGGTAAGCAAACGTTACTTAGGCTGACATCAGCCTTAGCTGCTCATGCCTGGCTGGCATGGGCCAGACAAAGCAAACATTGACCTGAGGACCTTTTACTTCCTGGGGTATAACCCGCAAGCAGGAGTCAAAGACTTGTGCGTTTTAATCTATCTTGAAATCCTGAGGCTGATTTTTTAATTGCTTATTGTCCTATGAAGGCTACATTACAGATTAGGAGAAAAGATCAACCATTTTAGTTTAAGGGTGGTGTCAGAATAGCTTGGCGCTTTAGGCACCAAGCTATTCTGGCACCACCCTTGAACTATCATAGTCAAATGTATTTCTTGCAATAGTGTATCACAATGAAAAGTGTTAATGCTAATACTACTCTAGTATACTGGAGCACGGAATACTGAGGTTGCCCAGTATTTGGGCTCATGAGAATCTATGCCTCCAGCAGGTGGGACTAAATGGCAGAGAACTGTAGCCATCAGGCGGTTGTCACAGCAAGACCACTGTAGTATAGTGTGGCACCTCAATTTCAAGGTGACAATGGGAGAAATATCAATACAGGAACTCCCCCCCCCCCTCCTCCCTCCCCATCTCCCCCCCCCCCCTAGTAACTCTTTTTATTTAAAAGCTGCCTTTTTCCAGACTGCAAGAGCTGATTAGCACCTTCCCTGACACCCCCCCCCCCCCCTAAAAAAAGACAGGCAGCTTGCTGAAACACCACACCCACACCTATCGATCTTGAAGACAACCCTGAATTTGGAAAATAAAGTGGCAGCAGCAGCCAAAAAGCTGACCATAAACAGAATGAGACCGAAAAGACAAAACAATACGGCCCATGGAAAAAAAGGGCTGACACGTTTAAAAGTGTAAAGACATAATTGCAAAAGCGGTGTGGAAGACACCGTAACCCATTTAACCCCACGGCCACATTTCCTAAATTTAGAGGTGACACCTAACAACTATGCACCAGATGAACCGACCATGATAATTAATTTGTGGGTAGTGCCAGATTAGCTTGGCGCCTGATGGCGCCAAGCTAATCTGGCACTACCCTTGAATTATCATGGTCGATCCCTCTCCTGCTGTCCTGTCAGTAGTACATCAGGACTGGATGGGTTAAAGAAAAAGAATTTCCAAACGGGCTGCGGTTTAAGTCAACTGACAGTAAACACTACAAAATTACACCAATCTTCATTCTCAAGAGATGTATGTTTCCGTATTCGGACTGTGGGCTTTGAGGAGTTAGTTATACGCATTTCTTCTCCACAAGGAGAAGATCCTTGTGAGCCAAGACATGAGAAGCGTGCGTGCGTATGGTGGGTAGGCTTGCCGGGGGGAGGGGGGGGGGGAGCTGTTCCTGACAAGAGAATCCATACTGACTGCCTCTTGAAGTTGAAGGCACAATCAGACGGTTTGCAAACTCTAAACAGGAACTCATAGCAAAACTGTTCCTCTCAGCAGGAGGAGGTCGAAGGTCTTTCTGACCAGATGTAGTGGGCAAACTTGCGCAACAGCCAACGCCTGTTATTGTTGTGCTCAAAACAGAGTCAAGATGGCGTGAAGGTGGATCACACACGTAGAAAATTCCTTGGAAATTGGAAGAAATAAAATTCCACAGGATTGGAAGGGAAGGCCGGAGGCCGCTTAGGTTTTTGCAGTTCAGTTCCTCAACATGTGCTTATTACCTGTAAGAGGCACGGATTCTCATGAGTCCCTGCAACAGCAGGGGCTCATGAGAATCTGCGCCTCTTGCTGGCAGCTACTACAAACCCGGCGACCAAAGTCGTAAGACTGAGAAAGACACATACTGACTGACATAGCCGCGCCAGCGACTAACTAAATTGAAAAAAGAAGTGGGATGGGAAAACGTCTCAAAGACAGAAGGTCACTTGCAAATAACCACCCAGCACATAGTAAGTCATCGGGCTGACGGCCGCTGTTAGCCTGCGCCGCGCACGCGCCATGGAGGCGCGGGTCGAACGTGGCTGCCTTCGGCCCGATGGCCTCTTGCTTATTAGGCATTGGGGGAAAATGGCACTTGTTTGGCCCGACAACCATTTTAGGCGCGAGCGCGGCGTTTACAGCCATGCCAGCCCTGTGCAAATCAATAGTAATCCCGGCAATGCCCCGTTCCCCTGAAATTGTAGTGATCAGATCAGCACGACAGACACGCTTTTCAGTGACTCTTGACACCCCGATGCTAGCCGCAAACACTTAACCCATTGAGCTCTAAGTTACACAACAGGCGTTGGGTCAACCATAACAGATCAAGGGTGGTGCTCATCATCATCATCATCATCATCATCAGTCCCTTGCCCGAACTGGGCGTTGGGGGGACTGAAAGGCAGCAGCAACAGACAGTGCTCTCCACTGAGTTCTATTTTGGGCTGTGGCAAGCAAGTCTGGCATCTCGAGTTCGGTCCATTCTTTTATGTTTGCGACCCAACTCTTTCTCTGACGACCTCGCCGACGACTTTCTTCGAGAGTGCCTTGGAGGATAGTCTTGGACAAGGTGTTGTGTCGGGTCACGTGGCCAAATCAAGCAAGCTTGCGCCGTTTCACGGTTGCCAGAAGGGGTTCATGTGGGCCCACCAGGGAAGTGACGATGCTCCGTACATATTCGTTGGTCTTGTGCTCGCGGTACGAGATGCGGAGCAACTTCCTCAGGCACTTGTTCTCAAAGGCCTGGATTTTCTTTTCTGAGTCTGCAAGCAGTGTCCAAGTCTCACAGCCGTAGAGCAGAATAGACACTACGAGGGACTTGTAAAGCCTGTACTTGATGGTGAAGCTGATGGAGTTACTTCGCCATATCCTGTCCAGCCTGGCCATTGCGGATGTTGCTGTACCTATCCTGATACGGATCTCTGCTATGCAACTACCGTCTTTGGACAGGGTGGCTCCCAAGTACTTGAAGCTATTGACCTCTTCTAGCTTCTGGCCGTTCATGTGAATGTTGCTGCTGCTGTCGCTTGTGGTGTTGATCATCACTTTGCTTTTATCCGTACTGATCTCCATGCCATAAGACCCTGCGCTACTTGAAAGTTTGTCTGTCAGGTTTTGGAGCTCACTATTGCTGCCTGCCATAAGGTCAATGTCGTCTGCGAATCGAAGATTGCACAGGGATCTGCCACCAATAGAGATTGAAGTATGGTGGTCGTGGAGGGTTTCCTGCATGATCTTCTCCAGGAATATGTTGAAAAGGACAGGAGAGAGCAGGCATCCTTGACGGACACCGATCGTCGTCCTGAAGAACTCGCCTGACTGATTGTTAAGTAGAACCGCGCTGCAGGCGTTCTTGTAAAGCGCTTCTATCATTTGGATCAGTCCCTCCTCTATGTTGAACGATCTCATGACTTGCCAGAGTCCGTCGTGCCAGACGCGATCAAATGCTTTCCTGAAATCAATGAAGTTGTGGTAGAGTTCGCGCTGATGCTGCAGATGTTTCTCGATCAGGACGCGGCAGTTGAAAATCTGCTCTACAGTGCTTCTTCCAACTCTGAAGCCAGCCTGTTCTTCTGCCAGCAGTTCCTCGGCGAAAGTTTTGAGGCGGTTGAGAATGATTCTAAGCATTACTTTGCTAGGGTGACTTATCAGACTGATAGTTCTGTAGTTCTGGCACTGTTTCAGGTTTCCTTTCTTGGGGAGCGGGATCACTAGAGACTGTGAAGGAACTCACCCACGAGTTGAAGCGCTATCGCTGGGACATTGTAGGACTTGCAGAAGTTCGATGGACAGGCTTCGGAGAAACAACAACAGATGAAGGCCATAAAATCTGGTTCAGCGGAAAAGAAACCAAGCACGAACATGGCGTAGCTTTTATCGTAAGGAAAGAGGTGGCTGGAACTGTCATCAGCTGCACCCCCGTGTCAAGCAGACTAATCTTAAATCTCCATCCGCATCTCCGCCCGACCGCACAACATCACTATCATTCAAGTATACGCTCCAACAGCAGATCATGATGATGAAGAATTAGAAGAATTTTACGAACAACTGGACAACATCATCAAGAAAACACCTAAGAAAGACATTCTGACTGTCCTCGGTGACTGGAATGCAAAGATCGGCCCTGACGCCTACCAACAATGGGCAGGAACAGCTGGCAAGTTTGGCCTTGGAGAAACAAACGACAGAAGGGTGGTGCTAGAAATGCTTTAATCCCAGCAATGCCCGGGCGTTAGTGATCAGCCGACTCGGACTGATCAGCATGAGAGCTTCTCTTTTGACTCCCGACACTCAAGGGCAGTCTTAACCCATGCTGTTCTAATGTTCACGACAGGTCTGATGAGGATCAACCATCATGACTGATCAAGGGTGGTGCCAGAATTTGTAGAAAAGCCGCTAGAATCCGGCTCGACAACGCCCTATTCCCCTGAAATTGTTGTGATCAAAGTCAACGTGGCAGCCACTCTCTTTTACTCCTTACACCCAAAGCTATTATAGCCCTAAAGCACTATAGCAGGTGATGGATCTACCATGATAATTTAAGGGCGCCATCAGGCGACAAGCTAATCTGGCACAACCCTTGAATTTTAATGGTATATTCATCTCCTGCAACTGGTACGGTCGTTTCCTGACACCTGCAAAATTTGGGAAACTGATGTGGCGATGGAGTTAAACGGGTTATTCCTTCGGCTGTTCAGTGTTAGGGCTTCTTTTCCTGGTGATATCTGCGGGAATCGACATGACAAAAAGCCGGCTCTACCGACAGCCAAAGGGTAAACCATTCTGTTATGTTATATAACCGAAAGCAGATATATCAACCACGATAGGTCAAGGGTGGTGGTAGTAGCAGATGGATTGAGCCGGGTAGTTCAGCTTCAAGGGTGGTTTCAGAATAGCTGGACGCCTGCCCCAAGGTTCCATTTTTAAAATTTTGGAGGTGTTATCTAATGACTATGTACCAGTTGCAGGAGATGGACTGACCATGATAATTCAAGGGTAGTGTCAGATTAGCTTGGCGCCTGAAGGCGCCAAGCTAATCTGGCACTACTCTTGAATTATCATGGTCAGTCCATCTCCTGCTGTAGGAACTCGGGGAAACGCTGAAGAAAAATCCAACTGGGAGCCACAGATCCACATGAGCCCACCCTGCAGTTGCAGGGGCTCGTGAGGAGGATACTTCTTGTTGACAACACTTTGTATCCATGTAGCTTGGAAGGCTGGGACTCTTTGGGGTTGAACTAACAATACAGAACACAATCGGCATAGATCTGCTGGCAGTGAACCCATTTAGTATCAACACACTACATTGATTGTACATTGATTGTACATTGCTTAACGTCCCGACAGCAACAAGGCTTTCTCAGGACGTGCCTGCACTGCTTGTGAAAAAAACAAACAAACAGAACATTGAATGCATGTTGCCAGCCGGTCAAATACGTTAAATAAACTTAACACATGGGGCCTAAATAAAGCTAAGACCATTTAGCAACACACATCCAATATCAATAGCTACAGGCAGTGCAGACAGTAGGGAGAGTTTTAAAAAGGCAAATACAGGTGAATGGACAATGGGTAGACAGAAAAACATGCCCCAGAATGGAGAGAAAAACCCACCCTGTCGGGCTGACCAGGGTGACCCTGGGAACTAAAAAATACCTAACCCCACCCAAGTCCCCCAGGGCAGACCCAGGTGGGGCATCAACACACTACAGCTGGAGATAAATGAACGATGATAATTCAAGGGTAGTGCCAGATCAGCTGGGCGCCATAAGGCGCCAAGCCGGATCAGGCATTACCCTTGAATTATCATCGTTGATTTATCTCCTGCAACTGATACATGGTCGTTAGATGACACTCCAAAATTTGGGAAATGCGGCCCTGGGTTAAATGGGTGAAGGAATTTGATCACAGAGTTCAAACTTCAAAGAGTTAAAAGAAGAAAACCTGCCATTGCTAAAGGTACTTTATACAATATCAAGTAAAAACAAGGATTTCACCCCAAAGTCTACCGTATTGTAAAAAGCTCACATGCATTTTCTTTTAAAGGAAATTCAGAATTGTTCATATTTTGAAGCTTATCCTGCTGATCCATTTCCCACCTCTATTAGGCAACCTCTGGTCAACACACACGCCGGCGCACGCATATAAAGACGGACAAGCGCCACTTCCCTCCATTATTCCTCTCTCTCTCTCTCTCTCTCTCTCTCTCTCTCTGGCCTCACCTACACGCATTTACTTTTGCTCGCTTCTGCACGTGCTTGCACACACTCTTGTCTCTCGTGTTCAGGTTCTCTCCGAGTCTCTCTCTTATGATTTTTCGTTGACGTCATTTTACTTTTTCCGCACTTTTGTTCTTCCTTTTCTTTTATTTTACGTCACCTCCTTCAGTTGCCACATCCCTTCTGCCAATGAAGATAAGTAGCAGCTAATCTCTCTGTTTGTTTGTTTGTCTATTTTGACAAAGGGTATTTACCCGAAATATTAATAAATTGTGTTGTACCCGTCTTTCCTAAGCGTGTTTCTTTCTCCGTTGGGTACTTCTTCTCTCCATTAGTATGCTCTGTGGACTTGTGTAGCAACAGTAATTCGGAAGAAGAATACGCATTAAAAATATCGTTACATTGAGTATTGTCTTGTGCATCTACTGTGAGAAATTAGGGTATTTACCAGATCACATTTATTAGTGCGTCTTCTTGTTTGTGTATGTGTATTTTTCCTGCCTCCTTCCTAAGTTCCAGAAAAAGACATGGCTTATAGGCTTGACCTGATGCATCCTTTTTAGGGATGTAGATGATGGCCTTGTTCTATAGCTGCATATTTTTCTGTGGGCTGGCGATTGGTTGCCTGATAGGCGGGGTCAGGGGATCTAACTGTTTGTATGTCCAGTGCTGAGTAATTCCCCTTGGTATGTGTACAGTTCTACCTCACCTATCTGGTTTGTGAGGAAGAAGAATAGCATGAGCAGCAAAATAATGTCACAATAAGCTTCATGTCATGGCATAACTAGTCTCCTGATGCTGTGTACACAATGACGAATTTGAGGTTTCAAGTCACTCATCAAAAGGCAGGCAGCCTCTTCCAGGGCTTTTTTTGTTCCGCACAGCCTCTTCCAGGGCTGACTGTTTGAGGGGCTCCAAAACTTGCAAAAATAAATTTATTATTATTAAAAAATTTGAAGAGGTACAAGGCTGGGTTACAAACTCATTGAGTATCTCCCTTTTATCTAGCTGTATGCAAAGTACGATTTTTTTTTAAAATACCGACTTGGGGATCAACGATTTTTTTTGTGAAATGGCCATTTTCTTATCAATGTGTAATGTAATTAAAAAATGAAAAAAAAAACTACTTCGAGAATTCATGTAAGAAAAATATCCTAAAGCTTCAAGCTTGTCTGTCCACAAATGCGGCCTCTAGTCGCTGTCACATACACATGCACACACACACACACACATACGGCGTTTGGCGCCAAATGTACTTCTCTAGCAAGGTTTGCGTAGCTAGACTCGATCTTATTTTTATCTTTTTACTTCTTTTGCCAGACTGCGGGGTCTGCCCGCCCAGCACATCATGGGGGTTCTACAGAACGCGCTTAGGCAAGCTCCATTTCAAAGTCTGCCATATTTTCAATATGGTAGACAAAAAAAACAAACAAAAAAAAACAAAAAAAAAAAAAAAAAAAGAGTAAAAAAATTAGATCACAGATTAAAACAAGAACTTGTGCAGGACAATTTGTGATTTTTTCAAATATATTAAGGTACAAGAAGCATTAAAACATCCCAACTCAAGAGCCTGCCACACATGTAAGATGCAAAGAAAATCCCGACAAAGAAGAAACATGCTTAGAAAGGACAAGTACAATACTATTGTGTTGTACTTTGTCTTTTCTAATTCTAAGAGTGCTTCTTTTTTTTTTTTTTTTTTTTGGTCAGAATTTTCTAGAATAGAACTGTCGTACAACTTTCATAGTGTTATGATGTAAATTGGCTAGCATAAATGCAAATCAGTTATCCTACTCATCCATTGATCCATCATCCATCAAAACTGGTGACAAAGACAAGGAATATAATTTATAGACAAATAAATCGAGAATAAATAAATACAACGGACTTCACATACAACAAGGTTTGATAGAAATAGTCAGGGTTTGCGATAACCGGTAATTACCGGTATTTTACCGTTTGTGAACAGAGAATACCAGACATTTTTTAAGCTGCTGGTCCCAGGGACTGGTTTTATTTTGGCTGGACAGGTTAGAATTCTGCCAGGGAAAAAAAGAAATCCTTGTCTACCGGAAAGCATTTCCTAGGGACCGGTTTTGATCTGAACTGGAAAAGAAACAGGAGGGGTGGAAGATGGGGGGGACTGAAAACTCCTATAGTGCAAGAGGCCCTGAATGTTGGATCTAACAACACTTACGGAGGTCCCAACAGCACTATTTCTGTACAAATTACTTCGCTTATAACACATAAATAAATATACAAATAAACAAATATATAAATAAATGAAATACTGCATCAACCCTTGTAACTGTAAGTGTCCTGACAAATACTGATTTAGTCTCTGAATAATGTTGTTGACTGAGACCACTGATGCGGCACATATTTATCACTTTTCCTTGTTCTACAGCTGCATGCTTAATTAACCCTGTCTGTGTCAATAGGGGTTTTTGTCGCGATGATTCCTACAAAAACCGCTACCGGACACGCAAATGGTGAAAGCCTTAGCCTCGAACACTCGTTTTCACGATGTTTAAGTTTTCACGATGTATTGGTTTCAGTCTTCGATTCACTGGTGAGCGGAAGCCGGCGATCAATGATACGGCAAAGAAAACGGCGCGTTTCCCTGACCTGCGCTTACAGCAAATAATAATGTAGATAGGCCTAAATCATTAAAATTTGGTATCAACGGAACGTGTTCCTTAAAACGCCGTGCCGGTTGTTGGAACAAATCGGTCACAGCAACAGCGTACGTGGTTGTACTCACGGTGGCAAGGGAAATCGATATTTTTTGCTGGTAACTCAGTTGAGCACTGTGGCACGCCGACAGATCTCAGTGATTCAACTCAGTTGATGGCCGAACCGGCCGCCAAATCGAAAGCGGCACCGCATTAAGACTCACAACAGGTTTGAGTGACGTGCTCTCAGTCTCCGAGACTAGGCGAAACTGACTGACATGCGACGTGACGTCTTGTGTCCGAAAGAGGAGGGAGGAGAAAACAACTTGGATGCTAGTCCTGCCGCTACTAGCATGAATCAGTTTGCAATTCTGGTCAATGGTTGCCAGCACTGAACAAGCCGCAGGCGACAACCCAAGATGATACCCCGAAAACGAACCCCGTCCTGCGCGAGGCAGGCATAAATCGTCTTGCTCACTACACGGATCTACCTAGCAAGCAAAGGTCCTCGGCCCCACCGCCGGCCGCAGTGGACCCGGGCACGGTCGTGCGCGGCCGGGCCCGGGCACTGCGGCCGTCGGGGGGCCAAAGACGTTTTGCTACAATGGTAAAGCGGATGCAAGACGGCGTCACTCATATTTATTTACATCTGTGCCGGTGGTTTTCCTCGACCGGCTCTGTGCTTTCGACGGGTTTTCCTCCTCTGCAGGCCGGCTTCGACCATCACTGCCCGAGTGATGAGACTGAATAAGTCCGCAATGCAACACCAACCTGACGCTTCCATGTTAGGGCAAAGCAAACCGTGCATGGAATCGCGGCTCGCGCCGTCCGCGTGTTCTACTGTCATACAAATCGTAATGATCAATTGTTTAGATTCTGTGATACATAATATGTATAAAATTACTGACACACGTACCGCGCTTATGATGGCAGCTAGTTCCTCTCGACTCGGGGCACCCTCCAAGACAGACCCCGCTGTTGATTTAATCCCGACTGTAACCGCAAGCAGACGACACATCGCGGCCGCCACAGCGCGCCATCGAGCCGACTGCTTGCCGTCCGTCCATTCGCTGCCTCTGCTGCCGCGAAGCAACCCTCGACGACACACACTCCAGGAGCAGACAACCTCTGACTGCTATTTGGCCGATGTCTCTGAACCGGACTCCAGGCTATGGTATATCGATATCATACTGAGGCTAAAAGCTTCCGTCAAATTTGTACACTGCCATATAATAATAATAATAATAATAATAATGAGTATTTATATAGCGCTTAATCTTACTCAAAAGCTCTAAGCGCTTTACAATCTGTACACAAAAATAAAAATACAATGACATATGCACATAACAAACAAAGCACAATGCCCGAACACACCACTTTTACAATAAACTAAACAACAATACATACATAATAATTTATATTCTAATTAACATTCAGTCTAAACAAGGAGGATTGCAGAACTACAACTAAGGCATCAAACACTGGCAGTTATTCAAAGTAAAGCTTGAAAAGGTGAGTTTTCAACGACCTCTTGAAGTCAGAGACAGACTCACTGTTTCTGACCTCAAGAGGAAGTGTATTCCATAACACTGGGGCTTGATAAACAAAAGTGCGCTGACCAAATGTTTTAGTTTGGACAGAAGGTACACACAACTTCCGTTTATCAGAAGAGGAGCGGAGCTCACGAGAGGGTGTATACACATGCAGCAAAGAGGACAAGTATTCTGGGCTGGTGCCTGAAAGGCAGTTAAAACAGATTGACATAACTTTGTATTGAATACCGGCGTGAGGACACAGGTAGCCAGTGAAAGGACTTCAAGATGGGTGTGACATGCTCAGTCTTACGGACTCTCACAACAAGCCGGGCTGCATTGTTCTGAATTTTTTGGAGGCGATCAATGAGATACTGAGGGCAGCCACAAAGCAAAGAGTTACAATAATCTAGCTTGGACAGCACAAATGCACAAACTAGTGTTTTAGTGGCTTCCACGGTCAGCAGGTGTCGAACTGAACTAATACGACGAAGTTCCAGATAAGCGGATCTACACACTGCACTGACATGCAAACTACATTATTGTACTTACAGGTAAGGATATAAATCAATGGCTTTAGTTCAAGGGTGGTGCCAGAATAGCTTGGCAGCGCGGCCTCCCGCGTCTACTGAGGCGCCAAGCTATTCTGGCACTACCCTTGAACTATTTTTGTCAAACTTATTTCACACACTGGTGTAGTTCCGAATGATAAGGGATATATGAAAACTCAGTGGCACGGTTCATTTCAAAGTGAGTAGGAGTGTAATGTTATTCAGTCAGGGGCCATAACAATAGTTATTACTTGATACAGTCTATAACTCAACGGACACAGAGATTACTCCGAACTGAGGTAGTCGCTACAGCTCCAAAAACACATGGCCCCACGAGCTCCTTAGCATCCGCGTTATCGCGGAATTGTTTATATTACAGCGGACGGCAGACGCAGCCGTCCCGTTTCTCACTTTGTTTGTCCCTTGTCTCCTTGACTGCGTGCGCAAAATAAGGTGAACTTGTGTGAAATCATTGAAAATTCACATCAACTTCATTTAAAAACAAATGAACTCTAGAATTTTTTAGTGCGTGTACGGGTTAGCGCATTTTTTTTGGGAAACAACTTATAGGCGCACAGGCCTCTTTTCGTGTTTGTCCTTGCTAAACTACAACATTCTAGAGAGAGAAAGAGAGATGAAATGAAACTTTATTAAGAGAGAGAAAAAAAAAAAAACAGCCTAGTGATAATAAAGTGTAAAAAATGGTTATAACTAAATAGTGTATACACGGTATAAGTGAAGACACAGTCGTACTATCCGTGAACTGAAAAACTCGAAAAGCTTTTGGTCAGGCATGGAGCCGCAGGAGCCAAAAGGAGGGGAGGAAATACGGTCGCAGCGGGTTTGATATGTGCCAGATATCTCTCACGACAGCTTGATGATAACTGACTCGCACCCACACTTGCCGGAATTCAGGGACCTTTTTTTTTTCTCTGTCCGTTGAGTTATAGACTGGATAAGCAAACACATTTCAGTTGGCAATGACAAAACAACGACAACTACTACTGAATAGCAAAACTGAACAAAACTTTAACTTCAGTCCTAACTAATCGGTCGGCATCAGTCAGGGTGTGGTTTTCATACTTCAGTTACAGTTCAGTCAGCCGTTTGAATACACGGCAACGGTTTTGACGGCCCGCCTCCACTGAGCCGGGGCCGCGCGGCTTTGCCCCATGCCGCCGGCATCTGACGGCTCTACGCAGTGCCGCTTGAGTTGAATTGAAATTCTTCACTGATGAAATATAGTAAAAGCAGCTCAGTGAAAACTATGTTGTAATTGAGAACCGGCCACTGAGTCAGTAATTGAGCAAGGCGGGCCATTGGCGACTAAGCCTTTGCATATATTGGGAATGAACTTCTTTTTTATACTGAAAAAAAATTCATCCATTATTTATTATTTTATAATTCCGGCTGTCGGGACTGGAGACCGTTTCGGTAGAGGTCAGTGAAGTAGGCCTAATATCACATGAAACTGTGCTTCCTGAGCCGCCCGGTTTTGAGTTCGCCTCAGTGAAAACAATAGCCCGGTTCACGGTCCATTGCCATCGGTCGATTTGATTTGGCAAAAGCCAGTATGACCTAAGTTCTGAAAAAAGCGAGATTTTCATTGTACAACAACGAAAAACTCGCTTTTGTCGAAGCGGCCGGATTTCACTCTACTGGCGTTTGCCAAACTGATCAGTAAGTCCGACAGCGCCGCGGTTGTTCTGAACTAGGCCGTTGGCACGTCTGGCTTAGTACGAACGTGCGGTGCATGTTTCTCAGTTTCACTGACCTCTGGCACCCGGCAGATGTAGGCGGACTGATATAGGACTGCACTGCGGAACTGACATCAATTGAAGCTCACGAGTCAAAAATAGTGTCCGGCTCGCTTAGGAAATAGGATCTACAGGCACTACTCCTTACGATCAATAATCGACCCATTTAAAGTCCCGTCCGTGACGTCTCAGTAATCAGTCGGACGATTCAAAAGCCGCACAAACCAATTTACAGTGGCGGGAGACGAGTTAGGGGTAACACCGTACTTGTCAGTGACTGATAAAGCCGGCGGATTCAGGCCCGCTGTCATATACAGCAGTCTAGATCAGTCTGAAATGTACTCGGGAGCACAGACGCAGGGAACAAGGGTGGTGACCCTTCACAGGGAAGAGGTGTTGATCCTCATGAGCCCCTGCAGATTGCAGAGACTCATGAGGATCTACGCCTCCTACAGATGACATCTGGTGATTTTCAAAATTACATACTTGCCGGACACAGGAACACAGACGCAGATGCGGGTTACTAACCTCAAGTTCAGTTAAGGGCAAGAGGCATAAATCCTCATGAGCCCCTGCAGATTGCAGGGGCTCATGAGGATCTACGCCTCTTGCAGATGGAGTGGAATACGTCTGGTCTAAACTGAAAGCTGCAAGACATAATCCTCTTCGAGCGTCTGAGCAACACAGACTGCACACAGTCACGGAAGTTCGCGTGGATGACACTGCTCTGGCCAGTAGAAACAGTGTCGGTATTACGTAGAATGACTTGGTAGGATGGAAGTCACACGAACTTCACAAACGTCTAAATGACAAACGTCTAGGTCAATGAACACATGAATGCTTGAATCATTATTTTCATAATATTATTGAACAAAATATGAATAAATAAATGAACATATAACTGGACGAATGACTGAATGAACATACAACTGGATGAATGAATGCATGACCATATAACTAAGATAAATGAATGAGTGAATGATCATACGAGTGTAACTCAAAGAATGAATGAAGGAATGATAATATAACTGAACTATGACCGAACGAATGAATGAATGATGAATGAATGATCACATAACTGAATGAATGAATGAATGAATGAATGAATGAATGAACGAACGTCGGAATGAATGTCAAAATTAAGTGTGTTTGCAACATACTCATCCGAAACGTCTGCCATTCCTTTCTTCAATGGAAAAAAGCCACTGTTGAAGTCTTGGCCAATAGAATCGTTTCTAAATCATTTTACAGTGTGGAGATAGGGCCGGATCCAGGGGGGGGGGGCGGGGGGGGGGCCATGGTCCCCCCTTCCCCCATAAAAACTATACAACATAAAACTTTGATACACTGAAGGATGATCTTTGCTCACCTTGGTGAAAAAAAAACAACAAAATAAGGCCATACTCAAAACAGTCAAAACTCTGCTTTAGGTGTCTGTTTCAGGTGGTTAATTTCTCCAAAATGTTTTTTTGCCCCCCCCCCCCCCCAAACATGAAAGTGATCCGGCCCTGGGAGATATCCTCCGGAACGACAAACGTGCGAGAACGGGAGTGGAAATAGGTGCCAGGAATTAATATGGGAAGTGGCCACAATTCCACAGCACGTATCACGCTCAGGCTTAAAGCCCAGAGGATCTCCAATATCGAGCAGCAGAAATGGCGGAAACGGGAAGAGGACCCAGAGACTGCTTTCTAAAGGCACAAGAGAATCTTTGCCTTGTGGAGATGCGAGGTCCCTGGTTGAAGGTCCGTTTATGGACTGATCCGCCTGCGCGCAGTGCACGCTCACGCACACACATTTTTAATTTTTCTTTTTTTATATAACCCTTTGGCTGTCGGTAGGGCTTTTACCCCATTACATCCTTAGTTTTTTCCCCAGATTTTTTTACCACCCTTGAACTATCATGGTCAAATGTATCTCATGGTAGAACATATAAGGACTTAAATTAAAGGGGTAATCGGGTGATTCCTGCAGAAATGACCTCCACTAAAAACGCTACGGACAGCAGAAGGATTGGTTTGTCCCCTCCTTCTACCCCCCCCCCCCCCCCTCTCCTCCCCTCCCCCTCCCCCCGCCCCCCCCCCCCCCGCCACCCCACCCCAATTTTCCACAAATTGTTGCTGACAGAATGCTAGCCTGAGGCCTGTGCCCTTAGCTCTTCTCTCACACTCGGGTTAGCTGCAGGAAAACAGCACCCGGGGACATGCGTGCGCACACGTCAGTGCACTGACGATCACCGTGCACGTCACACTGAAAAGAACGTCAGTGTACCCCTGACAGATAAATTACAGTTGAACCTGTTTTGAGCGACCACTAATCTTTGTCAATTGCAAAAAAAAACAACAACAATGGTCTGAAAAAACAGATGCTCTCTCAAGAGAAGTCTTGGTTAGCAAAAATGTCACCTCTCATCTAAAGACCATCATTATTTTAGGTGGCTACAGCCCCGCCTAAATGGTGCTCTTTAATGACAGGTCAATCTCTCGTCCGGTTATCAAACCAGGTATGGCCATTTACCAGGCATCTTGCAGTTGCTTGGAGCCAAAACGTGTATCTGAAAAAAAATAAAACTTGGTAACAAAACAAAATAACCTTAAATGACCACACGATGTCGTTTTAACGTAATACGTATACGGTCAAATTTGCTATAGCCACCCTTTCATATAGTGGCCACCTGTCTATTGCAGAAAATATACTACCCAAGTTCATTGGCTCACGTGCAAAGCAAAAGTGAGTCTATGTTCTGTCCGTCCGTCCGTCGCCCGTCCGCCGTCGTCCGTGGTAAACTTTAACGTTGGCATTTTCTCGGAGACTATTCAAGCCATAGTCTTCAAACTTGGCCTAAGGATATTTTGTTGCAAGACCTATCTAAACATACCAATTTCAGTGACCTCTCAAAGGTCAAGGTGACAGGGGATCAGGAAATAGGCCAAAAAAGATATATTTTGACATAATGAATATTTTCTCATTCACAACTTCAAAACCAAACTTGGTACAAAGATACCCGACGAGAAGACCTTTCTATGCATACTAATTTGGTTGATCCCTCCGAAAGGTCAAGGGTCACGGATCACAAGAGCTCAGGAAATACTTCCAAAATAGCCATATTTTGACAACAGATTTTTTTTTCTCAAATACTACTCACAATTTCAAACCCAAACTTGGTACTGAGATACCTGATGGTAAGACCTATCTATGCATACTAATTTGGATGACCCCTCAGAAAGATCAAGAGTCACAAGAGCTCAGGAAATAGGTCCAAAATAGTCATATTTTGACAATTTTATTTTCAAAAACTATTCGCAACTTCAAACCCAAACTTGCTACAGAGATACCCGGCTGATGGTGAGACCTACCTATGCATCTACATTAATTTGGATGAGCCCTCGGAAAGGTCAAGGGTCACACGAGGTCGGCAAATGTGTGTAAAATGCCATTTTTTGATAGAATTGTAGTTATTATCAACAGTTTCAATCAAATTTGGCACAACGGTAGCTGATGATGATAAGACCTTCCTATGGATACTAATTTAGTCAACTCATCGCAAAGGTCAAGGGTCACGGGTGTTTGACAGAGGTGTGAAAACTGATTAAATCAAGTTTTGAGAAAACATGGATTTTGCTGGTGCAGAAGCCATCCCTTACTCACTGTCACAAAGGTCTCACATGTAGAGAGGACATATACTTGAGCCATAAGGGCTTTGCCTTTCTTGTTTTTACTATATGATCGTCCTGTATAAAACGGCCAGCTGTCTACCTAAGTGGCCACATTGATCTGTCCTGTCCTTAAAGTTGTCGTAATAAACTAGTTTGACTCTATTTTACATTTATTGTCCGAAGAAAAATAATGTCAGTATCCATTAAATAGTAAAGAGAGGAGGGGTGGGGGTCAGTCAAGTTCGGCAACTAATAATAATAATACCGTTATTATATAGGCGCTTTTTCTCAATTTTTGGGCGAATCGACTCAAAGCGCCGCGAACTGAAACCCAACACGCACACTCACGTAACAGACACGGGTTTACGCCATTTAAGACAAACGCAGTACAAGACAGACGAAGGGCCAGTTCAGCTACTGAAGTTACAGAGATTTTTGATAGCTTGTATTTGAAATTTGTAAAGTGGCCTGAAACCGGTACCAAAGTGTGGGGGATGGGGGGGGGGGGTGGTGGTGGTGTGGGGGGGTGGAAGAACCGGAGTACCCGGAGAAAGAACCCCCGACGGTCCGCCCGAATTAACGGTGACACTTACCAGAGGAGAAAAGTCCGACGCCGGGACCCGTTTTCGAACCTCGCACCTTTGGCATTGGTGGCAGGCGCCTTAACCACTGCGCCACGAACCGCCCCATGTGTGCTTGTCTGTCAGTTTTTAACTTACGGCCGTCGAGCTTAAAGGTCCATAATCTCAGACTCGCACCAACTGTCCTACTGATATGAGACTTTTTGGGCCAGCGCGCACCTTTTTTTCAGCTGGCGACGGCCAGTGGGGTGACATTTAATCCGAGAGCCTCATGTTCCTCCCAAGCGGATTGGAACGTCAAGTTAAAATTCAAAACGATTTTTTTTTTAAATGGGAAAAAAGTTGACACCCGATCGAAATAATCACGCACCGAGTTCAAAAGGCCACTTTTTGGTGACTTAACCCCTTCCCAGCCGAGAAAACGTGCACACACGATCCAACTAGCAAGAAGCATAGACCCATTGACTGCCGAGAAAAAAAAAATGAACACGATCCAACTGCAAGAGGCATAGATCCTCATCCAGTTGACACCCGATAGAAATAATCATGCACTGAGTTCTAAAGGCCACTTTATAGTGACTTAACCCCCTCACTGCCGAGAACACATGCACACGATCCAACTAGCAAGAGGCATAGATCCTCATGAGCCCCCGCAACTGCGGGGGCTCAAGAGGATCTATGCCTCTTGCTGAGACCAGTTTATTTGTATCCATGTTTCTTGGGCGGTTTTGGCTTTTGGTCGTTGCCGGAATGATGAACCGAAATTTCGGAAACACAAATGTATGCCGGTACAGTGGCAGGGGAAGGGGGTTCATCCTCTGCTGGTAAGAGAGTACTCTGCAAGTCAGCCTCAGCATTGATTACGCGCTTCCAGAATGCCACGGAACCTGAAGTAACGCGCACAGGTCTCTGGCTCTCTCTGGAGGTGAAGGCGGGGGGGGGGGGGGGGGTGGTTCCGGTAAGCAAAAGGCCCTCGGGCCGTCGTCAGCCTTAGCTGAACCGCGCACGGCCGTGTGCGGTCCAGCTAAGTCTGACGTCGGCCCGAGGGCCTTTTGCTTATTGGCGCCGGTTTTCTTCGCATGTCTTGTGTGTAAATTCAGCACTACACTTGAATAATGCGGCTGGTCACTCCCGGGCACCGAGAGACAGTGAGGCTGACCTGTAATACTGCGCATTATTCCCCCCCCCCCCACCCACCCCCACCCCTTCCGCCTGCACAGTCTGCTGTCCTTTCTCAACAGTTCGTTGTGTTTTCTAATTCTAGTGCTAAAGAACATAAAGAGGACAGGCGCTTCTACAAACATAGCTGAAGTGGCCAAACTGCACATTCATTTATGCGAATGCTTCATGCAAGCTAATACTATATTCATCTGATCAAAATGCATTTTCTCGATGTGTGCCAAAGTCACCTGCATGGATTCGTCCATGTCAACCGATTGATCAGACTTTACACCCCCCCCCCACCCCCCCACCCCCCCCCCCCCCCCGGGCAAGAATATTTTCAGGTCAACTTGGCAGGGAAAAAATTGAAACTTTATTTCATTGACCTTTTTCATGGAAATGGGGGCGTGCCTCCCCGGGGATTAAATTCGAATGAAAAGTTGAATGGAGTCACTCCAAGTGAAAAACACAATCGTGTTTTGATCCTTACGGCGAGAATTCTCTGCTCAGTCTGGCAAAAGCGTACAGCCCGCTCACATCCTCTCGAAGGCCGGGGAACGGCAGAGAATTATGTATATGGTTTGAAGCATGACATCGGTAAGCACAATGTCCTGGGGTGAACGTGGGACATAGCTGGCACGAGGACGTTTTGCTCACTTCTTTTATGCCCATAATAGCCACCCACAGAACAAACTGTAGAAAGAATCTGAACCAAAATCGTGTAATCTGTATAGATCTATAGGTTTGCCAGTGTGACCTGAACCAGTGTAATGCATATTTGCACATGGGCACTACCGCTTGTGGCCCACGACAAAATCAGAATGAAGCAGCAAGAGATATGGATTTTCACGAGCCCCATGCGCATACAGGGGCTCATGAGAATCTAAGCCTCTTGCAGATGGATGTGAACGGTCGTGCCACCATACTCCAGGCCATGGGAAGCAAGTGAAATAATTCTAAGGGCCCTTGGGACACACGCGTATGACGCAGGCACTGGGTTGTGATGGGGCCGGGAAAAAAGAGAACGCGTATTAATCTTCATGGGGACAAGAATCGAGTTGAGTTTGGCAACGTGAAGTTTTGGAAAGAAAAAAAAAAAACCCCGCATGAACAAAAACACAGGACAACATAATTTTTAATTGGTTTGTAACATTCATACGGCATTGTGGAACTGTGGTTTTAACCCCTTCCCTGACACTGTATGTAGATTGTTGCTTCTGAAATCTTTGTTCATTCAACGACCAAAAGCCAAAACCGCGCAAGAAACATGGATATAAATACTTCTCAGCAAGAGGCATAGATCCTCATGAGCCCCCGCAGTCGCGGGGCTCATGAGGATCTATGCCTCTTGCAGTTGGAGCGTGTTCACTTTTTCACGGCAGTGATGGGGTAAATAGTCAAAATCAAATATGAACAGAGTTAGCATGACTTCATTTTCCCTTGTACAAGACCTCCTACAGCCTCTTTAGTGCGTTAGCTAGCTACCAATTTTTGAATGAATGGAAGGGCCTACATGACAACGTTCAATTTATACGTCACATAAATATATGTCGGCGAAAACGTCATCCAGTTGACACCCGACAGAAATAATCATGCACTGAGTTCAAAAGGCCACGTTATAGGGACTTAACCCCTTCACGATCCAACTGCAAGAGGCATAGATCCTCATGAGCCCCCGCGACTGCGGGGGCTCATGAGGATCTATGCCTCTTGCTGAGACCAATGTGTATCCATGTTTCTTGAACGGTGTTGGCTTTTGGTCGTTGAATGAACAAGGATTTCAGAAACAAAAATGTGAGGACAGTGGCAGAGAAGAGGTTAACATGCCAAAATGAAACTCACGCCAAATCAACACAGGATCACGTGGTCTACGCCAAAAATGATCGCAGAACGATCTGGCCGCGCGGGTTTTCTGTCTTCTGCTTCTGTTTTCTTTTTCTTTTTTACAGCTGAGTACGTTTCTCACAGGCCATGAAGTTCCCCCGTCGTAAAGATGTGGCCGTCGACAAGATTTGCGAACGTGAATTCGACCCAAGTTTCCTCGACAATGGCATCTCCATTGCCAGATTGCTCTGCGCTTCATTTCCGTAAAAACTCGAGAGGCTAGTTCCATTATTCTTAAATTACTCCCCCTACTTAATTTCCCACCCGTTCAGTCATTATCTTTCTTGGCCCTAAAGGTTTGCAGAAATTATTCACTTCGTGCGTCGCGTGTAAATTCCTAGACTCAGTCCCGGATGAGTTATGTCAAGTTGAGGATGTAAATGGGGTTGATGCCAGCCAGCAAGAGGCGTAGATTCTCATGAGCTCCTGCAGATGGTGGAGGCTGGATTTGCCATTATATAGATCTTCAGAGATCGGACGGAAGAAATTCGTGGCTCTTCAGTTCCAGTGAAGTCTTTAGGAAGGATCGATCTTCCGTCCGCAAGATGCACAGATCCTCATGAGCCCCTGCTGATGTAGGGGTTCACGAGCATCTGTGGGGCTTGCTGGCCAAATATAGTCATTTACATTTGTGCTCTAAGAGGGAATATTAGTTCACCATTTTTCATCCGAAGTGGTCGACGTTAACCCTTTGACTGCATTTGTGTTCTTAGGAGGGAATATTAGTTGACTCTTTTTCAGCCGAACCGTTGGACGTTAACACTTTGACTGCCAGTGGACGCTGATTTCGCGTTTGATATCACTGCACACTGACCGACATTCGCGTAAAATACACAAATGAATAAATGGGACCGCAGATGGCATAAAGAACACAGGATTAACAAGAGACATAAATGCTCATGAGCCCCCGCGACTACTGGGGGCTCACGAGGATTTATGTCTCTTGCAGACGGGTAGCGTTCGCTTCGCCCCGCCATTTAAAGGGTTACGGGAAAAAAATCCAGAAAAATCGATGGAAAACACGAGAAGAGCACCGTGAACATACACACTATGGAAATAGGAGAATCATGCAGCTTGCGCTCCAGCTGATGCGGAAAATTAGTGAAAAGGCGGAATAAGAGAGAGAGAGAGAGAGAGAGAGAGAGAGAGAGAGAGAGAGAGAGAGAGAGAGAGAGAGAGAGAGAGAGAGAGAGAGAGCAGGGGCGAGCGATGGGGGTGGGGCAGGGGTGGGGGTAGGGGTGGAGATATGGTAGTATGTGTGAGACATATTGCACCGTCACGCCACCCTCCGACAAATGGAAAAGCGGGGTGTGTGGAGGGGGGGGGGAGGGCGGGGAATCCCTGGAATACCCCCCCCCCCCAACACACACACCAGATCCGTCCCTGGGTAGACAGATAGACGCAAAAAAAACATGCAAGAATTGTAAATCCATGTCCCTGCTGAAATAAACTCTCTGGACAACAATGGCCCCGAAGGAAGAAAAATAAGAAAACGTATCAATAGTTACAACAAACTTTCTAGCAAGGATCACGAAAGAAAACAAAAGTCTGAAAAATATATATTTATCATCCTGTCTCGAAGAAGAAAAAAAAATGTGACATATAAAAAAGACTAAAGACATGTGGAGAACAATCTTGATGCTGATACAACCTTACAAAGCACAGTCAACGTCCTTGCAAAGGACACACGCACGCGCGCACAAATTTCAAAAGATCTACGAGAATCATGTTACAGGGAGCAAGGGAAGGTCAAAGGAACCTGGATGGAACGCGCGCGCGTTCCATCCAGGTTCCTTTGACCTTTCCTTTCCCCCTACAGTTCTCACAGATCTTTGAGGCGTCACGACAAATCGACATCCAACTTCGATCGGAAGCAAAACTAAATACCACTTTAGTCTGAACTCTGGATGGCCTCCTATGTATGCGAAACAAATTTAAATGCCGCGGATCCTTGCTACATGATAAGAGGCATAGACGCTCATGTGCCTTGCAGCGAGGTTATTACCATAGTAGACGTAGAATACGTAGCTGAATTCTAGGTCTAGATCTGTGTGTTAACTTTAGGACGTACTTCACGCAGAGAAGGTGACTGCCAAACGTGTTACATGCAAATGAAATCCCAAAAGAAAGACTTAGAAGAACATCACAGTTTTATAATAATAATAATAATAATAATAATAATAATAATAATAATAATAATAATAATAATAATAATAATAAAGGAGATTTGTTAAGCGCATATTCTAAAAGTAGCTCTAAGCGCTGATACAATGAAAAAGGCTAACACGCACACACACACACAACATACGCACGCACACACACACACACACACACACACACACACACACACACACACCACACACACACACACCATCACACACACACACACACACACACACACACACACACACACACACACACACACACACACTGACGTGTGGTGATGAATTGTGCATGGCTGGAGAAATGAACTAGTGAACGGCAGCGTTGTAGAGGTGGGTTTTGAGAAGTGATTTTAATGAGGAGAGCTTTTGACAGTTACGGACCGGGGCGGGGAGTCTGTTCCGCCAAGTGGCGGGGCCAAGATGGGAGAAGGCACGACCACCACGTGTTTTACATTTGAAATTGGGAAGGCGAAATTTACGTGTGTCAAACTAGGAAGAGCGGAGGGTGTGAGATGGAGTATACAGATGGAGTAAGTCAGAGATATAAGCATAGCTAGGTCCCTTATAGTGGATATTCGAGGTTACGCTGCACATCTTGTAACAAGCAAAATCTCTTTTGTATATTGTACTTTGGACATCAGTGATTCATATGAGCGATGGAAACACGTTGACACTCAACCGGAAGTGGGCGTGGCAGGGTCCTAAAGTAGGTCACTGTAATATTCCAATAATTTTGCCAGGGCACGGAAATGACTATTTTTCAGTGGAGACAAAATCAGATTATAGAAACTGTTGAATTGTATGCCGCATTCCCACATCTTTTATTTTTCTAATGGTGTAATTAGTCTTCAACAGGAAGTGTTAGTAAGCACACTGTACCTAATTAGGTCACCGTGACCTAATTTGACATAAATTTGCTTCTGCATGAGTTAATACGCACAACATATCTATACACTGGAATTAAATCAGTTAATCATATCTCTTAGAATACGCTTTTTTTTTAAGTAGAGAAAGGCAGACACAGATCATGGGTCTCATGTTGCAACTATGTACATAGTAGTTCACAACAGCTTCATTTTTTAAAAACTACACACATATGGTTGTCTGGACAGTCTTTTCAAGAGATGCATGCATGCTAAAAAAAAAAAAAAAAAACAAACAAACAAAAAAGTGGATTTGTTCTCCACACTTCCCAGGCTCTCTTCTGACCCTTTCCGGCAAAGCATGACACGGTATCACAACCAGTGAATGCATGAAAAAAAAAAAAAAAAGGCAAGAGCTTTCGCTTTCTTTAGCCCAAGCCACTGGACAATGTCGTTGACGCAGATGTGTCTAAACTGCATTCCGGCACCAAATGCCACCCAGAGTTCTTTTTGCAGATATAGCGATAGCATTGGCCAAAACGTCGACATCGGTGTCTGTAGTTCTTATCATGACCCTCCGCATGAAACCTTTCCGCACACAGTCGTTTGTATGCAACAGAAACCCTGTGTCTGCTTCTTCGTGTGTACACGGTTGCAGAGATGACGTTTGAAACATAGAGCTCTATGGTTTGAAAGCCTGGCGGGGCAAGGACGTGACGAGTGGGTGCTGATGACAATCTTCCCTGTGATATCGATCTTTGCAAGATTTTGACCGAGGAAGGCAAACAGCTCTTCTTTGTTGTCATTGACCCTAAGAAAACTGTGCCAGTTCCCTGGAATGAGAGCCGTAGATGTAACTCTTCTTCTCGGACCAGATCCCCTTTTTTTCCCTTGTGGACGCTTTGAGTCTGTCTTTGAGATAAACATCCCATACGACATCAATTCTGATAACTGTTTCCAGCTGGTGAGAATGTAGGGGATGAAGACCTTGTCTGCATACACCTGAATTGTCTTAGCCAGTTTGGGTGGCAACATTTGAACAAGAGCAGCGCCATCATAGATCTTTGCGTCAACTCGTGGGGTACCCTCTTCAAATGTGTTAGAGGGTATGCTGGCCGGCTTCATCAATGTCTCCGTCTGTCTCTGCAAAGGTCTCTGCATCTCCATCTCTCTGCGCCTCTGTTGCGTCGATCAAATCATCAGGTATAGGAAACGATTCGTCATCCCCTAGTTCATCAACCACTGTATCCTGGAAATCTTCCAACTCAAAACTGCCATCTTCTACGCTTTTTACGGCGTCAGCAGGCTCAGAATGCTCTTGTGCAGCTAGGTCTGTCGGTTTTAAGCATGCAAGAAGGTCTGCCTTTTTGCCTGTTCTCAGCTCTCCAAGTTTTGATAGTGTCTGAAAAAGTTCTCGAGGTCTCCATCCCTTGTTTGGCATGCTATGTCAGTATAGGCGAGAAAATAAAGAGCAGTCGTAACGTAGTGCTGCAATGCTGGTTTTTGAAGCTCTGCCTTTTGAGCTTGGTTTTGAAAAGCATGGCAGATTGTTTTTCTCGATTGGCTGACTAAGGGATTTGGTACGTTCTACCAGCCTCTCCTACACAAAAGCAGTGTACTGAGACTGCCCGATGTAGAAGATATTCTTGGCTGTGTCAACAACCTCTTCTGGCATGACGTTCTTGGTATCCAGTGCAATGTATACCCACTGTCTTCCACAAATGGGTCTTCCACTTCTCGGAAGACAGAAACCACAACTTTCACCTCTCTGACAAAAGTCTTTTGCACGCTTGGGAGTTCCTCCTGATGGACATCCCGGACATACGTAGTAGCTGACAGTTGAAATGCTACAATGTGACGTCTTCTTGAAAATGCCGGAATCAAGTAACTAAGCATTATGAGAACTGACATCCCGTTAATGTTTCGCCCGTTTGTAATAATTCTCACCTAGGTAGTCCAGCAACTTTGGTAAGGGCGCCTCCTAAAGACAAGAATGTACTCTTTTCTTTGCAAAGTTAAAATCAGGTCAGGAGTGGCTGCCTGTAACTACTGTGTAGGGCGGCTAGAAGGTAACTGCACACTTTCATGATGTCCTGAATTCACTGAGCCGGTTTGAATAAAATTTACACTATAACATGCACTTGATGAACACGGTTGTTTTGTCATCACTAAGGACGACATCCCTTGTCACTGAGTGAGTTTGTGTCGTCGCGAAATCGTTATCATCGAAAATACCTGAATAAAGTTTGTTATCTTGCTTTACAGCAGTACATTGCTGTTTGAGTGGGAATTACACCCAAGTAAATTTTATACAGTTTGAAAAAAGTGTCAGTTGTGTTAATTACTGGAAAAGTGCACTTACTTGGACACGGCTTTACACAGATGTAAAGGCAAGTGGAATAGCCTGCACGGTACTGATTTGTCTGGCCATTAAATTTATAATATTTGTTAGGCAAGGTCATTAATTAAGTCACTTTTCTCAATTCAATTGTGGAAAATAGAAGCATTTAAACATTAACTCATTCTACCCCTCACCGAAATCCCCAAATTTTGCCCTTGTTTTCTCAAGACGGCAGTGCAGTGCAGGACACTGATCGTTCATGATAGTTCAAGGGTGATGCCAGAATAGCTTGGCGCCTGGGGTAGAATGAGTCAATAGGACAGATACTGAAAAACCGGAAGCTATCATACAGCTTGGACGCCGCGAGACACTATAAAGTAAATTCTATATATTCTAACGCCGTTGGTTTACCATACATTACCACCGCTAATCACAAAAACACCGCAAGGCACGAAAATGGAACATATATTCATAAGCAACAGTTGTACGCAAGGCCTCGTGAGGCTCTATGCTTTACGCTGACCTAATATGCAGCCGTTTCTCGCAGACTGACTAGAGCATTTTGGCGGTCTATTCGAGTTTCCGACATCACAGCGCACACGTAAACCTGTCTAGGCGAAGAATGTAGGACTACACAGCAAACAACAAATACCTCCTCAGAATAGTGCACTTAACAGATACCGATGTAACTATGTTTTGGTTGATTTGTGAACTACCTGAAATAAGTAAAAATACCTCTAAAAATGTCTGCTTTATGTGCACTGAAACCCGTCCAATTATAACAGGCGCCACGGTTGCCGTATGGACCGCGCGCTTGCCCTCGCCCCGGCATCAGGTTTTTACAACAATTTAGGCTGATGACAGGTGACGGTCACTCGGCGTTTTCGCTGTGCAGGGTATGGAAACCCGTTGCGCTCAGAATACAGCGATGTCATTAGTTTAATTAATTATTGTACCTTAATTAAGGGTCTGTATACGTGTTTCCCTCGCCAATATGAATGTAACATATGTGTACACTAAGTCTGTATGCATATTATGTTTGTTACATTCAGCGCAGCGAAAAATATATAAGGGCCCCCACTAGCAGGGGAAGTCAGTCAGGTTGATAGAGTTGAAGCACATGCAGGACAGTTTATACAGAATGTGTTCTTGTACGGACAGCCAATCAAAGTGGAGTTTTTCAAGGGCGGGGCGGATATGGTCACGCTTACGAACGCGCAGAACTAAACGGGCAGCACTGTAGTTGCACTCTCTGCAGTTTATCTAGCTGGGTTTTAGGTAGGCCGGACAGGAGGGCCAGAGTTACGCTGAGTAGTCTAACCGTGATAAAACAAAGGAGGAGACACGGATTGCAGTTGCTTCGGGCGTCAGATACTGTCTAACACTGCTAATGCGGCGAAGTTCAATAAAAGTTCAATAAAAGCTGATCTGCACATATGACTAACATACTTATCCATTTTGAGGTCTCTGTCAATAAAAACACCAAGGTTTTTGACACTGTCAGAGAAAGTGATTTGATTTTGACAAACACTGAGAGATGTGACTGGGAAGACAGGACAACTGCGAAGGACGCACACCAGCTGTGATAAGCATGGACTCTAATTTACCATCATTTAGCTGGAACTTATTTCTAATCATCCAGTCTTTAACTTCTGTCAGACAGTTTTCCATGTTGGAAATCAAAGGACCAGCTTTAGAGACGGGATCAGAATCGTGCAACTGTGTGTCATCAGCGAACATATGATGTCTAACAGAATACTTTTAAAAAATAGTACAATACAATACAATACAATACAATACAATACAATACAATACAATACAATACAATACAATACAATACAATACAATACAATACAATACAATAATACTTTATTAATCCCTTATGGGGAAATTCACTGTCTCAGTGCCCATACAACACATGGCATCACTACTACTTTTACTACATGGCATCATCATTCACTCATAGAAATAATTAAATAACCCATAACTTTCAATTAAAGAAATGAACTGTAACAGACGTATTGTTTACCTTTGTAACACTCTTGGCATAAAAAAACCAAAAAAACCAAACCAAAACAAAACAAACAAACAAACAAAAAACCAACAACTTATGTTGGATTCCCCTTGTGCTTCTGGTGTCAGCAATGTTGCAGTGAACTACTGAAAGGGCCAGTACTAAAGAACTTAATGAATCAATGAATGAATCAACTTTATTCTTCCAAATACATGTTGCCACGTACAGGAAAATTTGTTTCGCCACCTTAAGAGTGTTGACAGACACTATCTACTGATATTACTGTTGAAAAGGGTAACAGCCTGAGGGACAAAAGAGTTGGCATAACGTGATGTACGACTTTTGGGTACTGGAAGTCTGAAATCTATGACCATCTCTTTTGTTTCGCCAACATGTAGTTCAAGATAGTTTCTATCGCACCACTCTACAAGTCGTCGATCTCCTGTCGATAGTGTCTGTCGTCCTCATCTGTAATCTGACCTGTCAGTGCCGTGTCGTCAGCGTATTTGTCCATGACACGGTCGTCGACAGTCTGCTGTGTACAAAGAAAACAAAAATGCGACAGGACAGTCCCTTGTGGTGCACCGGTGTTGGTAAAAAGTACATCTGAGACTAGATCCGAACTAATTCTGACATAATGTGGGCGGTTAGTGAGATAGTCCTAAACCCAAAGAATAGTAGAGGCATTTATGTTCATGTGAACTAGTTTGGAAGCGAGTATGTGTGGCTGAATGGTGTTAAAAGCAGACGAAAAATCATAGAACATCAGTCGAATGGAGGCTCCTGGTTTTTCTATATGAAAGCAGATGTTGTTTACAACATGTAAATGGCATCATCAACACCTTTTTGCCTTCTGTAAGCAAACTGAAAGGGGTCCATAAAATCAGAAACCTGTATTTAACGGCTGCATATACAGAATGAAGAAAATCGGCCCGAGCACACAACCTTGGGACACTCCGGAAAGTAGTCATGGGGCTGGGGCAGAGCGACAATCGTTGACAGAGACAACTAGACGCCGGTTTGTGAGGTATGACTCCATCCAGAGTAAAGCACGGTCAGAGAAGCCATAGTCAAAGTGAAGACGAGACAGAAGAATGGAGGGATCGATAGTATCGAAGGCTGCGGACAGGTCAAGGAGAGTCAGGACAGACAGCTCATTATTATCCGCAGCGCAAAGGAAATCGTTTAAGATTCTAATCAGGGCAGTTTCAGTGGAGCGGCCAGGAAGTATGCGGACTGGAAGGGATGTAGGAGAAAATTTTCTTGGAGGTACTTCAACATCTGAGATAAAACAACCTTCTCGAGGATTTTAGAAATAAAGGGAAGGGTGGAGATAGGTCTGTAATTTTGCAGTACATTAGAATCGAGGCCCGTTTGGTTTTTTTTCAGCAATGATCTAACTAAGGCCGTCTTGAACTCGTCCGGGAATACACCAGTGGACAGAGACACATTAATGATGTGGGTCATGGGACCAATCAACAGATTTGTGACATTGTCGAGTTAACCTTGGTTTGTCAAAATAAACGTACGCTGGTACAAGAAACACTCCACGTGCAGCTATCCTACACTAGCAAAGAAAGATAGAAATACATGCACATGGTGGTGTATAATTGACAGCAACATTATAATTATACAGTAAACTTCGGACACAATAGCGTATCTTTCTCGTGGTTATATATGGGCAGACAGTGAATTTCCCCGTAAGGGATTACTAAAGTATTATTGTAATGTATTATATTGTATCGTATTGTGTTGTGTTGTGTTGTATTGTATTGTATAAAAGTTGAGTTGTGTTGTGTTATATTGTACTGTACTGTATTGTATTGTACTGTACTGTGCTGTGTTGTTATGTGCTGTGCTGTATTGTATTGTATTGTATTGTATTGTATTGTTTGTTATGAGCGAAGTAAATGACCAAAAACGTGTGGTACAGATCTCTGACTCGTAAAGCATTGTTATAACCGATTTTTGTTACATCCGACCTTGTCATAAGCAAAGCCGTCGACTATAAATGGTGCCGCGGTTTCCTACCAGCGAGAGGTTTAGATCCTCTTGAGCCCCTGGGGCTCATGATGATCTATGGCTCTTGGAGACGGACTTTATTCACTGAATCTCACTGAAGTGGTGCGAAATCCTGCCACTCTCTTAACAGCAAGAGGGATAGATCCTCATGAGCCCCTGCAGCTGCAATGGGCTCATGAGGATCTATTCCTCTTGCAAATGGATTTACTTCACTGAACCTCAAGGTTGCGAGTAGTTTATGGACTGCCTGAGTAACAGCCTTGAACGGAAACGGTCCCTTGTGGTGCCAGCCAATGAATAAGTCAGGAACATGGCATTCGCGTGTGTATGCATGGGCGCGATTCAGTGTGTATTTTCCCCCAGCAGACCAATGGGTCGAAAGGTGTCCAGACTTACAAAAACTGATTATCTGTTTTTAAGTGTAATGAGTCCGCTTTACTCATTCGAGACGTGCCGCTTACGGATACGCGGCGAACCGCCTCGGATCCATAGGCGGCACGTCTCGAATGAGTTAAAGCGATTTTCTCCAGGAATAAAGGGTTAATGGTCCTGTCGTATATTGTTTTAGGACACTGTGTCACATACAGCGTCTTTTGATACAACGTATGTGGCCTACAGTCTTGTGTTACAGTGTATGTGACCATTCGCCATGGCCAGGCACTCCTCACAGATAATACCTCCATCTTGAACCGCTGGTCGGAATACTTTCAGAGCCTCTTCAGCGCTGAGCGCACTGTTCAAGAAGCAGTCGTCCTACAAATCCCACAGCTCCCAGTAAAAGTTGAATTGGACGAACCGCCCACCGCTGAAGAGACCCTCACAGCCATCCACCAGCTCAAGAGTGGCAAAGCAGCAGGCATTGATGGAATACCGCCAGAGATCTGGAAACATGGAGGCACAGCACTGCACAACAAGCTCCATGACCTCTTTCTCTGCTGCTGGGAGGAAGGAACACTACCAAAGGATCTCCGTGATGCAGTCGTTATCACCCTGTACAAGAACAAAGGTGAGAAGTCTGACTGTTCCAACTATCGGGGAATTACACTGCTGTCCATTGCTGGAAAAATCCTTGCAAGGCTGCTCCTGAATCGGCTGGTACCTGCCATCGCTGAAGACCAACTCCCAGAGGGCCAGTGTGGCTTCAGAGCAAACAGGAGCACCACCGATATGGTCTTTGTGCTGAGACAGCTACAGGAGAAGTGCCGCGAGCAGAACAAAGGGCTGTACGTAACGTTTGTCGACCTAACAAAAGCGTTCGACACTGTGAGCAGGCAAGGCATGTGGCAGATCCTGGAGCGCGACTTGGCTGTCCCCCAAAGTTCCTCAACATGATTGTCCAGCTACACGAGGACCAGCAAGGTCAGGTCAGACTCAACAATGACCTCTCAGAACCATTCCCCATTCTCAACGGCGTAAAGCAGGGCTGCGTGCTGGCACCGACCCTCTTCACCATCTTTTTTAGCATGATGTTGAAGCAGGCCACAGTGGACCTCGATGATGACGATGCAGTGTACATCAGGTATCGTCTCGATGGCAGCCTGTTCAACCTCAGACGACTGCAGGCCCACACGAAAACCCTAGACCAACTGATCCGTGAGCTGCTTTTTGCTGATGATGCTGCCCTCGTTGCACACACAGAGAGAGCCCTGCAGCGCATCACGTCCTGCTTCGCAGACGCTGCCCAGCTCTTTGGACTCGAGGTCAGTCTGAAAAAGACAGAGGTCCTCCATCAGCCGGCACCCAAGACAGTGTATCGCCCTCCTCACATCACCATCGGCGAGTCTGAACTAAAAGTCAGTGCACCAGTTTACTTACCTTGGCTGCATTATCACGTCGGACGCCAAGCTGGACAAGGAGCTTGACAGCAGGCTGGCAAAAGCGAACAGCGCTTTCGGGCGACTTTTCAAGCGGGTGTGGCACAATCAACAGCTGAAAACAGGCACCAAGATCAGCGTGTACAGAGCTGTGGTCCTCACCACCCTGCTGTATGGTTCCGAGTCCTGGGCCCTCTACCGCAGCCAACTACGACTCCTCGAACGCTTCCACCAGCGCTGCCTGCGTACCATCCTGGGCATTCACTGGAGTGACTATGTCACCAATGTCGAGGTCCTTGAACAGGCTGAAACCGTGAGCATCGAGGCTTTGCTGCTGCGGACACAGCTCCGCTGGGCGGGGCATGTCTCCAGGATGGAGGATCATCGCCTACCAAAGATCACCCTGTTCGGCGAGCTTGCTACTGGACACCGTGACAGAGGGGCACCAAAGAAGAGATACAAAGACTGTCTCAAGAAGTCACTTAGTGCCTGCCAAATCGACCACCACCAGTGGTCTTCGCTTGCTGTGGACCGTGACACCTGGCGCTCCACTATTTACAAGGCAGCTGTCTCCTTTGAGGACTCTCGCAGAGCTAGCCTTAAGGACAAGCGGCTCAGGAGAAAGAACAGAGATGCCGCAACTCAGAACTCTGGCCATACCTTCCCCTGCAGCCACTGCGGTCGAACCTGCCTGTCCCGGATTGGCCTCCGCAGCCACGAACAAGCCTGCAGACGTCGTGGGCAACTCCTATAAAATCTTCGTTCGCGAAGTCCAGCCAAGAGAGACAGTGTATGTGACCTATACACCGTATGTAACTTTCCTATTTTGTCACATGCTGCGGTTACGTCACCACGGGATTGTGAGGTGCGCTATTCAGTGAACTCCCAACTACTGATGCATACTCATGTGGAGTGTACTTGAAACAAGTTGAAGTAGTCACTAGAGCTAATATGCACACCGTGTGATCCTCATGAGCGCAGGCACCTTGAGAGCTCTTCAACAGCCCACTGTATTCAGTCTAAGAGTATAAAATACTTTTTTCCCTCCCTACGTCACACGACCAGTCGTTTTAGCGCAAACCGTACCATGTGACCGTGATACAAAAACCCTTGTAGCGAAAAATGGCGGACTTCTTGTAGCCCTCTTTGTGACTCATCTTGAATGTGAGTTTTCTTTTATAAAAGATCTCCAAAACGTTCTAAAGTAAAAAGTTACTTAGTGTTGTTCGAAACAACAAGCACACTCAGTACTTGAGACGGTAACGCCATGAAATAATTTAAATTACGTCATAAGTCATTATGTATAAATGTATATTCCTTTGACGTCAGTCATGTCTGAAGTGATCAGGTCGGAAGATGTCTTCTTGATTTCTTTTACGAAAATAGTGGAGGAATGAAAACAAATACGTTTTTGGTAGCAGGGGCTTGCTGCAAGGACCCTTGTAGGCCTTCAGGAGGTCAAAGGAACCATTGTACCCCTCAGGCCTTTGGCCTTCGGGGTACAATGGTTCCTTTGACCTCACTCAGGCCTACAAGGATCCGTGTAGCATACCCCTGCGACCAATAACTTATATTGTTTTCATCCCTACGTCACATGACCAATCTCTTTAGAGCAAGCTGTACCACATGACCGAGCTACATTAACCCTTGTAGCGACAAATGGCGGAGTTTTTGCAGCTCTCTTTCTGACGCATCTTGAATGCCAGTTTTGTTCTATAAAAGACCACCTAAACGTTCGAAACAACAGTCACATTACTGGAGACGGCAATGTCATGAAAGATTTAAAATTACGTCATAAGTCTATTATGTATAAATGTATATTCCTTTGACGTCAGTCATGTCTGGCGTGATCCAAGTCGGAAGATTTCGTCGTGATTTCTTTTACGAAAATAGTGGAGGAATGAAAACAAATACGTTATTGGTAGCATTGGCTTGCCGCACGGACCCTTGTAGGCCTTCAAAGGAATCATTGTACCCCTCAGGCCTTCGGCCTTCGTGGTACAATGGTTTCTTTGACCTCCCTCAAGCCTACAAGGCTCCGTGTAGCAATCCCCTGCGACCAATAACTTATAATGTAGTAAAACTGTTGCCGCAAGTGTTTTATATGAAAGGAAAACAGAAAATAGAGGTTGAAAACCCTTTAACTCATTCAGCCCGACGCACATATTTCCCAAATTTTGGAGGCGTCATCTAACGACTATGCACCTGTTGCAGGAGATAGATCGACCATGATAATTCAAGGGTAGTGCCAGATTAGCTTGGCGCCGACAGGCACTACCCTTGAATTATCATGGTCGACCCATCTCCTGCTGTAGTGCGTCAGGGGTGAATGGGTTAGGTTAGAAACATGAAAAACATGTTTGTTTGGGTTTTTGGGTTTGTATTTTTTTAGTATAAAAGACTGTAAGAAGATGAGTGTCTTGAACCCATGCCGAAGTTGTCTTAGATTGCAGGGCCTAATGAGGATCTGAAGCACAAGCTGGGCTGACGAGAATCTCTCAAATTGCAGAAACGCAGATACACTCCTACTGTGTGTAGTGACTGGAATTTCATGTGCGGACTGTTCACTTTGCGATTTTCATCATCGTCAGGTCCCGATCATGGCTCCGAGCGAGATTTGCCGAATGCCGCCAGACACAGCGTAACACAAGACAGTGTATGTAACTCACAGTGTGACACAAGACACTGTATGTCATATGCACTGTAAAACAAGACACTGTATATGTGACATACAGTGTGACACAAGACACTGTATGTTATATACACCATAAAACAAGACACTGTATCGTACAGTGTCCTAAAAAAAAAATGTACGACAGTGACCACTTCAGCGTTAATAGTTCAGATCTTATTTATGAATGTTCTCAGTATATCTTTCGATAATGCTGCACAAAAGGACTGATTTAATATTTATAAAAATATGAAGTTTTTGTCATAATGCTGAAAGCGTTTCCTATGCTTTTCTTCTTCTTTGGTACGTCGAAAGTTACCCGATTGATACCGATGGGAGGTAGCACACATGCCTTTTCACAAAGCAGAAAGCCGGATAGAAGGATGGGAGGGTGCGGGGGTGGGGGGGGGGGGGTGCGGGGCGGGGGGCATAAGGGATACCATTCCAATGCGCAAAAGGCCATCGGGCCGACGTCGGCCCGAAAGCCTTTGCACACCTTAATTACGAATTCACGACGATTTATTTTGCCATTCACGAATCACGAATAATTATTTTAAAATAAAATCACTTTTCACGATGGAAAGAAACGACCGAAAGATAGGTTACCGCTGTCATAACCTCTTTCACTGGCCGAGGGTTAAAACGGGGATGCATAGTTTACAGTCTTTCTTTGCAGGAAGGGTGGGGGAGAGGGGGTGGTGAGTGGGGTGGGGTGGTCCGACTATAATTTAGTCTGTCAAGTGTCAACAGACTTTCCCGTCTGTCACGTTTCACAAAATAACCAGGACGCTTTCATGGATCACGAAAACCTTATTTTGGCTTTCACGTTTCACGACGACCCCTTCTTTCACTGACCACAAGGATGAAAAAAACGCCAATCACGAATCACGAGAACCGAAAACACGCCAATCACGAATCACGATTTTTATAAACCCCTCCCCCCCCTCCCCCCCCCCCCCCCCCCCACACACACTCACCGTTTGAGAGCCTTGAGAGCCCGCTGTTCGCATGCTCCTTTTGTTCCTTCTTCTAAAAGCACAGACCCGGACATGCATGGCCCAAACACTCGTTCCACAACCAGCACAATAAACCCAGTGCGCAAAGGCCATCGGGCCGACGTCGGCCCGATGGCCTTTTGCGCTTTGGGAAGGCACAAGCAAATTAGGCCGCAATCACCAAGGCTGCACGTGCGGCGAGTATAAAAGAGGTAGTGGCTGTGAAGTTTTAGGCCATAAAGTTTTCTAGGCTTGATTGGCTTGGCTTTGATAATGCACAATCGTAAAAATCCGCTACTCTTTGTTTCAGGCATTCCAACATTGTAAAAACAAGTTTAATTCACTCAGCCCCAAAACACCACAGCAAGATATGGCTTGACCATGATAGTTTAAGGGTGGTGCCAGAATAGCTTGGCGCCTATCATGGTCGATCTGTCTCCTGAATTGTAATGCAGTCCTCAGAGGGCAACTCCAAAATGTGAGTATTTCGTACCTGGGGCGCAGTGAGTTAAGAATGATACTGTACGTAAACAAGACGAAACGAAACGAACGAAAGAAAAGAAAAGAAGAGGACAATACAAGACAAGCGAAGACAATAGCAGCAACAACAACTACAACAACAACAACAACAGCAAGAAAGATTGGAACACTACTACTGAACTGTCACTGTGGATTTCAGTTCTCTGCTGGTTGACGTAGTGTTTCCGCAGTCTTCGCTCAGTCAAAGCCAAAAATCTCCAGGCGTCAAAGGAACAGGGATACAAAGCGGCCTCAGCAAGAGGCATATATCCTCATGAGACCGCGCAGTCGCGGGGGCTCATGAGGATCTATGTCTATTGCAGTTGGGTCGCGTTCACCTTTTCTCGGCAGTGAACGGGTTAAATCTCAGTGGAAGGGAAACAGCGGCAGCAGTCTTATTCGGGCCATTTATGTCTGTAAGAGACATAGATTCTCATGAGCACCTAACTGCCCCCCTCGCGGGGCACCATGGCAATCTGTACCTCCTGCTCAGTTGGCCTTTCCTGAGATCGAGGGTCAGTGTTTTCAAGAGTTAAGCGGATGACCGATAATCACTTCTTTTATTGAAATCGGCGCCTTCCCGATAAACAAAAGGAACTCGGGTCGACATCGGCTGTGGTTGACCCGCGCAACCACTGCGGACGTCGGCCCGAGCACCTGTAGCCTAGTGGGTTCAAATTTGAAAGCAAACTTTCGGAACGCATGGGCGAACTTGATTTGCTGAAAAGATCTGTTTATTTTGGCTAAGAACATGTTTCGAATGCTGCAGTCTTGCAGATACGCAAACAGGAACCGTGCATTTCTTTTGACTTTTTTTTTTTAAGATCGAAGTGCAGATCCTATAGAAGAACACCAAATTGCCTCTTTTTGTTCTTGTTTTTTTGAGGGAGTATTACGACGGGTACGGAGGATGGGGAGCAGGAAGATTTAGCTTATACATCCTGCTCAAAGGAACATTGACTGTTGCGTTGTTCGTAAGCTTATGTATTTATGATCATCGCATGATCATCCATAGAAGAACCCAAAGGAGAAAGAAAAGACAGTTACAACACAATTTATTAACTCATTCGAGACATGCCGCCTCCGGAAACGCGGCATAAGCCGCGTTTCCGGAGGTGGCACGTCTCGAATGAGTTCACGTTTTCAAAATAGACAAACAAGTATAGAATTCAGTCGCTACTTATCTTATGATCGAAGAAGGAAAGTGACAAGCCTTTCCTCCTTCCTTCTTCGCTCATAAGATAAGTAGAAATATTAATAAATTGTGTTGTTAGTGTCTTTTCAAGCGTGTTTCTTTCTCCGATGAGTTCTTCTCTACATTTTACACGCTTGGTAGTCACCTTTTGGTCTGGATTTCACGATCTTCTATGGTATATGGTATTAGACGCTCTCACGAGCTGTAGCGTATGAGTTGTCACGGCGGAACTTTCCGAATCGGTCGAAAAGAGGTAGAAATTATCAGTCCCGGAAGTGTGCTGTCCACTGCAGGAAAATACGACTCTTCCAAGAGAACGCCGAGGCAGAAAGTACCGGTTATGGATGTGTGCTATCCACTGCGTCATTCTATAATGGCCCGATGGCCTTTTGTGCATTGGGATTTTACTGCAGTGGGTAGCACACTTCCGGGTCTTATCGTGGAACTGTATGTGTCTGTTCTCATTAAAGAGTCACGAGATAATATACAGCTCGTTAGGCCGAACGTGGCCGTAGAACGCGATCCAATCAATACGTCGGATTCACATCTGTTGTCCACAGCGATGGTCATCATAAAATTATGGGCGTTTGCAAGAATCATCGCGACAAAAAGCTCCGCTAACGAAAGTCAAAAGAAAAAATGTCAAATTGTTGTTGAATGCAACCCTCTCAGGACCCCTCTATGTTTTGCATTGGCACAGTTATTGTTCTTGTTTTCCTGAAATTCGACCCCGCCCCCCCCCCCCCCCCCCCAAAAAAAAAAAAAAGAAAAAGAAAAAAAAAGAGATTTGTCAAAGTGAAACTAACGGTTCTCAGGCCTTTTGGCGGTTTTGAATAGCAATATGTATAACTCATTCTGCCCGCGACACACCCCAGATATGCGCTCGACCATGATAGTTCAAGGTTGGTGGCAGACGGCTTGGCGCCTATAGGAGCCAAGCTACTCTGCCACCACCTTGAACTATCATGGTCGATCTGTCTCCTGAATTGTGATGCAGTCCTCAGAGGATAACTCCAAAATGTGAGTATTTCGTACCTCCAGCACAATGACTCGAGATAATTATTTTGCTAACGCCTTTAGCGTTAACTCAGCTTAACGCATTCGAGGCGTGCCGCCTCTGCCCGATACGCGGCATGAAGCCGCGTATCTGCAGGAACATCTCTAATGTGTTAAATTTAATACTTTCAATAAATAAAAGAAATGAGCATTGACGCACAAAATGTGTTAGCAGAGTACGTGCACTCCCATGACGTGGTGCAGAAAAACGAGACAGACGGAGGATAATGCTCCCGCCGCATCAGTCTGATTACCATTCAGTTGAGAGTTAGGTCGCCGTGCCCTGCCGGTGCGTCTGAATTTACATGCCGCCTGTTTACGAACATACGACTACGTACCAGTTGCAGTAGACGGATGGACCACGATAATTCATGGGTAGTGCCAGATTAGCTTGGCGCCGTCAGGCGCCAAGCTAATCTGGCACTACCCTTGAATTTTCATGGTCCATCCATCTCCTGGTGTAGTGCGTCGGGACCAAATGGTTAAACATGTCAGGTCCTGTGTAGCACGTGCCTGGGGAACAGCGTAAGCACAGCGGAGAACCCTGTACTGAACGCACAGGCAAAACTACTGATCGTCCGCAAGAGGCATAGAATCTCATGGGCCCACGCACCTCGCGTGGACTCACGAGAATCTATGCCCACCCCCTTCCCTCGCTGCCTCGAGCTGCCTCTATGTTTGTGCGTCCAGGCTGATTGCACCGTGTTCTCGCTTATCAGTATGTGATCACTTAATGATCCCGCGCTCTATTCGTCAGCTTTACGATCTAATTAAGTTGTAAGCCAATACTGCAGTCGCCACTGCCATCGCCCAGCTAATGCCATTAGCGAATGACACAACTACCTGCACAAACCGATTGCGTCCCTCGATCATGAGAAAATGTTATTCTAAAACTGCTGGCAGCGGCCTCCGTCGAACATGAGACAATGTTATTCTAAATAAAACTACTAATCTCTCACTGACTGCCTCCGTCTAACATGAGAAAATGTGACTCTAAAACTACTAATCTCTCACTGACTGCCTAGGTCGAACATGAGAAAGTGTAACTCTAAAACTGCTGGTGTCTCACTGACTGCCTCCGTCGAACATGAGAAAATGCCATTACTGCCTTCATGAGAAAATGTGACGCAAGAGTCTGAAATAGCTCAGGCGGTTAAGCGTCGGAGCAAGGGAGCGAAGGGAATCGCCGGGTCGTGGGTTCGAATCCCCCGTCCCGGCCCCGGTAGCTGGACTCACAATCCAGGGAAAGAAAGACGGGCTTGTTCAATAGCATGCCCGTTGAAAGGTCCTGGTAAATCAAAGTGGCACAGTTGTAGTGCGCCTGAATTGATCAGTGGTCAGGTCGTACTACATAGGCAATAGATTTCCCTGTCCGCATAACTCGCCCGTCAGGGCCGTCCATTATCACTTCGGTGCCGTGGACGTCAGTTAAACTCCGAACTAACCAACCAAATGTGACGCTAAAACTGCTGGCGGCATTGACACTGGCTGGCCCGGTCGAGCATAAGAAAACAATCTCTCTAAAACTGCAGGTCAGTGGGCACACTGGTTGCCTCCCTCAACCCGCTACTGACGTAGCGGATCGATGTAGGCAACCAGAGTGCCATTCACAAGACTTTTTAGAATCACAGATTTTCACGCATTCCATGCATGAGGCGTACGTATTCACACGAACTACTGCATGCCAGAGAACCACCACTACCCGGCGCCTCCCAAGCCTTCCTCCTTCCGCAACTCCCCAGCCTCCTTCACCCCCCCCCTCCCCAACCCCACTGCCCCTGTCCCAATCACACACACAACACACACAATCCCTAGCACAACCAACGCCAAATTGTTTTATTATTGAACAACCGCTATTAAACCGATGCACAAACATCTCTCAGACAACGTATCAATCTTTTCGATTTTCTGTAGTCCTCGATTTCACCACGGCAAAAGAATAAGCAACATATTCGCGCTGTTCGGCGTACGCGAATTTCTAAATTTGACCCTGAACATGAATAAGAGACATACGGCTACCTTTTTTTTTTTTTTTTTTTTTTTTGCTCCTCACTAGCAGTCATGCACTTTTATTGCTCCCGCTCGTGTTTTTTGTTTTGATCCCATGGAAGTGTGTTACTTGTTTTTCCACTTTCTGTTAAAGATGCTCCTGAGAATAGTTTTTTTTTTTTTTTTTTTTTTTTTTCATTCAGAAGTATGTCAGACGAGACCAGGACTGAGCGTGCTATCAGGGATATGATCAAGCAACTAGTGAAAGACCATGGCGCGCGATCCGCTTACACTGCAGTCTGAATTCATTGTTTATTCCACACTATACAGGCCCAGCCGTCTGAAGAACATGTATACAAAGTGATGCCAGCAAGAGGCATAGATCCTCATGAGCCCCCGCAGCTGCGGGGGCCCATGAGGATCTATGCCTATTGCAGTCTTGTGTTTTGTTTTTATCGCTACTGAAGAAGCCAGTCTGTGGATACTAGCTGAGCCGATTTCTACTCAGAGAAAAACAACAACAGATTCTCTTGATGGCTGCAGGGGCTGATTAAAACTTGAACCTGTTTCAGTCTTGCAAATAGAGCGGACTATTCCGGCATCCTGCCATGTCTGGCACTCTCTTCAGCTCTTAAACGTCGAACTTACATAGTATAACTCGATCTGTAAACTGATCCCAGTTCGCCTCATACTGAAAAGTGCTTCTTTAAAGCCACACACGGATGCAGCCATTAGCAATTCATGAATGACGCTTGGGTGGAAACGTAGTGCCGCCTATAACATTACACAGTCTGCCCCGGACCGTGAATGTCAATTCAATATCTGCAAGAGGCATATATTGTCATGAGCCCCTGAAGGCGCAGGGGCTCATGAAAATCTATGCCTCTTGCTGGCTCAGAGGTTCTAATTATACCTCGCACCGAGGAGATCTTTAGGGTGCACAAGACTGATTAGTGAAAGAATGGATAAAGCAGGATTGCGTTCGATTACTGACGAACCTCAGCATAGAAATTCTGTCCGTCTTCAACAGGCGTAGATGCTCATGAGCCACTCTTGCAGCCCGGAAGCCTGTAGAGGTACGGCATTGGCATCGCTGTCTCTTGTCCTCAGTTTCTAATGTCTGTGCTCCCAATAAAATTAAATGAATGTTAAGTTACGTACACCGACCTGATGTCGTCCAATACACAATCCGGCGTCCACCTTTCTTGAAGTAATGCCAGATAGGCGGATTGGATTTTGTATTGGAGCTGCTGCTCTTTATAATGAATGCCTTGAGGAATTAGATTTAAATTACTTACTGCAATACACACACACATTTCACCCACAAGAGACCAGTCACTCTTTCTGGCATTATGTTACTAGAGAGAGCGACTGGTCTCTTGTGAGTGAAATTTGTGGCGTAGGAAGATATTTTTCACTTCAAGTTGGTGAGGGGAATGGAAAGAGGGGGGGGGGAGGCGGGGGCGGGGCCGGGGGGTGGGTGGGGGTGGAGGGGGTGGGGGGTGGAAGGGGGGGGGGGGCAACGTGACTGACTTGTTACTTTGCAGCTTCCAACAAATCAAAAACAGTCCAATCTATTAAAAAACAAACAACCAAGGATCAAAATCAAATTTTGTTTTGGCTTTTAGAGAGAACAAAATTCATACCTAAATAAACAAGATGAAGATTTCATCCCAAAGTCTACCGTATTGTTTGGAGCTCACATGCGGGTTTTTTGTTTTGTTTTGTTGAAACATCATGAGAGTTGGTCATATTTTAAAGCTTATCCATCTGATCCATTTCCCTCCTCTCTAAGCCAACCTCTTATCAACACACATGCCGGCGCACACAAATAAAGACGGACACACGGCGCTTCCTACCATTAGTACGCTCTGTGGGCTCGTGAAGCGACAGGAATTCTGAAGAAGAATAGCACGAGTAGCAAAATGACGTCACTATAAACTTGAGTGATGTTTTACGTCACTCATCCGAAAGGCACGCAGCCCGCAGGGGTGACAGTTTTGTTCCACACAGCCTCTTCCAGGGATGACTGTTTGATGTGAGTATATAGTGGCTCCAAAACTTGCAAAAATGAATTAATTATTATTTAAAACGTTGAAAAGGTACAATGCTGGATTACAAACACATTCAATGTCTATACTCAATCTAGCTATATTCAAAATTCCAAGCTAATAGAGCAAAAATTACGGACTCAAATGTGGGTCAACCGACTTCATACAAACGGCAATTTTTGTCTTGAACTAGTCAACCAATTTGAACATGCTCGGAGGCTGTCCGAAATACATCTCGATCAATGCATTTCCAAAAGTTGCAGGCCTATACGTGTAGAAACACCGGAGATACTCGTGTCTACACACACACGGACACACACACAGACACACACACACACACACACACACACACACACACACACACACACACACACACACACACACACACGCAACACGCACACCATCACACACACACATGCACGCCACACACACACACACACACACGCGCGCGCGCGGTCGGCTTCCCGCCAAATGTACGTTCAATAGCGCGGTTAGCGTAGCTAGGCATGACGTAATTTTTGTCGTGTTACTTCACTGTCAGAGTTTGATATGTGCATGCCTATGTTCGTCATTTGCATGCCACGGAACAAACTCCGACCAGCCCCATCTCAAAGTCTACCGTATTTTTAATACGGTAAACAAAAATTACTATCTTGTGATTTTCTTCTGCGGTTTTTCCTCCATAAAAAAATGTGGTTTTTTTTCCCAAAAATATAATGAGACCTCCATCCCCTAGTTCCTACGCCACTGATATCAGATGGGTGGATTAGATTATTATGTGGAGCTGCTGCTTGTTATAACCAATTTCTTCAGGGATTTCGCGTGAATTACTACACCTACTGCGACACTTACAAATTCCACCCACAAGCCGGAGGCATGATTATATCTTACTCAGTCTCCCCTCCCCCCCCCCTCCCCTTCCCTCTCCCTCCCCAGGCTTTTGAGAGTCTCTGCTAGGCTTTGCTTCTCGCCGGCAAGTCTCATGATTTGTACATAAAATGTGTGATCCTCATATATATATGAATACTAGCCAGCTTTTGCTTTGATTAGTGGTAATCCTACGGGCCTGGAATCGAGGGAGACAACCAATGTTAGTAGACCTAGAGGGCAACGGTTTTAATATACTGTACAAAAAAGTAGGAGATGTTGAGATTTAAACTATTACTTGAACGGTTGAGAATTTTCAAAATCGGTAAAATGATGAGTTATGTCACCCATTAGCCACACCACATGCCTATGTTCTGACACAACTGGTTTTGTTTTGCGGGTCACGTGATCAGACTGAGGCCATGAATATGGCGTTGGGGTCCTACGGGAAAAGTCACATGCAGGTTATTTCAGACATGCACAATTCAGTCATCACCATTGTCACGTGTGTGTGTGTGTGTGTGTGTGTGTGTGTGTGTGTGTGTGTGTGCGTGCGTGCGTGCGTGCGTGCGTGCGTGTGTGTGTGTGTGTGTGTGTGTGTGTGTGTGTGTGTGTGTGTGCGCGTGTGTGTGTTAGCTTTTTAAAATTTTTATTGTATCAGCACTTAGAGCTACTTTTAGAATAAGTCCTTAACAAATCTCTATTATATTATTATTATTATTATTATTATTATTATTATTATTATTATTATTATTATTATTATTATTATTATTTCTCTAAAAACTCGCTTTCAGTTTTGTTTGGTGATAATCACGGTTCTTGTGTACCGTTGTTAAAGCTGGTTGTCTTGTCATGCGTCAGATAACTGGGCAGCCATTTGCAACCACAACTCTCAATCATTCAAGTTGGGATCGGACTGATCGCAAACGTTACCCCCCCCCCCCCCTACCCCGATCACCACCTTTTAGACATAAACGCTCACGAAAGGCATAGAACTTTATGACACACGACAGGGTGATGTGATACTCGATACTTAACCACTTCGATCCTACCACTTTACGTATATTTGTTGTACACGTTTCTGAAATCTTTGTTTATTCAACGACCAAAAGCCAAAACCGTCCAAGAAACATGGACACAAATTGGTCTCAGCAAGAGGCATAGATCCTCATGAGCCCCCGCAATCGCGGGGGCTCATGTGGATCTATGCCTCTTGCCGTTGGATAGTGTTCACTTTTTCTCGTCAGTGAAGGGGTTAAAACTCTTCGTCCAGACCTGTTAGTGCTTCTGAAGACATCACAACTCCTGCAGGAAAGATTGCAAATATGCTATACAATTGGCATAGACAGGCACGAATCTTCATGAACCTCAACAATTACCAGGGTGCATTAGGGCCTTGCCTGTTACACTGTAGCATTTACATCCTGATTGTTCCTCAAGCGAAGGAGGGTTCGATGACGATGTAACTGAACATTCGTTGTTCTGAAAGTTGCGACAAATTGACAACTGTCACAACGCACGCGGACGTTCCTTGGAGTCTCCTCAGTCGTGCAATGTGAGATTTTTTTCTGTTGTAGTCACAGCTCCACTAACTTTGTAACAAATAGTTTGTCGCGGCTGTTTTGGGGAGCGTGGGGTACCTGAATATCGCTTGACAAATTCAGAGAAGAACACTGCGAAGAACGAAACACGCTTAGAAAAGACAGTTGACAACAGAGTTGTGTTGTAACTTTCTTTTCTAAGCGTGTTTCTTTCTTCGGTGTGTTCATTTCTGCACTGTGCACGCTTGCCAGCCACGTTTTTGGTCTGGATTTCATTTTACACGCTTGGCAATGACGTTTTTGGTCTGGAATTCATTGTGACAAAACTCGTGACCAAAGTTTTGTCACAAAAGCTTGTGCAGGCACAAGGGAGTGTCCGGAAGCTTTGCCGTTACAATTGTTACATTATCACAAAACTCGTCTCAACAACAGCATTTCTTGTTGCTAGTGCTAATGTTCGCTCAGACAGCGAACCACTGCTAAAGAGACACAGATTCATGGGCCGACGACTTTCTGCTAACTGAAAATCCCCTGAAGAATCCAAGGGTTGTGAATCGTGAGGATGATGTACACGCTTTTCGATGGCCCAACATGAATCCGTGTTCTGTGTGTGAAGGAGGAATGCCATCGCTGTATATGTCGAAAATATTTAACCCATTCAGCCCTGACGCACTACAGCAGGAGATGGGTCGACCATGATAATTCAAGGTTAGTGCCAGATTAGCTTGGCGCCTGTGGGGGGTGGGGGTGGGGTGGGGCGGGGGATATGTCTGAAAATTATGATGCGTGATTAGCCATATGTTCGGTTTTCATGATTCGCAATTGCAGTCTTTTTATCCTCCTGATCCGTGACAACGTAATTGTCGTGAAAGGTTGAAGACAAAATAGGATTTCATAATTCGTGAACAAATTCTTTTTCTTTTTTCTCGAAACATTAAAAAGTCCACCGTCGTAGGGAGAAGGTCCTCTGTCATCACCCCCCCTCCCCCCCCCCCTCCTCGTCGTCTGATATTTTGAGAGTCCGGAAAGAACATTCTCACTCTGGGTGCTTTCTGTCCCAGATAAAACGTCCCCCGCAAAGAGTTGAAACACCCCCCCCCCCCCTCCCTGCTCTACACCCCTCGCTCCCATGATAGAGATAATTGATCCGCCCCTGCATACAATAATGTCACTGCGGTTTCAATTACCAGAGGGCATATTAACATTCTTCCACCAGATTTCCGAGAAGGGTCATATTACCATTTTAATTACAAATTTAAAGAGCAAATGCAACCAAAGATGAAAATGCCTGTATCCGACATTTGTCCTATGAAGTCTGCAGAACGTTTCAACAGGCAGATTGGCCATGATAGTTCAAGGACGCGCTAAGCTATTCTGACACCGCCCTTGAACTATCATGGTTGATCCATATTTTTGTAGTGTATTAGCGATGAATGGGTCAAATCACATCCAGTCCACTCCAGCCCAGTCCTATCCAGTCCAGTCCGGTCCAGTCCAGTCCAGCCCAGTCCCATCCAGTCCAGCCCAGTCCTATCCAGTCCAGCAGTCCAGCCCAGCCCAGTCCAATCCAGTCCAGTCAAGTCCAGCAAAGTCAAGCCAAGCCAAGCCAAACCGAGCCAATCCAATCCAAGCCAAGCCAAGTTAAGCCATGCCAGGTCAAAATACTTCATTAAATCCAGAATGGGAAAAAGTTTGCCAGAAAGATTGAGATTTAGATCCCATGCAGAATTCAGAAGGGTTGTATTACCATTTCAAAGAGCAAACGAGCATTATGTCAGGTATTACAAACTACTCTCTGATCATAAAAATAATGAGATTCCTTTTCGTAATGAGCGCAGATACAACACAATTGCGACACATTTATGTATCGGGTATTACAAACTACTTTCAGAATATAAAAACTAAAAATTTATGTGGTAATAGCTAGGAGTAAGCCTACATACAGCGTAACTGCGATGCATTTCTAACGCAAAGTTTTATCATATGAAAAAGGCATAGATACTCATGAGCCACTGCAGCAGTAGGGCTCATGAAAATCTATGCCTCTTGCTGACAAGTGTTGGTTTCATTTAATTCTGCCACTGGGAAAGTCTTCTCAGCTGAAGTCTAGCGATGGCGTAATAAGTGGGATAACCACAACCAGGGCAAACCTCTCACTTTCAAGTGACCTTTTCAGTTAGTACTCACTCAAGTTCATTTTTGTCTACCATATCGAAAATACGGTAGACTTTGGGATGGGGCTGGTCGGAGCACGTACCCTACCATACAAAGGACATAACAGGGAGGGGGAGGGGGGGGGGTACTCATAGTCTGGAAAAAAAAAAAAAAAAAAAAAAAGATAAATGACGTCAAGTGTAGTCTGACCTTGTTGTTGAACGTACTTTTAGCGCGAAACGCCGTGTGTGTGTGTGTGTGTGTGTGTAGGGCCGGATCACTTACATGTTTGGGGTGGGGGGGGGGCAACAAATTTTAGGGAGAAATTAACCACCTGAAACAGACACCTAAAGCAGAGTTTTGACTGTTTTGAGTATGGCTTTATTTGGTTTTTTTTTTTCACCAAGGTGAACAAAGATCATCCTTCAGTGTATCAAAGTTTTATGTTGTATAGTTTTTATGGGGGAAGGGGGGGGCATGGCCCCCCGGCCCTCCCCCCCCCCTGGATCCGGCCCTGGTGTGTGTAAACACGAAAATCTCCGAAACCGTTTGCGCACGTACAAGCTTGAAAATAAAGGAAGTGCTTCATGCCAGGGGTGTCTAGGGGCCTTTTTGATCAGATTTAAACTAGCTCTCTCATTGAAGAGTTAAATGACCGTTTATCTCATTCTACCCCAACACCGAAATCCCCAAATTTTGGCGTTGTTCTCTGAAGACTGTATTGCAGTGCAGGACACAGATCGACCATGATAGTTCAAGGGGGATGCCAGAATAGCTTGGCGCCCTTAGGCATCACCCTTGAACTATCATGGTCGATCCTTATCTTCATGTGGTGGGTCTGGGGTAGAATGAGTTATAGAAAGTCCGGCGACCCACATTAGAGTCCGTATTTTTAATTATACACACTTGAAATTTTCAATATCGCTAGTTTGGAGAAAGACATTGAATGAGTTCGTTAGCCAGCTTTGTACCTCTTTAACTTTTTCGAAAATAAAAATTCATTGCAGAAAAGAATGACAAAAGTAAAATTCCTCGACTGCAGTGACAGTGAAGTAAAAGCACCAAACGCGCCAGTGTTATGTAACGACGGGGTTTTTAGTGTACTATTGAACTAAATTGTTACATATAAACGTTTATGGAATGAGTGTGTGCGTGGGCTTTCTGCCAATCTGTATAAAGGTGGGTGTTCTATCTCTGTTTACTGGACTCTTTCATCCACCACACACGCGCTTACAAACAAGGACAAAGGCCACACAATTATCTCTCTTTGCCCTCTGTTTAACTTATTCTCATACACTCATAACATACATTAAACCACACAATTCACATCATATAAACCAATCTACACAAATAACAATTCACATCATATAAACCAATCTACACAAACAACAATTCACATCATATAAACCAATCTGCACAAATAACTAACAAATGGCATATAGGTTATTCACAACTTCGGCGCTCACACATTCACTCGCTACCGTAGAGGTCGTTGTCTCTCTCGAGAGACGTCACTCGACTCCTCTTTATACTAGTGTCGACACAGTCAATATCACATTGACGACTTGACGGAGATTCCCGAACTGAATATTACTATTCAATGACTACTCAGATTTAGAACATTCCTAGGCGTGAAATTAACGGCGCTAGGCGACCATAGCTACACTGACGGAACATTGCATGTGGTCCTGTAGCACGAATCTGTGGCTTACTTCGCTACCGTTGCTGCTCGTAGCACCAGTGATGGTAGGACGAAGGAGAGATGAAGGCTTGATGATGTCCGCACCCGGTCACGTACGTGATGCTCTCAGGACAGCTTCATCGGCCCTACACCAGGGGTTTCCGCTCCGTACCGGCCCCGCTGTACACAACATTTATACACTCATAAATGTTCGCCCTTATACCCAAAAGTCTGAATGTGTCTTCGACACATTCTTCAGAGCGCTCTAGATCATTTCCTCTGAAAAATGTCTTCTTTATGCCACCATACTACAGTCATTATTGTCATAATTCTTATGCCAATTCCTATAGCCACTTTAACACAGTGCACACAATTCCTATAGCCACTTTAACACTGTACACACATTTTGCGTATACACACAATGAATTATGAGCCAAATATTACAATCACAGCTCATCTTCAATTCGTAACATATTACTGCACATATCATTAGGTATACCTAAATATATACTGAATTCTATTCCTATTTCAGTCCCACATCTTCGCATATGAATGAATACACATAACATCCTAGTTATAAACTATATCACATAATTACATGACTAAACAAGTATTGACAGGAGCCATCGCATTTCCTTCAAACATGGCTCTTCTGCACTCTAATAATAATTCATAAAACAATACTTTCCTTTTTCATCTGAATAGCGTAATAGGTCATTATAAATACCGGTAATAAAAGAATAAATACCTGTATTCAATATACAGCTATCGAATTCTCTAGCCAGAATTCTTCCTCAGAGCCCTAGCGAAAACGACCGCTCGGCTCGACTGGTTTAGCATCTCTAACTAGCAATTATTCCCGAACCCACACTGTCACACGTGAACATCGCTCACCTACATTACCGCACGTGAACATGGCTTATCTGTACATTACCGCTCGTGAACAATGCTTATCTCTACATTATTCGCATGTGTACATTCGGTCCAACTGCTAATGACGTCACACCATCGTCCGACCGAAACCTGCACTAAAGGCGTTCGTTACATGTTATATAATGTTTATAATTGACGCAAATCACCCGCACGTGTTTTACATGTGTATTAGTCCATAAGCTAGGAAGATCTACCGTGCACCCCCCCCCCCGCCCCCCCCCCCTCAGTACTCAATAAGATGGGTTTCAAAGTGTTCCTTAGTATGTCCTGAGATGTTTAAGCCATGTTCCCCGAAAATCCTTAGGAACACACCAGAGATATAGCCGATGGCGCACGGGTACCCTCATTCACGCTCTTCGCAGGTGCTAAAATGAGGTTGAGAATCAGAATTCATTCCATAAGCCCAAATCAGGCAATATTATGTTAAGGCACACCTTCTACATCCTCTGCAAAAAACAGAATGAAAAAGTATTGATTCTCTGGCTCACAGTGAAGGTATTTGTGCACCCAGTAAACGACCATTTCTGTGAAATCGCAAAAAAAAAGACAAAAATAATGTGTCAGATGCCTTCAGACATTTTCTATATCACCGACAGTCTATTTTCAGGTTTACATCATTCAAACAGAATGTCACAATGATTATAAACTTGACTAGGTGATGCTGTGATCACTGTGAGTGCCACAGTGGTTGATTTTGTATCCCTACCCCCAAGTTGTAAAAATACACAAAATTAATTAGAAAAAATTACTTAAGTTATTCCATTTCATTTTGACCTCTCTTTACCTATTACGTTTCAATAATGTGAGCAAAAAGTGCAAGAAAATAAGAAAAGTCGGCATCCTTTATGGTACGTTCGTGGTGAATGATAGCTTTTCCCCATTTAAAATTGCCGAATTGGGAAACGTACGTTGTTTCTGATGCCCTCAGAAATTTTGTATACAACTGATAGGTCTTTTTTTAAGTTATATTGGTTAGGATAGAGTACCACAGTTACTCCCAACCTGATTTTATGATGCTGTGATGCATTTAGGCGCCACAGTGGCTGAATCTGCTACCCTACCCCCATTTTACCAGTACGCAAAGGAACGAAAAATGATCATAACAATTGCTCCTGTTTAATATTTTTGTTGCCAGTTTTCTTAACAAAATATGCATATTGAGCATAAAGTGACATTTGTGATCATTTTATTAATTTCAATGTGACCCATCAATTTAATTGTAATTCTTTTAATTTAAGGCATGCTTAACAGGGGCTGCCGCTGAAGCTTCTACCGTCTGCACATTCAGCAGTCTTGTCAAACTCAGGGAAGGTGTACCTCAGGGAGATGTTGTGTCTGATGCTGTTTTTGGTCTACATTAATGACATCAGTACAACAGTACCAAGGTTCGTCTCGAACATCCTCCATGCGGATGACTTTTCAGTGTGGAGCGCAGCAGAACATAAAGAAATAGCATCCTGCAGAATCCAGGATGCTGCCAATAGTCAGCAGCTGGACTGAAAGAGGCCACTCAAACTGAGCTAGACCATCTCTTTCAATCAGACGGAAGAGGTCACCTCAAAACTGGTGACCTTCCAGTACCAAAGACAGACAGGCCAACTTTACTGGCAACAAATAAATTACTGGATTCACGTGGAGGCTTTACATCGAAGCCATGGAAGCTAGAGCTGCCAAAAAAAAAAAAAAAAAAAAAAAAAGGTCTCTGATGAATAAACTGGTGGGGGCCACATTGGCGCAAATTACAGCATCCTGGCACAAGCAAACACCTGCTCGGTCAGACCAGTAGTGCGGTAACAAGATACATCGACAACATGAAACACTGCCTGTAAAACCCAAAAAGCCAGGCTTGACAAGATGCAGAACATGGGTCATTCTCATGATGCAGTGACATTCTTAGAGCCATCTGGAGCACCCCAATTTAGGAAATGTAGGACATTGGAGCCACTGGAATGCAGAACAGCACACACGATGAAGACTTACTAAACACCGACAGCATGGGAGACTACAGGAGCAGACCAAGAACCGTCAGAAACGCCCACGTCTGAACCGCCAACTCAAGGTCCTGCAAAGGGCTAAAACTGACGTCCTGGAACCAAGCCCAAAGATTTGTGAACAGCTCCCTTCAGATACCTGGACATCTCAAAAGAGCCTTCCAGACAACATAAACAATGTTCCAGGACTCTTTGCCAAAGGTCGCGGCACTGCACAAAGCCATCTTGCTGGAGGTTATGCACAAGCGCTACCCTCACAGCAGCTGTGGTACCGCACAAGATGCCGTGCGGAATGAAGAAAGTGGCATGTACATCTGTTGTGCAGACCGCACTACTACCTCCCTCTCCTTACCAGCTGGCGGCAGCAGCTTCAACTATCGTCCAGATCTGCAGGTGCTCAACACAGCAGCAGAGCACTAGCTAGGGAAAGGAAAGCTTGATCCACTGATCTCACCAGGAAGCTTCAAGATAGACTGGATGCCGTGTCACAAAATAGTGCTGCAGTGGATTCCAGTGCATTCTGGTCTAGCTGGGAATGGAGAGGCTGACAGCCTGGCCAAAGCAGGCGCCAGACTACCTCAAGATCACAACCTCTTGTAAAGAAACCAAGACACTACAACAACAAAGTGATTGGCAACAGCAGAATGGGCAGATGACATCAACAAGCTAAACAGGGAGAGCCAGGCCACCATCTTTCATCTACGCACTGATTACTCTGGAATGGGTCCATACAGAAAAGCAGGAACGAAGTTCACAAACCTTTTATAAACCTTTCACAAACCCAAACTGAAGCCTGAAGGTTTACACACTTTAATTAGATCACTCTGTATCAGCAATTATTTGAATCTTCCGTGCCTAATGCATGAAGAGATACCCAAATAAAAGAACGCTTAGCGAATGGCGGAGCTCCGTAGAAGCATAAACAACCAATCAGAATGTTCGGCAGAAAGGCCATGCAGTCACTTTATGATCAGAGCTAAGTATAGATCACTTGCAACAAGCGTCAGCATGATCGTTCGCAATTGATTAGTCACAAATTGGGGGAGAAAAAAAAAAAAAAGAAGTAGACAAAAGTTTGCCAGCACGTTGTCATTTTTTACGAACTTTCACAGACTTTAAGGAAAAGGACTGAAATTGACAGACTTTCCAGGGCCCTGAAAAAGCCATGTCATTTTTTGACAACTTTCACAAATGTTCACAGACTGTAAGGACCCTGCTGGACTCACCTCGTGAGACTGGGTCATGCGGAAACAGCCCTATGCGAATTTGGCGTAGAAAATCAGTCTCCTTAGCACATTCTCCAAACATGTCCATACAGAGAAGCGGTCTGCTGGCAGTTCTGACCAGAAGACATGCCCCTGTACACAAAACTCTGAAAACATGCTGCCTAGCTCTTGACAGCTCACTTATTGGCAGACAGAACAATATAAGATTTAAAGACGGCCATAAAAAAATTGAACGTTGCAGAAGGTGGAAGTGGAGATCTCATGGTGGACATGTGGAAACTAGGTATTTTTATAACAATGTTTTGGCTATTAGGAACCATGAAACTTTATTACGCATATTCATATTTACACATTTCTAGACGAAAATAAATGAAAGGAAAAGGGGAGACCTTACTAGACCCGCCTTACGCTAGGTAAAATATTGCCTAAAAGACCAGCCAGTTAAAAATAGTTACAATTAAATTGATGGGTCACATTGAAATTAATGAAATGATCACAAATTTGTATGCCCAATATGCATACTTAAAAAAAAATTAAACAGAGGACTATGACGTAAGCAATTTTTATGATTATTTTGTGTTACTTTGCGGACTGGTAAAATGGGGGTAGGGCAGCAGATTCAGCCACTGTGGCCCCTAAATGCATCGCAGCATCACAAAATCAGGTTGGGAGTAACTGTGGTACTCTATCCTAACCAATAAAACCTAAAAAGACCTATCAGTTGTATACAAAATTTCTGAGGGCACCGGAAACAACGTACGTTTCCCAATTCAGCAATTTTAAATGGGAAAAAAAGCTATCATTCACCACGAATGTACCGTAAAGGATGCCGACTTTCCTTATTTTCTTGCACTTTATGCTCACATTATTTAAACTCAATAGGTAAAGAGAGGTCAAAATGAAATAGAATAACTTTAGTAATTTTTTTCTAATTAATTTTGTGTATTTTTACAACTTGGGGGTAGGGATACAAAATCAACCACTGGGTTTCTGGAATGAATTCTGATTTATTTAGAGGAAAATGTTTCTCAACCTCATTTTAGCACCTGCGAAGAGCGTGAATGGGGGTACCCTTGCTCCATCGGCTATATCTCTGGTGTGTTCCTAAGGATTTTCGGGGAACATGGCTTAAACATCTCAGGACATACTAAGGAACACTTTGAAACCCATCTTATTGAGTACTGGGGGGGGGGGGGGGGGTGCACGATCTTCTTAGCTTATGGACTGTATGAGCTGACGCAATTCTCTTTCTCTCTGATTTGATTTAGGAAGACAGTCTCACTATTTTGCTATGATGTCTGCAAACGTGTTATGAAAAAGGTGAAAAATGCATGCAAGCTCACATAGAAAGAAGGCTTTGTGGGCACTGATCTTTTTTAGAATGGCTGTGGCTACGCCAGCCCACAGAACGTATAACTGGTACAAAACACCAAGTGTCTCAGTGTTATTGTAATAATAATAATAATAATAATAATTAATAATTACGGTATTTATAATGCGCTTATCTTATAATAATTATAACTCTAAGCGCGCACTCACAACTCGCGCACGCATGCGCACGCTTTAGACAACGACTCACGAACCACAAATAGTGAAATACATTACGACAGTCTCCTTAGGGTGGGGAATGTGGTGGTATAGTGCTAGAACTGTTGAAAGAGGTGAGTTTTAAGGGCGGACTGGAAGGAGGAGAGAGAGTGTTTCTGACGGAGAGAGAGTGGGAGAGTGTTCCAGATGGATGGACGGTATACTGAGAAGGAGCGGGGGCCGAAAGTGCTGAGTTTGGTGCGGGGGATGTGGAGGCGGAGAGGGTCGGAGGCGGAGCGGAGGGAGCGGGGAGGAGTGTAGGGGTGAAGTAAGTTTGAGAGATAGGCGGGATCGCAGTTGTTCAGGGATTTGTAGCAGAGAGACAGAATCTTGTATTGGATGCGTTGGGGGATGGGAAGCAGTGAAGGAGTTTGAGCAGGGGAGTGATGTGGTCGGATTTTTTCTTTCTGAGGACGAGGCGGGCAGCATTGTTCTGGACGCGCTGGAGAGTGAAAGTGGTGGAGTGAGGGAGGCCGGAAAGGAGAGAGTTGCAGTAGTCGATGCGAGATAGGATGAGAGAGACAGCAAGTTTGGTGGCAGCTTCGGTAGTGAGGTATTTTCTGATCTGACCGATGGGGCGGAGGTGGAAGTAGCATGCCTGGGCCGTGGCGGAAACAAAGCTGGTCATGGAAAGAGAGGAATCGAGGATAACGCCGATGTTTTTGGCCGAGTCATAGAGGGAGATGGGGGTGCTGTCGAGTTGAAGGTGGAGGGAGGGAGGGAGCTGGGGAAGTTTCTGGCGAGTGCCTACCAGCATGGCTTCCGTTTTGTCGTCATTCAGTTTAAGCTTTTTGCTGTCATCCAGTTTTTCACGTCTTCGTAGGCAGTCAGCCGTGCGAGTCAGCAGTGACTGAGTGTTGTCGAGTTTGTCTTTGTCTAGTAGTTGTGAGACGTCAGCGTAGAGGTGGTGGTGTATGTGGTCAAACTGGATGATGTTGGACAGGGGAGACGTGTAGAGTGTGAAAAGGACCGGGCCCAGGACGGACCCCTGTTGAACTCCGCAGGAGAGCGTGACTGGGTTGGAGGAGACGCCGTCGATGGTGACGGACTGCTGTCTGTCGGAGAGGTAGGAGATAAACCAGGAGTGAGCAGAGTCAGTGATGCCAAAGGAATGGTGAAGGCGTTGGAGGAGGATAGAGTGGTCTATAGTGTCGAACTAAGGCGGCAGAGAGGTCGAGTAGCGTAAGAAGGGAGATGTTGCCCGAGTCGGTGGAGAGAAGCAGGTCGTTTAAGATATGTAGAAGGGCTGTTTCAGTGCTGTGATGTTTGCGATAGGCAGACTGGAAGGGACTGATGAGGTTGTTGTCGGCGAGGTGGAGGTTGAGCTGGTTGAGAACGACCTTCTCAAGAAGCTTGGACAGGAAAGATAGATTGGAGACTGGGCGATAGTTTTTGAGTTCGTTTGGGTCGAGGTTGTGTTCTTTGAGGAGAGGACGGACGATGGCGGACTTGAAGATATCGGGGACGGAGTCGTTCTCTAGAGATGTGTTGATGATGTCGGTAATGAATGGCAGAAGTTTTGGAAGGCCGTCCCGGTAGAGAGAAGCTGAGCCAATGCCGTGCAGATGGGGGGTGGGGGT